>CM062812.1:916988142-918218436 GCA_031772625.1 Pinus tabuliformis | reverse complement strand
GAGATAGGCCAAACCCTTTATGGGTTTTTGTGGGTTTTGGTTAAGGAGCTTGAGGTTAAATTTGCAACATTTTTTGAGCACCTGAGGTGGAGTTTCTTGCAGTTCCTTTCTAGCCAGCAGTGTAGTTTTCTAGGTAGCGCAGAGCATTAGAGGAGCAGTCATTTCCAGCATTTGAGATCATTGTATTATCACTTGGGTTCTGTTACGCTTTCCATTGAGGCAAGCCTAGGTGTATTCCTCCATGCTATTGTACTTGCTCCATTGATTAATAAAATGGCTCAGCTGGTTCTTACTTCTGAGTTTTTATGAGCATTTGCTGATTGTTTAAAATTTCTATGCTATAAATCGTTTTTTCTTTGCATATCACTATTTATTTAGGTTTGGAAGATTACAAAGGATCACAACCATCCCATTGTTTGCTGATCTTCTCATGTTGATCTTCAAAAGTCAAGTGCTAGAACACCTGCATCCTCTAACTTGGGGAGATACCTGACTTACCAGTGGTAAGGATGACACACTCCCAAGTCTCCTCATCCATTGGGCAGATGTGGAGGGACAATTCCAACAAGCCTAGCTTATGGGTAGGATGGGAACTGGGGTATACTTTGCTAGACCTGATAGGGGGAGATACCCAACTTGTCATGAAAGACAAGGATCATGCACACCCTATAGTGACAATAGGCGAGATGTCTGACCTACCACAAAGGGTAGGGATCACACACACCTATTTTTAGAGATCCCTCAACCCCAATTCTTCTTTGACTCAATTCCTCTCCTTGGGAGCTCAAATAGGGCGAAAGAGCATAGCTCAGTGTTCTCGATCAACCGTGACCCTTACCTAGGAGGGTCACATGCATCTGTCCAAGTTGCTCTTTGAAGACCAAGAACTTACCTTTCAACAAAGTCTTGGTAAGAATATCAACTATCTACTCATTAGAAGAAATGTGATGGAGTCTTACGACTCCACTCTGCACCATATCTTGGATGAAGTGATATCTAATCTCAATATGCTTGGACTTGTCGTGGAACATAAGATTCTCAGAAAGTCGGATCCCACTCTTGTTGTCGCAGTAAATCACTATTGTATCCAGAACCTGTTCAAACACCTCTCCAAAGAGCTTCCTCAACCATACTGCCTCACAACTAGCCATGCTAGCCACACTATACTCAACCTCAATTGTGCTGAGGGCAACGAATTTTTGCTTCTTGCTCATCCAAGATATCATGGAAGATCCAAGTCTAAAACAAGACCCTGATGTGCTCTTTCTATCAGTAACATCTCCGGCCTTGTCAGCATCAGTGTATCCGTGAAGTCTCACATCTTTGACAGTGTATCTCAAACCAAGATTAATTGGCCCATTTAAGTATCTTAACACATGCTTAGCAATAACCTAGTGTGCATATAGAGGCTCGGTCATAAATTGACTCAGAGTGTTAACCGCAAAACATATGTCTGGTTGAGTGTTCACTAGGAACATCAGTGCCCCAATCAACTATCAGTATTCAGAGGGATTTTCTAAATTGGGCCCTGCAACTTCTCGACATAACTTCTTGAAGTTCATCTCCATAGGTGTGGCCTAGACTTACATTCCACCATACCAAATCTTTCCAGCTTCACAACATATTTCTCTTGTAAAAGGAAAATCTCCCCAAGCCTTTGGTACATCTCTAAGCCCAAGAAGTAGTGGATCAATCCAAGGTCTTTCTTCTCAAATTCAAAGGCCAACTCCCTCTTACATTTGAGAATCAAAGGCTCTCCCCCTGTCAAGAATAAGTCATCAACATATAAAACTAAAATCAGGGGCATACCTTGGACAACTTTGAAGTAGAGGTTTGGGTTGGCATTGCTTCTTGTAATACTAAGCTTCACCAGGTAGCTATCTATGTGGGCATGCCAAGCCTTGGGAGCTTGCTTCAATCCATAGAGTTCCTTTTTTAGCCTGCACACATGAGTATTTCTGTCTTGCTCCCCAAAGCCTTGTTGTTGTTCAAGACATACTTCTTCCTGGAGAATGGCATGTAAAAATGCAGTCTTCACATCGATCTAGTGAAGAGTCCATCCCTGGATAGCAACAAGAGCAACAATGGATGGAATAGTGGTATAACAGGCAGCAGGTGCAAAGATGTCATCATAATCCTCTCCCTCTTTCTAGGAGAAACCTCTAGCCATGAACCTTGCCTTATATCTCTTGATACTTCCATCCGCACCATGCTTAATCTTATACAACCATTTGGAAGTCATGACAGACTTTCCTTCAAGTCTCGGGCTACTTCCCATACATCATTCGTCATTATAGATTCATATTCTTCAGCCATACCATCATTCCATACTTGCTCTTTCACAACTTCTTCAAAGGTGTGTGGCTCAATTTGTATGATGTTGCTCATAGCCACAACATATCTGTGACACGGGCATGGCTGCTTGCTTTCCTTGAAGGTTCATTTGGCAGCAACATGCCTCTTAGCATCCTGTAAAGTGTCACGAAGCCAAAGAGTTCTCTTCTTGATAGGAGGATCACAAAGAGGGGTATCTAAGGGGTCCATGCGTTCCAATATATCATCACCAACATTAGACTATGGCCCAGGTATAGAAGGACCTTCTAGTAGATCCATGTCATCATCCTTCTTTTCAACATTGGCAAGGGGAGGAGTGTCCTTTGCTTTCCCAAGGGCAACATCTTCGTCAAATGTCACATCCTTGCTAAACTTTATATTCCTCTGATCGAGTACATGTATTCTATATGATTTAGGATTTTCATAATTACCAACAAATGTACCTTTCTTTCCAGTAGCTTCTAGCTTGTTCCTCTTGTCCTTTTGCACATGAAAGTAGATGAGGCAACTGCAAATTCTCAAATGTCCAACATTGGGCTTTATGCCCTATGAAAACTTTTTCGGGAGCCTTGTCACCCAAGGCTTGATGAAGAATCATGTTTTGAACATAGACAACAATATTTGCAGCTTCACCCCATAGAAACTTTGACAGTTTTTGATCATGCAACATAGCTCGGGCAACTTCCATTATGGTCCCGTTCTTTCTTTTAGATACTCCATTTTGTTGAGGATTGTAAGGTACAATAGTCTCCTTCTTGATTCCAAATTTCTTGCAAAAGTCAATGAAATCATTTGAAATAAATTTTCCACCATTATTAGACCTGAATATTTTGATTCTCTTCCCTGTTTAATTTTCTATCAATGCCTTGAAGTCTTTGATCATATAAAATGCCTCATCTTTGTGCTTTAGGAAGAATATCCAAGTTTTGCCGGAGATGTCATCGACGAAGATAAATGTAGTACAAGTATCCACCTTGAGAAGTTATTGACAAGGGTCCACATAGATCAGAATGAATAAGTTGTAAAATTTCACTAGTCCTACTCCTGCTAGAAGGGAATGGTTCCTTCGTCTTCTTTCCACTAGCACAACCCAGAAAAATACCATCATGATTTGCTTGAACCTCAGGCATACCAAAAACCATCCTCCTTACTTTAGGTAGGGCATCATAATGAA
This sequence comes from Pinus tabuliformis, assembly GCA_031772625.1. NCBI lineage: Eukaryota > Viridiplantae > Streptophyta > Pinopsida > Pinales > Pinaceae > Pinus > Pinus tabuliformis. The sequence goes on along the minus strand of CM062812.1, from coordinate 918,214,928 downwards.
GGTGAGAGACCCTTCGGCGCCACAATTCACATTGATGATTACTCATAAAGACAGCCCTTATTCCTTTTTCCTCCAAGGCAGATATAGACACCAAATTCTTCTTCAACCCCAGGACATATAGAACATTATGTAGATGTATAGTTTCTCCATAGTCCTATTGCACTCAAATTATCAAAGTTCCAGGGAAGCGAAACTGCCAACTTTTTTCAACAAGGATCGGATTACTTATCAGCAGTACATATGTCATAGTCATCCCATTCTGCTAGTTATATATTGTAAATGATCTTAGTAAAACCTTGAGTCTATGTAGCAACCTAGGTAAGCCTGTAATTTGATGACGAATTCCATCCTAGAAGGTTTTTTAACCTCACTGATTACTTGTGTTTTTCAACATGACTAATCAGAAGAGTATTTCCCCCCAGCTTAAACCCCCAAAGCTAGGGTGAAATTTAATTCGAATTATTAGGTGAGTACTAGTGTTTTAGTAGAGTCTGATGTAAAAGTGGTTTGGGAATAATTTAAGCTAATTGGCTAAATTATTTTATTACAAATCACTTGGTTTACTAGATCATATTGAGTCGCAGATGGGTTATGTGTCTTGAGGGTCTAAGACAAATTTGTATTCCCTCATTGAGTCTTGTAAATGGAAAATCTTATGTATTAGAGGGTTGGGAAAATAATTAATCCCCTCGTGTAAATTAACTAATTTTTTCTGGCAAAATAAAATTAAATTCTAAGCGGAAAAATTAATTTATTAGAGTCATAATTAAATTGTTTAGGAAAATAAATTCTCCAAATGGAAAAATTCGTGGGTCTTGAAGGAATCGATTTTTAAAGGTTCTCCACTAAGGGAATATTGTCTTTTTTCAAGAAAATTTGGACTCTTGGACCTTGGTGGCTAACTCAAGGTCAAAATTTTGAGGAAATTAGCTTTAAATAATTAATTTTGAGCTAATTAAAATAGAATTAAATGATAAATTCGAAAATTCCACAAATAAAAAATCACGGGCCAAGCTTAAAAGATCTTGAAGTATTTATCACCAACCAAGATTATTTTGACAAAGATTAAAGAAACTAACTATTGTTTTTCCATTTGGAGGATTTATCTATAATTTAGAGAGTCATTTGAGTATCTAGTCATCTGGATCTCTGGCTAGAATTGCTGCTGAAGCATTTTGTAAACTATTTTCCTGCTGAGAACTATTTTTTCTACTATAATAAAAGACTTTGGGGTGCAACTCGAGGTGTTCTTGTCACTGATATGTGGTATGTATTGACTACGGGCTTCCTATGTGGTGCTTTATATTGTTATTTTGAGATAATACATAGTGTGTGCAGGTACTCAATCCTTGGTCTCCAAGTTCATAGATTGTGGGCAAGGGTTACTTTGCTTGGATCTCTAGTTTTTATATGGTGGATTGAATATTTGCTTGGGCTATAATGAGCATTAATTTTTCTGAAGCGTTTTAGCCATTCTTTCAGGGAAAAAATATCATAAAAATTATTTTCTCAAAATCTATTTGAAAACCCATGTATATTTTGTAAATTTAAATTTGTAAATTATTTGTCTAATTTAGGTTGGGGTTTTAGTTTTTTTTGTATATATTGGGGTTTGGGTGTTTCTATTTTCATTTTTGCAGGTTAGATTGAGAAATCAAGTGGGAGAAGAGCTAGATCTAGGCCCTTGAGGGTAAGATCTAGTCTCTTGGAAATTTTTGCAAGTTCCCCATGGAAAAGTTTTGAAAGAAAATCAAAGGAGTTGAAGCATAATTTTTTTGAGCAAGGGTTTCAACCTTTTCAGGACTTCTAGGCCCGAATTTTCTTTCCTAGGCCTCAACGTAAGCCTTCCTCCCGTCAACGTCTTGGTTTAGTGCCTTGTTTAGGCCTTGTTGCGGGGTTTTGAGGCTTCGACCTCCTCTATTCCCTTTGCTGCAGACCTTAGAGGCCTTGTAGCCTCCTCTTTAGCCCTTCGTCCTCCACCGTGAGGCCTCCTCGACCCTCTGTCCCCTCTCGACCCTCCTTCTAGTCTTCGTTTCCTCTCCTCAGCCCTCTCTTTCCCCTTGGTCTCCTTTCCTACTCCGCTCTCCCTCGACATCCCTCCTCAACCCTCCTTCCTCTCTTTCGTTAAGCCGCAACTCTCTAAGGGCTTGCGACCTCTCCTTTGTGGCCTTTAGGCCCTAGGCCATAGGCCTTAAGCCTTGCCATTAGCCCCTCAACCCTCTCTTTCCCAAACACTAGCCTCATTAGGCCTAGCGTTGGCCCTTTGAGGCCATATTCTTCATCTTTGTGCCCCGATCTATCGTCCTAGCCCATTTATCCCTGCAAACTTGCTTCCCTTAGCCTTGTTCTCCAATCCTTGGCCTCTTTTGCCCCAAAATTGACCTAAAACCCTAAACTGAAATTTTAAAGCTAAATACTTGGCGGTTTTGCAAGATTAAGGTCTCAAAATTCTTATTTTTCAAGTGGCAAAGTGATCCCAAAGTTTCATCGATTTTCAATGGTGGGATCTTCAAGGCCTTAGGCCTAGGGTTTGACCTCTAAACCCTTGTTTTTTGTAGTTTTATGACAACAAGAAAATTACTAATAATTAGGCCCTAAAATCACAAACTAAATGGTCAAAGTCATTTAAAATTGCAAAATCTTCATTTTCACAAACCTTGGCCTCTTGCGTATTTGAGTTTTGGCCTAGATCTAACATTTAAGCTTGTTAAATTTTTCTGCATAACTGAAATTTTCCGCAATTCTGAAATTTCTGAATCAAATACTTAATAAAAGCTAAAAACTGAAATTTTCAATTTCCAGAGGATTTTTCTATTTTTTTGAAATATTGGGCATCTATTTTTGGCTTAATTAGTTTGCTGATTTGTGGTTAAGTCACTGCTTGTAATAAACATATATGTTCTGAAGATTCTTGAGTCAAACTCTCTAAAAGCCCTGTTGACCTCTACTGGTCAACTACCCATGCAGTACACCCCATTTTCTTTGCAAAAAGGGGCAGCACCTGATCAGCGTGTCCGTGCCATCCTGCAGTCATCAGCAGCTTAATCATTTTGATTGTAAACCCAGTCTGCATGTATGAATTGTAAATAATCTTAGCAGATATGAGTCATGTATGTAAAATTGCCTAGGTGGACCTAACTTTCTAGTGGTAATCTACGTCCCGGAAGGTTTTTCGTCTCACCGATCCATGGATCGACAGAGTTTTCCTTCAAACCTGACCCCAAAGCCGGGATGGATTTTGTCATTAGAACTTTAGGAGAATCCTAGTGTGTTGATCTGCTAGATTATCGTTGTGTCGCAGAGCTGGATGATTTGTGAGGGTCTGTATTAAAGGGGTTTTCCCCCTTAAGATGTAATTTTGTAAAAGTCATCATGAAATGTGTCTTGAGGGTCGAAAAATGTTTTGAATCCCCTCATGAGTCCTAAGTCCTAGGTCCTAGGTGATGTTTCCGAAGGCTTAGTTCGATGATCCATTTTAAAAGGAATTAAAAAATTAAAAAATGAATAAAAATAAAAAAATAAAAAAATAAATAAAAATCAAAAAATGAAATAAATAAAAAAATAATAAAAAATTAAAAAAATAAACTAATAAAATAATAATATTTTAAGTGAATAAATCGACGGATGAGATCAAGAGATGTCTTGATCCTCATCAACGGTCGAGATCATTTCTACATGGATCACTCGAACTAGCCGTTGGGATCATTTCCTTTAAATAGGGTGCTAGGGGTTATTTTCAAATCATTCGATCTGTGAGTCTAAGACCGAAGAAGCTCTCTTGTAAATCTGTTTCTGGTTAATAAAAGAAGACTTTGGGGTCCATATCTTGCTGGTGTTACTCTCTTGAAATGCTGTGAGATTGTTTATTTTTCTGCATATGTTATTTTCAGCCATTAATAATAGCTTTTTTGTAGAGTATTGTGGGCACAGGTATCTTGTTCACTTGCTAGGGTTTGGGTGCTGTTAGGGGTTCTGAAGTAATGGCAGGTATCTCCATTACTTCCTGAGATCTAGCAGCATTTTTGCCCTCTTTATTGACGGATGTTTTGAGCTGTGCAGAAAGCATTTTCTGAAGGAATTTTGTGGGCGTTCGGGGAAGTTCTCGGCTGAACCAGCCAACTCCCGCAAGCATTTTGTGTTGAGCCCAGTTGGATTTGATCCTGGGTCTATCATTCGGTTTATATATATATATTTTTTTTTAAATTTGCATGAGAGATTTTCTGAAGTTCTTCACAGTGAAAATCTGAGAATCTTTATTTCTTTAAAATATTTCTGTGTGTATTGCTGAAATCTGGCGGTTAAGGGGCCAAATCTGTACATTAAATTAGCTGATCTAGGTTTTTCAAATTTTTGTTTTACACAGTCTTCATTAGGGTTTAGGGTTTTTAGTTTAGTTTCTGGTATTCTTCATTTTAGGTTCTCTTTTCTTGTGCCAGGTTACAAGTGCAGGTTCTGAAAAATATGTCGGGGTTTCCATGACGCAATCTCAGCAGGAAATTTTTGCACTCAGCCCCACGCAAAAGCATAAGGTGATCTATAATTCGAAAATACCCAGCACTGATCCAACTTGCAGTGAAAGAAAGGAAAAGTTCTGGAACAGCGTGGGGAAAAATGCAATTTAGGGACGACTGGCGAGATATCTACGAACAGATTGCCGCTGTCACTTGTAGTAAATGATTTTGGGCGTGATTGCATGTGATTGACAGCCATTTCCCCTGCGCCATCTAAAATTAATACGCAGTCCCTCCACCGTCAACTGTGTATCAATCATTCCGCGTCCATTTGCACAGTGCATAACTCACGTTACTTGTGGGAAACTGTAAGGGTTTCAAATTTCAAATCACTAGCATTGCAATGGATTAACACCATAAAAACATTGCTGGTGCGTGTGAATGATGCTGCGTTGAATGATTACTATGTGTTGATCGCTTGCTGCCTGGAGGTGCTGCGTGACTTTTCCTCATTATCGGGCCAGAACTTGCTCAGAAACGTGCCCATTCCATCACGCGAATCATCCAGCGCATTCCGTTCAGGTTAATCTGCCACCGGTTCAGATCTCTATCCGCTGCCGTCCACTGTGTATCAATCAACGTTCATACTTCCACGATTTTAAAGGTAATCTGCGGCTCAGGTAAGCCTCAAACCAATCGACATTTCAGTCATTCAGGATTTCGGGATTAGGTTTCGGTTTTGTGCGTATACGGTATGGCGTTAACGTCAATCTGCTGAGAGATATCGTGTATCGCAGGTTTAGTTTCTTATTTTTAGGCTCACGGATGTATGCGTTGGTCTGTTTAGGTTTAGTTTTTTTTTAATATACTCATTTCGTTATAAACAATAGACTTTAGACCTTTTCATTAGATTTAGATTTAAATTTTTTTTATATAGTTTTTGTTTTATATTTAAAATAGATTTTAATTTTAGATTTTAAATTAGCGTAGATTTTAATTAGATCTTAATTTATATTTAGTTTAGGATTTTGTTATTAGAGTTTTGGTTTTAAATTATTTTTAGAATAGATTAAAGTTTTATTTTTATTTTTTTAGACTTTTAGTTTTCATTTAAAAAAAAAAAAAAAAAAAAAAAAAAAAAAAAAAAAAAAAAAAAGAGGAAGATTTATTTCAAAAAAATTTAGCCGTAGTTTTTTTTTTTTATAATTAGATTTTGTTAGATTAATTTTATTTTATGTTTTAGAATTTAATGTTTTATAGTTAGATTTCCATTTTTTAAATTAGATTTTAAGTTTAAAATTATTTTAGATTTTTTCATTTTTATTTAAAAAAAAAAAAAAATTAAAAAAAAAAAATATAAAAATATTGTGGAAATTTTCAGATCCAGTTATTTTCAGGAATTTTCATGTTATATCTTTCATGCTGAGATCTAAAATTTTCAAGTCGAGATGCGAATATGATATCTGGTTAATAATTCATGATTCTCGTGGTGGTTTAAAGCATTCATCTTTTTAAATTTTCAGTTGCTGGATATCGTTTTGGTCATTCTAAGAGCATTGTGATTTAGCTGATGATAAATGATTGCTGTTCACGGTTTATGTTTCTATAATCATCTAACAAGTAATCGTTTTAATAACAATCTCTTAAGGCACTGGTCTGCTAAATTAATCAAATCCATCTAGTGCTTTTCCTATCGTGTCTCGTGTCTCCCAACCAACTGGTCGACAGTTGGTCTCATCATTTCTCAGGGACTACCCCCCTTAGCCGCGGGAGACAGGCTTAAACGGAGGGATCGGGGATCAGAGTGACAGCCCCCGGTCTGAGCGTTGTCGTGTCAATCCGCGCGACAACATTTTTTGGCGCCGTTGCCGGGGACTTTGTTTTCTCGGCATTTCAACGACTTTTCATCATTCATCGTTCATCTTTCTATCATTTGTTTGAGCCGGCAACGCCAACATTTTTTGGCGCCGTTGCCGGGGAAATTGTTTTCTCGGCATTTCAACGACAATCATTTTTCTCATTTCTTATCTTTTCATCTGGCCCGGCAACGCCTACATTTTTGGTGCCGTTTTTCTGTTCCTGGAGTTTCATCGACATTCATTTTCTCATATTTCTCATCTTTCATTCGGGCTGGCATATTCAACTTTTGGGTTATCATTTGGGTCTTTTATTGCCTTATTTTTCGTCATATCAGCAGTATCTCTTTGGTTTGTTTCTTGTTTGGGTGGCGACTCCATTTTCTCATTTTTCCCAGACAAGAAGCCTTCCTCATATCTGCTCGCTGGTATCTTTTTGGATCTTAGAATCAGATTTATTGTTCAAGTGGCGACTCCACTGTTTTCATCTCTTAATTTTCTTGAGCAGAAATCTCTTTCTATCATCCATTTGATCCCTCATTGTTCATCATGGATTATTCATTTAAACCATGTCATTTTACTGATAATCTCCATGATCTTCCGAAAGAGGCCATTTCTAAATTATTTAAGTTCTCGGGTGGTGATTCGGTCGCTGTTGGAAAGCATTTAAACATGTTTACTTGTGTAATGATCTTATATTGTAGATTTCCTCAATATAATCATGAAGATTTCAAGATGCGTCTATTTGTCCATTCTTTAGAGGGTGATGCCTTGAATTGGTTTAATAATTTTCCTAATGATTTTTTCACTTCTCTACAAGAGATTCTCAATGCTTTTAAAGATAGATATGATAGTCCAAACAGCTTGCCTTCTAACTCTCAAATTGTGCAAACGAAAGAAAGTAATCTTATAAAAAATCCAGCTGTTGAAGAAAGTTTTCAAGATCAGAATGTGTCATCAACCGAAAATATTGCAGATCAAGCTCATGATAGTGAAAAATCAGAGACAAATGACAATGAAAGGGAAGAGCAAAAACAAATTTTACGAGATCTAATGATGTTGGTAAGAAATTTGGAAATCAATCAAAATAATTATGTCAATGATGTGAAAACTTTATGCACCCACCTGGAAAAACGTAATAGGGAGATTGAGGTCACGCAAAATCAGCGTGCTAAGGAAATTGAGGGCATAAAAACTAATTATGAAACAGAAATTAGAATCATGCATAGCAAGATGTCAGTCTTAGAGGAAAATATGGTGACCATGAAAGCTGATCATGATAGGGAAATTGACTCTATGCAAAATAAGTTATTCACTATGGATGAGGAAATGACTATCATGACATTCAATCATAATAATCAGTTGGCTGACATGCAAGCGAATCACAGAGAAGAAATAAATTCCATACAGCATTGCTTGATGAACATAAAGGAAGGAAATGTTAAAGTAATAAAAGATATGCAAGAACACCATGCCAGACAAATCAGCGCTATAAAGGTTGAACACTCTAGTCAGATAGATGCATTTAAAATACAAGTTCAAAGGTTTCAGCAATTGGAAGATGAAAGAAACCGGGTGACATCAATAGATCAGGAGCTTTCTCATTTGCTGCAACAAGCTCCATCTTATTATGAGGAGGTTATTGATTCGATTGAAAGATGGTTAATTGAAGGTGATCCGGATAGACTTAAGAATGATAAAGATCAGATGCAGGCTAAAGAAAGACATATCACGCATACTTCATCTGATAGTTTTGAAACAGAAAGTTCCAGGTCATCAGTAATTCAACCTGCCAGAAAGAAAAAATGTAAGAGAAAGAAAATAAGAAGAAGATTTGATGCATCAGACGGCCGTGAGCAGCTTGATTTTCGGATAGGAAAGAGTCCTACCATATGCAAAATTGGACATGGCACATCCGACAAGCAGCCGACAGATTTGCCTGAAAGCAGGCAAATGCTCAGTATGCACTATATTGAACACATCTGATGCCATGGGGCGTCTTTTGTATCGTATTTCTAACCCTACTCCTTGTTTTTCCGCATTTTCATTTCTGCTTTAGATAGTTAATAAATGAAGAGCTTTTTTCTTTCCTGTGCTTAATGTATATGCTGATTTTTTGGATGGACGCTACTTATTCTTGTGTTGTATGGATGCAGATTCTGGATTCTCACATTCCTGCAAGCAGCAACGTGTCCCCAAGTAGAGCCAGATGTTGACCTCTACTGGTCAACTACCCATGCAGTACACCCCCTTTTCTTTGCAAAAAGGGGCAGCACCTGATCAGCGTGTCCGTGCCATCCTGCAGTCATCAGCAGCTTAATCATTTTGATTGTAAACCCAGTCTGCATGTATGAATTGTAAATAATCTTAGCAGATATGAGTCATGTATGTAAAATTGCCTAGGTGGACCTAACTTTCTAGTGGTAATCTACGTCCCGGAAGGTTTTTCGTCTCACCGATCCATGGATCGGCAGAGTTTTCCTTCAAACCTGACCCCAAAGCCGGGATGGATTTTGTCATTAGAACTTTAGGAGAATCCTAGTGTGTTGATCTGCTAGATTATCGTTGTGTCGCAGAGCTGGGTGATTTGTGAGGGTCTGTATTAAAGGGGTTTTCCCCCTTAAGATGTAATTTTGTAAAAGTCATCATGAAATGTGTCTTGAGGGTCGAAAAATGTTTTGAATCCCCTCATGAGTCCTAAGTCCTAGGTCCTAGGTGATGTTTCCGAAGGCTTAGTTCGATGATCCATTTTAAAATGAATTAAAAAATTAAAAAATGAATAAAAATAATAAAATAAAAAAATAAATAAAAATAAAAAAATGAAATAAATAAAAAAATAATAAAAAATTAAAAAAATAAACTAATAAAATAATAATATTTTAAGTGAATAAATCGACGGATGAGATCAAGAGATGTCTTGATCCTCATCAACGGTCGAGATCATTTCTACATGGATCACTCGAACTAGCCGTTGGGATTATTTCCTTTAAATAGGGTGCTAGGGGTCATTTTCAGATCATTTGATCTGTGAGTCTAAGACCGAAGAAGCTCTCTTGTAAATCTGTTTCTGGTTAATAAAAGAAGACTTTAGGGTCCATATCTTGCTGGTGTTACTCTCTTGAAATGCTGTGAGATTGTTTAATTTTCTGCATATGTTATTTTTAGCCATTAATAATAGCTTTTTTGTAGAGTATTGTGGGCACAGGTATCTTGTTCACTTGCTAGGGTTTGGGTGCTGTTAGGGTTTCTGAAGTAATGGCAGGTATCTCCATTACTTCCTGAGATCTAGCAACATTTTTGCCCTCTTTATTGACGGATGTTTTGAGCTGTGCAGAAAGCATTTTCTGAAGGAATTTTGTGGGCGTTCAGGGAAGTTCTCGGCTGAACCAGCCAACTCCCGCAAGCATTTTGTGTTGAGCCCAGTTGGATTTGATCATGGGTCTATCATTCGGTTTATTTTTCTAATTTGTATGAGAGACTTTCTGAAGTTCTTCACAGTGAAAAATCTGAAAATCTTTATTTCTTTAAAATATTTCTGTGCCTACTGCTGAATCTGGCTGTTAGGGGGCCAAAAATTTGTACATTAATCAACTGCTCTAGGGTTTCAAAATTTTGCTTATATACAGATTTCAGATTAAGGTTTTGTTTTCTTTTGTTTCCTTGGACAGGGTTTTCCTTCAGGGGTTCACCAAATATAAATTTTGAAGAGCTTCACTGTTTTCTGGGCAGTCGGCTTGCTGCTCATTGGACTGTCGTCAATCTTCTTGCCCATTGCATCAACTGTATGAAAGATTATTCTGAAATCGATTTCAAACCTCTGACAACGCCAGCAACCTGCACTTCAATTCAAATATTTAAGGTCCCGGTTTCTATTTTGGCGAAGGCGTGACTGAGTAAACCGTTTCCATCTACAGCCGTCAGCTTCATTGTGTTTGCAAGCTCTGCATTGTTTTTTTTTTAAACTGCCGACAGGATCAAGAGGGTATTTTTACGGTATCATTATCTGATTAAATCGATCCCATTCGGCATTCTTCAAGCTGCCGACGGTGATTGATGAAGTTCTGGTGAGGTAATTTGTTGCTGCGTAGATTGTTCAAAAACTCAGGTGGCAATCAAAATTTCATCAGTATGCAGTGGACACCAGTTATCTAAGGCAGATCGAAAATCCTTCAATGCATTTAAACATTTCAAATCGGCAGACACCTGTATCTCCACGCTGTTCTATCCGCCGTCGGGAAACGCTGGCAAACAAATAATACGCGAGCTCTATACCATGATTCCGGTGCAGAATGACTTGGATCTGGTGTGGAAAATCAAGAAGGCGTAAAATTATTCAGCGATTTCGTGTGTGAAACGTTTCTCTCTCCGCCATCGAAATTGCCAAACCCGCTCTTTGTCACGCAGTCTCTGTGGGTTAAAACCTTTCCGCGGGCGTCAGGACTTTGGGATCAAGTTTCAATCTTTTGCATGGTGGTAACGAAAATCTGCTGAGAGAATCGCGTGCCCGGTAATGTGTCTGGAATGATAATGCGTTTGTTTCGGTCAGTTTGCCTGTGATTTTCTGATTGACGGCTAGGTTCTCCATATAGTATTCGTGCCCCTTCGCATTTTTATTTTCTTTTTTGATGCGTTTCGATTTTTCATCGTTTAGGTTAGCGTTTCATTTTGTTAAGTATAGATTCATAAAAATAAAAATTGGTTTTTAATTAGATTTTTTATTTATTTTTGTTTTAGTTTGGTTTTAAAATAAAAAAGAAATAATAATAAAAAGATTTTATTTAGTTTTTAGACTTAGGTTTATTTTTTGTATAGTTAATTTTTAGATTTTATTTAGAATAGATTTTAATTTTATGTTTTAGATTATAGTTAGATTTTAATTTATTTTCTATAGTTTAAGTTAGATTTAGATTTTAATATAGTTTTAAAATTTTGTTATAAAAAATCAAAAAATATTTTTGTTATATTTTAATTTGATTTTTAGTTTAGTTTAGTTTCAAAATTTTCATTATAAAAAAAAAAAAAAAAAAAAAAAAAAAAAAAAAAAAAAAATCGTTTTTCTTTTAAAAATTCGAAAAAATATAAAAATTTCGTGGAAAGTTATTTTGCCAGATTCAGTGGTTTTCACGTTATATCTTTCATGCTGAGATCTAAATTTTCAAGTCGAGATACGAAATATGATATCTGGTTAATGGTTCATGACTCGTGGTGGTTTAAAGCATTCATCTTTCAAGATTTTCAGTTACTGGATATCGTTTTGGTCATTTTAAGAGCATTGTGATTTCGCTGATGACAAATGATTGTTGTTCACAGTTCATGTTTCTATATCATCTAACAAGTAATCGTTTTAACCACAATCTCTTAAGGCACTGGTCTGCTAAATTAATCAAATCCATCGAGTGTTTTTTATATCGTATCTCGTGTCTCCCAACCAACTCGTCGACAGTTGGTCTCATCATCTCTCAGGGACTACCCCCCTTAGCCGCGGGAGACAGGCTTAAACGGAGGGATCGGGGATCAGAGTGACAGCCCCCGGTCTGAGCGTTGTCGTGTCAATCCACGCGACAACAAGCCCTAAAATTGAAATCTTCAAGTTCGGGTGCATTTTGCTATTTTTTAGCATATAGGCCATCTATTTTTGACAATTTTATCTTGCTGATCAGTCTTTACTTACTGTTGTAAATCAAGAAATTAGATTTGAAATTTTATTGAATACATCATCCTAAAGTGATGTAATCAAGCTGAATTACATTTGTTGGTCATTAAAATTTTGGTGTTTTATGTGTTGGGCAAGTAGTATTGCTGGTATAAACTGTCATAAATCTGTGATCAACATCTTAATTGACTATTTTAAGCGTTTGGCATCTTGGATTACTTGGTATCTTGTGGAATATTGTTGAAACTTACACTTGTATCTCTAAGCATTTTATCTTGTCTAAGATTGCAATCCATTATTGTTAAGTACTCTTAAAAGGATTCTAAATAAGTACTTAAACAGCTTAAGAAATTTTTAACTCAAGATAAAACTCACTCATAATCTCCTGCATAAGCATACTAGATCTAGATTTGCATTAATAATTTACCCCCTAGCATAAGCTAAGTTGATAGAGATATAGGACAACCCTTCTTATCTAGCTTGAGGGGCCTCGACAACTCTTCGGTGGTTAACACGGTGACCTTGCAGTCATCAGAGCCACAGTCTCTGCAGTGCCAGAGGCATTGGGTGATAGAAGCCTAACAAAGTTATCATTAATTAGGCCCTAGCCTGCTTCATGTTAGCCTCCTTTCCACAACCTACCTTGGAGCCCAACTTCAAAATATTTAAAGGAAGGTTACACTTAGACTAGGCATTTAACTAAAATTTACCAAGATCACTGCATCTCACATAGGTCCTAGGATTTTCATATCATATAGGTTAGTCAATCATTCAAGCAACGGGTGTCCATCCAGTCATTTGGTTCCAATTCATAAGAAACAAGAATTTGTGACTCCATTAAGGCATTGCTCTCATAATAAAAAATCTAATTTAATCAATAATCTTGCTTAATTTCAACCAAGTGGCTAGGCCACTCATCCGTGTCTCCCAAGTAAGTTGATTCTCAAATCACTTTCCTTCACTTCATTCCATAGGGACTACCCCCCATAGCCTGCTGTGGAAGACAACTAGAACTGAGTGGTTGGGGATCAGAGTGACAGCCCCCGTCTTGAGCATTGTCGCGGTGCCTGTACAATTCGGGCAACAACAAGTCCAAATGAAATGAGACAGAAGCAAAGCCCTTCACAGAATAGGTTGAATTACCCCCAAGAATGATCTTCAAATTTTTCTCCCTCTCAGTAAGATTTGAGAGGACTTCACGATAACTAGTGAAGTGTCTAGAGGCCTCACTATCTACCATCCAACTATCAAACGAATCCAGAGGAGAAGAACTAGAAAGAGCAGAAATAAGAAAATATTCAGATTGAGTAGCAACTACATTATTTCCATACCTTGAATTCCTTGATCTCTTTTGAGGGCGGTGGCCTTCATCATGATCATCAGGAGCATCTCTCCTTCTTCTATAGTTAGACTTGTTGTTGTAGCCACGATTGTTGTTGTAGGATCTAGGAGCATCATTCTTCTCGGGGCAATCTTGGGCATAGTGACCTCACTTATGACAATTGAAACATTGAATATGTAACAGTTCCTTGTCCCTTTTCGATCTTCTATTAGAGTCCTTGGATGTTGGAGCAGGCTTTCTTGAATTAGATGGTCTTCCTCTTCCTTTCCTCTTCTTGTCTTGAGCAACAAATGCAGAGGGTTCTCCTTCTTCATGCTTTTGAATCCTCCCTCTAGAAATCATCCTGGTCTCTTCTTGAGTGCACTTGCCAATGAGCTCATCAAACGTCGGTAACTTGCCATTATTGCTAATGGTTGTAATAAATGTCTCCCAAATAGGTGGAAGACCTCCAAAGGCAATGGGAACCAGCTTTCGATCAGAGGTAACCTCTCTAGCAGACAGAAGTTGATCCTTGAGTTGGGATATCCTCATGAAGTATGACAACACAATTTCTCCCTTATTGATCTTGATATCCTTGAGTAAAGAATGTGGCTCAATTTGTTGACCCTAATAGCTTATGATACATTTCCTTGGACTTCTTCAACTTTGAAATATAAACAATCAAATGATCTCTCAGCGAATCAAGAATAATTTTCTTAGCTTTGATCTCACCTTTCTTGTACTTGGCCTTGATAACAACGGAAGCATTCTCAGGTGGCTCAGATACCTTTCCTTCAACATATTCCAAAACATCATTTTCATCCAAAGTCACATCCAACCTGGTTCTCCAAACAAAGTTAGATGAGTTATTCAGCTTCTCTTCAGTCTCGAAGTATGAGATAGACATCTTGACCAAGTCAAATAGGCTCCTTCAAATCAAATTCCTTCAAAGCTGATTTCTCGTCTCCTTGGGCTTGTCTTCACCTCAATTTTGGTACCGTGTTAATTTTCCAATGTTCTACGCTTAACACAATCACTTATTACGATTCTTCTTCAATTAGTAATCACTTTATCTAATAGATTCAATCTTCCAGTAACAATAAGCAATTATAGATAAAAAAGTAAATCAAATGCACAATCTAAGACAAACAAGAACAATAGAGACACGACAGTTTGGTCAAAGACTAGGGAAAAACCCTTAAAAAATTCTTCTTCTATTAGGTTGTCATCAAATGTTCAGTAGAGAGATACAATGTCCAAGAACATCAAAAAGTGTCAAAGTTCAAAGCCTTGACTAGTCCAATCAACCATCCAATTTTCCAATCAATGATGAGCCCAACAAGTCAAATTTGGTCAAATGTCAAATCTGCAAATTCTGGTCAAAGTCAACAACAATCAGAGATGCCCTAACCAGTCTTGGTCAATAGTCAAATCAGCCTCCAAAAGGTTCAGTCAAGGAAGCAGAAAACTCGGCCTCTTTTGCTTAGGCAAACTTAGTCAAAACAATACCAAAATATGCCTCTAAAATTAGTCAACATCAAAGTCAACCCTGCTGTCAAACATGGTCTATGGTCAAACATGGTCAAAGTTCCCAGAAAAATTCATGCTCCTTGCTTTTGAATTCAGCCTCCAAGATAGATCCAAAATCCAAAGTCGGACCACGTCCAACCATGCCCAAAATCCCAAAACTCAATGTTGGTGAAAGGCCCTGTTACCCACCACCTTGTGGGTGATATCCCCAAGAGAAATTTTTCTCCATGATGAGCCTCAACCGGCAGACAACAACCCCTTGATGCCTCGTACTAGCTCGTTGTGCCATTTCTCTGCCACCTAAGGCAGCCATGTGGTCCCTCACCCACTTGTATTGATTGTATGTTTGAAAGTGAGTGTCCTGTACCTAAAGGTACGTCTTGTCATTTTGTCATTGAGTATTGGGTTTACTTATCATGGATACTTCTAGGTATGGATTGATGGGGGATTTGGCGGAAAGAGTGGGCTTAGTTTGTGCTCCTGTCCCCTTGATCTCTTTTGGTTGTTACCCTTGGATGTTAGTCCTGTGGGATCTCCTTTATTGACCATTTAGTTCTAGGGTGGTACTACTTGGAAAACTTTGATTTTGGGTGCGTGGTCCCGCTCCTTTATCCACACATATCACTCCCTTTCCATGTGAAAATTTATGAATCTACACATTAGAAATCCTACTGCAGTCATTGGTTTAGCATCTCCTACTTGTTATTTCATTCAACAAGTTATTTAGTTTATAAACAGTGATGAAAAACACTATTGCAGACTACACTGACCTATAGATCATAAACTAAAACAATAAATGAGACAAACACACAAGGGAAACCATTATTTTTGGACAACACGTCCTTGGAAAAATCCAATGAGGGGAAAGCAGGTGCAGCATATAGAGGGTTTGTATTATGAAGCAAGAAGAATCTGAGTACAACAGGTTGCTTCTCACACTGGCTAACCTTTCAGAGAAATCTCGGTAGCATGAAATACATATGAGGGTTTTACCTCGTTCTCCAAGTCACAACTGATCCATTGAGTGGCCTGACTTCGACAAACACTGAGAAATCCCAGTGCAATCACTGCTTGGGCCAGCGTATTGCCTCTAAGACACTGCATCACCCCTTCTGCTTGGTCGATTTGTTGGAGGAACACTGCTGTTCAACCCTCCCGACTTAGAACCTCCCTTCTCCGGCAAAATCTCGAACTTTTGACGAATATCCTGCATTGCCACTGCAAGAGACCCTCTTGGCCTGTGTCAGCACTGCATGAGCCCCTTCCTGGGCTGCATAGGCCTCTGCGCTGCCTCTCTGATGCTACTGCTGCCTCTCTGCCTGGTACTCTTTGGCTCAGAACTCCTTTCCGATCCAAATCTATGCTTCTGCGCTTCACTGCAACTCAGATCACTAGTGCGATTTTCTTAGCAAACCTTGCCCCAGAAAAATCGAACTGACTGATCACTCGGTGTATCTCCAACTGACCCTCAAGCCTCCTCTTATACTTTTCTTGTTGATGAATCAACGACCGAGATTAAGTCCCTAGTCAATAGCTAAGATTAAAACAAACTTGATCCTTGCCTCTTAGAAGCTTCTCACCCATATTTTAATTAATACCCATTAATATTTTTATTTTCCTAAGTTTAGACTTAGGAACCCATTAAAAATATTAATTATTTTAATAACTCACAATCCGGGTGGAATTTCTCCAAATGCTTTTTGGGTCTTAGAGATCTCATGTGTTCTAGTCCCTCCACAAAATTTCGGAGCTAGAGCACATCCAATGCTACCCAAAATCAACACTCCCTCTTAGCGAGGAATGTGCTCTAGCAATGCGTCCCAATAGAAGCATCACATTGATCCATGGCATTGGTCTTCTATGTTGCTGATGCTTGGCTTGCTGCCCTTCATCCGCTGCACTGCTGCATCTTGTACTGTTTCCCATGACACTGCCATTGTCACTGCTATTACTGTACTGCAACTCCCTCTCAATACGCTGCATGATGTTGCCCATAGCACTGCCACTGCTAACTGCTGCACTGCAACTCAGTTGCTAAGAAGTAAGCAACTGAAAAGCCACCCAAAGCTGACATGTTGGTCAGTTTGGATACCCCGTGATGTTGAAGCTACCTCTGCTGCTAATCTGTGCTGACCCTTTGCTGCTACTGTGCCTCTCGCACTGCTGCAACCTCCACTACGCTGCTTCAGACTTTGGTACTCTAGCTCTGGCACTGTTGCTCCATCTTCCCTCGCACCAACTCACTCCCGTCATTCTGCTACTGCCATTAAGGGCTCCCGTAGCCATATGTGATCCAAGAGTTTGGGCACCTCAAGGATCCTACCCTTGTGTAGTCCTCCCGACTATAACTCGATGTCGCCCGACCTCTTCTCCAAAGGTGCATGAGCACTCATGGCACAATCCTCGCCATCATCCTCCTTGTTAGCTTTCGCTGGAGCAGCCTTCGAGTCATACTTCTCTTCCTTGCCCTTGTTCCGAGGGCACTAAGTGGCAAAATGTTCCAATTCCCCACACCTGAAGCATCTGACTTTGGTTATGTCTTTCTTTTTCCTCTTCTGCTGCCCTGGCTATCTCGCTGATGCGAGAGATGCATCCTCCTCTTCCTCCTCCTTGACGCTGACTCCTTTACCGCTACTTCCTGCCTTGGTTAACTGCCTGATCTCTTCCTGTCGAAGAGTTGCCCACATCTCCTCTCAACTGGGGAGAGAAGCTTTGCCCAAGATGCTCTGGACAAAGGTCTCCCAGCCTTCAGTGACTGCATTCAGGGCAGTCCTGACCATGCACTCAGGATTTGGTGTAGACCCCAAGGAAGTCAACTGGTCTCAAATCCCTTGCAACTTGACAAGGAAGGGATCGATTTCTCCTCCCTTCTGCATCTGATATTGTCTCAACTGGTTCTTAAGCAACATCTTCCCTTGGACAAAACTTCCCTCATACAAGGTGGTCAAGACCTCCCACATCTCCCTTGGTGTTTCCTTTTTAGCAATAGTGAGATCACATGATCCTTGACCCCTTACAAGATCATGCACTTCGCCTTTGCTTGAACCTCCTCGTATTTCTTGATAGGATCAAGATTGACCGATATAACAACCACTTTCAAGGCATAATCCTTGATGCGATTCCTGTCCAAGATTGCCAGGACCCTGGCCTTCAAGATGACAAAGTTGGATGCTCAATCCAATATGTCCTCATCCCTTAGTCCATTGACTGCCATCTCTGCTCAAACAAGTGTAGAACACGTTCTCTTCTCCCTCTCTTACCGCTGCCCCAGTAAGACTCAGATATGGATTTCTTTGGCGCTAGAAATTCTCTAAGGAACAAGTTCTTTCCAAATTCCCTCTGAGTCCTGATTTCCTTCACGGAAATTCTTTTGCCAAATGTCGAATCACTCCTCTTCAATCCTCCTTTGCTACTGCTCAGCAACCCAGATCTAGATTTTTTTGGCAAGAAATCTGCTAGGGTAGTGATTTCCTCTACCTTGTCTTTGTCTCCATAGACACTGTTCTGCACCAACAACAACAACGTCCCACCAGCTCCTCAGATCGAATTTTCTCTGCTCCTCCAGCGTCAACAACTGACTGATTTGAGCCTCTCAAGCTATGCGTTGGCCCAGAGAGCTGACGCAGTCACTGCGTGAGCTCCTCTCGGGTATTGCGTCACCCTCTACAGGCTCAAAATGCTGACGTAGGCACTGCGTGAGTCTCTGCGTCACTCCTTCAACTGCTCCTCTGCCTCTGAAACAATGCTGTCACTCGGGACAATTGTTTCTATGTAGTAAATTCACTGGATCTCTCGGTTGATGTCTTTAGTGTCCTATGATCTGCGAGGCTTGGATACCATTTGAAAATTTATGAATCTACACATCAGAAATCCTACTGCAGTCACTAGTTTAGCATCTCCTGCTTGTTATTTCATTCAACAAGTTATTTAATTTATAAAAAGTGATGAAAAACACTACTGCATACTACACTGACATATAGATCATAAAATGAAACAATAGATGAGATAAACACACTAGGGACATTGCTATTTTTGGACAACACGTCCTGGAAAAGCCCAATGTGAGAAAAGTAGTGTAGCATATAGAGGGTTTGTATTATTAAGCAAGCAGAATCTAAGTACAACAGGTTGCCTCTCACACCGACTAACCTTTCGGAGAAATCTCGGCAGCACGAAATACATACGAGGGTTTTACCTCGTTCTCCAAGTCACAACTGGTCCACTGAGTGGCCTGACTTTGGCAAACACTGCGAAATCCCAATGCAATCACTGCTTGGGCTAGCGTCTTGCCTCTAGGAGATTGCGCCACCCTGTCTTCTGGATCGATTCGCTGGAGGAAGACTATTGTTCAGCCCTCCTGCCTTAGAACCTCGCTTCTCCTGCAAAATCTCGAACTTCTTACGAATATCCTGCATTGCCACTGTAAGAGACCCTCTTGGCATGCGTCAGCACTGCGTGAGCCCCTTCCTGAGCGTAGACCTCTGCGCTGCCTCTCTGATGCTACCACTACCTCTCTGCCTCTTCCTCTTTGGCTCAGAACTCCTTTCCAATCCAAATTTCTATTTCTGCCCCTCACTGCAACTCAGATCACTAGTTCAATTTTCTCAGCAAACCTCGCCCCAGAAAAATCGAATTGACTGATCACTCGGTGTATTTCCAACTGACCCTCAAGCCTCCTCTTATACTTTTCCTGTTGATGAATCAACGACCGAGATTAAGTCCCTAATCAACAGCTAAGATTAAAACAAACTTGATCCTCGCCTCTTAGAAGCTTCTCACCCATATTTCTATTAATACCCATTAACATTTTCATTTTCCTAAGTTTAGACTTAGGAACCCATTAAAAATATTAATTATTTTAATAACTCACAATCCGGGTGGAATTTCTCCAAACGATTTCTGAGTCTTAGAGATCTCATGTGTTATAGGCCCTCCACAAAATTTCGGAGCTAGAGCACATCCGATGCTACCAAAAATCAATATTCCACTCACTATACCCGCATTCATCTTTTCTCCCACTTGGGTCCACATTCCCATTGCGGGTCCACATAGGGCTAGCCTCCCTATACCCTTGCCCCCACCTTGGGTCAGGCCTAAAATGATGCCCCGGAGGTTGAAACAATTAAAATAAAAAGTGAAAAGCATAAATGGCCACATTTAATAGGAAATTGTACTACAAAATGCAAAAGATGGCTGGGACAAAATAATTAGCATGTGGGCAAAAGCCAGCACATGAGCTCTACCCCATCCGTGTCCATCACCGTGGTTCCATAGGCCCTAGACGAGTCTCCTCTATCATTCAGGAACCCATGATTGTCCCAACCCCTGGAGGGCAATGAACCACCGTACCTCAAAAAGGGTAGTCACTGCTATATTATATACATCATGCTATATTATATGTGTATAATATAGCATAGAGGCAAACCGTTATTTTTGGACAACTCGTCCCCGAAAAAACCCAATGCAGGAAAACCGATGCAGCAATTCTGAGGGTTTATTATTACGCAGGATATCCTTGAGT
This sequence comes from Pinus tabuliformis, assembly GCA_031772625.1. Taxonomy (NCBI): domain Eukaryota; kingdom Viridiplantae; phylum Streptophyta; class Pinopsida; order Pinales; family Pinaceae; genus Pinus; species Pinus tabuliformis. The sequence goes on along the minus strand of CM062812.1, from coordinate 918,194,596 downwards.
ACAACTGGGTGCCAAACTGGCTCGCTCGACAGAGAAAAACGACCGACAGTAATACCTCTCTATTTGGAAGTGGGTATTCAAAAAACTTGCCCCACGAAACCGTCTCCAGCAACACTGAAGCACTGCGTCAACCCTTTTGGCCTCTGCGTCAGCCTCAAAACCCTCTGCGTTAGCCCTCTGAGGCACTACGCAGCCTCTGGGACCCTCTGCGTCACTCCTGCTGTCCTCTGTGTGGATGACGCAGACCCTTTGGCCTCTGCCCTGTCTCTGCTGGGCTTTGCGTGGCTTGCTTTAGCTTTTGAGTCTGTCTCTCTGCTTCTACATTGGTCTCTCGACACTATCTTTGCCTCTCTGTCCAGTACTCACTGCCCCTCACTGCTGATCACTGATTCGACTTTACTTAGCACACCGTGCTCTAGTAAGTCGAATGATTGATCACTCTGGTGTCTTCTCCAACTGACCCTCAAGCCTCTTTTTATACTTTTCCTGTTGGTGCTTCAACAATCGAGATTAAATCTCTAATCAACGGCTAAGATTAGATTTGGCTTGATCCATGACTTTTGAAACCTTCTAACCCAATTTTATATGAATACCCATTAATATTTTATTTTTCCTAAGTTTAGACTTAGGAACTCCATTAGAAATATTAATTATTTTAATATCTACCAAACCGGCTAGAATCTGCCCAAACCATTTCTGGGTCTTGGAGATCTCATGTGCTTTAGCCTCTCCACCAATTTTCATGGCTAGAGCATATCCAATGCTACCCCAAATCAACACTCCCTCTTAGCGAGGATTGTGCTCTAGTAATACTCCACACTGGGCATCACTCTGATTATTCGGCACTGATACCTGTGCTGATTCTAGGCCTCCCCGCCCAACATCCTCTACATTACGACATCTTGTATTGCTGCCCATGGCTTTGCCAATGCCATTGCTGCATCCATACGACAACTCCCTCTGCATCTAGTGCTGCTACTGGTCTTTTCTCCAAACATTGCATCTGCATTGCAACCCCCTCTCATCATGCTGCATCGTGCTACTGCATACTGCTACTACGCTGCAACTTAGTTATTGAAAAGTAAGTAACTGATCCACTCAACTATTGACATCCCTGTCCGGGTAGAAACACTCCCGATGCTGAAGCTCTCTCTGCTGCTAACAAGTGCTCCCTCTATTGCCTTTGCGCTGCTGCAACAACTCCCTGCATCTCGCATCGCTGCAAACCTCTCTGTGCCATCCTGCACTGTTGCAGCGCTCTCCGTGCCTCTCGCACTGCTGCAGCCTGCTAGCCTCGTGTTGCCCGGGGACTCTTGCGCTGTAGCACTCTCTGTCGCTTCATCCGCATTCGTCTCTATCGACATTTGCCAGTTCTGCTACTCTCACTTCGGGGCTCTCTTAGCAAGGTATAATCCAAGAGGTTGGGTACCTTAAGGATCGTGCCCCTCATCGCCTGTAGTCTTCCTGAATATATCTCGATGTCTCCCCACCTCTTCTCTAGAGGTACATGAGCACTCATGGCACAATCGTCATCCTCCTCTACCTCCTTTTTTGCCTTTGCTGGCACTGCCTTAGAGTCAGACGCCTCTCCCTTGTTCTTCTTCCTCGGACATTGGTTCGCATAATGACCCAGTTCCCCACAGTTGAAGCACTTGACCTTGGAGAGGTCCTTTTTCTTCCTCTTCTCCTGCTTTTCCGCAGATGCGAGAGCACATCCTCTTCCTCTTCCTTCTTGATCTAGACACGTTCACTGCTACTTCTCGTCTTGCTTAGCCATCTGATCTCTTCTTGACGAAGAGCCACCCACAATTCTTCCCAATCTAGAAGATCTGCCCTGCCTAGTATGCTCTGGACAAATGTCTCCCACTCTTCGGACACTGCGTTTAGTGCAATCCTCACCAACATCTCTTCATTCGGTGTGGCCCCTATGAAAGTCAGTTGGTCCTGGATCTCCTTCAATCTCCCGAGGAAGTGATCTATCTGCTCTCCATTCTGCATTTGGTATGACTGCAGTTGATTCTCAAGTAATATTTTACTCTGCATGGAAGTATGCTAGTACAACTTCTTGGAGGCGTCCCACATTTCCTTTGCCGTTTCCTTCTCGGCAATATGTTGGACCACATGATCCTTGACCGCATTAAGGATGATGCATTTCGCCTTGGCCGTTGCCTTCTCGTACTTCTCATTATCAACCGGGTCAACTGGGATCGCCATTGTTTTCAAGGCAAAGGCCTTGATGCGATGTCTATATAGAATGGACAGGATCCTGGCCTTCCAGACCACAAAGTTGGATGCCCCGTCCAACCTGTCCTGATCCCTTAGCCCATTCATGGCCATTTCTCTGCTCTTCTTGTCTACTTGTTCGAGTCTTTCTACTTCCCTCCGGAAGTGTTTCCTTCGACTCTTGCTGAGTCTCTCTACTTCCCACCTGGAAGTTCTCTGCTAGACTCCCTCTGAGTCATGATTTCCCTTTTGGAATTCCTCCTGCCATTCATCAAGTTGTACCTCTCGGATCTTCTGTGCACTTGCAACACTGATCCAGATTTCCTGGCTAGAAATCCGCGTCGGCAACGACTCCCTCTACCTTGGTTTTGCCCTGTTAGGTACTGTTGTGCCCACAGTACCCCACCAGCTTCACTTTCGCAAACTGCTCACAACTTCCTATGCCCCAACAACTGAAGGACTGAGCCTCTAGGCTCTGCGCAATCACGGCACCGGGAAAAATCAGCCAACTGCGTCAAGCCTTCTGGTCTCTGCATGAGCCTTTTTTTGCCCTCCTCAGCCTCTGCGCTGGCCTCTCTCTGGCCCGGACTGATGACATGTGCCTCTGCGTCAACCCTTCTTCTATCGCTTTCTGCAAGGATCAACTTCTGTCACTCGGGACCACTGATTCTGCTGCAAATGCTCTGCTTCAACTGATGCCTTCAACTCTCCTGTGATCTGCAACCACGCTCTGATACCATGTTGAAATTTCTAAGTCTATCCGTTAGAAATCTAATTTGTATTCTTCTGGTTTATTTCTTCTACTTGTTAATTACGAACATGTTATTTAAAACATATAAATAACGAAATAAACACAATATAGTCTCAACCATCTACAAATATACAATTGAAAGAAAACAAACACACAAGTGACACCGTTATTTTTGGACAAATCGTCTGCGGAAAAGCCCGATGCCGGAAAACTGGTGCAACAATTTTGAGGGTTTATTATTATGCAGTATATCCTTGAGTACAACTGGGTGCCAAATTGGCTCACCTGACAGAGAAAAACAACTTGCAATAATACCTCTCTATTCGGAAGTAGGGATTCAAAAAACCTGCCCCATGAAACCCTCTCCCGCAACACTGAAGCACTGCGTCAGCCCTCTTGGCCTCTGCGTTAACCTCAGAACCCTCTGCATCAACGCTCTGAGGCACTACACAACCTCTGGGACCATATGTGTCACTCCTGCTGCCCTCTGCGTGGATGACGCAGGCTCTCTGGCCTTTGTGCTATCTCTGCTAGGCTCTCCGTGGCCTGCTTTGGCTTTTGTGTCTACCTCTCTGCTTTTGCATTGGTCTCCCGGCACTATCTTTGCCTCTCTGTCTAGTACCCACTGCCCCTCGCTACTGATCACTGATTCGACTTTACTGAGCAAACCCCACTCTAGTAAATCAAGTGATTGATCACTCTGGTGTCTTCTCCAACTGACTCTCAAGCCTCTTCTTATACTTTTCTTGTGGGTCCTTCAACGACCGAGATTAAATATCTAATCAACAGCTAAGATTAGATTTGGCTTGATCCATGACTTTTGGAACCTTCTAACCTAGTTTTATATTAATATCCATTAATATTTTATTTTTCCTAAGTTTAGATTTAGGAACTCCATTAAAAATATTAATTATTTTAATATCTCCCAAACTGGTTAGAATCTACCCAAACCTTTTATGGGTCTTGGAGATCTCATGTGCTATAGCCTCTCCACCAATTTTCATGGTTAGAGCGCATCCGATGCTACCCCAAATCAACACTTACTCATTACCATCCTTGACTCCATATCCACAATTGAATTACATACTGGTTCCATAAAAAGGGTGATCATATTAACCTTCTTTTCACCATTTTTTCCCTTCTTCCTAAGCCTAGCCCCAGTGGGCGACCTAGGGCATCAATTTCCCGATGATTGGCCCAAGGAAATTTTTTTATCTCCTTTAGGCTATTGCGTTGGTGGGTCCCCTCCCTCTCCTCCAAATTTGAGGCCATTCTGATAGTGGAATCTTCGGGAATCTCAAGTGCTAGCTCTAGGATTGAATTTTGCCTAGGCATCCCCGAGGCTAGACACTAATAGGATTAATTCAACTTTTTGAAGTAAATATTCTTGTTTGGTCCTTGCCCCTCACCTTGTCCAGGATAGGAACATCATTGGTTGCTACATTCCATCCCCAAACCTGGGTTGGGTTCACTTGGCCTCGTGTGGTCCCACTTCTCAATAAAGACTATTTGTCAAGGACCATTTGGGAATCCAAGTTTCCCAAGGATTATAGGGATTAAGAAACTTGTTCATAAGCCTACTTTTTCTCCCTTAACCCTCCAATCATCACCCCCTATCTCTGGTGGATCAAGTCCCTTGCTTAAAATGCAAGCAAGCTCCATTCTTCACTCCATCCTTGGGAAAGGGTTTTCAGGGTCACTGCTCATCTGTACATTGACATATACTTTACAAGTGAATCCCTACACTACCGGGACTTTGCCCATTGGTGAAAGTCTTTAAAGAGCATGGAAACTTAACTGTGGTGACAGTGGGCTAAGCCTCCACAATTGCCCTTAACCTAGCAATTTCCCTCTTAGGAACTCCTTTAGGCTCCCTACTGGATTGAGTGGTAACATTTATGGTGCCGTTGCCGAGGAGGAAGCAGGTTTTCCTCCCTAGTGAATCATTGAGGAATTGATTCATTGACGACATTCTTATTATTCTTCTGGCGACTCCACTCATTGTCAAAACTCCTAGTTTGCTTGAAGGTGACAACATTCGTCCTTTGGCTAGGGCTGCTGCAAGAAGGAATCATGAACCATCACCTATTAGCACCTCTCTCCTTTCTGAATTTTAAAAAGTTAGTGACTCAACTTCGAAAATGACGGATACTACTGGCACTAGCAACAACTAGATGACCAAAAGTCAAAGACATTTGGTTAGTGTATTTTCTCCTTTGAAGCTCGGTAATGATCCCAAACCCTTACCTGGAAAATATGACCGATCGTTACCCAGGTTCAAGGGAGATGTCACTGAGTGTCCGTGACTTTGTTGTAGAATTTTATTGGAAATTGTCCCCTAGCTTGATTTTTGATGAAGATAGGATCATGATGCTATTTGCCTTATCACTTGAGGGACAAGCTAGAGAATGGTACCTTAGTCTTCCTTCTGGCTGTATCTCTGATTCCGATGAATTCGAGGACCTATTCATGAAAAGGTGGTCTTGTAATGCCCAAGGAACCTTCAACATCGAGAAGTTTTATCAAATATCTAAGGGAAGGGAAAGCCTATAGGAATTCATTCAAAAGTTTGATAGGGTTGTACGAGATATCCCTGATCACCTAAAACCTTCTGATGCCAACATCCTTGATAAATTTGTCAAAGCTGTGGGGGTTCACCTAACGTATGCCTTAAGAGACAAGAAACCTTCCACATTGGCTGAAGCTAAAGAAAAAGCGATTCAGGTTGAAGAAAACCTTCGTAGCTCAAAAATGAATGTTGATGACATCCCTAAAACCAAAATTGAGACCAAGAAAGAGAAACTAAAGGATCAACATGAAGAAACCATTTGGGCTATACTCAAGAAAATGGACAAACTTAGTGAGGAATTTCATTGACTGGATCGAATTGTTATGAACAAAATCACCGCTTTGGAGAAGGCCCAAAAGTCAAATTTTGTCCCAAAGGGGAAGCCTTTTCTAAGGAAGCAAAGTGATGTAGATAAACCTAGCTCATCTCAAATCCCAAACACCTTGGGCCCAACCAATATAGTGGACCAAAACTCTTCCTCTGAAGATGAACTTTGCGAGAGTGATGATGATGAAACAAATGAACAAGCTAACCTTGTAGAAGCTGATATATTCAACATTCTACTTGGAGTTTCATACACTCACCCTCCATCGATGAGGTCATGACCAAAGTTGAAAAAGAAGAGCCAATCTCAAACAATGATGAACGTAGTGGAAGATTCAAAGCGGTCCAATATTCCCGAAAGGCCATGGAAAAGACCCTGCAAACTCCAAAGAGCCTGACAAAGAGGAATCTCTTCCCAAGCAAGATCCTCCCCTAAATGTACTCTCTAAAGAGCCTCCCGAAGAGAAATCCCTTTCAAAGAACCCTTCAAAAAATGATTCCCAAACAAAAGCTAAACCAAAAAAGGGCCTTGAAAGGGAAGAAAACACCGAAAGGAAAGAGAAGGGAAAACATGCTAGGCTAAACATTGATATGGATGCTGCTATTGGAAAGATGATCGTATATGTCCCTTTGAAGGAGATTGCTAAACTTCCTGAGCAAGGACAACAAATTAAGAAATCCTTGGCTTTGAAGAGGACGAATTATCGGAAGACTTGCAAAACATTCACATTCCCGATCGAAACTCCATACACGAACCTTTCATGTTCACTTTGGCCATCAATGACCTTTATCTCCATAATTGTATGCTCGACTCAGTGGCTTCTGCAAACATCATACCTTTAACTGTTATGAAGCAATTGGGTCCCAACATTACTCGACTATACAAGAAGGTGTGTGGGTTTAACTCCAAACTTGTGGAGGTGGAGGGTCTCATTAAGGTTCTTAAGGTTTCTCTGGCTAGGAACCCCGACATATCCCTTCTCATGGACATTGTTGTCATCTATATTCCTGATGTATGGGGGATGTTGCTATCTAGGAAATTAGGAGCCATTGTTGGAGGACATGTTCAAATGGATCCATCATACGCTACCATCCCTCTGTCTGATGGGATCCCTTTCATCCTTCATAGAGAACCTACCTACCTATCACATGTGATTAAAACTGGTCCTTACTATGAAGCACATAAGACTGCAAAGCCCTCCCCCATTCTCCCTTCACAAGAGGTTCGTATCCTTAAAAGACCAAACCACAAGCCAAGCAAAAAGTGGAAACCAAAGAAAGAATACAAAGTAGGGGACTTGGTCATGGTGGACAAAGAGTTAGTTCTTGTCAGGATTCATGGGAAAGTTCGGGATGACTATCACTGCATTGCCAAACTCAACGACGAACTTTGGCCTCAACCAATCAAAATAAGTCGTATCACTCCTTTCCTTGATTCTTGATGTTGTACTATATGCATGTTAGAGTAGGATGCATTGCATAATGATTTTTGCATTAGAACTAACTGCATATGATGTTTCTCATGATAGATTAGATTGCATATATATATGATTTGCATATTTTATTAGTTTATGGTCTAACATTAAGCATGGGTGATCATCAAACACCGTGAAAAACATGCTATCTCGTGGCTTTGATCTTTGACATGTGCAGATAATAGGTCTATGGTGATGAAGAGATTGCTGGAGTTCTCGTGACCACCAGTTTGAGCAACCTCAGCCACTTCTACGAGAGATCACGTCCCAGTTGGAACCAGATGTTACCCACCACCTTGTGCATGATATCCCCAGGAGAATTTTTTCTCCATGATACGCCTCAACTTGCAACTAGCAGCCCCTTGATGCCTCGTACTAGCTCGTTGTGCCATTTCTCTGCCACCGTAGCCAACCATGTGGTCCCTCACCCACCTGTATTCAGTGTTCCACGGGGACTCGCCCCCCCCAGGGGTCTAGTTTCCTCGCTCCCCCAGGCTCCGGGGACTTGGGGACGAGTAGGGGACATTTCCCCACGCTCCCAAAAATGAGGAAACTCAGGGGGATGTGCCAGGGGGTCGTTTCCCTTTCCTGAGGGGGCATTTCCGAAAAGGGGGACAAGGGGGGTCGTTTCTCGTCTACATCTTCCACTGCTAACGTTTTGGAGGTTGATAATATGACAGGGTGTAAGATTCCAACATCAAGTTGTACCCTGATCTCACATATGTAGAGCACGTTTTGTTGCAGGATGAAGAAACGGCTCAACCCCATCACTAATAAGTAATATAATTGTTAATATTTCTAGATACCAGAGTCTCCAAGGTATAAGTACACGCACCACCCTCATATTCTTTAAATAACGTCACTCGCATTCCTATATCGCTGGAAAACACCGTATTTTGATCACTCCAAATATATATACATAAACTCCAGGATGTGCATATTCGTTTGACGAAATGGTGTACAAAATTTTCATATAGAATGTATATACACGTTGGAAGAAAGTGGTTGACTGAAGACGCTCCCTTCTCAGCATTATATTTGTATTTTTGATGACTTTATAGATACAACGATTTCTGTCACTGACTTAATATATGTGTCTGGTTTAGCAGAATTGTTGAGATCTCTGGAGATTTGAAATGAATATAATTATGCTATTAAGTAGCAGCTGTTCTTGAAAGTTTGAAGCAACGCCCGCTCAGACCACATGGCCTTTAATCTCGTAAGAAGCTAACGATTTCGAGGGAAGATTGCCGTGGCTTGTGAGAAAAATTGTATTGCTAAGCGGCTCATCCTTAATTTCACACCGTGCTTTATAAAGTTGTTCTTGCAGGTCTAAAAGAAAACATTAGATTTGATTGTTATGGGTAAAATTGGGATTGAATTTTGTAATAGATTGTTTAGTTTATGATGTATGATTATAAATTAGAATTTTAAATTTATATGATATTAGAAATTTAGATAATGATATTCATATCAATGATCATGCTTTGTAGCTTTTCAATTCAAACCCAATTCTCATAGTGGACTCAATTAATAAATTATATTTTATATTTATAAGCTTTTAAGACCCTGACGCTCCCCCACGTTTCCTAAAAAATGGTGGGGAGCTTTTGCATAGGCTGCTCCCGCGCCTCCTCGCTCCCTCACCCCCTCGTCCCGAAACCTTGGTGGAACATTGCCTGTATTGATCGTATGTTTGAAGGTGGGCCTCCTGAACCTAAAGGTACGTCTTGTCATTTGGTCATTGAGTATTGGGTTTACTTATCATGGATACTTTTGGGTATGGATTGATGGGGGGATTTGGCGGAAAGAGTGGGCTTAGTTTGTGCTCTTGTCCCCTTGATCTCTTTTGGTTGTTACTCTTGGATCTTAGTCCTGTGGGATCTCCTTTATCAACCATTTGGCTCTAGGGTGGTACTACTTGGGAAACCCTAATTTTGGGTGTGTGGTCCTGCTCCTTTATACAAACATATCACTCCCTTTCCACTCACTATACCCCCATTCATCTTTTCTCCCACCTGGGTCCACATTCCCATTTTGGGTCCGCATAGGGCTAGCCTCCCTATCCCCTTGCCCCCACCTTGGGTCAAGCCTAGAATGCTGCCTCAGAGGTTGAAGCACTTAAAAGAAAAAGTGAAAAGCATAAATGGCCACATTTAACAAGAAATTGTACAACAAAATGCAAAAGATGGTTGACACAAATATAATTAACACATGGGCAAAAGTTGACACATGAGCTCTACCCCATCCATGGCCATCACTGTAGTTCCACAGGCCCTAGACGAGCCTCTTCTATCATTCAGGAACCCATGATTGTCCCAACCCCTTGAGGGCAATGAACTGCCCTACCTCAAAAGGGGTAATCACTGCTATATTATACAGATCATGTTGTTGTTGTCTGAGTCCCGAGCAATTAATTAAATAAAATTCTTGAAAGGCAAAAGGCATCTAAAGAAGGGTGGAAAAACAAGGCCGAGGCATCTCATGTACCACGACTGCTCCCTTCTATACATTATATACCCAGGTGTGGGCTTCCCCTTTTCTAGCTACCCCTATGCCCCATTAGGTGGCCCAAGGCTGCTACCTTCATTCCCTATTCCATCTCACCTATTTGTCACTTGCCACCCCCACTAAAAGGGTGTACCTTGGACATACTATCCCCTCTAAGGGCTGAAACCATCTAATAAGGTAATTGGCTGACCCTTTTGGTGTTTGGAGACACTGGCACATGCCAAAGCCCACTACAGAAGGGCATGCCATTATGAAGTGCCCACTTTGTTATCCATGGTTTGTAAGCTCCTTTACCCAATTATTCCAATGACTGATTGTACTAGAAGCCTAGGTGACGGATTGGATCTTATGCAAGATTATAGGTGGTTTACATTTTGGTTTGACTTCCCTATATGGGATCCTGAGTCCCAGAGGTCCACATTGGCACATGTAGGGTGTGCATTGAGAGCCATGGGCCTCCACAACAACAGACAACACTACAAAGATCTTCCTAGATGTTCAGAGACTATTAGTGATCCACTTTTGGGACGATGGTGACATGATTGGTCACTATGCTCATTAGGACCCCATAGGAGCCCCACACTCTTGGCAGGTGCCCCAACACTTGTACGATGTCATGGTAGCATTCATTCCACCACTTGGACCATTGCAAAGGGTCTACAAACATCTCTGATTCTTATGGAGACCCATGGGGTCATTGATGTGCCCTCAGACCCACTGAGAGCACCACGGGTCTACTATTTGGAGAACAAGGGGCCACCCCGTTGTCCATCATATTCCGAGGAATTTATTCCTCACTATGGCACTTCAGGATGTTATTGAGCATTTGGAGGGCCCTACGACATGCATACATCATTGTTTGGCCCCTTGTGAGGCTTGTTTTTACATTATGAGCTAGTATGGTGGGCTTGTCACCATTAGGAGTTATTATTTTCACATTATTTTATCTTTAGGGGCCCATAGGCTAATTCGAACTCCTTAGAAGGCTATATATTGTTGTTAGATACATTCATTTGTATCATCACTTGACTTGGGATCTCTTTACTCATAGAGAATTTTCGCACTTTTTCCTTGGAGGATATTTTTGGAGATGGATGAATTTTGATGTATGGATTTGGGCTATTTCTCTTATCTTGGAGCTTTGTTATGCAAACGAATTGCTGGTTGGATATACTCTATAATGTTGTAAGTGCTTTTTATCGTTATTATTCTTGTTGCTGCATACTGCTAAAATTAGGGCTAGTTGCTGCATTATTGTAATGTGGAATTGAGCAATGTTTTAGTTATTAAATGTATGGGCCAATGTTATATGAATGAAATGTCATAGAGATTATTTATCTCGAGAAGCTTGCATCATTTTCTTTAAAGTATAAATGCTTGAAAGTCACTTTTCTTTTCTTACTATCTACATTGGATGAAGTTGACTTTTTGGGCCTCCTTGATCAAGAATCCAAGTTCTTACTCATTACCATCCTTGACTCCATATCCCCAAGTGAATTAGGCACTGGTTCCATAAAAAGGGTGATCATATTAACCTTCTATTCACCATTTTTTCCCTTTTTCCTGAGTCTAGCCCCAGTGGGCCACTTAGGGCATGAATCTCCCGACAATTGGCCCAAGGGAAATTTTCCATCTCCTCAAGGCTACGATGCTGGTGGGTCCCCTCCAGCTCCTCCAAATTTGACGCCATTCTGACAGTGGAATCTTCGGGAATCTCAAGCCTTAGCTATAGGAACGAATTTTGCCTAGGCATCCCCCGAGGCTAGACACTAATAGGATCAATTCAACCTTTTGAAGTAAATATTCTTGTTTGGTCCTTTCCTCTCACCTTGTCCAGGATAGGAACATGATTGGTTGCTACATTCCATCCACGAACCTGGGCTGGGTCCACTTGGCCCCGTGTGGTCCCACTTCGCAATAACGACTCTCTGTTAAAGACCATTTGGGAATCCAAGTTTCCTAAGGATTATAGGGATTGAGAAACTTGTTCATAAGGCTACCTTTTCTCCCTCAACCCTCCAATCCTTACCCCCTATCCCTAGTGGACCAAGTCCTTTGCTTAAAATGAAAGCGTGCTCCATTCTTCACTCCATCCTTGGGAAAGGGTTTTCAAGGTCACTTCTTATGTATCCATTGACATATACTTTACAAGTGAATCCCTACACTATCGGGACTCCTCCCATCGGTGAAAGTTCGTAAAGAGCAGGGAAACCTAGCTGTGGTGATAGTGGGCTAAGCGTCCACAGTTGCCCTTAACCTAGCAATTGCCCTCTTAGGAACCCCTTTAGGGCCCCTACTAATTTGAGTGGTAACAAGCCGAAAACAGAAAGTCAACGCAAGAAACATAAATGTCTTCCTTCCCTTTGCACGTGTGAACTCAGACCTACAATTTCAGAGTTGTGCGAACTAGTCAAGAGAAGATGTGATTTGTGAATGATGTCTCCAAGTGATGTGACATGATGTCTATTTATATGAGATTGATGAGGATGAATTTCCTTGCCCAGGCTGGCTAGTACTTTTGTGAAGATGTGGGTTTCACTTTAAAACCAATATTTTTCCTTGAGCAAATTAAATTCTTCCAAGGGCTAGTAGTGTCCTCTCAGGGTGAGGAAGGCTTCCCAAAGGAGGGAATTTCTCCTTGAGTTGCCAAAATTCAATGGTATTTTTGTTTCCTATTACTTTTGAGAAGTGCATTTTGTCACCTTGTTCTTTTTGAGCTCAGTTTATTGAGGAAATATAATCAATTTTGATGGAAAATAATTAATAATCTTTTTTGAAAGTAACCTACAACTACGTGATTTGCTAGAGGATAAATGCTACAGGGAAAGAAAAGCATGCAATTGTGGTTGTGTACTAATTGGAAAATGTTTGCTAAAGTAAGAACATAAGGAAAGTAACCTCAGACTTTTGAAGTTGCTTGAAACTCGAGCAAGAAAAAAGTTTCTTTTGTGAGAGATGTTTCAAAAACGACACTTATAAAACCAAGTTGGTTAAAGACAATCATTTGCACTTTTCCTAGTGAAGCAATTCGAACAAAGTTCCTAGGTGATAAATGATCCGTCCTTTGGTTTCCTATGACTTCTGAGAAGTGCATTTTGTCACCTTGTTCTATTTTGAGCTTAGTTCCTCAAGGAAATATAATCAATAATGATGGAAAAGAATCAATAAGCTTTTCTGAAAGTAACCTACGATTGCATGATTTGGTAGAGGACGTATGTTACAAGGAAAGAAAAACATGCAATTGTGGTTGTGTACTAAATGGAAAATGTTTGCTAATGTAAGAACATAAGGAAAGTACCCTCAGACTTTTGAAGTTGAATGAAACTAGAGCATGACAAAATTTTCTGGTGTGGGAGATGTACCAAAAATGACACTTATAAAATTTCAGGAAACAAGGGAATATATAGTATTAAAAATAGAAAAATATTTTTGTTTTATAAAAATCAGCAAAAATATGAGAAAAAGAAAACGATTGAAAACTATAGGCAACAATATTTATGTCTATATGTTCCACCAAGACTTTGGAACAAGGGGACATGGGTGCGAGGAGATACATAGGGGGGATGTGTGGGACTAGGCTCAAATTTTAGGGAAATATATTGTTAAGTTATGGTATGTTCTATGCTTATGACAGTTTACTTCTTTTTCTTATTATATTCCACCGATTAGCAATCACATGTACATAAAGTAAAGTGCAGATAGAACATTAAACGATCGACAGAAAACAAGCCAAGACAAGAGACACAAGATGTGGCAGCTAGCCAGGGACAAACCCCACAATGTGTGGGGAAACCCTTTGATCAAATCTTCTTTTATCTTCAATAATTCAGCAGAGAGAAATAGTACAATAAATCTGATTCATATCAGCAGTAGCAAACCCTAGATCAGTAGCATCAGCATTAGCGGCTTCATTATCAAACTAGGGCAGACCATATCTCACAAACCGACAGTCGGATTGACTTCATTCCACCACCAAAAGTTTCGGCTTTCAAAGGAGGTTCAAATGAACCTACAGCGCAGTTCCAAAGAGGAGATCTTCTAGGCCACGCAAGTCAATCTTTACTTCTGCAGCTTCAGTTTCAGCAGTTTCCAGCTTCAAACTAGGGCAGTCGATATCTTGCAAACCGTTCGTCGGATTGACTTCATTCCACCACCAAAAGTTGCGGCTTTCAAAGGAGGTTCAGATGAACCTACAACGCAGTTCCAAAGAGGAGATCTTCTAGGCCACGCAAGTCAATCTTTACTTCTGCAGTTGCAGCTTCAAATTCAACAGCGTCCGGCTTCACATGTGTGAGAGAGAGAGACCCATTTCAGCGCAGTAGAGAAGAGACTCATATCTGCGCAGTAGAGAGAGAGAGATGTGATGAGATGAGTGAGTCCAAATGAGGAAAAGTCCTCTTATATTTATACACAACATTGGTGGGTGAATAGATGCGACTGTTGGGCTTCTTAGCCTACATGAGTTGTAGGTTGGCTTGATAATAATTCCATAATCAAAATAAATTCATATCTCCATGAATACTTATCGGAATTGGATGATCTTTATATCAATCTTACACCTCTCGACGAGAGGAATCTAATAAAAATATTATTAGCCATGAATAAGATGACCCACATGAAGTTTTGCCCTGGTTGCCAATTTTAACACTCCCTCTCAAGCATGGAGAACTTCATCTGCAATCTGTCTATCGGCCGTTACTATTCATCCATCAAATGCACTGCCTTGTACAGCCTGACCCTTACCCTGCTCTGCTCTATTTTGCCTGTTTTGCTTTGTCTTGTTCTGCCCTGCACTGATCTGTACTGTTTTGTTTTGTTCTGCTCTGCTCTTGCATTGTTCTGTTCTACTCTGCTTTTGTTCGAATTATGAAGAAGAAGAAATGATCGAGGATGTATCATACTGGCTCAAAGTTAGTCTCAGACTATGTACTACTGGTCCCAGACCAGTCTCAACCAACCCAAAGTCAGCGTCATAGTGAGTACAACTCCAATGGTCCCAGACCAATATCATCCTCCACTGACTCAAAGTCAGTCTCAGAGTATGTACCACTGATCCCAGACCAGTCTCAATCGACCCGAAGTCAGCGTCATAGTATGGTACAACTCCTACCACTGGTCCCAGACTAGTATCATTGATCCCAGATCAATGGAGGTCATCCTAGCGTAGGGAGTATGGTAGTTACAACGATGCGTCCATCGGTACTACTATGGTCCCTAACTTCATTTCCCTGCTCATTGATCAGATGAGAGGTACTTCCCATGAGTCCCAGACTGCATGGGTAGGATGCCTCAACAGGAGAACTAATCAATCCTGTCCTCACAGGAGAACACATCAATCTTGCTACAATCGCCATGGAGAACACATCAATCCAGGCCGCCATGGAGAACACATCAATCCAGGCCTCACAGGAGAACACATCAATCCAGGCCGCCATGGAGAACACATCAATCTAGACCTCACAGGAGAACACATCAATCCTGCTACAATCGCCATGGAGAACACATCAATCCAGGCCTCACAGGAGAACTAATCATCCTGCTACACAGGAGAGCGAATCATCCTGTTCCTCAAGAGAGCGAATCATCTTGTCCCACAAGAGAGCGAATCATCTTGTCCCACAAGAGAGCGAATCATCTTGTTCCAGTGCACACCACCAAGGGAGGGTGAGTCACCCTGTGGTCGTATGTTGCTCCAGTAAGAACCACAAGCCCTCAGAGCTCCCAGAGCTCAATGTATGCAACATGCAGGACCCTTGTACAAGGGTTTCTTGATGACTCCAAGTCGTTTGGGAAAATCACAAATTAGATCTTTCCTCAAGGCTTTGACAAGGTGTATCAATCTGTACATCATCTTAATGCGATGGAGCCTCCTTGCTCATCAACTTACCATATCCCAGATGATGTCTATCTGTTGGAGCAATCGACGAATACGGGATTCTTCAATAATCGAATCCCACCTCTGGTTGTTATAGAGAATCACAATGGTATCCAAACAGCTCAATGAAGAGCTTTCGCAACCAGACTGCCTCACACGAGGTCATGCTAGCAACAGTATATCCTGCTTCAGCGGCGCTCAAAGTCACCGACTTCTGCTTCCTGCTCATCCAGGATATCAAAGCAGATCCCAAGGTGAAACAACACTCGGAAGTGCTCTTACGGTCCACCACACTGCCTGCCCAATCAACATCAATATATCCAAGTAGTCTCACATCTTCGACAGTGTATCTTAACCCATTGTGCCACGAAGATATCTCAGAAGATTCTTGGCACCAATCCAGTGTATGTGGTGGGGTTCAACCATATGCTGGCTCAACGTGTTGACTGCAAAGCATATATCTGGACGAGAGTTCACTAAGAACATTAATGCTCCGACGAGTTGCCGATACTCGGTACAATTTCGTAAAACAGGTCCAGCAGCACTACCGCTTAACTTCTTGAAGTCAAGCTCCATCGGAGTAGTTACAGGCTTGTAGTCCACCATTCCGAATCTTTCCAATATCTTCACCACATATTTTCCTTGAGATAGGAAAATTTCTCCTGGCTTTTGCCACACTTCAAGTCCTTGGTCCTTCATTTCAAATTCAGAAGCCATCTCCCTCTTACATTTGTGAATGAGAGGGTTTGCACCTGTAGAAAGAGGTCATCCACATGCAACACTAGTATGATAGGCTTTTCATCTTCAACCTTAAAGTAAAGGTTAGGATCGGCTTCACTCCTAGTGAATCCCAACTTCATCAAGTAGCTATCGATCCTCTCATACCATGCTCGGGGTGCTTGCTTCAGCCCATAGAGAGCCTTCTTCAACTTGCATACATGAGATTTTCAATCATAAATCTCAAATCCTTCGGGTTGCTCCACGTAGACCTCTTCTTTGATCAAACCGTGCAAGAACGCAGTCTTGACATCCATCTGATGTGGGTTCCATCCTTGTGAAGTGGCAAGGGCTATGATCGAGCGGATGGTCATATATCTGGCAACAGATGCAAATATCTCATCATAGTCTATACCTTCCTCGAGCCTTATACTTTTCCGTGCTTCCATCTGCTGCATGCTTTATCTTGTAAAGCCATTTGGAAGTAACAACAGTCTTGTCCTGGGGTCTGGGAACTACTTCCCAAACATCATTCTTTATGATAGACTCATATTCTTCGGTCATAGCATCCTTCCATACTTGATGCTTGACGGCATCTGAGAATGACGAAGGCTCATTTTGTATGATCGTGCTCATGATGGTCAGGTATCCTTGATACCTATTAGGTTTCTTACTTTCACGAAAGGTTCCTCGGGGTGCAGCATGTCCTTCAGCATCATCAAGTAACCTCTTAAGCCATGAAGGCCTCTTCCTAGAAGAGGAAGGCTCATATGGAGGAGGATCAATCGGATCCATGGGTTCTTCTACATCAGGCATTGATTCATCATCCTTTTCTTTCGGTTCTCTGGTGTCGGCTTCTTGAGAGCTCCTCAAAGTCGGAAGATTGATCACCTTGCTGAGAGCCATATCTTCGTCAAAGGTGACATCATGACTAATTATGACTTCCCTTTGATCGGCTACATAGATTCTATAGCCTTTAGTATTTTCACCGTAGCCCACGAAAATTCCCTTCTTTCCAGATGCTCCCAATTTATTTCTTTTCTCTTTCGGCACATGAAAGTATACAGGGCTTCCAAAAATTTTAAAATGAGAAACATCAGGTTTCTTACCGGTGAATTTTTCTTCAGGAGTCTTGGAACCCAATGCTTGATGAGGGCATCGATTTTGTACATATACGGCGGTGATTGTAGTTTCAGCCCATAGAAACTTCAGAAGTCTTTGATCATGGCCCGGACAACTTCCATCATCGTGCAGTTCTTCCTTCCCACCACACCATTCTGCTCAGGAGTATGTGGTGTAGAAGTCTCCCTCTTAATGCCAACCTCAGGTATGCCTGAGTGAACCAACTGTAATATATCAGAGGTCTTGCTTTGGCTTGAGGGGAATGGTCCCCTTTTGAGCTTTCCTTTGGCACATCCCGGACATACACCTTCTTTCTATACATGGAATTCGGGCATCCCTGTTACCATCTGTCTTACATCGGGTAGAGCTTTGTAATGAAGGTGGGAAAACCTCCGATGCCAAAGTTCGGACTGAAGCGTTGTGTCACAAGACATGACACCTAGCGGACTTCTACCGACTTGATATAAAGAATCAACTCGAAACCCAAGAGTGAAAGCATCTTTAACATTATTTTTCCATATGCGTACCTTACCATCGCTGAAGGTTACCTTATAGCCTTTGTCTTCCATTGCCGAGACGGATACCAGCTTCTTTTTGAGATCAGGTACATATAATACATCTTGTAAGTGAATCGTATTACCTTGATTCAGTTTAAGAGAAACATTGCCTACACCTTTCACTGGGTATTTCATGTCATCTCCAAGGACAATTTCCAGGTTAGTTTCTTTCTCTACCAGATTATAGAGTACTTCTTTGTAACCAGTGAAGTGTCTTGAGGCACCACTATCAATGAGCCAAATTCCCATTGAGTCCGAAGGAGCGGAGGTAGATGGAGCAACTGGTAGATAATATTCAGCTTGCTTATCGTCAACAGTGTTAGATTCATACCTGGAATTTCTAGCCTTCTTGAATGGTTGCCCTCTTCCTTGATTTCTCTCATTCCTTTTTCCTTTGTTGTTGAATTTTCCATTCCTTCGATTACCATGAGAGGGATTTTGTTAAGATTAGGTATGTTCTATGCTAGAGCAATTTATTTAAATTTTCACAGTTAGCAATCACATCAGCATTACGATAAACTGCAGATAGAACATAAATATAATATGCAGAAGACAAGCCAAGACAAGAGGACACAAGATATGGCGCAAGCCAGGGACAAACCCCACAATGTGTGGGGAAACCCTTTGATCAAATCTTCTTTTATCTTCAAAGTTCAGCAGAGAAAGAGAGAGAGAGAGAGAGAGAGTACAATTACAACAGAAGTCAACACTTTGACTTGTCTAGATCTACAACAGAAGTCCACTTGCTGCATCACTACATATGATGTCATGTTGCAATAGTTGTGATTATCATCATGCTGCCCATGTCCATGATCTTATCATGCTTCATGCTACTGTTCTAACAGATGGCATTCTATCACTGCTGTTCATTGTGATAGGGCTGCTACAGGTATGCCCTTCTACCACTGTTGTTTATCATGTTGCATCTTTACTTCATCATTCCTTCCGCTCAGATCATCATGTTGCACATTCATATTAGAGCCATCGAGATCATAAGAACATACGAAGATCATATCCCTACGAATGTCGAGATATATATAGTGATCTATGCTATAATAGTTGTGCAGAGAACGTAGTCCTTCTGCTTCAAACCCTAACCGCTGTTGGCTTGCGGGTTCCATACATGACTGTGTTCTTCATATATGACCTGCGTTCCATATATAAATCGTGGGCTTCATGTATTGTCTGCGTTCCATATATAATTCAACTGCGGATAACCATGACTGCCCAGCATATATATATATATAACCTATATACTGCAGCGTATATACTCCAGCATTTTCTGCCAAGCATATATACTGTCCAACGGTACTGCAGCATATATACTCTAGCGTTTTCTGCCCAGCGTATATACTGTCTAGTGGTTCTACAGCATATATATTCCAGCGTATAGATTGCCTGCTTAGCGTATAGGAACTGCGTGGGTGTTTTCAATGTCTACGGGATTATGACTTCTGTTGATGCGAACATATATATCTTCACTGCACTGCCAGTAAACTACGCCGCCAGATTTAGGGCCTGCGTGATATGGTTATTGACTGCGGCTAGGTCTTTGATGAGCAACGTATTTTATTCCTTCACGATTGCATATAGATCCTTAAACCACGCTGCCAGATCCATTGTTAATTTCTGCAAAGCGCTTTGTTGCTTCTTCGTTTCCAGGGTTCTTGTCTGGGTGATATTTCAAGGCCAGTTTCCTATATGCCTTCTTCATCTGATCTTCCGAAGCACCTCTTGGAACTTGTAAGACATCGTAGAAATTCTTCCCAGCAAAGGATCTGTCTACGTATGAGACTGCGAAGAGAAACAGCAAGAGAAGACCCCTCGCGAGCCTCATTGGGGGTTTCAGATTCAAAACCTCTGTTAATTGACGGAATATATGATCAAGCTATTGTATTCCTTGTAGTTTAGGCTGCCTGGTCTGTATCTCCGTCGATTAACGCTGTGGTAGACTGCATAATCCTCCTGCGTTATAAATATATTCATTGAGTTGCTGCATGTAATTCTGCGTAATTATGAAGACTGCTTGTAATTCGTTTCCAGCGTAATTATGAAGACTGCGTGTAATTCTGTCCATATATTTGCTGTGAATCCATGTATGGACTGCGATTTATATGTCTCCATGTACAGCGTTAGACATGTTTCCATGACTGCGTTTTATATGTCTTCACATATAGCATATCCGATCTTTCATACAGCGTATGAGGTCTTCCAGGTACTGCGTTGGATCAGTTAGGGCATCTCTGCAGTTAGGGCTTCATGCTGAGCTAGCGTATTCTTGCGTAATGCCATGATGCTGCGTTGTGTTTCTCTTGATGTCTCACTCCTCCTCCCAAAACCCAAGACGTGGAGAGGAGGAGATCACTCAAGAGTTGTGTGTGAATGATATCACATCCTCATCTATTTATACCACAACGAGGATGATGAATAGACACGACGGTTGGGCTTCTAGAGCCTACATAAGAGCTGGTCGGCTTGATAATAATTACATAAACAAAATAAATTCATATCTCCATAAATACTTATTAGAATCGGATGATCTTTGGATCAATCCTACACTTCTCGACGAGAGGGATCCAATAAAAATATCAGTTGCGAAAAATAAGCCGACCCACATGGAGTTTGGCCCTAGTTGCCAATTTAACACTCCCTCTCAACTAGGGAGAACTCCATCTGTTGATCCATAAGTACAACTGTACTATCTCTGCCATCAGTGCCCTGCACTGTTCTGCCCAACTCTGCTCAGCTCTGCTGGCTCTGCTCTATTCTACTCAGCTCTGCTGGCTCTCCTAGCTCTGCTTTGCTCAGCGCTGCTGGCTCTGCTAGCTCTGCTCTGCTCAGCGCTGCTGGCTCTGCTAGTTCTGCTCTGCTCAGCTCTGCTCAGCGTTGCTGGCTCTGCTAGCTCTGCTTTGCTCAACGTTGCTGGCTCTGCTAGCTCTGCTCTGCTCAACTCTGCTGAACTATGAAGAAGAAGAATTGATCGAGAATGAGTCATATCATTCTCCACTAACTTGAAGTTAGTCTTAGAGTGCGTACCACTGGTCCCAGACCAGTCTGAACTGACCCGAAGTCAGCGTCATAGTATGTACGACTCTCACTGGTCCTAGACCAGTGCTGCACTGACACGAAGTCAGTCTCGGAGTATGTACCACTGGTCCCAGACCAGTCTCAGTCGACCCGAAGTCAACGTCATAGTATGTACAACTCTCACTGGTCCCAGACCAGTATCATTGATCCCAGATCAATGGAGGACATCCTAGCATAGGGAGTACGGTAGATACAACGATGCGTCCATCGGTACTACTATGGTCCCTAACTTCATTTCCCTGCTCATTGATCAGATGAGAGGTACTTCCCATGAGTCCCAGACTGCATGGGTAGGATGCCTCGACAGGAGAACTTAATCAATCCTGTCCTCACAGGAGAACACATCAATCCTGCTACAATCGCCATGGAGAACACATCAATCCAGGCTGCCATGGAGAACACATCAATCCAAGCCTCGCAGGAGAACACATCAATCTTGCTACAATCGCCATGGAGAACACATCAATCCAGGCCTCACAGGAGAACTAATCATCCTGCTACAATCGCCATGGAGAACACATCAATCCAGGCCTCACAGGAGAACTAATCATCCTGCTACAATCGCCATGGAGAACACATCAATCCAGGCCTCATAGGAGAACTAATCATCCTGCTACACAAGAGAGCGAATCATCTTGTCCCACAAGAGAGCGAATCATCTTGTTTTAGTGCGCACCACCAGGGGAGGGTGAGTCACCCTGTGGTCGTATGTTGCTCCAATAGAACTGCAAGCCCCCCAAAGCTCCTAGAGCTCAATGTATGCAGCATGCAGGACCCTTTTACAAAGGTCTCTCGACGACTCCAAGTCGTTCGGGAAAATCACAAACTTGATCTTTCCTCAGGGCTCTGTCCTGTACATCATCTCAGTGTGATGGAACCTCCTTGATCATCGAATTACCATATCCCATATAAGGCAGTAATTGATGTCTATCTGCTGGAGCAATTGTCGAATACGGGATTTCTCAATAATCGAATCCCACCTCTGGTTGTCACGGAGAATCATAGTGGTATTCATCATGCATACAAACAGCTCACTGAAGAGCTTCAGCGACCAGACTGCCTCACAGAAGGTCAGCAATTTATTCTGCCTTGGTGGTGCTCAGAGTCACCGACTTCTGCTTCCTGCTCATCCAGGATATCGAGGCAGATTCCAAAGAGAACCAACACTAAGAAGTGCTCACATTGCCTGCCCATTCAACATTCGAATAATCATGAGGTTTCATATTTCCGGCAGTGTATCTCAATTCATGAGAGATTGTGCCTCGAAGATATCTCAGAAGATTCTTGGCATTAATCAAGTGAGGCTCAACCAAATATGAGCTCACCATGCTAACTGCAACACAGATGTCCGGACGGAGGTTCTCCAAGAACATCAACGCGAATGAGTTTATGAAACTTAGAGGCAATTCCCAGATCTGGTCCGACATCATTACCATATAACTTCTGAAAGTTAAGATCCTCGAGGCAGTCACAAGCTTGCAGCTTATCTTCCCTCATTCCGAATCCAACTTCCTCTGTCTCCTATAAATGAGAGGGTTTGCACCTGTCAGACATAGGTGCTGGTATGAGAGGTTTATCATCCACAACCTTCGAGTAATGGTTTGGATCGGTTTCACTCCTAGTGAATCTCAGCTGCATTAGATAGCTATCAATCCTCTCATACTATGCCCGAGGTGTTTTTCTTCAAGCCATAGAGAGCTTTCTTCCACCTGTATACATGAGATTCCTTGATCATGATTCTCAAACTCCTCGGGTTGTTCCAAACCTGTGAACTTGCTGCATGAGGGGAATGGTCGCCTTATAATATTTTCCTTCGGTACATTTCAGACATGTACCTTCATGCTTCTTTTTGAATTCAGGCATCCTAGTCACCATCTGTCTCACAGACCTCCGGTGCTGAGTCAATGGACATGGTCCCCAGTGGACTTCCTGCAACTTGATACAACCCTGAACTCAAAAACATCTTTAAAAGATGTATTTTCAAACACGTACCTTTCCATCGATAAGTGCCAACTTTGAACCTTCGACTTCCATTACTGTGGTTCCTTGCTTCCTGGAGGAGTCGACCGTGTCTTTGATGACCTGCATCTCTGTCATTTTGACACTCCTTCGCATAAGGGTCGAACTTATCATCAAGACATCTACCTTTCCTTCCACCCTTAGATCCGAACTTCCCAATGAAGCCATCAGAAGTTCTGCTGTGCCATTCTGATAATATGCTCTGCTTCGACTTCACCCTAAGTGAATTGTGAAGAACCCATTGATCCTTTTGTCTTGTCCCAACTGTCTTTGGTGATTGCTATTTCACTCTTGCTTGGGCATTGTCTTCACCTCAGCTCCGATACCATGTTAAGATTAGGTATGTTCTATGCTAGAGCAATTTATTTAAATTTTCATAGTTAGCAATCACATCAGCATTACGATAAACTGCAGATAGAACATAAATATAATATGCAGAAGACAAGCCAAGACAAGAGGACACAAGATATGGCGCAAGCCAAGGGCAAACCCCACAATGTGTGGGGAAACCCTTTGATCAAATCTTCTTTTATCTTCAAAGTTCAGCAGAGAAAGAGAGAGAGAGAGAGAGTACAATTACAACAGAAGTCAACACTTTGACTTGTCTAGATCTACAACAGAAGTCCACTTGCTGCATCACTGCATATGATGTCATGTTGCAATAGTTGTGATTATCATCATGCTCCCCATGTCCATGATCTTATCATGCTTCATGCTGCTGTTCTAACAGATGGCATTCTATCACTGCTGTTCATTGTGATAGGGCTGCTACAGGTATGCCCTTCTACCACTGTTGTTTATCATGTTGCATCTTTACTTCATCATTCCTTCCGCTCAGATCATCATGTTGCACATTCATATTAGAGCCATCGAGATCATAAGAACATACGAAGATCATATCCCTACGAATGTCGAGATATATATAGTGATCTTCTATGCTATAATAGTTGTGCAGAGAACGTAGTCCTTCTGCTTCAAACCCTAACCACTGTTGGCTTGCGGGTTCCATACATGACTGTGTTCTTCATATATGACCTGCGTTCCATATATAAATCGCGGGCTTCATGTATTATCTGCGTTCCATATATAATTCAACTGCGGATAACCATGACTGCCCAGCGTATATATATATATATATATATATATATATATATATATAAACCTATATACTGCATCGTATATACTCCAGCGTTTTCTGCCAAGCATATAATAAGTCCAACGGTATTGCAGCATATATACTCTAGCGTTTTCTGCCCAGCGTATATACTGTCCAGTGGTTCTATAGCATATAGATTCCCTGCTTAGCGTATAGGAACTGCGTGGGTGTTTTCAATGTCTACGGGATTATGACTTCTGTTGATGCGAACATATATATCTTCATTGCACTGCCAGAATGACTGCGTATGTATATGTCCACATATCTCTTAAACTACGCCGCCAGATTTAGGGCCTGCGTGATATGGTTATTGACTGCGGCTAGGTCTTTGATGAGCAACGTATTTTATTCCTTCACGACTGCATATAGATCCTTAAACCACGCTGCCAGATCCATTGTTAATTTCTGCAAAGCGCTTTGTTGCTTCTTCGTTTCCAGGGTTCTTGTCTGGGTGATATTTCAAGGCCAGTTTCCTATATGCCTTCTTCATCTGATCTTCCGAAGCACCTCTTGGAACTTGTAAGACATCGTAGAAATTCTTCCCAGCAAAGGATCTGTCTACGTATGAGACTGCGAAGAGAAACAGCAGGAGAAGACCCCTCGCGAGCCTCATTGGGGGTTTCGGATTCAAAACCTCTGTTAATTGACGGAATATATGATCAAGCTATTGTATTCCTTGTAGTTTAGGCTGCCTGGTCTGTGTCTCCGTCGATTAACGCTGTGGTAGACTGCATAATCCTCCTGCGTTATAAATATATTCATTGAGTTGCTACATGTAATTCTGCGTAATTATGAAGACTGCGTGTAATTCGTTGCCAGCGTAATTATGAAGACTGCGTGTAATTCTGTGCATATATTTGCTGCGTATCCATGTATGGACTGCGATTTATATGTCTCCATGTACAGCGTTAGACATGTCTCCATGACTGCGTTTTATATGTCTTCACATATAGCATATCCGATCTTTCATACAGCGTATGAGGTCTTCCAGGTACTGCGTTGGATCAGTTAGGGCATCTTCTGCGGTTAGGGCTTCATGCTGAGCTAGCGTATTCTTGCGTAATGCCATGATGCTGCGTTGTGTTTCTCTTGATGTCTCACTCCTCCTCCCAAAACCCAAGACGTGGAGAGGAGGAGATCACTCAAGAGTTGTGTGTGAATGATATCACATCCTCATCTATTTATACCACAACGAGGATGATGAATAGACACGACGGTTGGGCTTCTAGAGCCTACATAAGAGCTGGTTGGCTTGATAATAATTACATAAACAAAATAAATTCATATCTCCATAAATACTTATCGGAATCGGATGATCTTTGGATCAATCCTACACCTCTCGACGAGAGGGATCCAATAAAAATATCAGCTACCAAAAATAAGCCGACCCACATGGAGTTTGGCCCTAGTTGCCAATTTAACAGATTTTGATCATCGTCACGGTGAGAGTCCTTTCTATCAAGGCATTCCCTTGCATAGTGACCTGCTTTATTGCAAATGAAACATCGTCCTTTTCTTCCACCCTTAAATCCAGCCTTTCTTTTCGATTTAGACCCAGAATTATTCATTTTCTTAACATGAGAAGAAAAAGCAGCAGGAGGACCTTTAGGCAAGGGCATTTCCTGCTCTTCTACCCTTGTTTGTTCTTGAATGCATCTAGCCATTAATTCCTCGAAACTAGGAGTTACATTATTGTTCAGAAGAGTAGTCCTGAACACATACCATTCAGATGGTAATCCTCCGAGAGTTGTGAGTGCCATTTCTCTGTCAGTAATGGTTTCCCCAATAGATAGGAGATCGTTCTTGATCTCAGTGATTCTTAAGAAGTATGCTTGCATACTTTCATCTTTACCCTTCTTGATTTCCCTCAACTTATTTCTAAGAAACAAAACTTGATTTGCATCATTAACTTTAATAAACTCACCAGTCTGTCATAGATTTCCTTGGAGGTGTCTAGATTAGAGATGTAGGCCACCAAGCGCTTGTCGATAGAGTCCCGGATGATCTTCTTTGTTTTGACTTCTCCATTTTTCCATTTGTTCCAGGCAGCAGCAGATGCATTTGATGAAGGCTCAACAATATTGCCTCTTACATGGTCCAGCACTCCTTGATCTTCAAGGGTTAGATCGATAAACATCTTGCATCCGTGATAGTCAGCTTTCTCACGGAGCTTGTCTTCGGCAGGAAAGAGTGTTGAGGACCCCATAGTTCTTTTAGGATAGCCTTGCCAATCTTCTCTTCAATGATTGCTCTTGCTCTTGCTCGGGCTTTGTCTTCACCTCAGCTCTGATACCATGTTAAGTTATGGAATGTTCTATGCTTATAACAGTTTACTTCTTTTTCTTATTATATTCCACCGATTAGCAATCACATGTACATAAAGTAAAGTGCAGATAGAACATTAAACGATCGATAGAAAACAAGCCAAGACAAGAGACACAAGATGTGGCAGCTAGCCAGGGACAAACCCCAGAATGTGTGGGGAAACCCTTTGATCAAATCTTCTTTTATCTTCAATAATTCAGCAGAGAGAAATAGTACAATAAATCTGATTCATATCAGCAGTAGCAAACCCTAGATCAGTAGCATCAGCATTAGCGGCTTCATTATCAAACTAGGGCAGACCATATCTCACAAACCGACAGTCGGATTGACTTCATTCCACCACCAAAAGTTTCGGCTTTCAAAGGAGGTTCAGATGAACCTACAACGCAGTTCCAAAGAGGAGATTTTCTAGGCCACGCAAGTCAATCTTTACTTCTGCAGTTGCAGCTTCAGTTTCAGCAGTTTCCGGCTTCAAACTAGGGCAGTCGATATCTTGCAAACCGTTCGTCGGATTGACTTCATTCCACCACCAAAAGTTGCGGCTTTCAAAGGAGGTTCAGATGAACCTAAAGCGCAGTTCCAAAGAGGAGATCTTCTAGGCCACGCAAGTCAATCTTTACTTCTGCAGTTGCGGCTTCAAATTCAACAGCTTCTGGCTTCACATGTGTGAGAGAGAGAGACCCATTTCAGCGCAGTAGAGAAGAGACTCATATCTGCGCAGTAGAGAGAGAGAGATGTGATGAGATGAGTGAGTCCAAATGAGGAAAAGTCCTCTTATATTTATACACAACGTTGGTGGGTGAATAGATGCGACTGTTGGGCTTCTGAGCCTACATGAGTTGTAGGTTGGCTTGATAATAATTCCATAATCAAAATAAATTCATATCTCCATGAATAGTTATCGGAATTGGATGATCTTTATATCAATCCTACACCTCTCGACGAGAGGAATCTAATAAAAACATTATTAGCCATGAATAAGATGACCCACATGAAGTTTTGCCCTGGTTTCCAATTTTAACATATATATATATATATATATATATATTCAATAATGAAAGCATAAATCAATTGATCTATACATAATTGAATTAGATAAAGAAATATACTTATCAATGAGTAATATACTTATCGATACTCATCGTTCATACTATTACATGCATCATTCATCCATACACCATGAGATTCATAATGAAATATACATTGATCCATGTTCATCATTCATTATTCACCATTCTAGAATCTACGTTTATTTAAAACTTATTCATCATTCATCATTCTAAATTTTAAATTGATTTAAAATTTAAATTCATCATTCTAAAATCTAATTAGTATTAAGCAAAATAGACTATAATATATACTGAAGATTGAAGACTGGATGAGTAAATTGATATAACTGAAACTCAAAAATAGTAAAGAGTGACGAGTCAAAGAATCATTCTAAGGTCATTGATATCTAGAGTTAAGGCTTGAAAGTTAAATTGAAAATAAAAAATGGATAATGAGCATTGAAGGAGTGTTACGGGGAAGGGGAGGCAACAATTAACTAGTAATTTAGATAGTGCTGAGGGGTAAGCCGAGTAGAGGTAAGCTTGGTAAGTTGAATGAATGAGTTAGGGATTGCAAATTAGTTTAGGTTTTGATATTTGTTATGTATCTTTCTTCATAGTTTTAATTTTATTTTTTATTTTAAATTTCAAAGGTTATTAGAAAAAATTGAAGTGGACACGTCTCCCGTCAAAAGGGGTGCTTTTTGGGCTTGGTCCTCTTGATTAAATGCTAGTTCTAGACCCTCATACATTGTAGAATCCAATGGAAACATTGCAATCTCTCCAGTGCTAAAATCCTGAAAATTGTTAAGTCTGATAGATTTTGAGTGGGATCTAAAATTCTACTTTCTCCATATGAAATCCAATGAGGTTATAACCACTCTCAAGCATCCTGAGTCAATTAATGGTAATGTTAAAAATTTAAGTAAAAGGATGACTTATTGTTTTCAAGAAAAATTAAGGTGGGGACGCCGAGCCCTTTTTGAGGGGGGATACCCACAAGCATGTGAAAATTCCATTGCAGTTATTGGTTATTAATCTTCTATATTTGCAGATTATTTTTCTTGTAGAAAATTAATTTCATAGCAAACATTGAAAATAACACAACCGCTATTTCAGTATTAAATAATCCTAGGCACTGAGAAAATATCACAAACATAAAAATATGACACTAGTATTTTTTGATAAATTGTCCCTGGAAAAACCCCGAAGGGAAAACTAGTTTTGCAAAAGAGCGATTTTTATTATTCTTCAACAATTGAGAAGTACATAAATTGCTTGCCATCTATAGTCAAAACTATGGCAAATTTATTTCTTCACTTTTGCAAGTTGAGTCGAACCTCTGGAAGCAACTCGAACCCTATAAATCAATTTGGCCTTGCTATGACCCTAAATCGATCGAACTGGTGCATTTCGACAACTAACTCGACCTCTTTGGAAACTCAGACTGACTTGGGAAAATAACTTGGCCTCCTTTGGAATTTTTCCTTCACTGACAAAATCGATTTCTCTTGTGCAATTCGAACCTTTTGACAAATTTGCGCTTGCCTTAACAACTCGGATTCCCTGAAACAATTCTCATTGGTTGGAGGAAATCTCCCTCTGCAGATAAATCAATCTCCCTTTGTCACTGAGAATCTCGAAATCGTTGTGAATAATTCTTCTCCAACAAATCAAACTCAATCTCTGTTGATTTGTACTGTTGGTGTCCCCTACACTGTCACTGTGCCCTTGCTATCACTACAAATCTGTTCACCTGAACTCTTCGAATGATCTCGTGTGGTCCCATCAATCTGTATAGAAATCAATTAGGCTTAAATTGAAGTGATTTTTTTTTAACTTGATAATTGCTTGTGATATTCTTTTACTTTTCTTTATGATTAGCTTCTTCTTCTCTTATTATTATAGTGTTCTTATCATCAAACAACTACCAAAACATGAAGATCAATAGAACAAATGGACACAAGATGTAGGCTACTAGCCAAGGCCAAAACCTCTCTTAGAGAGGAAAACCCACAAAAATCTCTTCTCTTCTTATAGAATCTTCAAATGACGAATTCCAAGACCCTTAGACCTAAGACCAAGACCCTTCCAAGACCAAGCCAACCTTCTTGAGAGGATGTGCTTCTCTTCAACAACTCGAACCAAGTCAAATCTCTTCCAAATGCACAACTTCGACCCCCAACAACAAACTTTAGCCCCCAACAACAAACTTCGTCCCTCACTGCAGTTCTACAACTTCGACCCTCCAACAATTTACTGCAACTTGGCACATATGGGTGATTTTGGGCTCCTCTTCCTCCTTCCTTCTCTTAAGCTGTTTCTTGTTCAAAGGCTTGTAGATGATTAAATTGACTTCTTTACTTTAGATTTCATGCCTTTTCTTATAGTTCAGAAATTTTGTCCTTGTAGCTACGAAAACCCTAGCCTCCTTCGCACGTGTGAGAGATAGAGAGTGAAAATCGTTTTTTTTTTTTTTCCTTCTAGACCTTCGTTTGCCTTCTCGCTTCCTTGATCAAATGAGTGAGTAAGTCTCCAAATGAGGTGTAATGGTCTCTTCTATATAGGCTTTCAAGGTGGACGAATATCCCTAATTAGGTCAACTTTTTCACTGCTAGGTGAACTTGGTCTTGGAAAGGAATTTTGACACTTTTGACTCAAAATAAATTCTTTTGACTTGTTACAAAATGGACAATAAGGTCTAATATATGACAATGACTCTTATGGCTTCTTCACTCTATGACAAAACCTAGAAGCACATAATGGGCGCTTTGACCTAGAACAAATTAAACTTGAGCATGAAACCCATGCTATAAAAATAACAATAATAATTTTTCTCTTTCTTTTTACATCAAATACATAATATCAAGAGTACATAAAATATTATGAAGACCGAACTTAGTTACAAATTTCAACACTCCCTCTTAACTAGGGAGGTATTCTTAATAACAATGGTACCAGGACATTCTTGTTGAGAAATCTGGGGCAACATAGTTAGGGTTTCTTATTAAATTGATTTCTCTATTACTTGACAATTACATGTGGTTAGTTCTTATCTCTTCTTCTTTGTTATTACATGTTTATCATCAAGATAATTGCCAAAAATTCAAAGGCACCAAGAGAACAGAAGATGTAGGCATTCAGCCCGGGAAAAACCCCTAAGGAGGGGAAAACCTAGTCAAACTCTTCCACTAACAGTTCCAAATCAGATTGAGACAACCAAGACCCTTCAACAGAGAGATCTTCTTCACCAAGTCAACCTTCAATAGAGATACTTCATTAATCTTTCCAAATGTCAAACCAGGTCAAAAGTGCAACATCACCTAGAAACACCTTGGACTTGCAACATCTTAGATACCTCAGACTTCGAACCTATAGTAGCCATATCTGACCTGCAACATCTCAAAATATCTCGGCCCTGTAGTGGCACGTGTGGCAAAAGTAATATGTTGGATGCTTAAGATTTCGTTCCTTTTCCTTCTTAACTTCGTAGTTCTCTTTCTACTTGAACTGCAGACTTGAATATGCTTGTCATATCTCTCATCAAATAGGTGGAATACCTTTTATTTATAGTCTCTTGGAGATAGCTGAAATCTTCATGAAGCCGACTTGGTGGAGAAGGAAAACATGACATTTTGACTCAATAAAATTTTCTTTCTTGACTTTTGAGGAGCCCAGGAAGTGTCTCTTACAAATAATGACTTTGACTTTGACTCAACAAAAATCCTAGAAGCCTTCAATAGAGGCTTGACCTATTG
Source organism: Pinus tabuliformis (assembly GCA_031772625.1). Classification (NCBI taxonomy): domain Eukaryota; kingdom Viridiplantae; phylum Streptophyta; class Pinopsida; order Pinales; family Pinaceae; genus Pinus; species Pinus tabuliformis. Next base: position 918,163,078 of record CM062812.1, on the reverse strand, counting down.
ACCATTGACCCAAGCATGAAACCCATGCTTTAATAAGTCAATCTTTCTTTAATAAAAAATATTTTTCTTTTCTTTTGACAAGTACAATTATGAAGACCGACACTAGTTACATTTTTCAACACTCCCTCTTAACTAGGGAGGTATTCATAATTACATATATACAGAGGTAAATGAAAGATCTCAAAATGATATGCTCTATGAAGAGTTACAGCACACATAGTGCTACAGGTTAGATACCTAACCAGGGTATCTAACTGGGTAGGACTAAGGTGTCTTCCAAGCTTCAACCTCTATAGGTACCATCCGACTTCTGCTCTAACACCAACCCAGGGATCTACGTGCGTATCCAAAGTCAAAGCTTTAAGACCAATGCCACCCTCCCTAGTTCAGCGTTTGGACATCATTGTAGGCTGACCAGATGTCCTCCCAAGCATCTTGTCGCCCCCAAGATGCTTCATCTCTCCTTATCAATTAAACCAGATATATCAACCAATCCAAGTATGCTTCAAACATTCACCTTCTTATGGAGAGATCAGCACAAACACAACCCGAATTAGTAATAAACTTTCACTATACATATTTAACACAAACCTTCGGAGTTCTTAATCATTCTGATGTTGCTTAGATCATCATCATATCAAACACATTTACTCAGAAGCTTTACTTCTTAAACTTTTCCTTAGCACTTTCTTCCAAAAACATCCAAGTTTTGCTCAATCACGAATAACCATTAGTATTGCTTCAGCTATTCTCGGACTTCAAACATCCTTATGGCCTTTTCACTAGGTCAATCACTTATTTTCAAGCTCACTCTTAACTAGGGAGATGATTCAAGGACAAGTCCAACAATTATCTTATTTTTCACACAGGCTCTTCCTTTTGCATCAACAATTCATTGGAGAATTTAGACCTTTCAAAACTTCATCATGGCAACAAGGTCATCTATCGAACTTTAATGTCATCGAGGTCACAACTCCCTCTTTCCATCAAGCTCAACATTATCGTCAAATTATCATCAAGTTTGAGGTAAACATCTTCATCATCTTGAAGACTATGTACCTGTAAACCTTAGCAAGTACAACAGACTATGTACCTGTAAACCTTAGCAAGTACAACCAAACACAAATATATCTGTACAAAAGCATGAAGTCAACTTTATCAATATGTCATTATAATAGGAGCATAATAAATAAGATTTCAGATATTCAAGCCTTGAACCTAGTTAGGTTTTATCAATCAAGAAATTTATCTATTAGACTTCTTGTAGCAACTTTTACTATGGTTTCGTCACAAACCCTAGATCTCATCAGTGAATCATATCAATAATCGAAAACATTATACTTCTAGAGTTTCATTATCATGCCCTAGAAAATCAACTACTAGTGTTTTATTACAAAGCCTAGATTTAAAAAAAATAAAGTCAACATTTCATTTCTAGGTTTCCATTATTATTTCCTAGAGACTTATATCATTCTCATACTAGGGTTTTATCATAAACCCCAGACATCGAACTCCAAAATTAGATATGTAACAATTTTAACTAAGCTAGGGTTTTAATTATACGAAAGCACTTACACCCAGAGATTCATTTCTAGGGTTTTATGTTGACTATTACAAGGGTCTTTGTCATAAACCCTAATTTACCAAACCTTAAGAAAACTAGGGTCTCTAAACATCAACAACAAACCCTAAAAGACTAGGGTTTTACCATAACATTACCAAAACCCTAAACATCAAGAGAGTAGGATTTTGACAAGAAATCTAAACTTTATTAATAAACCTTAAGAAGATTAGGGTTTCATCATTAGCATACCCTAAGCATCGAAAGGCTAGGGTTTTATAGTGAACCCTAAGGTTACGGTTTTATCAAAGCAAAATTACAAGAGATAGAATGATAAGGGTAGATTCAATTCTAGCGATTAATCACCCTAACAAGAAGCTTTATGATTCAAAACCCTACACATAAGAGAGTTCATAATACAAAGAAAATTCTAAATGAAGAATGATCAGACCCTTTTGATGCAAAACTTTATACATACCTAGAGTGCTCTTACAAACCTTGCATGTTTATTTATTGAAGGACTCCCTCTAAAACTTCTTGTAAGTCTTCTTTTGGATACTCCCTCTGAATCCAATCGTTACTTTCTGCAATTTTTCCTTCAAAGGGAAGAATACAAAAACAGGAATGATAAGGCTAAAGAAATCAAAATCGAATACTTATCTTTATGAGTAGAGTTTTCTTCAGCACTGCTTCATGTACCTGCAATAATTTTCTTGACAAACACCATCAAAGGTATGCATGTACAAGACTATGATCTTGGTTCCTAGGATTTTAAGTACAAAACCTAGACATTATTTTATTTCATTCTTGTCAAGGATTGTCATACTACTTACAATCCCTAGTTATTTTGCGATAGGGTTTCAAAGAGGAAATAAGAGGATGAGGATTACATATGTACTTTCTAGGGTTTACAATTCATAGATATAAACTTTCAACTATGCAAGCAACTAAACCCTAGGATATTAAATTCTTAACAGATGAACATGTTGTACATACGTCAAGAATTACATACCTTTGTTCTCTATTGAATTTATTGTTCTCCTTGCTTAACTGAAGACATATTGTTAGAGGTTAGAGTTATAAAGAACAAAATAATACTTACTTGACCTTTGGTGAAATCTTCATGACCTTTTCCACGTGCTGGAGCAAGATATTTGAACAATTTCTTCATTACTGTTGTGTTCTAGGATTTTCGAATTAGCTCTTACAGTCTTCCAAAGGGATGGATATATGTTTTGCCAAGAGTGATGGATTGTCCTTCTTATAGGAATAGGTCTTGATGTAGCTTGCCCTTTCCAATATATACATGTATGTTAGAGATTGCGTTTTCATCTTCAAATATAGTGACTGTAGCTAGGTAACATATCCTTCAAAATAGGCTAGAAGATCTTTAAATGATTCACTCTAGATCTCTTTATGTATCCAACTATTAACAGGAGTCTTGGCTTGATCATTCAGTCTTCTTTTATTCCTTGACATCTTAATGACAATCTTACAATGTCTTTAAATAATTCTGTTCTAGTCCCTTGTAATACCTTTGATATAATTTTCAATTTTGATTGATGACTGGACTGTAATGTTGGTTTTGGATTATTTGTCACAAGAGACCTTAAAAAGTAAGGTCTACTTCAGATTTAGCGATGTTTATAGTCAATACTCAAAGCTTTTTCTTCTTCAAACAATGGTTGAATATTTGCAACTTTTGTCCATCATTTCTAAGGCATCACTGTTTTGTATTGTCAAGGTAACAATCTTTTCTTACTTTGACCAGGAGAAACTTCCTAGGTGGATCAATTTGAAATGTACTCTTTGATTAAATAAAAAAATGTGTCAAGATCATGAAGTAACAAAGATGCCCTTAATACGAAAATGAGTTACACAAATGTAGAAATTTCTCATTTCCCACCCCGGTTTTCAGTTTCTCCTTATTTCTCCCATATAGTTAAATGCCCTTTCCCATAACCATACATTTAACAAGCTGGGAAAAATAAATTTGCTGAAAACACAAATTCTGGAAATTTTACAGAATGCTGGAAATTGCAGAAATAAAAATCAGCAGTAATAAACAGCCATTAAAACACATTTAAACACTGAGATTTTTGGTCAACTTGACCCTGGAAAAACCCACTACAACTCTTGGGGAAAACCAGTTTGAGAGCTCTTCTTTATTTCTGAAAATTGCCTTTTTGCAGTGAAAAATATTCAGCAAAAAATCAGCAAGCAAATTTACAACTTATCTCTTTTCCCATGCCTTATAGCAAACTAGAAATTACAGCAAACAGGACAGCAATAAATGTTGTACGGCCTCCTCGATTTTTGTGCCCACTTTCAGCATTAAATGATGCTGTACGACCAGCATTAAATGCGCTGTATGGACTGCAATAAATGCGCTGTATGGCCCTCGTTTTGCGTGCAGAAAAATCAGCAAATTGCTCCTCGATTATTGTGCAAACCACTCCTTGAAAATCGTGCCAAAATCTGCCTTTCACTGTGTGCTGAATCAGCTATACAAATCTGCTTAACTGCTGCCTTGGAATGTGTGCCAAGCTGCTGTCTCCTTCTCCTCCCTGCTCAGAAATCTCTCTTGCTCTCTTGCTCTCCTTCTCCCAATCTGCTCATAAAAGAATGAATGACCTTTTCCTCCTTTTCCTCCATTAATCTAACCCCAAGTGACTTTTGGGTGATTCAAGTGACTTTTGGCTGATTCCTAAATCCAATGGCTAAAATAGATTGAGATCTAAGGCTGAGATTAAATGCTCATTTAAATCTCACTTTTTATTTTTTAGTTCACCCCACTTTAATAAATACCCACTTAGTCATTTATTTCCAACGTCACTTTTTCTTTCTAATTTTTCATTGACTTTATAAAAGTCACTTTAAAATTAGACTTAATAACTTTATCACTTAAAGTCACTTTTAAATTAGATTTAACTTTATAAAATTATAAAGTCACTTTAGGAGAAAAATTAAATTCCTTTGGACACTTTTCCCTAGGCCAAAGATCAAAGCCTAAGGGAACCACATGTCTTTCGATACCAAATTTCAACACTCCCTCTTACCGAGGAAGGTGTTCCTCACCACACCCATCTTGTCTCTGAAGTAGACATGCTTGCCCCGTGGTAAGGCTTTGGTAAGAAGATTTGCAACCTGCTCATCAGTGGAAATATACTCAAGCTTCACAGCGCCCTTCTGAACATAGTCTCTGATGAAATGATATCTGATCCCGATATACTTTGACCTGTCATAAAAAACTGGATTCTCCGTGAGTTTAATGCAACTCTGATTATCACAGTAAATCACTGAAGGTCTCAACGGCTGACCAAATAAGCCAAACAACATCTTGCGAAGCCAGATGGCCTCACAACTAGCTAGACTGGCTGCCATATACTCTGCTTCCGCTGAACTCAGTGCTACTGACTGCTGCTTTCGGCTGAACCATGACACTACTGCTGAACCCAACCCAAAACAACACCCTGAAGTGCTCTTCCTATCAGAAGCACAACCTGCCCAATCAGAATCAGTGTATCCTGCCAATCTCACTCCATCTCCCTGCCTGTAGTCCAGACCATAATCCACTATCCCCTGCAAGTACCGCAAAATGTGTTTTGCAGCCACCTAGTGAACCTTCCTAGGCTCATATATAAATTGACTCATCGTGTTGACTGCAAAATAGATATCTGGTCTAGTGTTGACCAAATACATCAAAGAACCAATCAGCTGCCTGTACAATGTGGGATCCACCAACTCGGAATCTGAAGCATGAAGCTTCTTCCAGTTGGTGATCATCGGTGTCGACATGGGTCTACAATCCTCCATGTGGAATCTGCTAAGGATGTCCACAATATACTTCCCCTGCCCCAGGAAGAAATGCCCCTCTTCCTGCCACACCTCCAAGCCCAAAAAGTAATGCATCAAGCCGATGTCCTTCATCTCAAACTCCGTCGCAAGATCTCTCTTGCAGTGCTCTATGAGTCTCTCTGCACCTGTAATGACCAAGTCATCCACATACAGCACCAGAATGAGAGGCTCCTCACCAATCACAATAAAGTAAAGGTTCGGATCTGCCTCACTCTTTGTGAAACCCATCCCCTGCAAATATGTATCTATCCTGGAGTACCAAGCTCTGGGAGCTTGCTTCAGGCCATAAAGGGCCTTCTTCAGTCTGCACACATGTGACTCCTTCTCATGCACCTCAAAACCCTGTGGCTGCTCAATGTACACCTCCTCTTGTATGGAGCCATTGAGAAATGCGGTCTTCACATCCATCTGGTGGATCTTCCAACCCATCTCTGCTGCTATCGATATAATGGAGCGGATCGAAGTATATCGAGCCACGGGAGCGAAGGTCTCCTCATAATCAACTCCCTCTACTTGGGAGAACCCTCTAGCCACAAACCTTGCTTTGAATTTTTCAATGCTGCCATCTGCAGCATGCTTTACCTTGTAAAGCCATCTGGAAGTAACCACGGATTTGCCCTCAGGCCTCGGCACCACCTCCCCAACATCATTCTTCATGATAGAAGAATACTCCTCCTGCATGGCCTCTCTCTCTCCAGACCTGCTAGCTAGCTGCCTCCTCATAGCTAGAAGGCTCAGAGTCAAGGATGCTGGTAACCATCGCCATATAGCTACAAAACCTCTCAGGTGGTCCACTCTCTCTGACCGGCCTCTTCGACTCAGCAACAGATGTGGCATCTCTCAAGGTGTCCTGAAGCCACTTGGGCTTCCTCTTCCCTGAGCGCACTTCTCCCGTCGGAGAATGAAACTCCTCCTCCTCATCATCATCAGGAGCCTGAACTCCTGACTGTCTGTCTGCTGTCCTCCTGCCTGCACCTGAACCTGTAGAAGCTGAGGTACCGTGTGAACTGTCCATCAGTGGACTCCCTAGTGAACTGCTCTGCATGCTGCCCGGAGCACCACCCCTCTGGCTCGGCGAGCCACTGCTCACTGACGGACCTGACATTCTCATAGATGTACCTCCGGATCCCCCTGATCCCTGCCCACTGGATCCCTGCGACTGACTCAACTGCTGCTGAGGGTCTGGCTGATCCAGATACTCTAACTCCCGTGACCTCCTAAAGGCCCTGTCCTCCTCGAACTTCACATCCCGTCTGACAACAACTCTCCTCTGTGCAGGAATGTAAATGCGAAAGGCCTTTGAGGTCTCACTGTAGCCCACAAAGATACCCTTCTCTGCGGTGGGCTCTAGTTTGGTCCTCTTCTCCTTGGGTATATAGGAGTATGTAATGCATCCAAAGATATGAAGATGACCAATATCAGGCTTCTTCCCAGAGAAAGCCTCCTCCGGAGTCATGTGCCCCAAGGCACGATGCGGACTCCTGTTCTGCAAGTAAACAGCTGTGTTGCAGGCCTCTACCCACAAGAACAATGGCAACCCCTGATCATGTAACATGGCTTTGGCAGCCCCTATGATGGATCTGTTCTTCCTCTCCGCAACCCCGTTCTATTGGGGGTTGTAAGGAATAGTGAACTCCCTCCTAATGCCTGCCTCCGCACAATAATCAACAAACTCTCCAAGGGTGTACTCTCCTCCATTGTCCGACCTCAGGGACTTGATCTTCCGACCTGTCTATGTCTCCACAAGAGCTCTGAACTCCTGAAACCTCTTGAAGACCTCACTCTTGGTCGTCAAGAAATAAATCCAGGTCCTCCTGGAGTGATCATCAATGAATAAAACATAGTACTCATATCCACTCAAGGAAACATGAGACATCCGACCGCTCACATCAGAATGAATCAAATCAAGTATCCCAGTCGCTCTGCTGTCACTGCTGGGAAAAGGGGATTTGACAAACTTGCCCATCGCACAACCTCTGCAAGTATCAAAGTGATTAGTATTGAAATCTGGCACACCTGTAGTGATCTCCCGCAATGTCCTCAAGGCTCCATGATACATATGTCCCATCCTGCGGTGCCAAATCTCACACAGCTCAGAACTGCTAGCTCTGCTGTCGGTACTACTGCTCAATGCCAAAAGGGGCTGGAATGCAAACTTGTACACCTTTGCATGGCGTACACCTATCACTCTAGCTGAATCAGCTGGAGTGCCCCTGGGATACATCAACACCTGTCCTCCCCTGAACAGTACCTCATATCCTCTGTCCTCCAAAGCTGAGACAGATATGAGGTTCTTCCTCATCCCTGGCACATAAAGAACATCTGACACTTTCAAGGGAGGTTTGGACTCCCTCTGAAATGTCAGTGTCCCCACCCCGACTGCTCTAACAACTCTGTCATCACCGAGTACTACCTAAATATCAATGCCACTCTCTGAAAGCTCTGAGAAGTACTCATGGACTCCTGTCATATGACGTGAAGCCCCACTGTCCACATACCAGATACCTGAAGATGCTTCGCTAATCGAGGGAAAAGCATGCTCCCTTTGAACCTGTGTGGCAGGTGATCCTGCACTAGAGGACTCACACGTAGTGAACGCAAACTCCTGGTCAAAACGACCTGCAAAGTCCTCAATCTCTGCTGAAGCTGCCACGTCCTGGGACACACAACTGCATAGTGTCCCATCTTTTGACAATTCCAACACTTCACCTTGGAGTAGTCCTTCTGTGTGTTCCCTTGTTTACCTTTACCTTTGCCTTTGCCCCCACCACTGCTTGTGGAAGCCTGCTTCTTCCCTTTGCCTTTCTTGCCTCCTGCCACCAGTGCTACATCCTCATCCTGCTCAACTGGCTTGGCTGCCCCAAGCTGACCTTTCCTGATCTCTGTCTGAATGCAATCATCCCAAAACCTCTCCCATGTGGGAAGGGTCTCACGTGCACAAACCCCATCAGCAAAGTTCAACCATGAACGGGGGAGGCCATTCACTGCAATCCGCACCAACTCAGTTGGTGGAATGGCCTCTCCAATCGCTGCCAACTCATCTCTCACATTAGTAATCTTTGTGAGATATCCAGCTGCACTATCATTACCCATCTTAATGTTCTTCAGCTTCTCCTTCAGGACCATCTTCCGGTTCTCATTGGTACTCTGGTAGAGATTGGACAATGTTGTCCACATCTCATGGGCATTGCTCTTTCCTCTCACATGAGGAATGCAATGGTCTTTGATTCCGTCTAGAATCAGCCTCTTACCCTTGTTGTTCTTTTTATTATACTCAGCCAACTGAGTAGCATCAGTAGGCACAACAACAGGGTTCTGTGTGGTATGCACTATGATATCCCAGACTTCTGCCTCTTCAAAGATACTTTGCATTCTCTCATTCCAAACGCTGTAATTTGTATGCCCATCCAGCCTATCCTCCACCCTCAATTCCAATGACATCCTGCTGTCCTAAAACTGAAAAATAGCACTGCTGTAGTAAAGATAAAACTGCTGTTTATGAAAAAATCAACTTGCTGGAATTTTCTGAGTGAAAAATCAGCAACTGTAATTTTTCATTTTGCTGTCCCAAACTGCCCTTCAGCACTCAAGCTCTGATACCATGTAGAAATTTCTCATTTTCCACCCAGTTTTTAGTTTCTCCTTATTTCTCCCATATTATTAAATGCCCTTTCCCATAACCATACATTTAACAAGTAGGAAAAAATAAATTTGCTGAAAACACAAATTCTGGAAATTTTACAGAATGCTGGAAATTGCAGAAATAAAAATCAGCGGTAATAAACAGCCATTAAAACACATTTAAACACTGAGATTTTTGTCAACTTGACCCTGGAAAAACCCCCTACAACTCTTGGGAAAAACCAGTTTGAGAGCTCTTCTTTATTTCTGAAAATTGCCTTTTTACAGTGAGAAATATTCAGCAAAAAATCAGCAAGCAAATTTACAACTTATCTCTTTTCCCATGCCTCACAGCAAACTAGAAATTACAGCAAATAGGACATCAATAAATGCTCTACGGCCTCCTCGATTTTCGTGCCCACTTTCAGCATTAAATGCTGCTGTACGGCCATCATTAAATGCGATGTACGGACTGCAATAAATGCGCTGTATGGCCCTCGTTTTGCATGCAGAAAAATCAGCAAACTCTCCTCGATTTTTGTGCAAACCACTCCTTGAAAATCGTGCCAAAATCTGCCTTTTACTGTGTGCTGAACTAGCTGTACAAATCTGCTCAACTGTTGCCTTGGAACGTGTGCCAAGCTGCTGTCTCCTTCTCCTCCCTGCTCAGAAATATCTCTTGCTCTCTTGCTCTCCTTCTCCCAATCTGCTCATGAAAGAATGAATGACCTTTTCCTCCTTTTCCTCCTTGAATCTAACCCCAAGTGACTTTTGGGTTATCCAAGTGACTTTTGGGTGATCCCTAAATCCAATGGCTGAAATAGATTGAGATCTAAGGTTGAGATTAAATGCTCATTTAAATCTCACTTTTTATTTTTTAATTCACCCCACTTTAATAAAGACCCACTTAGTCATTTATTTCCAAAGTCACTTTTCCTTTCTAATTTTTCATTGACTTTATAGAAGTCACTTTAAAATTAGACTTAGTAACTTTATCACATAAAGTCACTTTTAAATTAGATTTAACTTTATAAAATTATAAAGTCACTTTAGGAGAAAAATTAAATTCTTTTGGACACTTTTCCCTAGGCCAAAGATCAAAGCCTAAGGGAACCACTTGTCCTCCGGTACCAAATTTCAACAACAAAGCATGTCTGTGTTTGCTACATGACTTGAAGACTGAGATTGTAGTACCAAAAGAAAAATTGACACCTCAAGGAGCCTTGGGCCTTTAGACTTCATAAAAATTTGGTTCAGCTTCAAGAAAACAGCCTTTCAACTTGAACTAGGCTTGAAATAAGTCTCAATTGATTCCTTTGACAACCATCACAAGCCTCGGTTTTTTTGCCAAAATCCTCTCACAATTCATAATTCGTTCTTCAATTAGTCCCTGACCCTTGTCATATGGAGCTTCAATACATTATTTAATAAATTTATTAGCCTTCTACAATAGACCAAGATCATGAACAACTTATGTCCATGAGGCCTCTCGGGTCTTTCTAAGCTTCCTCTCTTCGATCCTGAGGACATTTTTCTGCCTCTTGATGGTCAAGCAAATCAACTTCTACGAGAAACTCGGCTTTAAGATTTGATGCTTAAGCAATATACTCAAACTTTTGATGACGTTAATTCGGTTTATTTATAGAGATAAATTCAGCCTCCACTAAATATGAATATGATCTTGAGAACGAGCAATAAACTTGGCCTCTCTGATGTCATACTGTAATGTCCCTGATTTTTTGAGCCCGGAGATAGCATTCCTGCTTGCCTAATTGTCTCCTTTAGGCTAGCAAGAGGGAAAAATTATCAAGCAGACCAAGGGAAATTTACCCAATTTTAAAATTATTATAAATAAAGGGGAAAATTTATTATTATTATTATAAAGGGGTACAAGTCACTTAGAGGAAAAGTGACTTCTTCAATAAAATATTAAAAAAAAAGGATTTCTAGAAGCTTGGAGAAGACTCGGGGAAAACTTATAAAAAGAGATCAATGGCCATTCATCATTCATTCTATCTTGTGATTTCTTATTTGCCAATTGATGGAAGCTCAAGCAAGTTTCAGCTAAAGGGTTTCTAGTGAGATCCTCACACTAATTTCGGTGCATTTCATTGCCACCCTAGCTGGTTCATCCAATTTTGGTGGACATCATTGCCACCCTAGTTGGTACTTAACATTAACCATCAATTTTCAGGACCAGTGGAGAATTTTCCTTCAGGAGATTTGAGGGTTTATTTTCTGGAGGAGGATTATTTCCCAAAAGGCCGAGTTCTTCAGCTATTGCCACTTATTCAGAAGGCCGAATCATAATTTTGACAGAGCATTATTGAAGGACAAGGAGGTCACTATAACAAGGCCGGATCTATCTCTACTGAAGGTCAACTTGCTTCAGTATTTGATCAGTCTTAGGGGGCCTCATTTTATCATCATTCGAGAGCAGACTTGTGGGTTAATTTCTTACCAAGGAGGAGGTTGAATCCCTCTCAGCAGTTGGCCGAATTCTACAGCTTTCCTCTGGGGATTGATCTATTAATTAGGAGGCTGAATCTCTGATCTATAGATCAGGCTGAGTACATTTCACTTCTGGATGTGACCATCACTGTTTGGCAGGCTGAGCTCTATTGTATCTCTGGGAAAATTGATCCTTGTCTTGGCAGCAGGAGTCCCCTTTAATATATGGGTTTGATCACAATATAATTTGCTGACCGAAATCTCTTGTGACCTGGGCATATTTCCATTGCTTGGAAATTTGAAAATCTCTGCACACCTGGGCGTGAATGTCTCTATTTGGCAGACCAAGATCCATTGCTTTGGGTGAGTTGATCCTCTATATTTTGGGCATGATTCTGGCCAAGATTCCTCATACAACTGAGTGAAAATCTTTGCTGAACAAGTTCCATTGCCAATTGGGGATGAAAGTACCCAGATCAAGGGAAAATCAAGAGGGGCCAAGTGCCTAACTACTCAGGCCGGGAATACTTCAAGAGGAGGCCAACATCCTTATCACTTTATCTGTGGTGTGGAGGTAGAAAGCTCTTGAATTTTAGAGCATGGAATAGATCTGTATTGGGAGGCATCATTACAATTTTAACTGTGTATAATATTCATAGCTGGAGCAGAGCATCATCAGAGGACGAGTTCTTATTGAAGTCTGAGCTTGAAATTGTGTTTCTGGAATTATATTGCTGGAGCTATCTTCTCTGGAAAATGCATTGCTGTGGGTGAACCAGGTTTCTCAGACTTATTGATCATTGTATTTCTCTCTCTATCAAATCAATTGAAGTTGCTATTTACCCTGGAAATAATTACTGCGCAAGTGTTTCTAGTTTGCTTATGATATGTTTGATGAAAGTTCTCACTGAATTTCCTTTTTGATTCACAGCTGCTGAAGTGTTTCTGAGTTGCTTTCAATATGTTCGACGAAATTCTGAGTGCAAACTGTTTGTAGAAAATAACCAGTGAGAGTTTAAAATTGTTGAATTTTTTTGGAATATAATCCTCTTTGGCTCAATACATTACACATACTGAGGTCTCTTATTTATTCGATTTGCAGTCTTGAACCTAGAGCAAGGGAAGCCTGCAACCAGCCCTAATATTGTGACGGGTCACGGAATAGACTATTGATCTTGGATTGCTATGAACAGGATTCAAATCAACTTAATCTGTTCATATTCAGAATTTTGTGCTTAGGGCTTCAGTCCTTACAAAACTCGGATGAGGGTTTTATTTCTAATTACAAACAGAGTTTGGACTCTCAAAAATACTTAACATCATGAGGGCTTCGATCCTCCTTAAAACCATGACAAGATTTCAGATGAGGGCCTCCTTTTAGAGTTTGGATTAGGACATCAGTTCTCCTTTCTTCCACACACAAGGACAGGACATAGATACTTATTAGACACAGATTTTCCTTGATTATCAAAAAGAGAGAAGGAGGCCTTAGATATAGTTCTTATTTGTATTGGCTAATATATTTAAATGTTATGTTTGTTATTAATTGCAAGCAAAGCTCAAACTAATGGACCTTTTATTGTCTTATACTTTTATGCAGCCATTGCATACAAGGACAAAGTTTTTCGTTAAGGTATTGACTCACAACTTATTTGTTCTCTTTTTTGTATTTTTATCTTTACCAAAGTTAAGTTCTCTTGGTTGCATAAGATGTATTTGTTAATTGGTAGCAGCAAAGCATTAGACAAGGTAAAGCTTTGGCTATGCTAAGTAAATCCAAAATACAAATGGGAAATCAAATAGATTGGATTTGAACTTCCAAATTATATAATGAAAATTAAAGATAGTAAATGTTAATGAGTGACCAAGAGACAAGATAATTCCTAAGCTTGCTCTAGAGACCTTTGTAGGGTGCCTTCAATCTTGTTGGTGTCTCCATTTGTTGTTTACAACTTTCTTTATTATGAAGGTCATAGATAAATGGCATCCCTACTATGGTTCATTTTATTGCATTTCTTTGCCTGATGGGGTTTGCTTGTAAGGTATCCTTGCTAACCATGTATAAATTGAAATACCACAAGGAAACGATTAATAAGAGGAACTTGAAATACAGCAAGGACTTTACCAATCTTGATTTCACTAACCAAAACTATTTTGCCAACAGTATGAGTTTAGAAAACAATATGTAGTATTGAAATCAAGACCAATGCTCTTATGGTGATATTAGTTGTTGGATGAACCAAAGCATTTCTTTTTAGCCCGCTCTACCATTAATAATATAAGACATAACATTATCTAGATTCATAACTTAATTAGTGTTTAGGACCTGCTGGCTTATGAAAACCATAATGAGCTTGGTACCTCCATTTCTACCATGTTCAATTATAGAAATGACATTTTGAAAATATTTAGACTAATTTCCTTTATTTTTCCAATAAACCTTGTTGGTTATTAGAAAACAGTAAACATTGTCATTGTTGTAATTATTTTTCATTTAATGTTAAATTTCCAATACCAGCCCAGATTTATTTATACGTCAACAATTTTTATTCGCAGAAAATTATTAAATAAAATTATTAATTGCTGTGAAAACAAATTCACTGGTATTTAACTATTGAAATAAAATATTTGCAGCGGAAAAATAAAATTACATAGATCAATCACATCACAACAGTAAGTATACACTTGTAACAATTTTCCTTCATTAAAACCCTTAGGAAAATCTAGGCCTAGACCCACAGAGAAAAATACACATAAAAGTGCACTGCTGGAACATGTAGCTCGCCCGCTACTAGAAATCTTGGCCCAAGGAATTCGGTGCACCGGAAAATCGGCCTCCTGAAGAATTCAGCCTTGGAGAAAGTCAGCTTCCAGCACCAACAAGTCGGCCCTCTCCTTTCTTGCTCATACGACCCTTGCACACTCAAGAAAAATCGACCCACTGCATAAATCAACCTCTCCATGATTCGGTCTCGACCTCTCAATTTCCTGAACTCTACTTCCTAGAAATACTCCTGAAATTTCCCTACACTCTTCCTCTCTTCTCTTCAGTTTATCTAAGCCTCTCGCTCTAGATAAATTTGCTTTCTCCACTTGTATGTCTGCATCTCTCTCTTAGCCTTATTTTATAACATCATCAAACCAAATTCTTAACCCTAATCTCCTAAGTGATTAACGGTCAAGATTAGATCTCACCTCACTTAAGATCAATGTCTAAGATCATATCTAAGTCAATTAATTAAATTATTTATGCTTAGTACTTTGGCTTAATAGTCCACAATAATTGATTGACTTTAATTATTGTACTTTTCCTAAGTTAGACTTGGGAAAGAAGTCATAAATCACTTACTCCACCAAGTAAGCACCGAAAGAGTCAATGAACCATCTCCTACATGCTAAGACACCAAGCTCATGTAGAAGACCTTTTGAAGCTACCAAGAACTTCAACATTTAAAAGCACAATGTTGATTTTTCTACAATAGTGCACTGTAGTATCTAGTTTTCTAACTTTCATAATTACTTCCAATGATTTATCAGTTAAACTTGTCACATATTGCATGTATCATTAAGCAATTATACTTAGAAAATATGGATTAATAAGAGACAACCAAGCATAATAGAGACAACCAAGCACAGACAACAAAATTACCTTGGGGGAAAAGCCCAACAACTTTTCTTCTTAGGAGAATTAATTATTAAAAAGTGCAAATGAAAATCCATCCCATAGTTGCAGCGAGCGAAACCAAAGATCTACTAAGTTACTAGGATTCGGATACGGATACGGATACGGATCCGCTAGTTTTTTGAAAATCTAAGATCCGGATACGGCAAGGATACGTCACGTACAATATATATATATATATATATATATATATATATATATATATATCTATTGATATATATTTATTTATATATATTTATATATTTAAAATTTTAAAAAACACCTTAGAGCTAAAAAATCAAATACTCCATGAAACCATCAAACATTTTTAGAACATTGAATGATAAATATGAAGATTGAAACATTGAAATGGTGCATCGTCCCTCATACAAAGTAACAAAAAGGATCATGATTCATAATATCATAAATGATAATAGTAAATACATTTACATATCCTCAAATGGATCTATATCTTCTGCATATTGCAACTCTACATCATGAATAGATGATGGGGGTCCTGGAATGTAGGAAGTTGCATCAGTAGGCTGGACTGGTGGTGGAACAATATCCTCAAGTAGGTTGAGGGGAGTCATGTCATTCAGTGTCAGGTTCAAGTCAGAGATCTCAGGCTCCATATCCCACAACTTGCTCAGACCTTTTTTATACTCTAGTTCAACATGTGATAGAAGACAGAGGTTGGAATGAACATAAACAAGGTCCTCAGCCTTTGCCGCTACCAACTTGTTTCGCTTCACTAAATGGATGAAGCCATATGTACTCCAATTCCTCTCAGCTGATGAGGAACTAGCAACCTGTGATAACAACCTGGTGGCTAGAGTGGAGAGATGAATGCTATCCCCACCATGGAAGCCCCACCAAGTAATAGGATCAAGATGTCCTCGATCATCCATAGCTACTGGATCTGAAAAGCTACCAGTAGACTGTACAAACCCTCCAAATTCTTGGCAGACTTCCATTGCAACTCCCATATCTCTATAAATTATCTTCAAGGCTGTTTTGTATCCTTGTACCACTTCAGAATCTTTGTTTAGTGCTGTTCTACTAGGTAAAGACAAAATTTTAGAATGATAGTATTTAGGGTGCAATGCATATGCCAGAAGGTGTAATGGCGTGGTCATTTTGTTCCATCTTTCTGTAGCTATGTCCTTCACTAAATAATAGAATGTTTCATGAGGGTCATTTTCACTTGCCCTGATAATTTCCCTTATCCTCTCCAACATACTGTCAATGTTTTCATAAACTTCCCCCAAGCAAGGTGTATCTGTATCAAATGCCTTGATCAAGGTCAAGATTGGTTCAGTGAACCGTAGAAGATATTGAACCTTGTCCCACCATGCATCATCAAGAATGATGGACTTGATTTTTTGCCCTCTATCAGAAGTGGAAGTCCTCCATGATTCCCAAAGAGGGTCAATGACCATTGCTTGTAGTGTTTGTCTCACCTCCACAAGTCTCTTTATGACAAGAGTGTGGGAGGCAAAACGAGTTTCAACAACCTACAAGTTTCAAAAAGTCAAATCTCAAATGAGAAACCATATATAAATTTGTAATTAAAAATAAGAATTTCTAATACAAATAGTATTGATTAAAAAAATTACCTTTAGTAGCTCCAACTTTGCAAAACCCCGATAAATGGCTTGAGACATTGAATGATTTGTTATGAACATTTGGATCTCTTTTGATGCTACATATATTTCATTAATCCATTCAATCTCACCAACCTTGGCAAGCATAAGGTTCAATGAATGGACTGCACATGGAGTCCAAAAGATGTGATCATATCGACTCTCCACAATCAAACCTGGAGCTTTACAAACCTGTACGTTGTCCATAATGACTTGGACAACATTATGTGGCCCCACACTTTCTATTGCATCAATAAGAATTGTGGATATGAAAGATGCATCTTTCTCTATTCCACTACAATCAACCGCCTTAAAAAACATTGCCCCTTGGGGGCATACTGCAACAACATTAATTAATGGGCGATTTCTTTGGTCTCTCCATCCATCAGAAATGATGGACACCCCTGTTTTTGCCCATGTATCCCAGATTGCCTGTAGCTGTCTATCCATGGATTGTCTCTCTGATGCCAACAAGGTAGTGTAGACCTTTTCATATCCAGGGCTTTTGTACCCTTTTGGCGCTTCATTAACTGCCTTAATCATTTGTTGCCAGTAAGGGGAACGCACCAAATTGAATGCTAGCCCATTTGCATAGATGCAACAAGCTACATGTTCATCAGCTATGTCTCTACCTTGATTATTGAAACACGCTTCAAGAGGGCCTAGAGTGGCCCTTTTATTAGATGTGGCAGCAGGCCTGGATGGCAATGGAGGCCTAGTTGTATAACTTTGCACAAGGTGTTTTGCCTTAGCAAGTTTCCTATCAGCAGCTTCTTGCAAAGATGCATAGAATTTCATTTTTCCAAGACTCAAACCTTGGCCAGGTTTGCCATTTGCATCTTTTGGCTTGGTGCATACTTGCACCCTTGTGTTAGTTTGATCGGTGAGATGGGCCTTCACTCTAGTATATGAGCTATTTTTAATTTGTCAAAGGAATCAATTGAGACTTATTTCAAGCCTAGTTCAAGTTGAAAGGCTGTTTTCTTGAAGCTGAACCAAATTTTTATGAAGTCTAAAGGCCCAAGGCTTCTTGAGGTGTCAATTTTTCTTTTGGTACTACAATCTCAGTCTTCAAGTCATGTAGCAAATACAGACATGCTATGTGTAACTCATTTTCGTATTAAGGGCATCTTTGTTACTTCATGATCTTGACACATTTTTTTATTTAATCAAAGAGTACATTTCAAATTGATCCACCTAGGAAGTTTCCCCTGGTCAAAGTAAGAAAAGATTGTTACCTTGACAATACAAAACAATGATGCCTTAGAAATGATGGACAAAAGTTGCAAATATTCAACCATTGTTTGAAGAAGAAAAAGCTTTGAGTATTGACTATAAACATCGCTAAATCTGAAGTAGACCTTACTTTTTAAGGTCTCTTGTGACAAATAATCCAAAACCGAAATTGCAGTCCAGTCATTAATCAAAATTGAAAATTATATCAAAGGTATTACAAGGGACTGGAACAGAATTATAATCTGAAAGAAGCACGTCTCGAAGATCAATTGCTTCAGGAAAATGGGTCACTATGCTACACAATGTCCTCTCAGGAAGAGGGACAAAGATGAGAAGCATGATCCGAACACTGCCCCTAATTCTACCAAGCGATATTCTCTATACTGGATTGCCAGGAAGGTATCCAGAGATTGTATTAAGAAATAACTTCAGCTTAATAATAAAAACCCTCAGTTTTGCTACACCAGTTTTCCCGCATTGGGTTTTTTAGGGGCCATTTGTCCAAAAACAATTGTGTCATTTGTGTGTATCTTTCTTTATTGTTCAATTTCTTGTTTTGGCGTATTATTTAATTGGTGTAGGTTGCAGTGTATGTATTTCGATGTTTGCCATAGGAAACTGCAAATAACTTGTTCATGTAAATCTAACAAGTAGGAGAATATCATCAGTTGCTGTAGTAGGGATTCCCAAGTTTAAGGAATTTTCACACTTCCTTGGCCAAGGGAGATATGCCTCAGAAATTCTGAAGAGATTCAGAATGTAGGATTGCAGACCCATGGCAACACCCATGATTACCAACTGGAAAAAGTTAGATGCATCAGGGGACAAGGAAGACGACCCCACCTTGTACAAACAGCTGATTGGGTCACTCATGTATCTGGTCAACACCAGGGCAAACATTTGTTTCGCTGTCAATACCCATAGTCATTTCATGGTGGAATCGAAAAGGGTACATTGGGCAACAGCTAGGCACATTCTAAGATATGTTCATGGAATAGTCAAACTCGAGTTGAAATATACTCGAGGAGATGATGTCAGTTTGAGTGGATTCATAGATGTAGATTGGGCAAGTAGTTCAGTGGACACTCCGAGTACTCTGCTTTAGCTTTGGATCACGGATGATCTCTTGGTGTAGTAGGAAGCAGAAGTTAGTAGCATTGAGCTCATCAGAAGTAGAATATCTGGCGGCCAACACGGCTACATGCGAAGCCATATGGCTTAGGAAATTGCTGGTGAGTTTGTTCAGGAAGAAAATGGGAGCGACCAATGTTTAAAGTGATAATCATAGTTATATAAAACTCTCAGGGAATCCAATATTTCATGATAGGTCGAATCACATTGATATCATATGTCATTTCATCAGAGATTGTGTTCAATGTGGGGCAGTGCAGCTGCAGTATGTCCCCACAGGCGATCAGGTAGCAGACATACTCAAAAAAGCTCTAGGGAGAGCTAACTTCATCTAGTCCAAAGAACATATGGGTATGGTGGAGAATCCGTTTCAATAGATTCTCAGCAGCAGAGTTGAGAGGGAGTTGCAGTGCGGATGCAATAGTTGACAACAGTCCAGCAGGGTCAGCAACAATACAAATGTAGCACATATCAGAGTTGCATAGTAGTTGGTGGGTAACAACAACTAGACATTAGCAGTGTGACAGGAGATGATGAAGAGACAGGTTGTTGTTACAAGTGGCAGCAGCATTAGAACACCTTCCTTGCTAAGAGGGAGTGTTAGTTTTTGTAACATTGAATGTGTTTTGGCCACAAAACTTTGTGGAGAGGCTAGAATGAATGAGTTCTCCAAAACCCAAAAAGCGTTTCTGGAAATTCCACACGGAAGTGTCTCAATTAGATTATTAACCAATTTTTTAATTATTTCCAAAGTCTAAACTTAGGGAATATGGTTAATTAATCATTATTAATTGAGATGTGGTGAGAATCTTCTAGAAATTCACACGGATCGACAAGGAATTAATCTGGGCCATCAATTATGTTTTAATCTTGGCCATTGGTGCTCCAACAGAAGATTATAAGAAGCCGATGGGTAGATGGAGAACACACTAAGGCAAATACTTAGTTTCTCAAGCAGATTGATTTTCTTAGTGGCTGAAGTTCGGCAGGAGAAAATTGAATCAGAGAGTGAGTTGTAGGTGGGAGAGAAAGGGCATCAGCAATAGTCTGAGAGTGTAGGACAAATCTGGAAGGGGTAACATAGAGGAGGGACACAATTCATTAATGCAGAGGAGTGACGCAGGCATTATGCAATTACTGCACAGGAGGTTGACGCAGTGAGGACAACGAAAGGGCAGAAGGTCCTCTTCAGGGTCAGAAAATCACTGTGGAGTGAGAAATTCATTAGTAAATTTCTCTCAGTGATTCTTCTTCTATTTTAGCTATCTATATCTTGTACATAAATTATTGCTGAAGATTAATTAAAGAAACCCTCATCTGCTGCACGGTTTTCCCACATTGAGTTTTTCCAGTTTTCCCTCATCTGCTGCTAGTATTTGTGTAGGTTGTAGTGTATATGTTTTGATATTTGTCGTAGAAAACTGCAAATAGTTTGTCTAATCAATTTAACAAATAGAAGAAATAATATTAGTTGCTGCAGTAAAATTCAAGACAACAAATTTTCACATATAGACGTAGCCCACTCTTTCCGCTGAATCCCCCCACCAATCAATGCCCAAAAGTGTCCATGATAAGTAAGTAAAATCACTCAACTACAGCAATGATAGGCCATACCTTTGGGGTCAGGAGGCTCACCTTCGAACATATGATCATAATAGATGGGCGAGGGACCACATGGTTGGCTGAAGTGGCAGAGATAATGGCACATCAAGCTATTTGGTGGCTGCAAGGGGCTGTCGATTGAGGACCATCTAGGAGAAAATTTTCTCCTATGCATACTACACATGGGTGGTGGGTAATAGGACCCCATGATGCCCTAACATTGGCCTTGATGCAATTTGATGGGAATCACTTGATCTAGAGCCTAGATGATGGTGGTCATCCTTGAGATGACAAGGGTAAGCTTGTACATTACCTTGGAGCCCATGCATGAGCTAGTTGATGCCATGTCATCCCTTTTTCTCTTGTGAGGTTGATGTAGGGCACTTTTTGGGTATGTCATTTTACAATGGAGATGATTTTGATGGCTTGTACATAACCTTGAGCAATTCTTGTAGTATGTAGTACTTTTTAGCCCTCACCTCACATTTTGAGGGCTTATTGATCACATTTGGAGTGTGACATCACACTGCTGGAGCATTTATTCCCACACTTGTGAGATTTTATGGCATATTTGTCTTGTTTTTGAGCTATGATGTTGGCTTGTAACCTCTTTCTTGTGGAACACTCAAAAGTGAACTTGTCTTTAGGGCTTTTAGTTAATTTTATTTATAATGTGAGTGGAAGGAGGCTCATATAAATAGAGCCCATGCATGAGCTAGTTGATGCCATGTCACCCCTTTTTCTCTTGTGAGGTTGATGTAGGGCACTTTTTGGGCATGTTGTTTTACAATGGAGATGCTTTTGATGGCTTGTACATAACCTTGAGCAGTTCTTGTAGTATGTAGTACTTTTTAGCCCTCACCTCACATTTTGAGGGCTTATTGATCTCATTTGGAGTGTGACATCACACTGCTGGAGCATTTATTCCCACACTTGTGGGATTTTATGGCATATTTATCTTGTTTTTGAGCTATATGGTGTTGGCTTGTAACCTCTTTCTTGTGGAACATTCAAAAGTGAACTTGTCTTTAGGGCTTTTAGTTAATTTTATTTATAATGTGAGTGGAAGGAGGCTCATATAAATAGAGCCTCTCTTGCACTTCATTTATGATCATTACACATGTGAATTCAGCCTCCCCAAAAAGAATGGGGCTTGCTTCCTTATTTGCTACTTGGGCATAATTTGATCTTTTGTGGATGCGACTTGTTCTTGGATGTTATATTTGTTTGGAGACACTATTATGGGATTGAAAGAAGAGCTATTGTGGAGGATTTCGTAAGTTTTTTGCTGATTATTAATATTTTGCATGAGTTAAATGTTTTAAGGTGAGTTTCTATTGTTCCATGTCTCAATGCTTATTATTGGTGAAACACATTTCCTCATTATTGTATGTAGAATTATCTTCTTCATAGTCTATAAGAGAACTTGTTAATCTTAGATAACAATGGTATGTTCTATGCTTAAGAGCAATTTACTTCAATTTTTCATATTAGCCCAATATAAATTTCCAGATTAGCAATCACATTAACATTGATAGTAAATGCAGATAGAACATAAACAATAAGCAGAAGACAAGCCAATACAAGAGGACATAGTATTTGGCAGATACCAGGGAAAAACCCCAATGTGGGGAAAACCCTTTGATCAAATCTTCTTATTATTCTTCAAAAGTTCAGTGGAGAGAAAGAG
Source organism: Pinus tabuliformis (assembly GCA_031772625.1). Classification (NCBI taxonomy): domain Eukaryota; kingdom Viridiplantae; phylum Streptophyta; class Pinopsida; order Pinales; family Pinaceae; genus Pinus; species Pinus tabuliformis. The sequence goes on along the minus strand of CM062812.1, from coordinate 918,140,621 downwards.
TCCAATATACAAAATTTACTTGCCCAAACACTGTAAAATATAATCCTGTCAAATTGAAGTTAACAAGATGCCCTAACCAGAAAGTCAATGCTGGTCAAACCAGCAGAAATTCTTCCAATTCAGCTCATTGAAACCTAGTCAACTCAACCTCCAAAGCTAGTCCAAATCAGCTCAAAACAGTCCTGAAAAATCTTGTCAAACTTGGTCAATGCACAGTCAAATTTCTGCAGTCAAAGGCTGTAGTCAATGCTAGTCAACCTGCTCAGAAAATCTCAATTTCTTTGCCAGAGTATGCTGCCTGCCCAAACAGAGAATTTCCCACAAAAAACATAGTCAAACGAAGTCAAACACTGACCGGTCAACACTGGTCAAAGCTGGCTGCAACTCGGTCAACACAGAGAACAAAAATCCCAGTCAAATCTTCGCATGGGTGGAGAGGAACAGGCTGCCTGTAATTTTGTATGACCTAAACAGATGTAGAGAGAGAAATATTTGTGATGAGTGACCAAATGAGGAAAATGACTCCTCTATATATACACAACGTTGAGGGTGAAGAGACACGTCTTGTGGGCTTCATGAGCCTACATTAGACCTATGGCCGACCTTGACAATTTGTCCATAGAAGAAATAAATTCATAATTCCATTTATACTTGCCATAATGAGATGACCTTTAGATCAATCTTGCACCTCTCGGAAGGAGGAATCCAATAAAAATATCATCTCCATCATATGAGTTGTCCAAGGTGGAGTTTGGCCTTAGTCGGCACTTTTAACACTCCCTCTCAACTAGGGAGAACACCACTTGCGAAACCATCTGACAATCTGTAACATCTCTGTCATCCCTGCTCTGTTGAACCATGAAGCAATAATGAAGAAGAAATGATAGAGAGTGTATCATACCACTCTCCATTGACCTGAAGTCAGTGTCCATTGATCCCAGATCAATATCAAACATCTTAGCATAGGGAGTGCGGTAGTACACGATGCATCCATTAGTAGTACTATGGTCCCTATCCTCATTTCCTTACTCATTGGCCAGATGAGAGATACTTCCAGTTCCCATGAGTCCCAGACAATTGTTAAAATTGGCAACTAGGGCCAAACTCCATGTGGGTCACCTTATTGATGGCTATTGATATTTTTCCTAGATTCCTCTCATCGAGAGGTGTAGGATTGATCTAAAGATCATCTGATTCCGATAAGTATTTATGGAGATATGAATTTATTTTGATTATGGACAAATTGTCAAGGTCGGCTAGCAAACTTATGTAGGCTCAGAAGCTCGACAGTGACGTCTATTCATCCTCAATGTTTTCATATAAATAGAAGGTGCCTCCTCATTTGGACAATTCATTCACTCATCTTCTCTCTCTCTCACACGTGTCGCTGAAAGGAAGACGTCCTAGGGCAAGGAAGACACAGAAAGAAGGATGCTAGGGCAGCAAGTCATCTCTTTGACCAGCATTGACCAAGCGTTGACCATCTAGGGGTGCGGATTGGGTGTGGCTGCCTCTCCTAGGCAGGCCGCAATTTTTGGCACGAAAACCGAGGTGATCTGACCTCTGGTTTGACTGGCGTTGACTGCCCTAGTTTAGGGCTGCTAGTTGACTTCAGAAATCTGCAAATTGACTATACTTCTGGGGCTGTTCAAGGGTTGTTTCTTAAAGCTATTCGAGGACAAGTTGACTGGAAATTGACCAAGCAGTTTAGAGGTCAATTTCAACTAGTTTGACCAAGTTTGACTTTGTTGGTCTAGGGTTTGCTGCTGCTGATATAAAATTACAGAATTCATATTTTGTATTATTTCTCTCTACTGAGCTATTGAAGATAAAAGAAGATTTGATCAAAGGGTTTCCCCGCATCAGGGTTTGTCCTTGGCTAGCCGCCACATCTTGTGTCTCTTGTCTTGGCTTGTTTTCTGTTGATCATTTAATGTTCTATCTGCACTTTACTTAATGTATATGTGATTGCTAATCTGTGGCTAATAAGAAGAAAAATAAGTAAACTGCTCTAAGTATAGAACATAACATAATTTAACAAGGTATTGGAGCTGAGGTGAAGACAAAGCCCAAGCAAGAGCAAGAGCAAGAGCAATCACCGAAGAGAAGGTTGGCAAGACTATCTTAAAGAAATCATGGTGTCCTCAACACACTTCCCTGCTGAAGACAAACTCTGTGAGAAGTCTGACTATCACAGATGGAAGATGTCTCTCGATCTAACATTTGAAGAATAGTAAGTGTTGGACCATGTGAGAGGTGGAATTGTTGAGCCTCCATCAAATGCATCCGTTGTTGCTAGGAACAAATGGACCAAGGGAGAAGTCAAAGCAAGGAAGATCATCCTGGACTCTATCGACAAGCACTTGGTGGCCTATGTTTCCGAGCTGAACACCTCCAAGGAAATCTATGATAGACTGGTGAGTTTATTTAAAGTTAATGATGCAAATCAAGTCTTGTTTCTTAGAAATAAGCTGAAGGAAATTAAGAGGGGCAAAGATGAGAGTATGCAAGCATATTTCTTAAGGATCATCGAGATCAAGAACAATCTCCTATATATTGGGGAAGTAATTCCTGACAGGGAAATGACACTCACAACTCTTGGAGGACTACCATCTGAATGGTATATATTCAGTACTACTCTTCTCAACAATAACGTAATTCCTGGATTTGAGGAATTAATGGCCAGATGCATTCAAGAAGAAACAAGGATGGAAGAGTAAGAAATTTCCATACTTAAAGGTCATCCCTCTGCCTTTTCTTCTCATGCTAAAAGAAGAAACAATTCTGGAGCTAAATTCAAAGGAAAGGCTGGACCTAAGGGTGGAAGAAAAGGACGATGTTACAATTGCAATGAAACGGGTTACTATGCAAGGGAGTGCCCTGATAAAAGGGACTCACACCGGGATGATGATCAAAATTCCTCTCAAGGCAATCAAAGGAATGGCAGGTCAAATGGTAGAGGTAAAAGAAGTGCCGAAAATCAAGGAAGAGGACAACCATTCAAGAAGGCAAGAAATTCTAGATATGAATCTAACACTGTTAACAATAAGCAAGATGAATATTATCTACCAACAGCTCTATCTACTACTGCTCGCTTAGACTCGCTGGGAAATTGGCTTATTGATAGTGGTGCCTCAAGGCACTACGCTAGTTACAAAGAAGCTCTCTATAATCTGATAGAGAAGGAAACCAACATGGAAATTGTTCTTGGAGATAATTCAAAACATCCCGTGAAAGGCATAGGAAATGTCACTCTTCAATTGAATCAGGGTAATACCATCCACTTACAAGATGTATTATATGTATCTGATCTCAAAAAGAACCCGGTGTCCATTTCGGCAATGGAAGACAAAGGCTACAAGATGGCCTTCAGTGATGGCAAGGTACGTGTATGGAAAAAGAACTTTAAAGATGCTTTTACTCTTGGGTTTCGAGTTGATTCATTATATCAGGTCGAAGGAAGTCTGTTGGGTGTCATTTCTTGTGACACATCTCTTCAGTCCGAATTATGGTATCGGAGGTTTGCTCACCTTCATTATAAAGCTCTACCCGATGTGAGAAAAATGGTGATCGGGATGCCCGAGTTCAGATTAGAGCAAGAAGGTATATGTCTAGGATGTGCCAAAGGAAAGCTCAAAAGGGGACCATTCCCCTCAAGCCAAAGCAAGACCTTCGATATATTGTAGTTGGTTCACTCAAACATATGCAGTATGATGCTTGTGAACTTGTTGGGAGGATATTTATACTATCTCACTTTTACAGATGATTATTCTTGCAAGACTTGGATATAGTTCTTGAAAAAGAAGGATGAAGTCTTCTCCTGGTTTCGACACTTCAAAGCCTTGATCGAGAATCAAACCGAAAATAAGATCAAGACCTTAAGGACTGATAATGGGACTGAATATGAATCCAATGAGTTTCATTACTTTTGCAAAGAGGTTGGCATTAAGAGGGAGACTACTACACCATATAGTCCTGAGTAGAATGGTGTGGTGGAAAGGAAGAATCGTACAATTGTGGAAGTCGTCCGTGCTATGCTCCATGATCAAAGATTTCCGAAGTTTCTATGGGCTGAAGTTGCTAATACCACTGTATATGTACAAAACCGATGCCCTCATCAAGCATTGGGTTCCAAGACTCCCGAAGAAATGTTCACCGGTAAGAAACCTGACGTATCTCATTTTAGAATTTTTGGAAGCCCTGTATATTTTCATGTGCCAAAAGAGAAAATGAATAAATTGGGTGCATCTGGAAAGAAAGGAATCTTCGTGGGTTGTAGCGAAAATACTAAGGGCTATAGAATCTATGTAGCTGGTCAAAGGGAAGTCGAGATTAGTCATGATGTTACCTTTGACGAAGATATGGCTCTTAGCAAAGTAGACAATCTTCCTACTTTAAGGGGATCTAAAGAAGCTGACACCGGGGAACCGAAGGAAAAGGAAGATGAGACGATGCCTGATGTGGAAGAACCTATGGATCCTATTGATCCTCCTCCGCAAGAGTCTTCCTCTTCTAGGAAAAAGCCTTCATGGCTTAGGGGGACACTTGATGATTCTGAAGGACACATTGCACCTAGAGGAACCTTCTGTGAAAGTAAGAAGCCGAACAGGTATCAAGGACACCTGACCATCATGAGCACGATCATCCAAAATGAGCCTTCATCATTCATAGATGCTGTTAAGCATTAAGTATGGAAGGATGCTATGACCGAGGAATATGAGTACATCATGAAAAACGATGTTTGGGATGTGGTCCCGAGACCCCAGGACAAAGCAGTTGTCACTTCAAAATGGCTTTACAAGATAAAACATGCAGTTGATGGAAGTGCGGAAAAATATAAGGCTTGTTTTGTCGCTTGTGGCTTCTCCCAGAAGGAAGGTATAGATTATGAAGAGATATTTGCACCTATTGCCCGATATACCACCATCCGCTCGATCATAGCCCCTGCTACTTCGCAAGGATAGAACCTACATCAGATGGATGTCAAGACTGTGTTCTTACATGATTCGATCAAGGAGGAGGTCTATGTGGAGCAACCCGAAGGATTTGAGATTTATGATCGAGAATCTCATGTGTGCAGGTTGAAGAAGGCCCTCTATGGGCTAAAGCAAGCACCCCAAGCATGGTATGAGAGGATCGATAGCTACTTGATGAAGCTGGGATTCACTAGGAGTGAAGCCGACCCTAACCTTTACCTCAAGGTTATAGATGACAAGCCTCTCATACTGGTGCTCTATGTTGATGACCTCTTTCTAACAGGTGCAGACCCTATCATTCACAAATGTAAGAGGGAGTTGGCTTCTGAGTTCAAGATGAAAGACCTAGGACTTATGCACTACTTCCTAGGACTGGAAGTCTGGCAGAAACCAGGGGAGATTTTCCTATCTCAAGGAAAATATGTGGTGAAGATATTAGAGAGATTCGGCATGGTGGACTGCAAGCCCGTAACTACCTCGATGGAGCTTGACTTCAAGAAGTTAAGCGATAGTGCTGCCAAACTTGTTTTACGAAATTCTATCGAGTATCGTCAACTCGTCGGAGCATTGATGTTCTTGGTGAACTCCCGTCCAGATATATGCTTTGCAGTCAACACATTGAGTCAACATATGGTTGAGCCTCACCACTCACATTGGATTGGTGCCAAGAATCTGTTGAGATATCTTCGTGGCACAATCACTCATGGGTTGAGATACACTGCCGGAGATGTGAGACTACTTGGGTATACTGATGCTGATTGGGCAGGCAGTGTGGTGGACCGAAAGAGCACTTCTAGGTGTTGTTTCTCTTTGGGATCTGCCTCGATATCCTGGATGAGCAAGAAACAGAAGTTGGTGGCTTTGAGCACCGCCAAGGCAGAGTACATTGTTGCTAGCATTGCCTCCTGTGAGGCAGTCTGGTTGCGAAAGCTCTTCAGTAAGTTGTTTGGATTTACATTGGATACCACAGTGATCCTGTGTGACAGCCAGAGCGGGATCTGTTTATCAGAGAATCTTGTATTTCATGATCGCTCCAAGCATATCGATATCAGGTACCACTTTATTCGAGATATGGTGCAGTTAGGAGCAATAAGGCTCCAACATATCGGTACAGATGAACAGGTCGCCGACATTTTGACAAAGCCCCTAGGAAAGGTCAAATTCCTGACTTTCTGAGAATGATTTGGTGTCGTTCAGAGACCTTATGAGGGTCAAGTATGATGTATTGAGCTCTGGGAGCTCCAGGGGGCGCGAGGTACTTCTTGGAGCGACATGTGACCACAGGGCGACTCACCATCCCCTGGTGGAGTACTATGTACAAGGTAAAAGGTTCAACCTTCCCCTGTGACACCCCGTGACGACTGTGGAACAGGATGATTAGTTCTCCTGTGGGCCAAGATGATTCGTTCTCCGTGGCAATTGTTGAACAGGATGATTAGTTCTCCTGTAGGCCAGGATGATTAGTTCTCATGTAGGCCAGGATGATTAGTTCTCCATGGCATCCACTGGACAGGATTATTCATTCTCCTATGGACAAGATGATTAGTTCTCCTGTCGAGGCATCCTACCCATGCAGTCTGGGACTCATGGGAAGTACCTCTCATCTGATCAATGAGCAGGGAAATGAGGATAGGGACCATAGTAGTACTATCGATGGATGCATCGCTGTATCTACCGTACTCCCTACGCTAGGATGACCTCCATTGATCTGGGATCAATGGTACTGCTCTGGGATCAGTGAGAGTGTTACACACTCTGAGACTGACTTCGGGTCAGTGGAGGATGGTATGATACATCCTCGATCATTTCTTCTTCTTCATAGTTCGAGCAAAGCAGAGAAGAGCAGAGCAGAGTGGGTTCAAGTTGTGCAGGACAGTGCATTTGATGGATGGATAGTAGCAACGGTTTGACGGATTGCAGATGAAGTTCTCCCTTGTTAAGAGGGAGTGTTAAAATTGGCAACTAGGGCCAAACTCCATGTGGGTCACCTTATTTACGGCTACTGATATTTTTCCTAGATTCCTCTCATCGAGAGGTGTATGATTGATTTAAAGATCATCCGTTTTCGATAAGTATTTATGGAGATATGAATTTATTTTGATTATGGACAAATTGTCAAGGTCGGCCGGCAAACTTATGTAGGTTCAGAAGCCCAACAGTCACGTCTATTCATCCTCAAGGTTTGCATATAAATACAAGGTGCCTTGTAATGTTCCTAATTAGCTATGGCTAATTGGAATATTCGATTTTATTCAATTTTTGCCTTCTATAGTTATTTGTTAATAAAAAAGTGAGGAAGGGGGACATAACTCACTTTAGAATAAAAAGTCACTTCCTAGGTAGCACAACGTTGTGACTTAAAGAGGAGCCAAGGGGGGCCAAAAGGGGACGCAGAAATGGAGCCCACGTAGACACATGGAGAGACTGTGCAGGAGGGAAGAACACGTGGCAAGAGGAGAAGCACGCAAGAGGAGGTGAGCCTAGGGATTGCGAGAGGCAGAGGCTATAAAATAGAGAGGGGTCCCCTCATTTTGGATCATTCAGTTATGTGCATTTTGAGCTAGTCATTTCGACTTCTGAGCACACTGGTTGTTTAGCTGGTCTGCAGCGTTGTTTAGTGCGTTGAGTGTCTCTCTTCGGAGATCTCACCCTTAGCCCCGGGGGACTTCGAGTGCCTGCTCGGGCAAGGTATTTCCATCGGTATTTCAACAGTAGTTTTATTAGCATTTCAACAACAGTTTCATCAGCATTTTGGAGGACTGCGCAGCACTTGGAGAGGGACACAGTTCTTTTTGGTTGTAGTGTTGGATCAGGGTTTTGCAGGTGGAGTTATGCTGGGAGATTGAGCAGGGCTCCAGCTCTTGTCTCATTGGAGGATTTTGGCAGGGTTTCAGGCAGAGTTTAGAGGGGTTTTCTACAGTGGCAGCGCAGGGCATTGAGGAACTGCGCAGAACCTCAAGAGGATGTTTTTCGAGGGTCGGTCATTCCAGGAAAGCTTCCTGGGTTTTTATGGGTTTTTTGAGTAGAGCCCGAATCCAGAGTTTCAGCTTTTTCCGAGGAGGGGAGAAACCCCAAATCATCATTTGTTTCCTAGCAGCAGCAACAACATCCACGCAGAGAGGCCATTCTTGTCATTCTGAGAGTATTTCTTCACTTGCCTTGTGCAAGTCGAGGTGCCATCTGTCTAATCACATCTTGTACTCATTTTATTGCTCAGTATAATAAAATGGCTTAGCATTTCTCGCTGCATTTCTTGTGTATCTGCTTATATTTCCGGTTTACATTATTATTTGCTGTTCCACTATTATTTTATCACTTCTGGGTTATTATATCATTGCACATATTTGGTTGGAGTTTTTGCTGGGGTTTGAGGAATATTCTGGGTTAGGAATATTACATGCCTCCTTCTCATTTGGACAATTGATTCACTCATCTTCTCTCTCTCTCTCTCGTACGCATAAAAGGAGCTTCTCTCTCTCTCTCACATGTGGTTGAAAGGAAGACGTCCTAGGGCAAGGAAGACATAGAAAGAAGGACGCTAGTGTAGCAAGTCATCTCTTTGACCAGCGTTGACCATCTAAGGATGCGGATTGGGTGTGGCTGCCTCTCCTAGGCAGGCTGCAATTTTTGGCACAAAAACCGAGGTGATATTACCTCTGGTTTGACTGGCGTTGATTGGCCTAGCTTAGGGCTGCAAATTGACTATACTTCTGGGGCTGTTCAAGGGTTGTTTCTTCAGGCTGTTCGAGGACAAGTTGACCGGAAATTGACCAAGCATTTTAGAGGTCAATTTCAACTAGTTTGACCAAGTTTGACTTTGTTGATCTAGGGTTTGTTGCTGCTGATATAAAATTACAGAATTCAGATTTTGTATTATTTATGTCTGCTGAACTATTGAAGATAAAAGAAGATTTGATCAAAGGGTTTCCCCGCATTGGGATTTGTCCCTGGCTAACCGCCACATCTTGTGTCTCTTGTCTTGGCTTGTTTTTTGTTGATCATTTAATGTTCTATCTGCACTTTACTTAATGTATATGTGATTGCTAATTTGTGGCTAATAAGAAGAAAAATAAGTAAACTGCTCTAAGCATAGAACATACCATAATTTAACAAGGATGTATCAATAGGAGAAGGTGAACCACTCATCCTGCTCATATGCCATAGGAGAAGGTAAACCACTCATCCTATTCATATATTAACCATCATGGGGTATCAAAGGGGAAAGTGAGCCACTCACCCTATACACAGTGCACGACTAGGGGAAGGTGAACCACTTACCCTATGGTCGCTCATAGCTCCAAGAAGTAACCCCAAGCCCCCCGAAGCTCCCAGAGCTCAATATCCAACTGAAATGGGACCCTCATAAGAGGGTCTCTCCATGACTCCAAGTTGTTCATGGAAGGTTAAGAATTTAACCTTCCTCAGGGGCTTCGTAAGAATATCTGCGACATGTTCATCAGTCCCAATGTGATGGAGCCTTATTGCTTTTCGTTGTACCATAACCCGGATAAAGTGGTACCTGATATCAATATGCTTGGAGCGGTCATGAAACACGAGATTCTCATAAAGACGAATCCCACTTTGGTTGTCGCAGTGGATCATGATGGTATCCAACACATGCCCAAACAGCTCACTAAAGAGCTTCCTCAACCAAACATCTTCACATGAGGCCATACTAGCAGTAATATATTCGGCGCGGTAGTGCTCAAAGCAATTGATTTTTCCTTCCTGCTCATCCAGGATATCAAAGTAGAACCTAGTGAGAAGCAACATCCTGATGTGCTCTTACGATCGACCACACTGCCAGCCCAGTCAGCATCAAAATAACCATGGAGCCTCAAATTCCCGGCAGTGTATCTCAGTCCATAAGTGATTGTGCCCTAGAGATATCTCAAGAGATTCTTGGTAGCAATCCAATGTATGTGATGAGGCTCGACCATGAATTGACTCAATGTATTCACTGCAAAACATATGTCCGGATGGGAGTTCACCAACAACATTAGGGCCCCCACGAGTTGACGATACTCAGAAGGATTTCCCAACTCGGGCCCAGCAGCACGTTTGCATAACTTTTTGAAGTTAAGTTCCATCAGAGTAGTCACGGACTTACAATCCACCATCCCAAATCTTTCAAGTAGCTTCACAATGTATTTTCCTTGGGAAAGGAAAGTCTCACCTGGCTTTTGCCAAACCTCCAAGCCTAGGAAGTAGTGCATCAATCCTAGGTCCTTCATCTCGAATTTAGAAGCCAACTCCCTCTTGCATTGATAAATAAGAGGGTCTGCACCTGTCAGAAAGAGATCGTCCACATAAAGTACCAAGATGAGAGGTCTATCATTTTCAACCTTAAAGTAAAGGTTCGGATCAACTTCACTTCTTGTAAAACCCAACTTCATTAGATAACTGTCAATCCTCTCATACCAAGCCCAAGGAGCTTGCTTCAACCCATAGAGGGCTTTCTTCAACTTGCATACATGTGTCTTTCGATCTAGAACTTCGAACCCCTCAGGTTGTTCTACATAGATTTCTTCCTTAAGTGAACCATGCAAGAAGGCAGTCTTGACATCCATTTGATGTAAATTCCATCCTTGAGAGGCAGCAAGGGAAATGATTAAATGGATGGTAGTATATCGGGCAACTGGTGCAAATCAATGTTTTTAAAACCGGAACCGGTGACTGGACCGGTCCACCTAATGAACCGGTTTACCGATCGGAACCGGTCTAACTGGGACTGGTTTGGTCTAAATGAACCGGTTTAAAAAAATACATTAAATAATTAACTTTTAATGAAACAAAACTATTTTTAAGATGTAAAACCATGATTCCAAGCCAATAGAAACAAAATATGCAAAGTTTGCTCATGTATATACCATGTAAATGTGAATATATCAAAATGGTACCGAGTACAATACATATCATCGACAAAATAGCAAAATACATAAGAAATGAGGCTCTAAATGGCCTATAAAGTCCAAAAACAATGTGGCAAGCTATGAGGCCATTGACCTACTACAAGTCTACAGTGTACACATGATCAATCATCAAGTTCATCACCACTACTAGACACAGGATCATCATCAGGAGCTACATAGACATCATCTGGTTCAGAGTCTGAGGATGCCTCAGCCTGATCTGCAACCTCAGTATCAATGCCACCAATGACAATAGAAGTGGACCTAATGGAAGCACGAGTTTGTCGACCTGCATGACTAGTGCCTTCCATTGGTTCTTTGCCTTTCCTTGATGCCGCTATTGATCCTAGTTCTGATGCCACCACATAATCTGCATCATCCCCCGCTAAAGCCATGTCGATATCAAAATCAGCCTCAAACACAGGTTCTTCAGTCTCCTCCACCCATTCTGATGTTGGATCAATATTGTCCAACACAATGGCATCTAGATCAGGAGTTTTGCTCATCATTTGGAGCTCCGATTGCATTTATTGTTTAGCCCCAAACCATGAAATCCTGAAAACCATTAAGTCTGCTGAATTTTGAGTGAAATCTAAAATTCTAGTTTCTCCATATGAAATCCAATGAGGTCGAAACCGCTCTCAAACATCCTGAGTCATTTCATGGTAATGTTAAAAATTTAAGTAAAAGGATGAAAATGAAAATTAAAGGAAATGTCACTTTTACTTTAAGAATTTAACATTACCATTAATTGCTAACATTGTTAGGGTTGAAACACCCTTAGTTCCCCCCCAAAACTCCTGAAACACAGTGAAAAATATGATTTTTAAACTTTACGGTGGGCGTGCCTAAAACCGGCCGGTTTAGGACAGAACCGGCCGGTTTGATACAAACCGGCCGGTTCCGTCCTAAACCGACCGATTTTCACCGATTAGGGCCAAAAAAAGGTGAAATGCCAAGTCAAACCGGGTTTTTTGGCCGGTTCGAACCAGCAGCCTTGCTAACCGGTCGGTTTGACCGGTAACCGGTTTTAAAAACACTGGTGCAAATATCTCATCATAGTACACACCTTCCTTTTGAGAGAAGCCTTGAGCAACAAACCTGGCCTTGAACTTTTTAGCACTTCCATTAGCTCCATGCTTGATCTTGTAGAGCCATTTCAAGGTGACAACATATTTGCCCTTGGGTCTAGTGACTATATCCCAGACATCATTCTTCATAATTGACTCATACTCTTCGTTCCTAGCATCCTTCCAAACTTGGTGCTTCACAGCGTCTTCCAATGTGCAAGGCTTAGTTTGGACAATGGTGCTCATGGCAGCTAAGTATCGTTGGTACCTATTTGGCTTCTTACTTTCGCGAAATGTCCCCTTTGGTGCAAGATGTCTCTTGACATCTTCGAGTGTGTCCCTCAGCCATGAGGGTCTCCTTTTTTAGGAGGGCTCATGAGGAGGTGGATCAATGGGATCCATCGGTCCTTCCGCATCAGGCATCTACTCATCCGACGGTTCTCGTTGTTTTCCTGTATTTGCTTCTTTGTCCTTCCTTGGAATAGGAAGGTTCCTAATCTTCTCAAGGGCAGCATCTTCATCGAAGGTGACATCATGACTTATTTCCACTTCTCTTTGACCAGACACATAGATTCTATATGCCTTTGAAGTTTCACTGTAACCCACAAATGTTCCTTTCTTCCCAGATGCATCCAATTTGCTTCTCTTTTCTTTCGGCACATGAAAATAGATAGGGCTACCAAAAATTGTAAAGTGAGAAACATTAGGTTTCTTACCGGTGAAAACTTCTTCGCGAGTTTTGGAGTCCAATGCTTGATGCAAGCATCTATTTTGAACATGCACGACAATATTGGCAACTCCTCCCCATAGGAACTTCGGAAAACCTTGATCATGAAGCATGGCACGGGTAGCTTCTATAATAGAATGTTTCTTCCTTTCAACAACACCATTTTTCTTAGGAGTATATGCAGTAGTAGTCTCCCTTTTAATGCCATCTTCTCTACAATAATCATTGAACTCATTTGATTCATATTCAGTTCCATTATCGGTCCTCAATATTTTGATCTTCTTCCTTGTTTGGTTTTCGACCAAGGCTTTGAAAGAGCGGAACCATGTGAACACTTTGTCCATCCTCTTCAAGAAATAAATCCAAGTTTTGCAGGAGAATTCATCCACAAAAATAGCATAATATAAATATCCTCCCAAAGATGTCACGAGTAACAGACCAGATAGATTAGAATGAACCAATTGCAAAATATCGGTAGTCTTGCTATCACTTGAGGGGATGGTCCGCTTGTATGTTTTCCTTCGTCACATCCCTGACAAACACCTTCATGTTCTTCATTAAATTCGGGCATACCTGTCACCATCTTCCTTGCATTGGGTAGGGCCTTATAATGAAGATGAGCTAACCTCCGGTGCCATAATTCGGATTGAAGAGATGTGTCACAAGACATAGCTCCCAATGGACTTCCTCCAACTTGATATAGGCTATCAACCCCGAATCCAAGAGTAAATGCTTCTTTGAAATTTCTTTTTCAAACACATACTTATCCATCAATGAATGCCACCTTGAATCCTTTGTCCTCCATGGCCGAGATAGATACTGGATTCTTCTTTAGATTGGGTACATAGAGTACTTATTGTAGATGAATGGTGTTACCTTGATTCAATTGAAGAGTAACATTCCCAACTCCTTTCACGGGATAGGTGTTATTGTCTCCAAGAATGATTTCCAAATTTGTATCATTTTCTATCAGATTTGAAAAAGCTTCCTTATACCTAGTGAAGTGCCTTGAGGCACCACTATCAATCAACCAATTTCCCAAGGTATCTGAAGGAAAGGCAGTAGAGATGGCAGATATAAGATAAAATTCTTTTTTCTTGTTATTTACAACATTGGATTCATCATACCTGGAGTTTTTTGATCTTTTGGGAGGTCAACCATTTCCATGTTGAGTAGCGGAAGCATTCCTTTTTCCTTTGTTGTTGAACCTGCCATTCCTTTGATTGTTGTTGCCCCTGAAATTGTTGCGGTTGTTGTTGTGATCATCCTGAGGTGTATCCCTTCTATTAGGACACTCCCTAGCATAGTGGCCGAACCTGTTACAAATGAAGCATCTATCCTTTCTTCCATATTTGAATCGATGTCTTCCTTGACATTGCTTCTTTGAACTTGGATTTTTCTTTCTTTTAGCATGAGCGGAGAATGCAATAGGATCATTCCTATTTGAAGGCATGTCTCTCTCTATCATCCTTGCTTCTTCTTGAGTACATCTAGTCAACCATTCATCAAAACCTGGAATCCGGTCATTGTTGAGGATAATAGTGTTGAACACATGCTATTCACGAAGGAGACCTCCAAGGGCAATGAGAGTGAGCTCCCTATCAGTTGTAACTTCTCCAATTGATAGAAGATCATTTTTTATTTCGGTGATCCTCATGAAGTAGGATTGGATATCTTCTCCTCTTCCCTTCTTTATGCCCTTCAACTTGTTCTTGAGAAAGCGCACTTGGTTTGCATTGCTAGCTTTAAACATGCTAATGAACTTGTCATACATCTTCTTAGATGTGCCCAAATCGGAGATGTAAGCAACTAAATGCTTATGAATAGAACTCCTGATGCTCTTTCTTAGCTTTGACTTCACCTTTCTTGTACTTTCTCTTAGCGGCAACCAGTGCATTTGAAGGAGGTTAAGTAATCTTTCCATGCACATAGTCCATAGCATCATTATCTTCCAAAGTCAAGTCAAGAGACATCATCCATGCATGATAATCAGACTTATCCTTGAGCTTTTCATTAGATTTGAAGTAAGATGAGGAGGCAATTGAATCTTGTCCTTGTTCAACAAATCTCAACGATTTCTCTTCTCACTCTTGCTTGGGTTTTGTCTTCACCTCAACTCTGATTCCATGTTAATTTTAAATAACAATGGTATGTTCTATGCTTAAGAGCAATTTACTTCAATTTTTCTTATTAGCTCAATATCAATTTCCAGATTAGCAATCACATTAACATTGATAGTAAAAGCAGATAGAACATAAACAATAAGCAGAAGACAAGCCAAGACAAGAGGACACAGTATTTGGCGGATGCCAAGGAAAATCCCCAATGTGGGGGAAACCCTTTGATCAAATCTTCTTATTATTCTTCAAAAGTTTAGCACAGAGAGAGTACAATATACAAAATTTACTTGCCCAAACACTGTAAAAAATAGTCTAGTCAAATTGTAGTCAAAAGGATGCCCTAACCAAAAAACCAACGCTGGTCAAACCAACATAAATTCTTCTCCAATTCAGCTCGGTCAAACCCAGTCAACTCAGCCTCCAAAGATAGTCCAAATCAGCCCAAAACAGTCCTGAAAAATCTGGTCAAACTTGGTCAATGCACAGTCAACTTTCTGCAGTCAACGCTGGTCAACCTGCTCAGAAAATCTCGACTTCTATGCCAGAATATGTGGCCTACCCAAACAGAGAATTTCCCACAAAAAACACAGTCAAACGAAGTCAAACACTGCCCGGTCAACCCTGGTCAAAGCTGGCTACAACTCGGTCAATGCAGAGAACAGGAATCCCAGTCAAACCTTCACACTTGTGGGAGAGGAACATGCTACCTGTAATTTTGTATGACCTAAACAGATGTAGAGAGAAAGATGTGTGATGATGGGCGACCAAATGAGGAAAATGACTCTATATATACACAGCGTTGAGGGTGAAGAGACACGTTTGTTGGGCTTCATGAGCCTACATTAGACTTCTAGCGGACCTTGACAATTTTTCCATAGAAGAAATAAATTCATAATTCCATTTGTACTTGTCAGAATGAGATGATCTTTAGATCAATCCCACACCTACCGGAAAGAGGAATCCAATAAAAATATCATCTCCTTCATATGAGCTGTCAAAGGTGGAGTTTGGCCCTAATTGCCAATTTTAACAGAACTCCTAGTCAGCAAACCTTATAATTAATTTCTCCCATCACAAGAATAGTAAGAAGGGTTTTGTAAGTGGATGCCCTAGTGCATTCCCCCTTTACTTCACCAAGATCCTTCCTTGGCATTTAACTCAATGTAAGACTCCATTTGCCCTGAGGTTAGGAACTGGTTTGTAAGTGTGTTGATCATCCTAAAGTTAAATTAAATCTCCTTAAAAACCCTCCCTTCTTGATCGCTAGGGCATCCGCTAGGGTTTTAATAGCAGATTTATGTGTAAAGTGTGATTTTCTTGCATGGGAGTGGCTCTTAGTTGTAGGATAACTTATATAACCTATATAAAAGCAAAGTCTAGCATGCCCTAAAAGGGCTGATGTCATTCCCATTTATTGCTGTTACACATATCTAATAGCTGTAAAGCCCTCTTGTTAGCATTAGCCCTAATCCCTATTGGCATTCCTTGGTTCGCTTTTTGTTCAATTTCATTTAAAGGCTCGTTCTAAGGCTGCTCTATGCCATTGCATGCGTTAATATTGAACATCTATCAAACCCTAACTTATAGCAGCCTTGTCAGATGTCTAACCTTAGAGAGCTTGAAGTCTAGCCTTGAATATCTTGGACATCTTAGGCCTTGCCAAGCCCTCTACCTACTTTTAGTATTTAGACCTCCAAAAATAAGTTAGCTTGAACCATAGTATTAAAGTACCTTGTAGGTGGCATAAAGAAGGCTCCCTTGTGGTTGAAACTTGAAATCCCACTAAACTGCAGGAGGAAGTTTGGTGAGGTGATAGTTGTAACCCTTCCTCATTGTTGCCATAGGGTCTTGCCTTTGCCCCATGAATCCTTTCACTGGACCTGCTAGATTTTTGTTAAAAATATTAAGGGTACCAAGGAGGTGTTTCCTAGTGCATTTATCCTTTTGGCATAGGAAGACACATTAATGTCTTTTTGCCATGTGACATTATGAGTTATATTAATGTCATGGAGGAAAGTTACTTTTGGCGGTTTATGTATTATGTACTATAATATTAATGCCACTTGTGTCATAAAGTGACTTTATGAGAGAAAAAGTGCACATGGTACAAAAACATTAAAAGTGACTAGGAGCCTCATGAGCTGAATGATCTCCACTCTTGATCTAATGAGTTGAGACTTAATCACTACCATTAGATCTCAAGGGTTAGGGTTCTCTTCATTGTGAGAAGACAAAATGGAAAAAAGGAAGAGAGGATCTCATTATTCTACTTGAGAAGAGTTGGAGAGGAGAGAAAAGAGGAAAGGAGGAGAAAAGCTAAGGAGAAGAGACCTATAGCAGAAAGCAGCAGCTTGAATCCCAAGGAGACTGAGTACAAGATGAGAGAAGGGGCACAAATTTCTAGAGTTTGCTGGCAGCATACTTCTCCATTGATTTCGAGGCTGGAAAAGGAGGCTGTCAGCACATTTTTCGAGGCAGAGAAACTCCAGAGAGAAGCTCACATTTCCAGATCTGTCAGGGATTCTCTCAGTGCATTTTTTGAGGGCGTATGGTCAGACTGGCAGTACGCTGTTTGAGGAATTTAATGCTGGTTTGTTTGCACAGAAATCAAGGAGAGTCAGATCATTTATTTCTGTGTTGACTGGCCCTAGTTTCAAGGCAGTCAGAGTTAATTTGTGGCACTATTTCCCAGGAAAAATTGATCAGATCTGTGGCTCAAAATTGTAGGCATTTAACATTTAATGCTGTACAGAGGCCCGAAAGTTTAGGCAGAGTACTGACTGGTCCAGAATTTGAGGAAGAGGTTTGACTGAGGCTCACATTCCAAGGCTGGTATCAGTGGAATGTGGCACATTTTTCAAGGGAGATAAGTACGCTGTTTATGCCCTAATTATTTTCCTGAGAAAAGCAAAAATAAAATCCTCCTTTCACTGGTTTTTCCCTTGTGGGCTTTTCCAGGGTCAAAGTTGACCAAAAATCTGTATAAATTCAGCTGGAAAGGAAAAGTGTAGAAGTAGCCTAAAAATGTTTCAAAAGAATTTGCTTTAAATGTTTTATATCAGCTAACACTTTGGGGCTGTGGGCATTAAACACTACATAGTAGAAACTTGAAACTGGGTGGGCTACTAGACTTGTAAAAAATTCTACAATTTTGTGGCAACATGTACCAATTAAGGTGTGATCTAGTCAGCCAACAATCATTCTTTTTATCCAAGAACCAAGGATTTCAAAGTTTATCAAATATCTGTAATCTGGTATAAAATGTAGTGATTGAGTTGTTGCCCTGTTTGACAAAAATTCAAGCAATGCATATTCTCACCGAAGCATTGTGTGGAGACAAATTCAAAAAGTTTAGGAATATGTTTGGTGCAACTATAAATGGAATGACCAATAAAGGGGAGCATTAGGTGTAATGATCATTCTATAAATTAGATTTTAGTGTAGTTCTATATGTTAGTACTTGGGCGTTAGTGACCAAATAAATGTTAGTAAATAACAGTGTCAATGGACCCTGTTACAAAAGTTAGGGTTTGTAATAAATAAACATTTCATTTAATAAAATATGTTTGTTATGGTAGTGCATGTTCCAACTGCTCTAAATCATGCACGATGTTTGATGTAGTCCAGTTTTAATATCATAGTTAATGAAAGACAATTACATCCACTTCTTGTACTTGTCTGTGTATTGTTTTCTCTATCTCGATAATCACTAGTTTACTATGATGTTACATTTGATTTTCATGCTAGATGAATTATGACTATTTTACTTTACTCTTACGAGATGTTTGCTTTGTTTCAATCTTGCTATGGCCATTAAATTTTGACTAATTTTGTAGGCAACTGGCTTATTATCATTTGTTTCTTACCCATTTCTTTTAATCTCCTTTTATAGTTCCTTGATGTGATTATCCTTCAACTAAAACAAGGATTTGGCACCAAGTCTAATTCACGGGAACAAGGAACCATCCCATTCTTGGATGATTCTTGGTTCTCTGAGGACAACTTTTTACAACTTCTTTTCCAGGTACTGTATTATGG
Organism: Pinus tabuliformis; assembly: GCA_031772625.1. NCBI lineage: Eukaryota > Viridiplantae > Streptophyta > Pinopsida > Pinales > Pinaceae > Pinus > Pinus tabuliformis. The sequence continues at coordinate 918,121,778 of CM062812.1, read as the reverse complement.
GTTCTATCATTGGACCATGAACTAATATGTGATATGAATTTTGTGAAATATAGTTGTCTTTTATTATTGATATTAGTTGAAGACTGGTCTTGTAGGATTTCTTCTCTATTATAAGGGAAGCTCAACCAGTTGATGGAGAACTTCTCTACCAGGTACAGATAAATAATAATTTCCTCTTTCTGTTTCTTCATTTGAGTAATTTTTTTCCCTTTTGACTTTTTCGTGTATAAAATTAGCCTCATTTATGAAAAAGAAAAGAATTCATTTGTGATTGATAGTGCATAGAATCTGATGGTCTGGATTTACTTTAATGCATCTAGCCTAGTACTCTTGAGTTAGCATTAAATAAGGTGGCTTGATAACATAATAAGCGTTTTGTGTTACATGGGTTATTTAGTTACATAACGTTGGCAGCCATCATAGTCCATCTCTCATAAGAGCTGAATTTCTGTATCTCATTTTAGCCATTAATATAGAATCAACTCTTTCTCTTCACAGCTCCGTGGTATACTGTCTGGGCATATTTTTAGATGGTATTAGAGCGGAGATTCGTTGGCATCTAAGATAAGTATAGTACTATTCCAGGGCATTTGGTAAGCCATGGTAAACATTTATGATTTAAAGCATTGCAGGCAAATGAGCACAGGAGAAGGAACATATTCGGATAGAATTTTGAAGAAAAGAGGTTGTGGCCAGCAGACAATGGCACATGAGAAGCACATTGTGTTCTAAAATTACAGCAATAGGTGGCTGAACTCCACAACTCACTTTATATTGTTAACCAAGGTTTGTGCAAGCTTATAAGGTGTTGTACAATGTATATGCAAATACAAACGTTTAATGAATCTAACCTATTCAAAATTCTAATGATGTTGTAGGAAGATAAATAATCAACTATGGGCAAATCATTTTAAATTCACTCCACATAGCCTAGAGTAATGGTTTTGATCTCCATCTCTTCCTACAATTGCCAAATTCTAGATAGGAGTAGCCCAGTCCTAGTGAATTGAGGATCTAGTAGAATGAGAAGGCTATGTGAGATCAACAATCACTATTTATTATCAAAATAAGAAAATGAATACATCATTAACCATCATAATTATAGAGATTCATAAATGCCACATCCCATACCATTGATCATGGTAATCCAAGATTATAAAAGCAATCTTAAAAATTCATCATGTTGATGTTTGTAGCTTGGGCAGGTACTTTTGCACAAGCGTAAGTGTCTAGGCATCCAAAAGTCCCCCATATTCTCCTTAGATACTTGCCTTAGTGTATTGTGTGAACAAGTTGTTTTTGTAACTTAGCCTGAGTTGGTCTTAGGAAAAGCACATAATTATTATGTTGGCTTATTGAGGTAAAGTAAACTTCACAAAAGTAAAGTAAATTAATTTAGTGATTATGTTTTAATTTTAGCCCTTGATCTCAAGTGAGGCGAGATCTAATTTTGGCTGTCAATCACTTTGGAGATTAGGGTTAGGGATTTAGCTCAATGTGAACTTATAAATTCAAGGCTAGGGAGAAGGAGAAGACACCATACAACAACACAAGATTGAGAGAGGCTTCTCAGCGAGTGTGTTGCATCCAAGGAAAGGGCAATAAGGAGATCTAGATCAACTGAGGGCTTGAATAGTTGGATCAGATCCATTGTTGTATGTATTTCCTTAGTTGGGTCATTTTCCTAGGAAGGGAGCCTAAGTAAGTTCTGAAGAATTTAATGAAGAATTTTGATTGGGCATAATTTGTTGTGTCATTTTTGTGATTGAGATTGGTACATTTCTCTTCCACTAAATTTGTGTTAATGAACCTAGATATGCATTTAATCAATAGATCATTAATTTTCTAGGAATTAAGTGTCGGGTGCTAGGTTTGTAGGAATTCTAACACATCAAAATGGAAATACTATTGTAAACATAAGAGCTAATGAACTAATAGAGAGCAAATGAACTATCCATATGAATACAAATAAACTTACAAAACACAAATAGAAATGGAAATGATAAAACATGGATGTTTGTGACTGCCCCTTGAGTGGGTGCTATTGCCTCTTCATGTGGTATGATAAAATTTCATCAAATATTTGGCCAACAAGTACTAGTCGCACTATGCAAGTGGCATGATGGTTTAGTTCACATTGATGTGAGATATTCAGATTGATCATTCAAAGCACTGATTGATGCCATCCTTTATACAGTTTTGCTACATGGTCTCATTTCGTGTAGTGGACTTTCTCAGTTCACTCCATGATGGTATATCAACTTGTCATTAGATATCTTCCACACATTTATTTGATATTTGCATGTGCATATGGTACATTATGACCTTGTACCTTTCATAATGACATGTCACATTGCTTTAGTTGCTTACAATGGTTTCATGTATTGGTTTTTGCTTAGACACGGCGATATTGTTTATTGTATGGGTTATCACTGTGGTAAACATCATGTATAATCCAATAACACATCATAACACTTAAAATCTTATCCATTGCTTCATTGTACGATGGGGGATGTTACCGCTCAATCTAGCAGGGGTCCTAGGAGTGGTTCCTATGGGACAACTACTAGACCAGATGGCAACAATGGGACAAGGACCCACTATCACCTCAGTTGATGTCCCCTGCTCTTTACTAACTTTCACTGATGGGAGGAGTCCCGGTATGAAGGAAATCACAAGAATTTTAAGGTAATGACTAGGTGTAGTGTGATTTCCAAAGCCCATTCAAAGGAGAGGCTCAAATAATAGCAAGATTGCTTCAAAGAGAAGCTAATGGCTCTCCAAGAAAGGCTTATATGGAGACCTAGACTTAGGGTTTATGATATCCAATTATGACAAGGAAACCTAAGGTCAAGGCTCAAAGATGATTAAGACTACTCAAGAAGCTTTTGAATGATGCTTTTATGCCTTAAAATACACCTTTTCTATTCTTGAGAAGCCTAGAGTGGGACCACACAATACCTAAGTTTTATGTGTAATCATGGGAGAAGACTCTCCAAAGTGCTCTCTAGGTCAAGGTGGGATGAAAGAAAGGGCTTGAATGATTTATTCCACCGAATACTATGTGCCAAAACCCTCAAGAAAGCCAACACACCTAAACGTTCAAGATAAGCTTCAAAGTTGGAGCTAGGGCTTGAGATTTCTCAAAATTGAATTGTGGGAATTGCATGAAACATGGAGGATCACTAGAGGAGACAACAATGCAGAAGCCCTACTAGGGCCGTCCAGGTTTGGAGGCCGAAAACTTTGGAGGGGAAAAAGAGAAGGGAAGAAGGGGTGATCACCAAATTCACTCAGATCAGTGCCTTGTTCTTGGGCTATGGAGTCTATGTGCTTTGAAATTTGGCCAAAATCGTCTTCAAGGAGGCTAGAAAATGATGCCCTAGCAAGCACTCTCTAGCATTTACCCACCCAAGATTTATGGACTTTCATGGAAAGAAAACAAGTTCTACTCCACTAGGAACATTCATCTACTTGTTATCAATGAGTAACATGCACAAATTTGCATTCTAACATTCTTTTGCAATGATATTCAACAATTAGGGCATGAAAGAACAAGAGCTAGTTGCATAATTTCCACACATTAGACATTATTTCATAAGCAAAAATTCCTTAACAAAATTTACTTACAAGATAACAAGACATATATCAAATCCAAGATCAAGAATATGGCTTCAAGAGAGAACAAAAATTTCAGCTCCAAAAATATCAAAATGCATTAAGAGATCTCCAATAGGCAACCAAGAAAAAAGTGTGAAATTCTCGTGAAGAGAGCTAATCCAAGTTCAAGTGATGATGAGCAATCAAATGAACCTTTGTTATTTTTATATGATCCTCCAAGGGATTCAAATGGCCTAATTATGCCTAATAATGCCCCTACATTAAAAATAATGTGCAAAATAACATCCTTTTGGTGACAAGCGCACCAAATAGCTCCATAATATGGAAAATAAGCCTCTCGAGAGGGCTGAATTGATAATAAGATAGCTAGGAGGGTTGTTGGAAGGTCGAATGAAGTCCAACATGTGCGAAAATGAATAGAAGGGCTCCAAAAATAGTGATGAAGGGGATGGCCGCTTGATCTCCAAGCAAATGACTTGTGGTGCCCCTAAGTGGCTATGGGGGCACAAAATCATCCTTATGGGCATCCAACTAAATCGAACAAGCATGTATCCCATCTGCAAGGGTTGGAACAATGATGAAAATCCTCTATTGTCTGCCACGGTGAGACAAAACCCCATCTGGGCCATGGATCAACTGCCGAGTGTGTGGTGCAAGTGTGTAGCCGACTAGGCATGGTGGCCCAGGTGTATCATTATCATCAAATATGTTGGACACGAGCGAGCAATGAATGGTGCTGAAGGATGGCATGGCTCTCTGCTCTTTGCTATAGTGGAGCCCCATGGCCCTCTATGCACACCCTACAAATGCCAATATGACCCTTTGGAGGGCTTAGACCTCATATAGGGAGACCAAACCCCAAGATGAAGACCCACCTGCAATCCTGTATAAGATCCAATGCATCTCCTCACCTTCCAGTACAACAATTCATTAGTGCAATTGAGAAAATGAACTTACAAATCATGGAACCAAGTGCGCACTTCATCGTGGCATGCCCTTCCATAATGGGCTTTAGAGTGTACAAGTGTCTCTAGGTTCAAGGAGGAGGTTAATCAAGGACCCTATTAGGTGTTTTCAACCTCTAAGAGAGTGACAGGTCCATGGTACATCTGTCATATGGTAGGTGTCATGTGAAATAATGGTGGAGAAGAGTGGGATAGCAGGGGAAGGCTCCAAACCACATGCCACGGTACAAGGGTAGCTATAATGGGGGAAGCCCACACATGGGTTTATAGATGTAGGGGGAGAAATCATGATACATGAGTTACCTCAGCCTTTGTTTTCCCACCCTTCATCATATGCCTTTTTCGTTTTATTGATTTTTATTTTTATAACTGCTTAGGGCTTTAGGGAATGAGAGCATGATGTGAATGATATAACAGTGAATAGCCCCTTAAGGTTGGGCAGTTCATCGCCCACCAGGGGTTGGGACAATCATGGGTTCCTTAATGATGTGGGGGGGTTCATATAGGAGTCTTAGGAACCAGGGTGATGGCCGAGATAAGGGGTAGAGCTCATGTTTGGCTTTTGCCCATGCGCTAAATTTTTATGTCCCAACCATTTTTTGAATTTTATGGTACATTTCTTGTTGTAAGTGGTCAAATTATGCTTCTAACTTTCTTTTTCGCTGCATCAACCTTCGGGGCTTCGTTCCAAGCCCGACCCAAAGTGTGGACAAGGGGAGGGGGAAGGCTAACTCCTTGTGGGCCCAATGGACAAATGTGGATTCAGATGGGAAATATGTGAAAAGGGGTTATAATGAGTAGAGGGGAATGATGTGTGTGATGTTGGGAAGTGGGAGTATGCAACCAAAATCAAGGTTGCCCATCTAGTGCCACTCCTAAATCTAGTAGCCAATAGAGGAGATCCCACGAGACTAGGATACAAGGTTAACCACGAAGTTGGACAAAAGCACAAGAGTACAGACCAAGCCCATTCTTTTCGCCAAATCCCCCCACTAATCCATGCCCAAAAGTGTCCATGATAAGTAAGCAAAATTACCCAACTACATAATGAAAGCCAAAGGTTCGGGGTTCGAAGGCCCATCTTCAAACATATGATCATGACAGATGGGCAAGGGTGTATAATGGCCAGCTCAGGTGGCAAAGATGATGACACATCGAGCTATTTGGTGGTTGCGAGGGGCTGTTGGTTTTCGACGAAGACAATCTAGGAGAAAAAATTCTTCTATGGGTGTTGTTAGAAAATCAGAAAAGCAGAAAGATTTTCTTATGTTTGTCAGGCCAGGTAGTAACTCCACAAAATTCAATTCATATTATTCCTTTAGGTTGGTCTTTATTATATACAAGAGGGAGACTGTTCACTTCATCTCCCGATGACTGTATCATATTACTTATTTATTTATTTACATTATATTCACCCAATCCTGATGATTAGGTGTCAACATTCCCCCCTTAATTTGAAGGGATGTTGGTGAGTCCAAGCATCATTTTGAATTGTTCAAGCTTTTCTCTTCCAAGTGCTTTGGTGAAGATGTCGGCAATTTGCTCATTAGTGGAACAATGACAGAGATGGATTGTTTTGGCCTCATCATGTGTTGAATCAGATGATATTCGGTATTGATGTGCTTCGTTCGATCATGGAACTTTGGGTTCTTGGCCAACTTTATTGTAGAGGTATTGTCAATCATGAGTGGAGTTGATTGTATTTGTTTTACCTGCAAATCTTCAAGAATTTTCTTGAGCCACACAATTTCTTTTGTTGCTTCAGCTGTTGCCACGTATTCTGCTTCTGTTGTGGAATCTGCTGGAATTGATTGTTTGCATGATCTCCAGGAGACAACTCCTGATCCAAGACTCATAGCATATCCTAAAGTAGATACCCCAGTTTCTTTGTCTCCATCGAAGTCTGAATCAGAGTATCCAATCAAACTGAAGTCGTCCACCTGTGTATACTTGATTCCAAAGTCTGGAGTTCCCTTCAAGTACCTTAGAACTCTTTTTGCAGCAGACCAATGTCCCTCACAAAGCTTTTGCATAAACCTGGAGAGGATTCCAATAGCAAACGAAATGTCTGGTCTGGTAGTAGTTAGGTAGTTGAGACTTCCTACAAGTTGTCTATACTTTGTTACATCCTCAAATTCTTTTCCTTCAATAGATGTGAGCTTTAAGTTTTGTTCCATTGGAGTAGTAAGAGGATTGCATTCTGTCATGCCAAACCTATTCAACAGATCTCCAATGTATTTCTTTTCAGAAAGAAATATGGACTTCGGATGTTGGGTTACTTCAATACCAAGATAGTAATGAACATAGCCCAAATCAGTCATTTCAAAACCTTTCCCTAGTTCCTTCTTTATGGATGCAATGTAGCTTTCATTGTTCCTTGTCATCAAAAGATCATCTACATATACTACAAGATATATAACTGTTTTGCCAACTTTCTTGACAAATAAAGTTGCATCATCAAGATCATAATGTTTGAAATTGAGTTTTAGAAGATGCTCAATTAGTTTTTCATACTAGGCTGGCGGTGCTTGTTTGAGGCCATACAAGGACTTCACAAGTTTGCATACTTTTTGTTCATGTCCTTTCACAGCAAATCCTTCAGGCTGGGACATAAAAACATTCTCTTTTAGATCTCCATTCAAGAAAGAAGTTTTTACATCCATTTGATGGACTTTCCAACCGTTCTGAGCTGCTAGGGCAAAGAGTGTCCGGATGGTAGCCCATTTTGTTGTGGGGGCAAAGAGTGTCCGGATGGTAGCCCATTTTGTTGTGGGGGCAAAAGTCTCCTCATAATCGACCCCTTCCTTCTGTGAAAAACCTGTTGCCACAAGCCTAGCTTTGTGCTTGTCAAGTGAGCCATTAGCTTTATACTTGTTCTTGTAGACCTTCTTGCAGCCAATTGGTTTGGTTCCTAATGGAGGATCAACCAGCTTTCAAGTGCCATTCTTTATGAGGGCATCATACTCCTTTTGCATCGCTTCTTTCCATTCATCATGAGAAGCAACTTCTTTGAAGGAAGTTGGTTCAAAATCCGTAGACAAGTTCAATTCACAATGATAAGAAACATCCATATCAACAAGTGAATTAAAGTCATCTACATCACCTCCATTTTGCCGGTTTGAATTTCTAGTTCCTGTCTTTCCAACCTCATCAAGATGAACACTTTCAAGTGTCTTTGTCAGCCACTTTGGGGGACCTTTCTCATATGGTCCAGGCTGCTCCGCTGATTGAGTTGGGACTGAATCAAGGTTGAGTCTCCCAATTCTGTCAATCACATCACTTAAAGCATCATCCATTGTTGGATTTTCATGCAGGGGAGAATGTTCTTCAGAAGAAGATTCCACATGTTGATCTAGTATAGGAATCCCCCCTTCAAGATGTGGAATCTGATTATCAAATTCTTGAAATGATTTTTCTTTTGCGAATCTATCCAAGCGATCAAGTTGCCGCTCAACATCATTGTCAGTTTTGGATGATTCAAGAAAAATTACATCTCTAGATACAACAAACATTTTATTTACTTCATCATAGAGACAATATGCTTTGAAGGTGTTTGAATACCCTAGGAAGATACACTTACGACTTCTTGCACCAAGTTTGTTTCTATGTACCTTTGGTATCAAGGCATAACAGGTGGAACCAAAGGCCCTGAGATGCTTTACCAAAGGAACATGTCCATACCACATTTCATATGGAGTCTTGTTTCTAATAGCATTAGATGGACATCTATTCTTTATATATGCAGCACATAGAACAACATCAGCCCAAAACATTATCTTTACATTTTTGAAGAAGAGCATGGATCGTACCATATTTTAGATTGTCCTATTCATTCTTTCAGCTACACCATTCTGTTGGGGATTATAAGGTACAGTTGTTTGATGTTTGATTCCATGTTGGCAAAGATAGGTTTCAAATTCATTTGATGTGTATACTTTTCCATTATCAATGCGAATAGACCCAATATGAGATTGTGCATCATTTTCAATCCATTTATGAAAGTTCTTGAATGTTTGAAAAGCATCAGATTTGTTCTTCAATAAATAAACCCAACACATTCTGATGTAGTCATCAATAATTGTCATCATATATTTATTTCCATTTGTAGAAGGAATAGGCATTGGACCACATAAATCTGAATGAATGAGTTCAAGTTTTCTATGTGCTCTTGAATGTGAATCATGAAAACACTGTTTGCTATGCTTTCCTAGAATACAAGTATCACATTGCTTAAATTTCCTAGGAATTGTAGGCAAACCAGCAACACCATTTTTCTTCAACAAGCGGACGCCGTCATAGTTCAAATGTCCAAATCTAGCATGCCATAATAAACTTGATGGAAGTGTACCTTCTTCATAATGAGAATTGTATGAGAAATGTTGTGTATGAGTAGAGGTACCTTGCAGCTTGATAAGCCTTTCTTCTTCTATTCCTCTCATGACAAGTGAGTGGTCAGATGCTTTTCTCACCTCAAGCTTGCCATCAAACATATGAATGGAGTGACCTTGCTGGCGGATGTGGACCAAGGATAGCAAGTTTCTCTTCAATTGTGGGAGGTAGAGAACATGATGTAGAAGAAAGTTTGGAAGACTAGGCAATTGAAGCCTGATTGTGCCAAGCCCTGATGGCTTGATTTTTGATTGGTCTGCAAAGTATACTGCTTCATCAACATTGTCAGTAAATTCTTCAAAAAAAATCTTTTCTATGAGTCATGTGGTAGTTTGCTCCTAAATCAAGCAACCATTCATTTTTCCAAGAAGCAAGTGAAGCATTAAATAAATCTTCATTTACTCCAATATTACATTGTGCCACAACATAGTGAGCGGATTCAGGTGCTTTGCCTTTGTCTGTATCATCAGTTTTACCTTTCTGTTGGTTTCGTTGCTGCTCAATTTTGTCCATGGTAACTTGCATGTAGAGGCATCATGTGATCCATTTCTTTTGCAGCGTATGCAGTGCAAATCTGCGTTTTCTCCTTGAGAGTGTCTTCCCCCCTGCCTCTGAAATATCTTCCTCTTCCTCTTCGACCACCTCTTCCTCTGGAAGAGTCTTTAGCAGGATTCTTTTCTTTATGAGCAAGGCACACAGCCTCTTCAGAAGATTCAGGGGCTGTCTTCTTTCCAAAAGCTTTCTCTCTTTCAGCAAACTTTTTCACAAGAGAGTCAAAGGTGATATCTTTTAGATTTCCATTTGTTTGCAATGACTCAAGATAATTGGAGTAAGTAGGTAAAGTGCTTTGAGAAAAGCGATAAGAGGAATATCCAATTCAATCTTAGTGGATTTGATATCATGCATTATAGACTTTACTTCAGATGCAAGAGCAAGAGGATCATTATTTTGCAGTTCAAGAGTGAAGAGTTTAATCATGAGTTGAACAACTTCAAGTGGAGAATGTGAGTCATAGAGTTCTTTAAGCTTTTGAAAGGCTTCGAAAGCAGCTGAAAATGGCGAAATGTGTCGACTCACCTCTTCATTTACAATTGCTGCGATTAATGCATAAGCTTTGCTGTTCTTATTTTCCCAAATGGCGAGCTCTTTGTCTGAGTTACGCTGTTCTGGCTCTGTCTCCGTCTCCAGTGCACACTCCTTTCCACAACTCATTGAAAATGAGGGTGTGTTTTATCATCCGGGACCATTCAAGATAGTTCTCCTTGCCAGTGAGAACTATTCCCACCATGGATATGATTGAATGCATTCTGTAACAAAAAAACTTCTGCCTAATATAATTCAACCTAAATATATTGTGGAGCAGCTTCAATACACGAAAAAAACTGTACAGCGCATTCAAGAAACTAGACTGCTCCAGCAACCAGCGTTCAATGTAATACACTAACCAACGTTCAAGCGTAAATACAAGAACTGTGTATTAACTTATACATTGACTTATAACAGGCAGCGTAAATACAAGAACTGCGTTAACAATCATATGATACAACATTCAAACTTCAAACTTCAGGCCTCAACGCATATGCCAGCACAGATTTAAAAAAAAAACTCAACGCTCATACCATAGATAAGCAGGAATTACACATAGAGACTGTGCATAACCATAGATAAGCAATGTCTTTTATCTAGGCTTCATCTCATAGCAAACCGGCAGCAGGTTTTTTTTTCCTTGGTGATGGATCCTTCATACCACGAAACTCTCTCACAGTTTTCGTGAAGAGCAGAACGTAGTATGCGTCTTAGCTCTCAATGTGCTTAATGACGACGAGCTCCTTCGTTCTTTTGTTGCACATCGCTGGACTTCTGTCGGTAACAGGTTCTTTGGGCTTGTCCACAAGCTAGTTTCACTCCCTGTTCGTGAGCAGAAAACCTTATGCTGATTGTATGAAATGAGCGAATTCGTGGAGCTGGGTGTTTCTCTGTGGGAGCTAGGCGTTCATCATAGAGATTCAACGCTCCTCTTCTGTGAAACAAAGACATTACACCCATACAAAAAAACCTGCCAACAATGATAAGAGAGCGTAGGGAGGACAATTATGAACAGTCCAGGGAGCGCAGAGGATGCAGGCAATGGTTGAAGGCAAGTATCAAGCAGCGTAGCAGTCAAGCGTACAAGTAGGCTTGAGAGAAAATGTCAGGCAACTGACACCACAACATTTATATTGGTAGCGCTTTTAAATGGCCAGCGTATTATATGGACAACGCTTTTGAATGGGTAGCGTATTGTATGGAACAACACTTTTAAATGGAGAGCAGAGGAGCAGAGTTTTGTATGCAAGGTAGAACATAGGCAGAATAGGGAGTTACAAAGCAGAGGAAAGCCAAAAATGGTGCCTGCTCTGATACCATGTCAGGCCAGGTAGTAACTCCACAAAATTCAATTCATATTATTCCTTTAGGTTGGTTTTTATTATATACAAGAGGGAGACTGTTCACTCCATCTCCCGATGACTGTTCATATTATTTATTTATTTATTTACATTATATTCACCCAATCCTGATGATTAGGTGTCAACAATGTTGATAATTTTTGTGATATTCTTATGTTCTTCTTTATCTTTGTTTCATCAAGCAATTATCAAAAGCAAAATATGAAGATTAGGGACACAAGATGTAGGTGGACAACCAGGGGTAAAACCACTAAATAGGGGAAAACCCAGTCAAGAACTCTTCCTTCAGTAATTTAGATTGAGATGGACCATGACCCTAGACCAACAAACTTTTCTTCTCCACCTCGTCAGCCTTACAAGATGATATAGTAGTCTCTTCTTATCCAGAAGCTCCAACCTAGCAACAATCCAGAAATTCGACTTCCTAGTTGCAGAATTTCAACCCCAACAGTAGAATTTCAGCCTCCTAGTTACTAAAAAATTTTGGCCTCCTTCCAATAGTTGCACAACTTCACACGTATGGGAAGGAGAGAGAAAATTTCGACCTTTCATGCTTAAGAGAGACCTTCTTCTTCACTATCCTTCTTCTCTTCTTCCTTGAAATTCACACCTTTTTCTAGCCCGAAAAGTTGCATATCGAACTTGTGAATGTGTCCCAAATGAGGTCGAGTTGTTGCCTTTATATAGTGATTCTGCTGCCCAGTTTAGGCCGACTTGGCGGAGGAGACCTAATTAAGCTATTTTACAAAAAAATAAATTTCTTCTTTGACAAATAAATCCCAAGAAGGGTTCTTTACATTATGACATGGACAAGGACACTTTACACAAACCCTAGATGCCTACAATGGAGGCTTTGACCTAAAAACTCTTAACCCAAGCATGAAACCCATGCTTTAATAAGTCAATTTTAATAATAATAAAATTTCATTTTTCTTCTTTTGACAATTACATTACATTGTGACTTTAATGCATTTATGGAGACGAAACCTAGTTACATTCTTTAGAACTCCCTCTTGACTAGGGAGGTATTCATAATTACAACCATATAGAGGTACATGGAAGATCTCCAATATGAACTATGAAGAGTTAAGGCACACCCAGTGTCACGGACTAGATACCTTACTAGGGTTATCTATCCGGGTGGGACTAACATGGACTCAAGCTTTTAGCCACTCTAGGTACCATCAGGGTTACTTGCTAACCATTAACCTAGGGATCTAGGTGAGTATCCAAGGTCAGAGTTCCATGACCAACGCCACCCTCCCTCTTCGAGATCTAGACATCAACACATAGGCCGACCAGATGTCCTCCCAAGAATCCACCATTAACTGCTTCAATTCTCCCTATCAAACTAGATATATCCATTTGTCCAAGCATGCTTCCAGAGTGTTCAACCTTTTATGGAGAGATTTACCTGTATAAACACAAACCCCAATCAATAATAAACTTTCAAATATACATACAAGTAAACACAAACCTTTGGGGTCTTCATTCATTCAGATGTTGCTTATATCATCATCAAGTTATCCATATATAATTTGTCGGAAGCTTTCTTCTTCTTTCATTTCTTCAGCGACACCAAATACATCCTCAGATATTTTCAAGTCTTTTGTTTGCAACATCATATTCATCAATAATACTTTTGCTTACTGCTAAGCATTCATTGTCATAATATTCCCTCCCTCCGAATTGGGGAGATGTGCCCTTTCTTCTATCCAGGCTCCCTCTTAACTTAGGGAGATCAACTATTAGAGAAGCTTCAATCTTTCATAACTTCATCAAGGTCATCTTGATCATGCTTATATGAACATCATGTGTACATGCAAAACTTTAATAGCAAGTACAACCAAATACATATATAGAAGCATGAAGTTAACAGTATCAAAGTTATGTCAATATAATGGAACCATCAAAACAATCAAATACTTTAGTCATCAAATACCTAAACCTAGTTAGGAGACATATACTTCTACACTTCAACTTCTTTGCTAGGGTTTTGTTACAAACCCTAGACTACAACATAAAGCAACTAAGATTAGTCTCATTCTATCTAGGGCCTCAATATTATTTTCAAAGATATATGACAGATTCTACTATGATCCATTACAAACCCTAGATTTCATCTTAGAGACACAAAGCCTTAGATATAAGTAATTAATAATAATCCTACCATGCATCTAATGATTCAACAATGTTAGACTTTACTAAGGTTTGATGCAAATCCTATACTAAATCATATTGAAAATAATATCATCATATCCTAGAATGTCAATCTCTAAACCCTAGAATTTAACAACAATAATGTTAGCATACTTGAATATACATATTTAGGATTCATTTCTCATCAATATTTACTAGGTAAACCTAGGACACAAACATCAATACATCAAAGTTAGATATACAACAATTTATCCGGGCTAGGTTTTTGGTCATACAAACGAATATACACCTGGGGATACACCTAGGCTTTATCCCCAGAATCTTACTATAGACATTACAAAGATTTTGGTCATAAACCTTAATTTACCAAACCCTAAAGGCCTAGGGTTTCGTTTTAAAAATTAACAACAAACCCTAAAGGACTAAGATTTTTATTATAACTCTAAGAGAATAGGATTTCTAGACTTCATCATTAACCGTAAGTAGACTAGGGTTTCATAACTATAGATATACCCTTAGGTTAGGGTTTTATAGACAACCTTTTAGGGTTCCATACAAATTATCAGAATATAATGAAGGTAGATTCAATCTGTAATATTCCTAATGGAAGTTTACAATGATAAACAAAGCAAACATAGCAAAAATACACAAAAAATTGCTTAAACCATCAGAACACCATTTTAAAGCCAAAAGCTGTGTTGCTGGGCCATTTTATTAATAAATCATGAAGTACAATAGGTGCCTAGAAGGTATGCACTTGGGCATGCCCTAGGAAAGCTAGGTAAGCCTAAGTGATGAATATGAGATCTCCTCCAAGAGTGTTAGCTGGTTCTCCTTGGCTCTGTGTCGAAATGCCCAAAAACTCAGAAAGTGTGTTGCTGGCTGTGGAGAATGGTTGCTAGGCCCCCCTCTGGTGCTCAGAAAATTCCAGGAATTTAAACCCGGGATCTTCACCAATAACCCACAAAAACCCACGAAGGAATTGGTCAAATGTTGACCTCGAAAATTTGGCCCAAATTTCCGCTAGCTCCTCTAGTTGCTGGCTGAATTGGTACCCTTGTTTGACCCCTCAAATCTGCCTAGAAAATTTGACGAAATTATTTCCGAAATCCTTGTAAAAAACCCAAGAAAACCCAAAAAAGTTTTGTCCTAGTTTTGACACTCCAAAATCGACTCCAAATGCTTGGCCCCTCCTCCACAAGCAGAAGATGTAATCTGCACCTGATTTTGTGTTTGCTACTCCTCCAAAGTGCTGGAAAATTTCCCAAAATAGTTGCAAACTCTAAGCAAGGGCTCTCCCGGACTCCTCAAATCTTAGGCCCAAACTCCCTTCACTCCTCAACTCCCAAGTGTGCCTCCTCCATGCACTGCACAGTGCCTGCACTGTTGCTAGTGTTTCCTCCCCACAAACTCTCACTCTCATTGCTCGAATAATTGAAACTGGATGGAACTCCCTCCTTGGTTGATACTTGAAGTCCACCGAAGCAAGGGTTGAGATCTTCGCTCGGAGACACTCGTGTGCTAAACAACACTTGCAGACTTGGCTTTAGCTCAAGCGTGCTATGTCAAAGACAAGATTTCTGAATAGATGAATGAATGGCCAAAATGAGTGCCTCTTGCCTCTAAACCCACATCTCCCAAGTGCAAACATGAAATAAGACAAAATTGGGCAAGATTGATATTTCCCTTAGTAATATTGCTAAATGAGAATATCACAGTCCTCTGTGCTAAAACATTGCTTGTCCTCAAGCAACTGCGGAAAAATGCTCTCTCTAGTTGATGATCCCCATTGTCACTTCAAAAGTGTGCCAGGGTCCCAGATGCGCCACTGATTCGTCCCTAACCTCTGCACTATCTTGACATGAAAGAATCCCTCAATATGAAGATTCCAAGCCATCTTGATTCCTGTCCCACTTAAAGTTCCCGTCGCTCCACTCACTATCTTGCCCAATATAAGTATCAGAAGTCCCTTGTATACCATCAATGAGTAAGGGATCTTGATAATGTGGCACTATGCCCAACTCCTCGTGAAGTGGTCCTACCACGTAGGCCATCCCATGCGCTCTAGGAGTATACTCTCGAAGATACCACCCAATCCCTGCAGAGGTAGCGTTTCGGTCATTTGAGCTTCTCTTGATATCATCCTGTTGGTCCACATGCCATGCTAATGAAGTCCCCCACGCCATCGGTGACTTGCTAAAGCCCAATGGAAGATCTGTATGATCTCCCCCTATAGTAGCCAACTCATCCCTAAAGGTTATTGAGCTATGAAGAGCAGTGATGATCAGGTCCCCTGCTAATTTTAGAGTGGTTCCACCATGCTGAAGCTACACTACTCTGATTATGACATATTCCCCATCATGTGCGGACTGTATCCTCCTCTCGTGAGGCCTAGTGGCGAAAGATCTGTGAGAGCCAAGCTCATCCTGCCCGGGCATCCCCATGATGCCAATATCTACCTCTCCACTACTATTCTAGACCCTGAGCCATAACAAGATAAGTCTGCCTCGCCATGTCATGGAGGTCTTAGTGAACCCCAATGTGTCAAACCCAAAGTGAATTGGATCACCCTCTGCCATGACCTTGATCATCATGAAGGGGAGTGATCCACCCGCCAACTAGGTCGCTGGATCCCCAAACATACGGGGAGCTCATAACTCCCTCTCCTCATAGGATGTTGCTGCATAGCACTGCTATCTGCTAGAACCCATATGGCCCTCATCTCTGACCCCTATATGTATCCCCTGGGTGGACCCCAAGTATCAGGAGTATGTCCCACACATGTGAACCTGCCCTGCTCCTGCCAGACCATGTAGTGAAATCCGTTATCCCAACCCTTGACAATACACCTGGACACTGTTTAGAGTTTGGGTACCCTCTTGAAGACAAAGTCTATCATCCATCGTCCCTCAAGTGTGAGCTCAGGGGGGAACATATGCTACCTCGACTATCAACCATGCCATCCCTAAGCCTGTATCCAACAACTCGTGCACCTACCAAGGGTCTCAACTGGAGAGTCTCCTCCCGGCTCATGACACGCGGTGTCTCATCCAACGGTCTAGGGTGAGCCTCCCATGCCTTGCTGCCTGAATGGAGAGTGTTAAGGGAAACAACCAAACACTCTGTGATTGTAAGAAACATTGGAAGATGATGGGCGAGTATGTCCCAAAGGGTATGATCAAAGGTCTGCCGAAATGCTCAAGAGTGATTCTACAGATGACACTCTCTCCGTCTCAGATCTGATGATAACTCCATCGAAACCCTGTCTCCTCTAAACATGGTGTCCCCAGATGCTCAACAATGTCCTCATCGATCCTAGGTGAGTTGCATCCAATGGTACTGTTGTCGCACAGATTGTCACGACAACGCTCAGACCGGGGGCTGTCACTCTGATCCCCGATCTCTCCGTTTAAGCCTATCTCCCGTGGCTAAGGGGGGTAGACCCTGTAGGGAAATGGATGACCAACTGTGAACTAGTTGGGTTGGGAGACACGAAGGAACAAGCACTAAATTGATTTGTTAAATAAATAGACCAGTGCCTTGTGGAGTTAATGTTTAAACGATTAATTATCAGATGCTGCAGAAATATAAACCATGTAGAATAACCATTTATCATCAAATAACTCAAACAAAGATTTATTTTTATTAAATGTGAGAAAATGCTTAAATGATACTCCAGCAATTCAAAAACTTCGAAAGATAAAGTTCGATACACAACCACGAAATTTTAAACGCTAACCAGATATCACACTGATGATCATTCAAGCATACTACATCACATCAAAATGATGAACATTAATTCCACATCAAAACTTTTATCTCAACAGGAAAAAATAAAACGTGATAAGTCCCCAAGCCAAGACTGAATTTGGCAAAATATTTCCAAAATATTTTTTATGTTTTTCAGACAAAAATTTAAAACAAAAATTTAAACTAAATGCAACTTAAAAATCTAAATCTACACTTTAAAAGAAATTTTTTATTTTTATTTTAATTATTTATAAATTTTTATTTGATTTTAAAATTTTAATTTTTTTTTTCTATGTTTTTTCTTTAAAACTTTACACTTAAAACCTAAAAATAAAATCCTATATAATCTATTCTAACACTAAACTAAAAAAAAATAAAAAACTAATCTAAATATAAAGTTATAAAAATCAAATCTAAATTAAAATCTAAGACCTAAACTTTAATGTGAAACAAAAACTAATTTTTTTTTTTTTTTTTTGTAAACATGAAAGAAAACATACCTAAACTAAAACTATGCAAAAAAAAAAACAAAGCAACCCCTTTTTATGCCTTTTTTTTATTATTTTTATATTTTTTTTAAAGGTCAAAATGAACTGAACTAAATTCAAATTAATCTAAAATCTAAAACTAATACCTAACCAATAATAATCAAAATGAAAATCTGAATTAAAATGAACTAATGTAAAAAATAATAAACAAGACCAAAACTTTTATACTAACCATAATCATAAACCGAATAAAGGTCTAACTTAAAATTTTCATTGATTTTAAATAAAACAAAAAGAAAATAAAAATGAAACTAAAAAAATATCGAACTATATGCAAACTTATGCTTGAATAAGACTCAAGGGAATTAACTCTAAGCTACAACCATACGATAGGATGTAAAAAGAAAAAAAAACCGAACGCCTTTTATTTCTTTTTTTTTTTGTATGTTATGTGTTTGCAAGTTTTGGAGCTGGTAAGGAGGCGGCGTGGGAGATTTTTGCAGGTTGAACAACGATGAGGAGCAGCTGAGGAGGAGAATGGCCGCGCAGGAGAGCTTCGATGAGCAGGAAAGGAGGCAGCGAGAGAGGGTAAGGAGAAAACTGGTTTGGAGCTGCGATGAGGGCAAAAAAAAAAATACAGCGTGGAGCTGGAAAGGAGCCGCAACAATGTATTGCAGCCACTGTGGGTTTAAGTAGCAGTGCGGAGTAAGGTAGATATGGCAAATGGGCAGCAGTATAAAAAAAAATCGGAATTGAGCCTTCAAGAAAAATGAACTGACGTCTAAACCAACAGTAAAACTCAAATCTAAAATGAAAATATAATGGAAATCTTACCAACGCATAAGAAAAACCCCGATCTTACCCACGTCATGTACGTTTCAGTGTTTTTTGCATTTGTACGTGGGCGTATGCAAGTCCGCAGAGGCAAGGGAAAGAGCTGCGTTATATATATATTTTTGCAACTGCAGGTTTGAAATGGGCGTGGGGATGAATGGATTGCCCAGATTGCCCAGAAAAACCACTGAAACTCTCCACAAAATCAATATTTGAAATTCCCTGCTCCAAATTTGCTTGATAAAACCCTGAAAATTTCTCAAAACCTGCACCTGTGACCTGAAAACAATGAAACAAGCAACCAGAACCTGAAAACAATAAAAATAAATGAAACCCTAAGAACCAGCGAAAATTATTTACAGTTTTGTGACTCTGCAACAGCCAGATTTGTCAGTAACCCTCCATAATATTTTCAGAATATCAGATTTACTATGAAGTACTTCAGAAATCTCTCATGCAAATCAGAAAACAAATTTAAATGATAAACCCAGGATCGAAACTGGCTGGGCTCTGCAAGAAAATGCTTGCGGGAGTTGGCTGGTTCAACCGAGAACTTCCCCAAACGCCCACTGATCTTCTTCGATAAGGTTTTTCCTGCACAGCTCACTTCAACCATCAATAAAGAGAGAAAAACAGTACTAGATCTCAGATGCAATGGAGATACCTGCCATTATTTCAGAAATTCTAATTCCATTCAAACCCTAGCAAGTGAACAAGGTACCTGTGTTCAACAATACTCTACAATACGCTGTTACTAATGGCTGAAAATTAAAATATGCAGAAAATAAAATAGCTCACAGCACTTTAGGAGAGCAACACCAGCAAGATTTCAACCCCAAAGTCTTTCTTTATTAGCACTAGAAAAAGTTTACATGAGAGCTTCTTTAGCACAAAACTCACAGATCGAATGATCTCAAATGACCCCTAGCACCCTATTTAAAGGAAAAATTCCCAACAGCTAGTTCGAGTGATCCACGTCAAAATGATCTCGACCGTCGATGAGGATCAAGATATCTCTTAATCTCATCCGTCGAATTTTTAATGCTTTAAAAAATTGAAATTCTGCATTTATTTACTCAAAATATTATTATTTTATTATTTTTAGGTTTTTACTTTATTTTATTATTTTTATTTAAATTTTTATTTATTTATTTATTTATTTATTATTTTTATTTATTTATTTATTTATTTTTTAAATGGATCCTCAAACTTAGCCTTTGGAAAAATCACCTAGGACCTAGGACTTATGAGGGGATTGAAACATTTTCTAACCCTTAAGACACTTTACATCATGACTTTTACAACTTTACATCTCAAGGGGGAGAACCCATTTGACATAGACCCTCATAAACCACCCAGTTCTGCGACACAACTATAATCTAGCAGATTAACACACTAGGATTCTCCTAAGATTCTAATGACAAAATCCATTCCGGCTTTGGGGTTAGGCTGAAGGAAAACTCTGTCGATCATGGATCGGTGAGACGAAAAACCTTCCGAAACGTAGATTATCACTTAGAAAATTAGGTCCACCTAGGCAATTTACATACATGACTCATATCTGCTAAGATTATTTACAATTTATACATGCAGACTGGGTTTACAACATAATATGATCAAGTCGATGATGACTGTCGAATGGCACGGACACGTCGATCAAGCGCTATCCCTTTTTGCGAAGAAAAAAGGGGGTGTACTGCTATGGATAGTTAACCTGTAGTGGTCAACAGGTACAGCCAATGCCCCGGTCCATAAGTCTCCTTGGAGGCAACGCTCCAAGAGTTCGCTGTGTTGCATCATTGGTCACCACATACTACCAAGTATCATTGTACTCCTCTATATGCCACTGTAAGCCACAACCTGTCCTTGTACACCACTGGATACCCTCGAATAAGGCTATACCATCTTATACTGTCCTATGTCATGTCTGCGTCAAGGCGCTAGTAACTCCCTGCATGTACTCAATGTGATGTAAAGCACTCCTACTTGACAACGCGATCCAACACACTATGGTACACCACCATGCATCTTCATGTCCACTTGTAGTCCATTGCTCAATACTAGATGCTGCCACACATCCCTGGATGTGATGGCCTAGACCCGTGTCTCTACATGTTGTACCACACCTGATCAGTATCATCACCACCACCATAGCATCACTATACTCGCCGATGAATGGATCTTCACTCCAAATCCTCCCTTAGGGATCCAAGAAGTGAATCTCCCTATGTGTTAGTAGTGATGCTACGACTGCGCTGCTCCTCTGTGTCCTTTGTGCCCCACACAAAAGTGAAGGGTCCCCAACTCCATACAAGGCACCGTCTGGTGGCCTGCCAATGCCACCTCCTCCGACAAACTCCTGCCTAAGTATGTGGATCACCCCGTGATCCCATGTACAGACATCATACCAAGACAACCAAAAGAGTCTGTCCATAAACTGGTTGGCCATTGGTGCTGACCGAGACGCCTGTGAATGTTCAACTGCTAGGTTAATTGTACCATCCAGGTTGTAGTCAACCGACATACCTGGGAAATGATAGGTAGTCCCACCCAGAACCCAATGCTAGTCTACACTTCCAGTATCCCTAGTGCCTGGAAGCTCCTGCTAAGCTACACCTGGGTCCACCACCATCTCCATAGCCCACTCCACAAGGTACCAACTCAGAATCTCTTGCCATCCAACCCTAAGAGAGGGATCGAATGCACGAACTCTCGCACATAGAACAACCTCAACATGCTAGCATAGCACCTTGTGCAACTCTGATCGTCTCATCCCATTATCTAGGTCAACACATGAGATCTGACTAGGTAGCTCCATCTCCCTCTCTCCAATGGGAAAAGGTGACCCAATAGTGCTACTAACCTGGTCATCCTCTCTGGTATGTCTAGACAACTCCGCCTCTCTCAATCCAATGCATAGGGGTGGGCCGCTAACGATGTAGATCTTGTCAGTGCGCCTCTGAAGCGAACTGTGTTGGAATCCCAACGTGTGGTCTCTATGCTGCCCCTCATCAAATGTTGCACATCCTCCTCCATCATGGGCTTGACATGAGCCCCCAACTGGTCCTCCATAGACAACCCAACATGCAAGACATGCTCATTAGTCAGCTGTGGGTGGCTGTCGTTCTGAAGCTTTGTCATAGTCCGGGATACCTCATCAATGGATACCTCATCAATGGATGTGTGCTCAACTTCCTCCTCCAATCTGTCTATTGGGGCTACCAAAGGAAACTCCAACAAGGGTGACTCCTGCGTCACACTAGGTGTATCCTCGTGCTCCGTCTGCATGTCATTAGCCACATGCTCAACCGACTGGACTGTATCTAGATGGACTCCCTCCTCCATGGGTATGTTCTCTCTCATCTCGTCTTCTTCGTTAATCCTCCTCATCATCCCAACATAATTCCACTAAATCTCCATTGGTTTGTGCATGACTCTTAGTTCATAGAACTCCCAAAAAGAGAGGGACGCCTGAAGCCATAACCCAATGATTGGTATGCCGTCCAATTTGCTTCCAATAATTCCACATCAGTTGCAATGATGTCCTGATCCCCAATTGTGGAATGAATAAACTTCTCCCCCACATCAATCATCATTTGTTGCATCATAATCACTTCATTCAAGGTTACTACCATGTTGTTTGATTCTAATCATTCTTTGGATCCCTTGATTTCTTAGCTTTTTATTCTAGTCCTATCATAGAACGAAGGGTTTCCCACAGGCTGAGCCAAGATTATGGCTCTGATACCACTGTAATATTCCTAATGGAAATTTACAATGATAAACAAAGCAAACATAGCAAAAACACGTAAAATTGCTCAAACCATCAGAACACCATTTTAAAGCCAAAAACTGTGCTGTTGAGCCATTTTATTAAGAAATCATGAAGTACAATAGGTGCCTAGAAAGTATGCACCTAGGCTTGCCCTAGGTAAGCTAGCTAAGCCCAAGTGATGAATATGAGATCTCCTCCAAGAGTGCTAGCTGGTTCTCCTTGGCTCTGCGCTGAAATGCCCAGAAAGTGTGTTGTTGGCTGTGTAGAATGGTTGCTAGGGCCTCCTCTGGTGCTCTGAAAATTCCGGGAATTTAACCCCAGGCTCTCCACCAATAACCCACAAAAACCCACGAAGGAATTGGTCAAATGTTGACCTCGGAATTTCGGCCCAAATTTCCCCTAGATCTTCTAGCTGCTGGTTTATTTGGGACCCCTGTTTGACCCCTCAAATCTGCCTAGAAAATTCTACCAAATTATTTCTGAGGTCCTTGTCAAAAACCTAGAAAAATGCAAAAAGTGTTTGTCCTTGTTTTGATGCATGAAAATTGACCCCAAATGCTTGGCCTCTCCTCCACAAGCAGAAGATGTAACCTGTAATAGATTCTGTGTTTGTTGCTCCTCCAAAGTGCTAGAAAATTTCCCAAAATAGTTGCAAACTCTAAACAAGGGCTCTCCTGGACTCCTCCTCAAATCTCAGGCCCAAACTCCCTTCAATCCTCAACTCCCAAGTGTGCCTCCAAGCACTACGTAATCCCTGCACTACTGCTAATGTCTCCTCCCCACAAACTCACACTCCCACTACTGGAATAATTGGAACTGGATGGAACTCCCTCCTGCGCTGGCACTTGAAGTCCACCGAAGCAAGGGTTGAGATCTCCGCTCATAGACATTCGTTTGCTAAACAACACTTGCAGACTTGGCTTCAGCTCAATTGTGCTATGTCAAAGACAAGATTTCTGAATAGATAAATGAATGACCAAAATGAGTGCCTCTTGTTTTATTTATCAAAGAGCCTCCAAGATGCCCATGTGGGCCCAACTTGACTTTCTCCACTAACTTTGCTCCAATGAGAGTGTCTTCCACATGTGGGTTGTAATTCTCCATGGGGTGGCCCCCACATTCTACTAGAGCTGCAATATTTCCCTTCCTTCCTAGTGTTTGTGCCCCCACTTAATCCTAAAATTCACGTGGGACCTCTGAACCCGCATCTCCTAAGTGCAAACATGAAATAAGACAAAATTGGGCAAGATTGGTATTTCCCTTAACAATATTGCTAAGTGGGAATATCACTCAATCTATTGATTAATCACCCAAACAAGAAGCTCTTACGATTCAAAACCCTAGACATAACGATGTTAGTAGTGTAGAGAAAAGTTTAAAAGAAGAATGACCACACTTTTATATAAAGAAATCTTTGGAACAAAGCTTATAGGCTAAGACATACCTTGGGTTGTTTCTTAATAAACCTTGTAGGATTAGAACTTCTTTCATACTTCAAGTCGATCTTTTGAAGTCTTCTCCATGATCCTTGAGCAATTAGCAAGCTTTCCTTGCCAAGGAAAAATTTTAAAGAGAAAGGTTATTAGATACAAGCACATTTTGATAAGAGAGGGAAACCCAACATAAAAGATAAGACAAGGAGTAAGATAGTTATCTTTGGTAAATTGGTGAGGGCTCCCTCTTAATCCAATCTCAACGGATACCTACAACTTTATCAAAATAAAAGTGTTCTAACAAGACTTGTTAGACCTACAAATTCTAGAGATCAAAACATAAAGGAAAACAAGTCAAAACTTAGAATAGAAGCATATGTAAGGCATAGAGTCCCTAAGAGTCCCTAGCAAATAAGCCTTTGACTTCAGATTCTTCCATCTTGTTCTTCTTTGGTGGTCCTTCATCAACAACATTTGCATGTTCCCTTTCTCTCTTCTTATTTCTTGGATTCTCAGGGCAATGACTCTGGTAGTGTCCCATCTTATGGCAATTGTAACATTCAACCTGGGACAGGTCCATTTTCTTCTTTGGTTCTTTGAACTTTTTGAAGGTTCCCTTCTTTTTGTGATGGGAAGAGTAAGCATTCGAGGTGTTTTCTTCTTCATTCTCCTTTTTGTTGTTTACCATCGATATTCTGGCTTCTTCTTGGCTACATGCATTCCACATTTGTTCAAATGTTGGCATATCCTTCCAACTATTGAGTCTTGATGCAAAGGCACTCCAAGATTTAGGTAGTCCTAGAAGAGCGGTAATTACGAGCTCCTTTTCTGGGACAACTTCATCTATTACTTGGAGTTCATCTCTGATTCTAGATATCCTTATAAAGTATGATGAAACAGTATCATCATTTGTCATCTTAATAGTTCTTAGTTCATTCTTGAGGCTTGTTATTTGCCCAATGTTCTTGATTGTGAATAACTTGGAGAGAGCCTCATACATTTCTTGAGCAAAATTTATGTTGGATATGTATGGAATTAAGTTATCCTTAACTCCATCCACTATCAAATTCATAGCCAATATTTTCAAGTTCCCTAAACATCACTCTATCTGCATTACTTGATTCATCAGTAGGCTTCTTGACTTTTCCTTGAGCAAGATCTAAAACTTTATTCTTTTTGAGAATGAGATCTATTCTCTTTTTTTAGGTGCTATAGTTGGAGGCTCCTTCTTGTTTGTTCTCTACTTTCATTGAGTTTGTCATGTTGATATCTTCTACTTCTAACCTTGAAACTCCTTAGTCTCCTTTTAATAGATCTTCAAGTTGTCTTTTTCCTTCTTTCACCGTAGCTCTTATACCATGTTAGAAAATTGGAAAGGTAGAAAGATTTTCCTATGTTGATAATTTCTTGTGATATTGTTATGGTCTTCTTTATCTTTGTTTCATCAAGCAATTATCAAAAGAAAAATATGAAGATCAGGGACACCAGACGTAGGCAGATGGCTAGGGCTAAAACCCCTATATAGGGGAAAACCCAGTCAAGAACTCTTCCTTCAGTAATTTAGATTGAGATGGATCATGACCCTAGACCAACATACTTTCCTTCTCCACCAAATCAACCTTCCAAGGTGATATAGTAGTCTCTTCTTATCCAGCAGCTCCAAACCAACAACAATCCAAAAATTCGACTTCCCTGTTGTAGAATTTTGACCCCTAGCAACAGAATTTCGGCCTCCTAGTTACTAGAAAAGTTTGGCCCCCTTCCAGTAGCTGCACAACTTCACACGTGTGGGAAAGAGAGAAAATTTCGACCTTTTATGATTGAGAGAGACCTTCTTCTTCTTCGCTATCCTTCTTCTCTTCTTCCTTGAAATTCACACCTTTTTCTTGTTGAGAAATCTAGGGCATAGCAATTAAGTGATTTCTCTTCTATTAGTAACTTCTTGTGAGTGCTTTTTACCTCTTTAGATTAGGATCTTCTTTTACTTAGGTTATTAGTGTTCTTCATCAAACAACTACCAATTCATAAACCTTAAAGAGACAAGAGACATAGAATATAGGCTATTAGCCAGGGCCAAAACCTCTCTCACTTGAGAGGAAAACCCCGAACAAATTCTTCTTCTTATCGAGATTCCAATTAACGAATCCCAAGACCAAGACCCTTGACCTATTTGCCACTCCAAGACCAAGACACAAGTTCCCTTTGACAACGATAATCAACCTTTTGCTATTTCCCTTTTCTCAGCACCTCTTCCACTTCAACCTCCTCCTTCAAACCTTCGGCCTCCTTGAATCAGGTCTGCAATCCTAATTCAGAAATCCTAGCTCATGCACAAGACCTTATCTTATGCCTTAACTTTCTTCGCTTTGGATTGGGTCTTTTTAGCTTGTCTCGACCTCCCTTCTTGACTTGATCTTCTTCCAACTCGACTACCCAAGAGGACTACTACTCTTCTCGACTTCTTCTGCTGCAACTAAACTCTTGCTGCCTCACACGTGTAGAGGATATAAACCCAAAAACAGACCAAAAAAGAACTCGGATTATACTCTTCTCTCCTTCGCTTGATAATAAGCTTCCTCGCTGTACTTCACCCCCTTTTACTTCAGACTTGATGATGACCAAAAATCTGTGCTAGAAATGATGCCGAGCAGCCCTATTTATAGTTGCTTCCCTGTCAAAATAAACAAACTTGTTGGAGGGTGAGCCGACGTGTCATTTGGAGGAGATCATTTGTTCTATTTTGTAGCCGACATGAAGGAGAGGTCTTGTGCTTGTCTTGGAGGGCTTTTCATACCTATTAAATGATTCATACAAAATGTAACATGCCTAAGAAGGGTCCTTCTTTGTTAATTTTAGGTATGTTCTGTGCTTAGAGCAATTTATTTCAATTTTGACAATTAGCTCAATATCTTTTCCAGATTAGCATTCACATCAACATTAAAGTAAATTGCAGATAGAACATAAACATAGATCGCAGAAGACAAGGCAAAGCAAGAGGACACAAGATGTGGTGCTAGCCAGAGACAAACCCCAATGTGGGGAAACCCTTGATCAATTCTTCTTATATGTTCTTCAATAGTTCAGTAGAGAGAGAGATAGTATATATACAACAGAAGTCAACACTTTGACTTATCTAAATAAGGGCATAGATCATCTCTAAGTAGATGATACATGAGGTAGCTGAACTCAGTTGAAGACATGTTGCTTCCGTTGATTCTCCCAGGTGACTCCATCACCATGCGGCACCTATCATTGTGTTGCTCCTCATCATCATGTTGCACCTCACTGTGCTGCACCATGCTGCACCTCACTGTGCTGCACCATGATGCATCCATCATTACTATGCTGCATCTCATCATGCTTTACCAATCATGACTGTACCTATCACTGTACTGCATCATGTACCTTGCTGTCCTAATGTGCTTGCTGCAGCATGCTAGCCACCATGTGCTTGCTGCACCATGCTTGCCACCATGTGCTTGCTGCACCTTGCTTACCATAATGCTGTCCCAATGTGCTCACTGCACCAAGCTGTCCCATTGTGTTTGCAACACTGTGCTCATTGCTGTCCCATTGTAGCATTGTTGTACCATGTTGTTGCCCCCTTGTGTTATTGTTGCTCCATGTCCTTGTTGGTGTCATGCCATTGCTACTGTTGTGATATAGACTGGTTAGGGCACTTCAGGTTGCTGCCACAGCCCTCAAACAGTCACCTAGGCAGCCCTTAGTCTCTGCGGCCTATCCTAGGGTGAACCCTTTGCCTCCACTCTATCCTTGTTGTGATGGTATGGCCTGCGGCCTACCACACAGCCTTGTTGTAGCTTTATGGCCCACACATCACACTCAAACCAACCCTTAATTTCTGCGGCCTAGGCAAGTAAGGCTTCTCTCCACTCGTGTTGCTGTTCTGGGCACTGTACAACCCCAAACACTTCCACGCTGTCCCTGTTTTGAAGTGGTTAGGCCTGCGGCCTACCACAGTCCTTGTTGTCACCTACAACCCTCTCCAAAACAAAGTTCCTTACCTCGTTTGCTGCCCAACAGACTTGTCTTTGACCTGCGTTTAGCCCTGAACATACTTGACCTTCTTGCAATAGCATCCAACCCTCAAAACAGATCCTAGAAGGCTCCATGCTGCCTTCTTTTCCTCGCTGTAGTTGCCTCTGTTAATCTCCTCCACATCACATTGTCCCATGACCCCTTTAGGACAACACTTAGGCCTCTCCTCCATAACTGCGTTAGGAGTTAGGGCATCTCTTCTAGGTCATGCATAGATCATCTAGGATTGCAACTAGGTCATGCGTAGATCATGCTACGGCTCCTTCCCTACTGTGCTTAGAGCAGGGTAGCGTGTAGCCCTCCTTCTTGACTGCGTCTAGGGCTCATACTAGGGCTCCTTACCTTCTTCGTTTAGGGCTTCCTCTGTTAGATTTCTCTTCCAATAAAACCCAGAACAAGTGGAGAGAAATAAAAAGTGAAGTGTGTGTGTAATGACCCTCATGTCATCTCCTTGTATACTAAAATGTTGAGCACATGTGGGTGCTATTTAGTTGTTGGCCAACCTTGACGAATTGTCTTATAACACAAATAATTTCATAACTTCATGAACACTTATCGGAATCGAATGATCTTTAGATCAATCCTACACCTCTCGATGAGAGGGATCCATGAAAAATATCAACGGCCATAAATAAGATGACCCACGTGGAGTTTGGCCCTAGTTGCCAATTTTAAAATTCTTACATGACATAGACTCAAATTGACTTTTATGACTATATGACAAATCCTAAAGGCTCACAATGGGAGCCATTACTAAAAATAAAATTCCTTGCTCATGAAACCCATGAGACAAGCATTACAATTTTATTTTTCTTCTTTTTATCAATTACATAAAATCAAAATTACACATGTCATTATGAAGACCGAACCTAGTTACATTTTTCAATACTTTTCTTTCCTACTTCCCATGCAACAACATATCCTCCAAAATTCATTCTTCAATCAAAATCAAGTTATGCCCTCCCTCTCAACCAGGGAGCATCTCTTCATCCACACTCTGTTTTAATCTAAGGGAGATCTCTTCTATTTTCATCATCGAAGAATCTTTCGTGGCTTCCAACCATTTCATTGGAGTTATCATCATCCCCATCATGCTTATCACATCATGGTACATCTTCACCATATTGAAGATTGTGTACTTGCATAACTTAGATAGCAAGAACAACCAAAACTATAGAAGCATGAAGTTAGCCATATCAGAATTACAAAAGCATTTCAACCTTACATAGATCAGATACCCTAACTTAAACAAAAGACACATTCTCTTCAACATCTTGCTAGGGACTGTCATAAACCCTAGACTACTTCATAACAACTTTCATTCCATCTAGGGACTGTCATAAACCCTAGACTACTTCATAACAACTTTCATTCCATCTAGGGTTTCAATGTCTCTTTCAAAGGTGTGACATACCCTACTACAATAGATAGCAAACCCTAGAAACAAGTCAAACAAATATAGATCTTCAAGGCATCTAACAACTTTCAAAATTCATATGTTAGACTTTCCACTAGGGATTCATACAAATCCTAGATTTTATACAAAAAATCAATGAAATCATAGCTTAGTCATTAACATGACCAACTTCCACTAGGGTTAGTTGCAAACCCTAGATCTTTCAATCAAACATCAATCCCAACTAAAACTCAGATTTCATCAATCTTACACAAATCTCAAATCATCAGAGACTTTTACTTCTACTAAGGTTTAACTCAAAACTCTAGAATTTCACAAATACTATCATCCTAGAAAGACAAACTTTGACTAGAGCTTAGTTCCAAACCCTAGGATTCTTTACCACTGAAAAATAGGTCTACTCATACATCTAGGACTTCATCATGCATAGGCATTTCGTATGATGTGTTAGTCAAACCCAACTTCACAAAGATTAATAAGAGTTAAACATACAACAAACTTGATTAGACTAGGGTTTGATCAGAGAAACACACACATACCAAGGAAATGATTTCTAACATATTATAAGGGACTTGCTTACACATTCCACCAAACCCTAATGAGTTAGGGTTTCAATGTAGAAACATAGCAAACCCAACATTACCAATATTTCAAAGGTTCGGGACTTTATCATTCAACCCTAACAAGTTAGGTTTTCCTGATCATACCAAAATCCCAAACATGACATTATCAATAAAAATTTGAAATAGCATTTTTCAATATCCCTAAGCAGTTTAGGCTTTCAGACATTCACATTAGCATACCCTTAGGTTAGGGTTTTCTATAGAACCTGTCTAGGGTTCTATAAAATCAGTTAAGAATAGAAATGGGTAGATTTATCAAGTGATGAATCTCTCAAGATAAGAATCAATATGATTCAATGTGGCTAGTCACAACAAAGTTAGTAATAGATTGTCAAATGAATAAACATTTATTATAAAGAAATCAATGTTTTAAAGCATACCTTTGTTCTTTGACAAACCTTGTCTTGAGAGGTTGTTAATTTTAGATAACAATGTTATGTTCTATGCTTTAGCAAAATTTACTTCAATGTTACTTTACCAGCCTAATGACAATTTCCAATTATATCCAGTATCAATCACATTAACTTAAGCACATTGATAGTAAATGTAGATAGAACATAAAAACATATGTAGAAGACAAGCCAAGACAAGAGGGCACAAGATATGGAAGATGCCACGGACAAACCCCAATGTGGGGAAACCCTTTGCTCAAATCTTCTTATTATTCTTCAATAGTTCAACAGAGAGGAGTACAAATATCATAATTACATGCCCAAAATAGTCCTGTCAAATTAGCAGTCAACTGCAATGCTAACCAGAAAGTCAACGGTGGACAAAGCAGCTCCAAAATGCCCTCCAAGCAGCTCGGTTAATAGTAGAAGAATTCGGCCTTTCAAGAGGGTCAAAGTCAGCCCAAAAACTATGAAAATTTCTAACACGAATTTCCACTGTGGTAACTAATTGACTTCTCCTACTTATTTTTCACAATAAGTTATTTACAAAACTCTTCAGTAAACATCAAAATAAATTCTATTGCAGTTGTCACATAATAGCATAGAGAAAATAACAGTGATATACAAGCACAAGAATCAATCACATCAACACAGTTATTTTTGGACAATAGTCCCCGGAAAAACCCAATGCGGGAAAACCGGTGCAGCAAATGAGGGTTTATATATTATTCTTCAACAACAATCTCTTTACAAGGAATGATTTTACAGAATATAGAGACACCTTAGAGAGAAACACCTGAGACAATTTTCCTCCTTGCTCTGGAGAAATTCTGACACCCTGGAGACCCTCCAGCCTTCACTGCATCACCTCTATGTCACTTTTGCATGAGGCTTGCGTGAGGACTGCGTCCCTTGCTGCATTGTCTCTTTAATGTTCCCTCTGTGCTATCCTTCTGATGCTCTGCATCACCTCCTCCTTAGTCTCTGACTGATGTTGATGCCCTCCTCTTCCTTAACCCTGCAACTCTCCCTCTAAAATCGAACTCCTTCTCCTTGAGAATCAATTACCCTCTAGTTATTGAGTATTTCCTTGTGTATCTCCAAATGACTCTCAAGTCTTCTCTTATACTTTTCCCGTTGATGAATCAACGACCGAGATTAAGTCCTTAATCAACGACTAAGATTAAATTAGACTTGATCCTCGTCTCTTAGACGCTTTTTACCCATACTTTCATTAATACCCATTAATATTTTTATTTTCCTAAGTTTAGACTTGGGAACTGCATTAAAAATATTAATTATTTTAATAAAATACAATTTGGGTGGAATTTCTCCAAGCGATTTCTGGGTCTTGGAGATCTCATGTGTTTTAGCCCATCCACAAAATTTCAGAGTAGAAGCACATCTGTTGCTACCCAAAATCAACACTCCCTCTTAGCGAGGTATGTGCTCTAGCAATACTTCTCAACAAAAGTATCACACTGATCCATGACATCGGCCCTCTGCTCTGCTGATGCTCGGCCTGCTGCCCCTCATCTACTGCGCTGCTGCAACCTGTACTGCTGCCAATGACACTGCCACTATCACTGCTACATCTGTACTGCAACTCCCTCTTAATATGCTGCATCATGTTGTCCATAGCAATGCCACTACTAACTGCTGCACTGCAACTCCTTGTACTATCCGCTTCTGCTATTGAAACGGATTCTTAATCATCCCCATCTTCTCCCTGAAATAAACAAACTTTTTTCTTCCTAGAGCCTTGGTGAGAATGTCTACCACCTGTTCTCCTATCGGAGTGTACCGTAACTGTATTGCCCCTCGTTGGACACAGTCTCTGATAAAGTGACACCTGATGTCAATGTGCTTCGACTGATCATGAAAGATTGGATTCTCAGAGAGCTTGATGCAACTTTGATTATCACACAAAATATTGGTCGCTTCCATCCTTCTCCTGAATAGATTCACAAGCAACTTCCTAAGCCATATGGCTTCACACGATGCTGTGCTAGCTGCCATATATTTAGCTTCAGTTGAGCTCAGAGCTACGGATTTATGTTTCCTACTACACCAGGAGGTCATTCTTGATCTAATGTTGAAACAGTACCCAGTGGTACTTTTCCGATCTACTGAACTTCCAACCCAATCTGCGTCAGTGAACCCACTCAGCTTGATGTCATTGTCTTGGGTGTACATTAGTCCATCCTCGACTGTTCCTCGTATATATCTGAGAACATGCTTGGCTGCTGTGCAGTGCGCCCTCTTTGGTTCCACCATGAACTGATTGAGGTTGTTGACAGCATAACAAATGTCTGTCTTGGTATTGACCAGATACATCAGGGACCCTAGGAGCTGCCTGTTCAAGGTGGGATCGAACTCTTTATCTTCAGATGCATCAATCTTCTTCCAATTGGTAATCATTGGAGTAGCCATAGGTCTACAATCCTGCATTCTAAACCTTTTCAAAATTTCTGTAGCATATCTCCCTTGTCCAAGGAAAATTCCACCCTTTTGCTGCCAAACTTCCAACCCCAGAAAATAATGCATCCACCCCAAATCCTTCATGTCAAATTCTATAGCTAGGTTTTCCTTGCAATCTTTGATGAGCCTGGATGAACCTGTTAGAAAAAGGTCATCCACATATAACACTAGAATTAGAGGCTCATTCTCTACAATCAGATAGTAGATGTTGGGATCTGCGTCACTCTTGAGGAATCCCATCTTCTGCAAGTAACCATCAATTCGACTGTACCATGGTCTAGGCACTTGTTTAAGCCTATACAAGGCTTTCTTCAACTTGCATACATGAGATTTCTTCTCACGTGTCTAAAAACCTTGCAATTTTGACGTCCATTTGGTGAGTCTCCCACCCCATCTGTGCTACAAGGGATATCATGGATCTAATAGAAGTATACCTGACTACTGGGGCGAAGGTTTCTTCGTAGTCTATCCCTTCCTTCTGAGCATACCCCTTAGCCACGAACCTAGCTTTGTATTTTTCCACACTGCCATCTGCAACATATTTGACCTTGTAGATCCATCTCGAACCTACAACTGACCTGTCCTTTGGGCTAGGTACCACTTCTCAGACATCATTGACCATTATGGAACTATATTCCTCCACCATAGCATCTACCCATACTTGATACTGAATGACCTCCTAAAAACTAGAGGGTTCTCCAACCTGAGCCACCAAGGCTTGGTACCTATCTCGCTGTCTATGCTCCCTTTTCTCGTTCCTAGGAGCTCCAACGAAATCCTCTGCATCCTGTATTATTTGTCGAAGTTCCCGGCTTGTTCTTCCACTAGTAGTGGGTAGATCTATTTGCTCCTCTTCCTGAGATTCCGCCTATTGTGATACCTCTGGAATTTTGTCTTTTGGAGAAATACCAGTGCTAGTTTCTGCTAGTCGAAGTGGCTGGACCAATGGATCATCCTTTGACTGCTCTTCGGAAGGAATTTCTCAAGATTTCGTAAAAGCGTTGTCCTCCATGAACTTTACATCCCGTCGAACTATGATCTTCCTATTTCCTAGAAGATAGACTCTATATGCCTTATCATTCTCTTTATATTCCATAAGATATCCTTTTTCTGCAGTTTGATCCAATTTCTTCCTCTTTTCTTCGAGTATATGGCAGTATGCCAAACTCCCAAATATTCTGAAATAACTCACCTCAGGCTTCTTACCGGTGAAGACTCTCTTCGGAGTAATCTTATCTAATGCCCTATGACGAGTCCTGTTCTGGGCATATACTGGTGTGTTGCATGCTTCTACCCATAGAAATTTGGGCATATCCTGATCATACAACATCGCCCTTGCTGCTTCAACAATAATCCTATTCTTCCTCTCTGCTACTCCATTTTGCTCTGGATTATAAGGAGCTGTCCGTTCTCTTTGATGCCTTCCCTTGCGCAAAAATTAGTGAAGTCCTTATCAATGTATTCTCCACCATTGTCTGAGCGCAACACTTTTATCTTCTTCCTTGTCAGGTTCTCAACCAGAGCCATAAACTCTTTGAATCGATCAAAAACCTCATCCTTGCTTTTTAGAAAGTAGATGCAAGTCTTCTTGGAATGGTCATCAATGATGGTGATGAAGTATTCGGCACCACTAAGAGCTTTTATGGATATGGGTCTGCAGATATCCGAGTGTATAATCCCAGAACACTCTTAGCCCTATTGTTACTTCTGGAATAAGCTGCTTTGGCGTACTTGCGTAGTGCGCACCCTCTGCATACATCGTCTCGTTTGGTACTCAACTCTCGATCTCCTATGACAGTTCTTTCGAGAATTCTTAGAGCCCCATGGTGCAAGTGTCCCATCCTCTTGTGCCATAGTTCATTCAAATCTTTTTCCCCACTGCAGCCTATCAGTGCCATTTGAGATTCTAGCTGTAACTTATACAACCTGCTACTTCTGACTCCAATTTGGGCCTTCTTTTTCCAACTCGGATGTTTGACATATACTTTCTTTCCAATTAGGAAAACATCATACCCCTTGTTTCGTAATTGAGATACAGAGAGTAAGTTCATCCCCAATCCTAGCACATGCAACACATTGGTCGCTCGAAGCCGATCACCTGCTTTTGTTTGAAAGACTATAGTATCTCTTCCTACGGGGGCACATTTTGACTTATTTCCCATGGTGATTTGGAAGTTCATCT
Source organism: Pinus tabuliformis (assembly GCA_031772625.1). Taxonomy (NCBI): domain Eukaryota; kingdom Viridiplantae; phylum Streptophyta; class Pinopsida; order Pinales; family Pinaceae; genus Pinus; species Pinus tabuliformis. Next base: position 918,086,762 of record CM062812.1, on the reverse strand, counting down.
GTTCTTCCTGATAGCTTGAGAAGCATTGTCGTATTCCTCTCATGTGCACAAAAGCTCCACTGTCAATATGCCAAACCACAGAGGACGCAGAAATTTCTAAGAAAGCGACTTTTGCTTCCAATCTGGAACCTACATAGAATAGTCGTGATCCATATTCTTTGTGCTTTCCTCTTTCCTGGGAGAATTGCGTGAGTCCTTTTGAGTTGCTGCCACAGCATCATGCTCCCGACTCATTGCAGATTCTCTAATCCTGTTGGCCGATCTCCGCTCTGATACCATGTGAAAATTTCTAACACGAAATTCCACTGCAGTAACTCATTTATTTCTCCTACTTATTTTCACAATAAATTATTTACAAACCCTTCAGTAAACATCAAAATAAATTCTATTGCAGTTGTCACATAATAGCATAGAGAAAATAACAGTGATATACAAGCACAAGAATCAATCACATCAACACATTTATTTTTGGACAATAGTCGCCGTAAAAACCCAATGTGAGAAAACTGGTGCAGTAGATGAGGGTTTATATATTATTCTTCGACAACAATCTCTTTACAAGGAATGCTTTTACAGAATATAGAGACACCTCTTAGAGAAACACCTGAGACAATTTTTCTCCTTGCTCTGGAGAAATTCTGACATCGCGGAGACCCTCCAACCTTCATTGAGTCACCTTTGCGTCAGTTCTGTGTGAGGCCTGTGCGAGGACTACATCCCTTGCTATGCTATCTCTCTGATGTTCTCTTTGCGCTGTCCCTCTGATGTTTTGCGTCACCTCCGCCTTAGTCTTTGATTGATGCTGATGCCCTCCTCTTCCTTCACCCTGCAACTCTCCCTCTGAAATCAAACTCCTTCTCCTTGAGAATCGATTTCCCTCAGGTTATGAGTATTTGCCTGGTGTATCTCCAAATGACTCTCATGTCTTCTCTTAGACTTTTCCTGTTGATGAATCAACGACCGAGAGTAAGTCCCTAATCAACGACTAAGATTAAATTAGACTTGATCCTCGTTTCTTAGAAGTTTCTCACCCATAGTTTCATTAATACCCATTAACATTTTTATTTTCCTAAGTTTAGACTTAGGAACCCCATTAAAAATATTAATTATTTTAATAAAATACAATCCGGGTGGAGTTTCTCCAAACAATTTTTGGGTCTTGGAGATCTCATGTGTTCTAGCCCCTACACAAAATTTCGGAGCTAGAGCACATCCAATGGTACCCAAAATCAACAAAAAACAATTTGGTCAACCCAGTCAAACACCGCTGTAATTTCTGCAGTCAAAGGTGGAAGTCAAACCAGTTAAATTGTCCCAATCACCTCGAAAATTGTGCTAACCTATGCGGTCTTCAGAAATCGAAATTCTGCCCAAAAGAATGAGTTCAAAGCTTGGTCAAATAGTCCTGGTCAATGCTGACCTGTTTTCTGAAATTTTCGGCCAGAAGGCTAACCCAGATAATCATTCTTCTCTCAGACATGCGAAGTAGGAAGAGGCTGCCTCCAAACTGTACGAACCAATCAAGAGAGGAGAGGGAGAGACATATGATGAGATGAGTGATGTCCAAATGAGAGAAAGGTCACTCCTATTTATACACTTCGTTGAGGGTGAGGAGACACATCCATTGGGCTTCATGAGCCTACATTTGACTGATGCCAACCTTAACAATTTATGCATGAGAAAGAATAAATTCAAAATTCCATTTCTTCTTGTTAGAATGAGATGATCTTTATATCAAAATTGGACCTCTCGAAAGGAGGAATCCAATGCAATAATCATCTCCATCATATGAGCTGTCCTAAGGTGGAATTTGGCCCTAGTTGCCAATTTTAACACTCCCTCTCAACTAGGGAGAATTCCATCTGCTGATCCAACTGTCATTGTGCCATCCTGTCATCCTGTACCATCCCTGTCAGCATTGCCCTGCTCTGCGCTAATATGCTCTACTGAACCATGAAGTAATAATGAAGAAGAAGTGATTAAGAGTGAGTTACAAGATCGTACCACTATCCACTAAGAAAAGTCAGTGCTTGATCCGAGATGAAGTTGTTGAACACCATGCATCCTAGTCATAGAGAGTACGACAGTACACGACTCGTCCATCGGTAGCGCTATGGTCCCTAACCATCTTTTCCCAACTCATTGGTAGATGAGAGGTACTTCCCATGAGTCCCGGACTCTATGGGTAGGATGTGTGCTGGGGCATCAACAGGAGAAGGTGAACCACTGATCCTGCTCATATGCCACAGGAGAAGGTGAACCACTCATCCTATGCATATGTCAATCATAGGAGAAGGTGAACCACTCACCATACATACATGTGTTCGGGTAGGGGAAGGTGAACCACTCACCCTACACACATCTCAACCATGATGGGGCATCACAAGGGAAGGTGAATCACTCACCCTGTATCTAGTGCACTACTAGGGGAAGGTGAACCACTCACCCAATGGTCACTCATAGCTCCAAGAAGTACCCCAAGCCTCCAGGAGCTCCTAGAGCTCTGTGTCCAACTCATATGGGACCCTCATAGGATGTCATGTCCCCATTTTTATTCTTCTTCATAGTAAAACCACGGTGGATTTCCAAGACAGGGGATGGCCAGGTCAGTGGCGCAGGTTTATGTCATCAGGGATCTCGATGGAGTTTTGAGCAGTTTTTATGGGATTTGATGGCATTCGCTTGGCATATTCCATCATCAACACAGTTTTCCATTTGTTTTGTTGCGTTTCGATAACTTTCAAAAATAAACCTTATTATTGGGCATAACTTAATTAATTATGCTCGAGATGGCATTCCGGGGAGATTAATTGATGGAACACATCAATGTAATAGCTCGTTGGAGTCGGAACGAGAAGATCTACATGATGGGACTTTTTGATGGGAGTTTTAGCGACCGGAGGAGACATGGTGGCCAATTTACCCTTTTCCTGCATTAAAAAGAATATTTTAATTAAAATAAAAGAGGGAAAAGTGCTCCATGATTAAATAATAATAAAATAGAAAATTCTAGGGGGGTCCATCATATCTATATAAGAGGAGGATGAGGCCATTGGAGGACATCTGGGTTTTGATATTGTTTCTTGTATGAGAGGTTGAGAAGCCGATTCTCTATTCCATTGGTAGCCCTAGGTCGAAAACCCTCAAGTGATATCGAGAGATTGGGCGAGCATCCATCTCCCCTTGGTGAATTCATTCAGAATCCACAGGTTTGAGTGATTGATTTCATGTTTAGTTTGGGGGTCGGTTTCAGTATTATTATTGTTGATCAGTGGTTGTCATTGATGTCAACCTAAGCAGCACCAGGGGCTACCCCAATCTTGCATGGGTAGTTTGACTTGAAAACTTACTCTATTCTGAGTCAAGGATCTTCTAGATGGATTCTACTCGTCAAGATGTTTCCATTGATATATGGCACACCAAGTAATTATTCACAGTTTGAGAGATATTCATGTTTGAAGTTAGTAACCCCAGTTAGTCGGCTAAAACACTATGGGGTTGTGGCATGGCACTCATAATTGGTTGTGGTCATTGAATTGTCAATAATTAATATTTTGTTTTTTCTCCTAAAATCCCTCCAACGTTCATTTGTTGAGGACCCTCTCAAGTCAAGACATTCATATAAATAATGACGCTCATATCCTCCTCTAGTAGAGATTTTGTGGCTTGAAACAAGTCATCGTGGCATTTTTTCTATAACTCTTTTTTCTATGAAGCTTCATAAGCTGAAATTAAAACCCATTTGAGTCGAAATCTTGATGAACGTTGTGACCAAATATCAGATCTTGGTTCACTATATTTTCGGAGATATGATCTGTAGTTTGTTGAGTAGCGTTTTCAGGGCCGAAGGTCGTAACAGTGACACATGGCACTTCGTACAATTTCGCTCTACTGAACCAGTCTATAATCAGGTCATCGTGGGAGATTGGGCATAACCCTTTCTTGAAGAATCCAATCTTGATCAGACTTGTGGGGTTGGAAAGAGGACTGAAAGGGCTACCACAGGATGAAATTTCAGACCCTAGAGATCTGAAATTACATAGATACAACAGATTCAATATCGAGCTCCTAGAAGGCAAGAAAAAGCATGCATTCAAGGATCACTACAGTAAGGACCACACATCGACAGTCAAGGGTAAGTCTCCATCAACAAGGTATGTATGATTAATGTTTACATTTGAATTTTGAGTATCATCTTCGACATATGTTTTTGCAGGACAACGTATATAGTGTCTTGGTTATATCTCTGTGTCTCTATATGTCACAATTAGTTTTTCGGATGTCCTATTCTTGATACTACACATTTTATGCTACATATTCTTGATGCTACACCAAGTTTGCTAAATCTATATGATGTTATAAGTTCATGTTACTTGTCTTGTCATAGTTGATAGAGTGGTCTCTATTGTTGTACTTAGAACTTGGTCCATCACAAGTCTAGGGTTTGTCATAAGTTTTTATCGTATATATCTTTAGGTCAGTTTTGGATATAGTCTTGCATAGAGTCCAGGCCTCTATCAAGAGTGGGAGTCTTTGTCTACTGTTGCAACAAGTGAACAACAAAAGTGACAAGCACACTTCAGGTATGCATTGTAATTTTAATTTGTATTTATTCATTATTATGCACTTACATGTGTTTTGTAGGCAGAGGTAAGTTGAAGGGTATTTTGTTTTGTTTTGCGATTGGTTTCGCCATACAAATTTTGCATGAAGGTAGAAGAAGATTCAAATACAACTTCAAGCAAGAATTCAAGAGCAGAAGCATCAAATCAAAGGAAGCATTGTAGTAGGACATCCTTTGAAGACATGAAAACCATCCGTATATTGTGGAGAAGTGTCAAGGCCAAGAGTCATCATTGTAAAGTTGTAAAAGAGTCATTTGTGAAAGTGTCATCATTGGAAGAGTCATTATTGTAAAAGAGTCAATCTGCCTAGAGTCGAAAAGGCATTATTGGGAGGTATAGGAGTCTCTGTTGGGATGATGTCATGGTTGGGTTGCAGGTCATAGAGTGATTGGTTATTTGGTCAAGTACACAAAAATCATTGTACATCTTATCGTATCGTGGATTGTTGTCCCTGGTTTGGGAATCCACAGTCTTGTCTTATTTCAATCATTATAGGGTGGTAGGGAGGTGCTAGGTAGGTGTATGAAGTCACCTATAGGTTGGGGCCTGTGAACACTTCAGGGTGGTAGGGTGGTGCTAGGGCGAGTTGTGGCTCGCTAGGGTGTTGGGGCATCCATTCAGTTGATTACTGAAGAAACCAGGGTGTTGGGGCGTCCTTCTAGTGGGAGTTGGAGAAGAATGCTTTTCTAGAATTCTAGGAAGTTGTTGCTTTCATTTCAGTTGGGGCTAAAGATTAAAGAATTTATTAGAAAAACGTTCGGTGGTTTTTGACCCAGAGGGGGTTTTCCACCTAAAATTCTTATGCCTACTATGTTATTTTATTTACTGTTATTATTGCATGAACATTAATAATAATTGAAGATTAACTAATGCTCTAAAAAGATTTAAAAGTGCTAATTGCTAAGGAATACTGATTCACCACCCCCCCTCTTAGTATTTCCAACAATTGGTATCAAAGCTTGGTTCCTTCAATAGCAATCTAACAACTGGAAGGAGTTCATGGAGTATACCTAGAATAGAGTTCCTTTATTTAATGGAAATAACTATGCACTTTGGAGTGGAAGAATGCAGGTTCATTTGCTGGCGCAAGGATATGAAATATGGGAAATCGTTGACAAAGGCTTCACACTGACCCAGGATGAACAAGGTAAGAAAAATATGGTATATGATGCAAAGGCTAAGGATCTTATTATCAGTGGGCTTATTGAATCTATTTATCTTAAGGTATTGAGTTGCAAAACTGCTAAAGAGGTATGGGGCAAGCTTGAAAATATATATGCAAGTGACTCAAAGGTGAAAGAAGCAAAGCTTCAAATTTTCAGGGCAAAATTTGAGCAACTCAAAATGAGGGAAGATGAAGATATTGATGCATACTCTCTATGTGTTGATGAAACAACAAATACATTGGAAGGTTTGGGAGAACCTGTTGAAACAAAAATTGTTGTCTGAAAGATCCTCAGAACCTTGCCAACAAGATTTAACCCTAAGGTATCTGTCTTGGAAGATAGATCGAATCTGACCAATCTCAGCATAGATGAATTGCGTGGAATTCTTACGGCTTATGAAATGAGGATTGAAGAAGAGGACGAAACATTTCACTTAGAAACAACATTTGCCACATCCAAGAAGAATAGTAAGGACAAGCAGACTTCAAAAGCAAAAACTTGCAATTGTAAGGATGAGGAAAAGGAAGAAGATGAAGAAGAATTCTTAGATAAAGAGTTTGCCTACTTCACGTAGAAAATGAGAACAGGTACGGGAAAATCCAAAGGTAAACTTCCTTTGGAAAACTTCCTTTAATATGTTTTGATTGTGGTGAGGTTGGGCATTTTGCAGCCAAATGTCCTCACAAAAATGAGGTTGTTATGAAAGGAATGAATTGTCCTAGGAATTTCAACAAGCAAGGTAAGAAGAAATGGTTTAAGAAAATTTTCTTCTCCAAATAAGATAGCTCCTCATCGAAGAAGACAATGATAACGAAAGAAGAGTATTGTTTATGGCCAAGCACAATAAGCAAGAGGCACCTGACGAAGAAGGAGACGAAGAAGAAGAAATGATTGAGGTTGAATTTCAAAATGAAGTGATCAGGGTTATCAAAGAGCTCAAGGCCGAGAAGAAGCACATCAACACTCTTGAAGATGAATTAAAGACAGAAGGGAACAAGTCCTAAATCTTTAAATCAAGGTTGAAGAATACAAATGAATTGAAGAATCGCTGTTAATTTTAGGTATGTTCTATGCTAGAGAAATTTATTTCAATTTATTTTCCACATTAGCAATCACATCAGCATAAACTAAATTGCAGCTAGAATATAAATATAAATCACAGAAGACAAGCCAAGACAAGAGGACACAAGATGTGGCGCTAGCCAAGGACAAACTCCACAACAGGGGAAACCATCAATTCTTCCTTTATGTTCTTCAAAGTTCACCAGAGAAAGTGAGAGAGATAGTACATTTACAATAGAAGTCAATCACTTTGACTTTTGATATCGGCATGAGATCAATTGAAGACATTGCTTCAACTGATTCTCTAAGGTGACTCATTCACCTATCATAGTGCTGCATCTCGTCTATTTGTTGCACATTACCGTGTGACACCTTGCTATACTGTCACATGTGTTGAACCTTGATGACTAAGCTGCTCTCATCTTCATGCTGCTCATCATGCTGCATCTTCCATGGTCTTATTCATCATCAAGTTGCCCATGCTCATGATCTCATTCATCATTATGCTGCCCATGCTCATATCATCATGCATCATTATGCTGCCCATGCTCATATCATCATGCTACTTATTATGCTGCCCATGATCTCATACATCATGTTGCCCATACTCATATCATCATGCATCATTATGCTGCCCATGCTCATATCATCCAGCTGCTTATTATGCTGCCCATGATCTCATACATCATGTTGCCTTCCTTCGGAGACAGATGCTCCAGCTGTTTTGATAGTTCCCGGTAGTTCCGGCGTCTCCGGATTTTCCGGCTTTTCCAGCGTTTTTGGCTTTTCCGATATTTCCAGCGTTTTTGGCTTTTTCGGCAGTTCCAGTTGTTCCAGCATTTCCGGCTTTTTCGGCTTCTCCGGCATTTCCAACATTTCTGGCAGTTACAACTTTTCCAGCAATTTCGACTTTTCCGGCTTTTCAGATAGTTTTGGCAGTTCCGGCTTTTCCGGCTTTTCTGGCTTTTCCAGCTTTTTTGGCTTTTCCGGCTTTTTCGACAGTTCTGGCTTTTCCGGTATTTTCGGCTTTTCCGGTGTTTCCGGCTTTTCCGGCAGTTCCAGCTTTTCCAACAGTTCCAGCTTTTCCGACTTTTCCTTAGGATATATCCTCCTACTAAAACCCAAAGGCAATTAGAGAGAGGAAGAGATCCAAGAGTGTGTAGAAATGACTTGAAGTCCTCTTCTATTTATACTAAAATGTAGAGGTTGAATAGACATGACTGTTGGGCCTCTGAGCCTACATAAGTTGTTGGCTGACTTAACAATTTGTCCATAACATAAATAAATTCATAACTTCATAAATACTTATCAGAATCGGATGATCTTTAGATCAATCCTACACCTCTCAATGAGAGGGATCCAATAGAAATATCAACTGCCATAAATAATATGACCCACATGGAGTTTGGCCCTAGTTGCCAATTTTAACACTCCCTCTCAACTAGGGAGAACTCCATCTGCTGATCCATATGTCCAATTGTACTATCTCTTCCATCAGTGCCCTGCACTGCTCTGCTGGCTCTACTCTACTCTGCTCAGCTCAGCGCAGCTCTGTTGGCTCTGCTCTGCTCTCCTCAGCTCTGTTGGCATAGTTTTTAAAACCGGAATCGGTGACCGGACCGGTCCACCTAATGAAATGGTTTACCGACCGGAACCGGTCTAACCGGCACTGGTTTGGTCTAAACGAACCGGTTTTAAAAAAATACATTAAATAATTAATTTTTAATGAAACAAAACTATTTTTAAGATGTAAAACCATGATTCCAAGCCAATAGAGACAAAATATGCAAAGTTTGCTCATTTATATACCATGTAAAGGTGAATATATCAAAATGGCACCGAGTGCAATACATATCATCGACAAAATAGCAAAATACATAAGAAATGAGGCTCTAAATGGCCTATAAAGTCTAAAAACAATGTTGTAAGCTATGAGGCCATTGGCCTACTACAAGCCTACAGTGTACACATGATCAATCATCAAGTTCATAACCACTACTAGACACAGGATCATCATCAGGAGCTACATAGACATCATCTGGTTCAGAGTCTGAGGATGCCTCAGCCTGATCTGCACCCTCAATATCAATGCCACCAATGACAATAGAAATGGACCTAATGGAAGCATGAGTTTGTCGACCTGCATGACTAGTGCCTTCCATTGGTTCTTTGCCTTTCCTTGATGCCGCTACTGATCTTGGTTCTGATGCCACCACATAATCTGCTTCAACCCCTGCTAAAGCCATGTCGATATCAAAATCAGCCTCAAACACAGGTTCTTCAGTCTCCTCCACCCATTTTGATGTTGGATCAATATCGTCCAACACAATGGGATCTAGATCAGGATTTTTGCTCATCATTTGGAGCTCTGATTGCATTTATTGTTTACCCCCAAACCATGAAATCCTGAAAACCATTAAGTCTGCTGAATTTTGAGTGAAATCTAAAATTCTAGTTTCTCCATATGGAATCCAATGAGGTCGAAACCACTCTCAAACATCCTGAGTCATTTCATGGTAATGTTAAAAATTTAAGTAAAAGGATGAAAATAAAAATAAAAGGAAATGTCACTTTTACTTTAAGAATTTAACATTACCATTAATTGCCAACATTGTTAGGGTTGAAACACCCTTAGTGTCCCCCCGAAACCCCTAAACCACAATCAGGAATACGCTTTTTGCAAGTTTCGGTGGGCATGCCTAAAACCGGCTGGTTTTGTCCTAAACCAGCCGGTTTTTCACCGGTGAGGGCAAAAAATGGGCGAAAGGGCCTTTCCAACCATGTTTTTTGGCCGATTTAGACCGGCGGCCTTGCTAACCGGCCGGTTAGATCGGTAACCGGTTTTTTAAAACATTTATGAAAACTATGGTTGGCTCTCCTCTGCTCTGTTGGCTCTACTCTGCTCTGCTGGCTCTGCTCTGCTCAACTTAGCTCTGCTGAACCATGAAGAAGAAGGATTGATCGAGAATGAGCCATACCATTCTCCACTAACCCGAAGTCAATCTCAGAGTGTGTACCACTGGTCTCAGACCAGTCCTCAACCAACCCGAAGTCAGTGTCATAGTAGGTACAACTCCTACCACTGGTCCTAGACCAGTACTCATTGACTCGAAGTCAGTCTCAGAGTATGTACCACTGGTCCCGGACTAGTTCTCAACCGACTCGAAGTCAATGTCATAGTGGGTACAACTCCTACCACTGGTCCCAGACCAGTTCTCAACCGACTCGAAGTCAATGTCATAGTGGGTACAACTCCTACCACTGGTCCCAGACCAGTATCATTGATCCCAGATCAATGAAGGTCATCCTAGTATAGGGAGTACAGTAGATACAACGATGCGTCCATCGGTACTACTATGGTCCCTATCCTCATTTCCCTGCTCATTGATCAGATGAGAGGTACTTCCCATGAGTCCCAGACTACATGGGTAGGATGCCTCGACAGGAGAACTTAATCAATCCTGTCCTCACAGGGGAACTAATCATCCTGCTACACAATCGTCATGGAGAACACATCATCCAGACCTCACAGGAGAACTAATCATCCTGCTACACAATCGTCATGGAGAACACATCATCCAGACCTCATAGGAGAATTAATCATCCTGCTACACAATCGTCATGGAGAACACATCATCCAGACCTCACAGGAGAATTAATCATCCTGCTACACAATCGTCATGGAGAACACATCATCCAGACCTCATAGGAGAATTAATCATCTTGCTACACAGGAGAGCGAATCATCCTGTCCCACAAGAGAGCGAATCATCTTGTCCCACAAGAGAGCGAATCATCTTGTTCACAGGAGAGCGAATCATCCTGTCCACAGGAGAGCGAATCATCCTGTCCCACAAGAGAGCGAATCATCCTGTCCACAGGAGAGCGAATCATCCTGTCCCACAAGAGAGCGAATCATCTTGTCCACAGGAGAGCGAATCATCCTGTCCACAGGAGAGCGAATCATCCTATCCCAGTGCGCACCACTAGGGGAGGGTGAGTCACCCTGTGGTCGTATGTTGCTCCAGTAAGAACCGCAAGCCCCCAGAGCTCCTAGAGCTCAATGTATGCAACATGTAGGACCCTTTTACAAGGGTCTCTCGACGACTCCAAGTCGTTCGGGAAAATCACAAATTTGATCTTTCCCTGGGGCTCTGACAAAGTGTAGCAACCTGTACATCATCTCAGTGCCATGGAGCCTCCTTGCTCATCAATTTACCATATCCCAGATAAGGCAGTATCTGATGTCTATATGTTGGAGCAATCATTGAATACGGATTCCTCAATAATCGAATCCCACCTCTAGTTGTCACAGAGAATCACAGTGGTATTCATCATGTGTACACACTGAAGAGTTTCCACAACCAGGCAACTTTATACGAGGTCATACTCATAGTTATGTATCTGGTCTTGGCGGTACTTATAACAACCGATTTCTGCTTCCTTCTCATCTATGATATCGAAGCAGAATCCGAAGAGAACCAACACTGAGAAGTGCTCTAGTGATCTTTCACACTGCCTGCCCAGTCAGTGTTCGAATAATCATTCAGTTTTCATATTTGCGGCAGTGTATCTCAATCCATGAGAGATTGTGCCCTGAAGATATCTCAGAGGATTCTTGGCACCAATCCAGTGAGGCTCAACCAAATATGAGCTCACCATGCTAACTGCAAAACATATGTCCGGAGTTCACCAAGAACACTCAGAGGCATTTCCCAAATATGGTCCGACATCACTACCATATAACTTCAGAAAGTTAATATCCTCGAGGTAGTCATAGGCTTGCAGTTTATTATTCCACATTCAGAATACAACTCCCTCTTACTTCTACAAATGAGAGGGTCTGCACCTGTCAGAAATAGGTCGTCCTTATGAGGTGCCAGTATGAGAGGTCTATCATCCACAACCTTCGGGTAATGGTTTGGATCGATTTCACTCCTAGTGAATCTCAGCTTCATCAAACAGCTATCAATCCTCTCATACTACGCCCGAGGTGTTTTGCTTCAAGCCATAGAGGGCTTTCTTCCACCTATATACATGAGATTCCCGTTTATGAATCTCAAACTCCACGAGTTGTTCCAAACCTATGGACCTGCTACATGAGGGGAATGGTCCCCTTGTAAGATATTCCTTCGGTACATCTCAGACATGTACCTTCATGCTCATTTTGAATTCAGGCATCCTGGTCACCATCTGACTCACAGACCTTTGATGCTGAGTCAATGGACATGGTCCCCAGTGGACTTGATACAACCCTGAACTCTAAAACATCTTTGAAAAATCTATTTTCAAACACGTACCTTTCCGTCAATGAATGCCACCCTGAAACCTTAAACTTCCATTTCCAAGATGGACACAAGGTTCTTCTTGCGATCAAGTACATAAAAGAGATTCTGGGGTTCCTTGCTTTCTTTGAAGAGTCGACCATTTCCTTGATGACCTGAATTACTTATAATTCCTCTGATCATTGAAGATGTCCCTGGAATGATTGTTATCTTCATCAAGAGATGTGTCTCTGCTATTCGGACAATCCTTTGCATGATGGCCGAACTTATTGCAACCAAGGCACCTGCCTTTCCTTCCACCCTTAGATCTGAACTTCCCAATGAAGTGATCTTCCGCTGTGCCATTCTAATAATATTCTCTACCTCCACTTCACCCTTAGCGAACTTAGAAGAGAGATGTGGAACTCATTGATCATTTTGTCTTGTCCCTATTGTCTTTGGTGATTGCTCTTTCACTCTTGCTTGGGCATTGTCTTGTCCCTATTGTCTTTGGTGATTGCTCTTTCACTCAGCTCTGATACCATGTTAATTTTAGGTATGTTCTATGCTAGAGAAATTTATTTCAATTTCTTTCCCACATTAGCAATCACATCAGCATAAAGTAAACTGCAGATAGAACATAAATATAAATCACAGAAGACAAGCCAAGACAAGAGGACACAAGATGTGGCGCTAGCCAAGGACAAACCCCACAATGTGGGGAAACCCTTGATCAATTCTTCCTTTATGTTCTTCAAAGTTCAGCAGAGAAAGTGAGAGATATATTACATTTACAATAGAAGTCAATCAGTTGAAGACATATTGCTTCAACTGATTCTCTAAGGTGACTTGTTCACCTATCATAGTGCTGCATCTCGTCTATTTGCTGCACATTACCGTGTGACACCTTGCTGTACTGTCACATGTGTTGAACCTTGATGACTGAGCTGCTCTCATCTTCACGCTGCATCTTCCATGGTCTTATTCATCATCAAGTTGCCCATGCTCATGATCTCATTCATCATTATGCGGCTCATGCTCATATCATCATGCATCATTATGCTGCCCATGCTCATATCATCACGCTGCCCATGATCTCATACATCATGCTGCCCATACTCATATCATCATGCATCATTATGCTGCCCATGCTCATATCGTCATGTTTCTTATTATGCTGCCCATGATCTCATACATCATGCTGCCTTCCTTCGGAGACAGATGCTCTAGTTGTTTCGATAGTTCCCGGTAGTTCTGGCTTTTCCAGTAGTTTCGGCTTTTCCGGCTTTTCTAGCTTTCCCTGCTTTCCTGGCTTTTCTAGTATTTTCGGCGTTTCCAGCAGTTCCAGCTGTTCTAGCTTTTCCGGCTTTTCTAGCATTTCCGGCTTTTCTGGCATTTCCGATATTTCCGGCATTTTCAACTTTTTCGACAGTTTCGGCTTTTCTAGCAGTTCCAGCTTTTTCGGCAGTTTCGGCTTTTCTGGCTTTTCCGGTAGTGCCGGCTTTTCTGGCTTTTCCGGCGTTTCCGGTAGTTCTGGCTTTTCCGGCAGTTCCGTCTGTTCCGGCTTTTCCTTAGGATCTCTCCTCCTACTAAAACCCAAAGACAAGTAGAGAGAGGAAGAGATCCAATAGTGTGTAGAAATGACTTGAAGTCCTCTTCTATTTATACTAAAACGTAGAGGTTGAATAGACATGGCTGTTGGGCTTCTGAGCCTACATAAGTTGCTGGCCGACTTAACATTTTGTCCATAACATAAATAAATTCATAACTTCATAAATACTTATCGAAATTAGATGATCTTTAGACCAATCCTACACCTCTCAATGAGAGGGATCCAATAAAAATATCCGCTGCCATAAATAATATGACCCACATGGAGTTTGGCCCTAGTTGCCAATTTTAACAATCGCTCAGGAACTTTTCAAATTGGTCGAGACTGAGCTCACTCCTAGCACCAGCTACCACCCTGACAAATGGCCAGACTAAGAGGGTTAATCAGTGGCTGGACAGGTACTTGAGGAACTACATGACAGGTCAACAGAGGGTGTGGATTCAGTGGTTGCATTTGGGTGAGTACTACTACAACACCACCCACCACATGTCCATTGGTATGACTCCTTTTCGTGCTTTGTACGGATATGATGCATTATGTTTTGCTGACATTGTTTTTGGAGATAGTCGAGCGCCAAAGGCCAAAGATTGGATCCAAGAGAGCCAAGATATCTTCAAGGCTTTCAAGGATAACTTGGTGACAACCCAAAACCAGGAGAAGGTGTACGCAGACCGGCACAGGACAGAGAGGCATTTCGAGGAGGGGGACTTGGTGTACCTCCGGCTACAACCTTATAGGCAGTCCACGCTGAAGCAGAAGGGGGCCGAGAAGCTACAACCCCGCTTCTATGGGCCATACTGGGTGATCAGACGAGTTGGGGAGGTGGCCTATGAGCTAGAGCTGCCTTTGGGGAGTAGGATCCACAATGTATTTCATGTCTCATGCCTTAAAAAGGTGTTGGGACAACAAGTGACAGCAACAGCAGATTTACCCCCACTGGATGATGAGGGCCACTTGGTTTTGGAACCTGAGGCCATCTTGGAGAGCAGGGAAAGGAAACTGAGGAGCAAGACCATCAGGGAGTTCTTGGTGCGTTGGAAGAACTTGCCAGATGAGGATGCCACCTGGGAGGGTGAGCATATTTTGGAGCACCCAACTTTGAGGTTGCTTGAGGGAAAGCAACATTTGGGAGGGGAGGACTGTCATGTCCCTTCTCAAATACATTTGTAACAGGGTGTTGCTACACAATTTTGCACAATTTTGGCTAAGGAAAAGAACCCAACATTTTTTTCTTAGGGATTTAGGAGGAAATTCGACTTTATTTGGTTGCTAGTGGAATGTGGAGGCCACCCACATGTGGATTCGAACTAGGCCATTCAAATGGCTTGGAGGGAATTCGAAGAGCTGAATGGAGGGGCCCCACATGAGGCAAGGAAGGCCCATGAAGATAAAAGGAAGAGGAAGCTCTCATTTGGACGCATTTTTACACCTTGCAAATCGAAATTACTTGATTGTTCGCTTTGTTGTTTAGCTGAGTCATACGACTGTTTAGCCACAAATCTCCCAAGAGGGAGATTCAACCTTTTCTTTGGGGGACCTTCCGTGCCCGCCCTAGGGAGGCAGTTCCATAAGCATTTCAGGAGATCCGGGAGTGTGTTACAGCACTAACATTCAACCACGTACAAGGAGTGCGTATTTCTGGGTTATTTGGAGAATACGTAGGAGGAGTTGGAGCCACCATTGATCAGTCATTTGTCAGGAGAGTCAGAGGATTGGGAGAGCAGCAGTAGGCCAACATTTCTTGAGAGTTTTGGAGCCAACAGAGCCAGCATCCCAACAGTTCGAATTACTGGGCTTGGGGACAACGTAGAGGGCCAGTCCAACATTTTCGTGGGGCTTAGGAGCAGGTGCTACAGGCCAGAAGCTCATTCGGGAAGTCAGGGGATTTGTAGTGGGGGTTAGCCCAGCACTTTGGGACATTTTCTGAGAGGATTTACAGGCAGAATCCAACGGGTCGAGTTTTGTAGTTGCAGCTGAAGTTGGGCTCCTTGTGGGTTGAATTTCAGAAGTCTAAATCAGCTAAATTCCTTCGTGGGTTTTCCTAGGTTTAGGCCAAGGAATCCGGGGCTCAAATCTTATAATTTTTTGAGCATAGGAACTAGTGTTTCCTGCCATTCGAACTTAGCAAAAAAGATAGTCTTCTGGGCAGCATAGTGCAAATTGGTGCAGTAGTTGGAGTAGTCATTAGTTCAGCCATTTCTCACTTGGGTTTGGTCATGCTTGTCCATTGAGACAAGCCCGGGTGCACCATTCTATTATCTATTGTATTTTGCAGGTCAAACCTGTGCTTTGACCAAGACTTTTTTACTGTTGGTTTGACGGAATTTTGATTGAGGAAGGTTGAATATTCTCTTTGTTGATCTAATCTTTGGCACTGTTTTCTGGGGAGGATTTGCCCAAGAATTGCAAGAGGTTAACCAAACTTCCATAGGCCGAAATTTGGGCCTTTGCTAAAAATTGTTATCTTTGATCAGAGTTGAATTTTCTCTCATTAGATTGGTTTTGAGTCGGTTGACCTAGAAATTCAAATCTTTGACTTTGACTAGTTTATGGATGTACTACTGGACTATGTATCTCATGTTGAACATTGATTGACTAAGAAGAAGAAGAATTGATTCTAGGTTTTCCCCTTTGTGGGGTTTTGGCTTCGTCTTTGACCAAATCTCTATCTCATTGTGCTTGGGTATCTTCTAATGTGCATTTACTATTTACTGTTCTATCTATAGTTGCTTAACTATCTACTAGCCACATGTCATCATCATCTGCAAGGGAACCTGTCAAAGCAAAATAGTAAAAGAAATCCTTTTTACCTTTGAACTTCTTTGGTTTTTCATCTTCAACATCTAGTGCAGAATAGTGTTGCTTTCCTTTTCTCTCCTTGTTATTAGTCATGTTAGGACAATCTCTCTCGAAATGTCCATCTTCCTAATAGCCATAACATTAGATCTTTGATAAGCCTTTCTTCTTCTTAGAGGAAGAAGATCCCTTTCCTAACTTGTGTTGAGGTCCAAACTTCGTCTTCCCTTGTTCTTGAAAGGAGCTGCAAGGGCTTGAACTTATTCATCTTGATGATCTCTAGTCATCATTCTTGCTTCTTCTTGAGCACACGATGTCCATAGTTGTTAAAATGTAGGAGCCTCCTTCCAACTGCTTATACTTGCTGCAAAAGCATCCCATGATCTAGGAAGACCATTGAATGTTGTAATCACTAGTTCTTGATCAGGGATGGATTCTCCAATTGCTTGAATCTGATCTCTTATTTGGGAAATCGTTACGAATTAAGAAGTCACGGTGTCGTCATTAGTCATCCTTGTCTTTCGAAGTTCTTTCTTCAAGCTCATTGATTGACCAACATTCTTGATCATGTAGAGATTCATTAGGGCATCATACTTCTTCTTTGAAGTATCAAGTTTTTCAAGGTAGGGAACCAAATGATCTGTAATGGATTCTACTATAACACTCATAGCATTGATGTCATCTTCCTTGCATTTTGCTCTCCCTTCTTCATCAGCTGGTTCAATAACCTTCCTTGTAACAATATCCAAAACCTTGTTCTTGGCAAGAAGAATGTCTATTCTAACTTTCCAAGCTCTAAATTTTGATGTTCCCTCTATCTTGTTTTAAGATTTCATAGAGGTAGCCATAGAGACCAAACTGCAAGGACTTGAATAAAAAAACTCTCTAGTGTTTTGTGAAGGTGATCTCAATGTTCCTGTCTTCCTTCACCAAAGCTCTGATACCATGTTGATTTTCTAGTGCAATTAGGGTTAGCACAATATTTCTAAAATTCTGATAATTACTTTTGATGTGGATCTTCTTTTAACTTATTCCAATATATCATTTAGCAATTATACTTCAAAAATTCAACCATAAACAATAGTGGAACAGTAGAGATCACAACACACAAAACAAGACAAGTCTTACCTTGGGAAAACTTACTAAAGGAAAACCTGACAACCTTTTTCAATAGAGAAATTCTACTTGTTTAATTAGAGACACACCTAGACCTATGGTCAAACTTGGTCTTCTCCAATTCAAGTCACCCAATCTGATCCTACACTTCACTCTACCTGTCTGACCCAGAATTTCGGCCCTCCTGCAATAGCCAGTTGCCCCAAATTTTTGGCTCTGCAACAATTGCCTAGTAACCCAGAAATTTCAGCCCCTTGCAATAGTTGCCCTGAAAATTGTGAACCACTGAGAAAGAGATCAATCCACACGTGCGAGTTGCTAGAGAGAGAGAGAGAGAAGAGAGAAATTTTGGCCTCCTTCTTTGTCCCACTTTGTCCTTCGTGTCCTTTGCTTGCTTGCCCAGAAACAATCTTGTGTGAGAGAATGTGAATGCCCAAATCGAGGAGGTCAAACTGCTTTTATATAGTAGTTTGTCTTGGGTGAATGGACATGTCTCTTGGCCATAACTGACTTGACTTGGAGGGAAGCCGACTTGTCACTTTTGGAGCCAAAAATTTCATTTCAAAAATTCAAATTTTCTTCTTTAAAAAGTGGCAATGGGATTTTGACTCAAAATAAAATTTTCTTTGACTCAAGCATTTATAAATATGCTTTACAGTGATAAATACAATTACATCAAGTGACCAAATGTACATTATGAAGACTGACCATAGTTACAAATTCAACATTTATCATGGGTGGCTAACACATTGCCAATTAAAAAGAAGACTGGAGAGATTAGGCTATGTGTTGGCTTCATAAGTTGAACCAATATTGTCCTAAAGATAATTATCTAGTTCCACATATAGAGCACTCACTGCAAAAAGTTATTGGATTGGTTATGATGTCCATGTTGAAGGATCTCTTAGGTTATAACCAGATGCTTGTGAAGGAGAAGGTCCAACATAAGATAACCTTTACTACACTATGGGAGACATTTGTATATCTTAGGATGCCATTTGGTTTGTTGAATGTTGGATCGACATTTTAAAGAGCTATAGACAATGCATTCAATGATATCATGTGTAGGATTATTATGATCTATCAAGATGATTTGACTATTTTCTTAAAGGAAACGATTACACTTGTCCACCATCTTAGGTAAGTTTTTGATGTTGAAGACATGGGATATCTTTGAATCCTAAGAAGTCAGAGTTTGGAGTGGATGAAGGGAAACTGCTTGGCCACACTATGTCTAGAGAAGACATCAAAATCGATCTAGCAAAGAGAGAAGGAATCCGACAAGTGCCATTTCCCTTTAACAAATAGGTGGTGCAGTCTTTCTTTGGTTGAATGAATTCCATTAGGAGGTTCATACCCAACATCATTGAAATTACCAAACCTTAATAAAAATATTGAAGAAATATTGAGAATTCAAATGTAATGAGGAAAGCATTTTATAAGATAGAAAAAAAAATTATGATCAAAGGACATAGAAGAGCTGAGTTGAAATATGCTATCATGGAGAAGCAAGTTTATGCCTTGGTCCAAGTATTGACGTGTTTCAAAAATCATGTGGGGTAGTCCAAATAGTTGCCTTTGTTCCTCACCTAGCCATAAAGGATATATTATCTTAGTAAGAATGTTTGGGTATTCTAGGAAAATGGATATCCAAAATCTAAAAGTATGACTTGGAAATCAAGCTAACTAAATAGGTGAAAGGTTAAGGATTAGCTAGAACATTGACAAAAGGAAATAAGTGTGTGCTAGGCTTTGGACATAAAATAGATCTAGAAATGAATTTACAGGTGCTTGAAGATTTGTAGCAACATGAGTGATACAAGGACATCGATTATTATTTCTAGAATCTATCATGCCCAAATCACTTATCACATCACAAAGAAGGAGACCTAAAATTGAAGGCAACATTGTATTGCTTGATCAAAAGAGGATTGGGTTTGAGGAACCTAGAGGGTTTGGTGCTTAGGGGTGTAGATTTTGTGGAAGTCAAGAAGCTTATGGCTGAGTTGCAAAATGGGTTATGTGGTGGACATTTTATAGTTAGGACAATTGTCTACAAAATTTTGAGGGTTGAAACTTGATACCATTGGCTACGTACTTTCTCTAATGTTCATAGCTTTGTTAGCTTTGTTAAGACATGCCAATCTTGTTATCTCTTTGAAGGAAAATGGAAGTTGGCACCTTTTATATAAAGAAAATGCATAATATATTCATATTTTCATATTTTTAAACATATAAATAAATTACAACATGAAATAAACATATTGGCACATAGATATGAAGAAAGCAGTCATATATATGATGTAGTGGATGTAAAATAAAAATGGTACATCAAAGGCAATACCAAATCCTGCTGATCGTTGATAATTGTCCAATAAAGGACTCAAATGTGGAGAACCAATACAAAATAACATCACATATATAAAAGTATCTCATCATCATGAATTATATATAGCAAAACAAATAAAACTAGTAGCTATCTATCTAAGATCAATGCCCTCTCCCTAGCAGCTATTTTTGTCTTTTTCATCAATTTCTTCAAGAGATTTTTGTATAATCTCCACACTAGAAACCGTACAAAGCATCACATCATGTCCAGGGAGTCTAGCTAGATGGTATTTCAATCGCGTAACCCTCCTGCCATCTTGGTCCCACACAATTTGCATGATAGATATGTTTGATCTGTCCCACAATCAGGCTCCCCATACTCCCAAAATGGGTCCAAGGCTTTTGGCATATTTGTAGTGAACTAATTCAAACCTAGGGCAGCAAAAAAACAAAAAATTGGCATTAAACACCCTAACACAAAATAATAAGTAATAACCACCTCATTTTAAAAAATATTTATTTTACTACATTATTTGCAATGTGAATGAAAAATGGCAATAGAGGGTGCATAAGAAAGTTAAAAAAAATTGAAGCTTGCTGTCCAAATATGGAGAAAACCCTTGCATTAGCTCATGGGCAGAAATCATAGCAAATGGAAAAAAAACAAAGAAGCAAAATGTTGGTAGGCAAAGAGGCAAGCAAGCACAACCCTAAATCTATGAAAAAAATCATTAACATAGGGGTTCTTAAGAACATCCATATTAATCGAAGAAATGAAGTTTGTCTCACTGTTCTTCAATCTTTGATCCACAAAAAATTCTTAGCTGGTGGTGATAATGGTTGTTTGATCCTCAATGCCTCCTTGACAACTACCACAAAGCTCTTCCCCTTCTTCTCCAAGACTCAGAAACCAAAATGAGCAAATGAAATGACCAAAACTACTTTTTCTAGCCACGACCCAGCTTGCCTGATGATTTTTAGGGTCGTTGCGTGATATTTGGTCAAAATATCGGCAATATTTCGGAAATATTGCAATATTTTCAAGCAAGGAAACATTGCGATATTTTCTCTGCGATATTTCAACTTGCCGAAAATATCACGATATTTCCGAATATCGCCAATATTTCAGTGATATTATCAACACTGTTTGGAAGTAAATTAGATCTAGAGATCAATTTACTAGTGCTTGAAGATTTGTTGCAATGAGTGGTACAAATACATCAATTATTATTTCTATAATTTATCATGCCTGGATCACTTGTCACATCACAAAGGAGGAGACCTAAACTTGAAGGCAACAATGTATTGCTTGATCAAAAGAGGATTGGGTTCGAGGAAACTAGAGTGTTTGGTGGTTAGGTGTGTCGATTTTGTGGAAATCAAGAAGCTTATGATCAAGTTGCAAAATGGGTTATGCGGTGGATATTTTATAGCTAGCTGCTAGGGGAATTGTCCACAGAATTTTGAGGGTTGATATCATTGGCCAAGCACTTTCTTTGATGTTCATAGCTTTGTTAGTTGATGCTACTCTTGCTATCTCTTTGAAGGAAAATGGAAGCTGGCACCTTTACCGTTGTAGCTTGTTTCAAGTACCTTTTCAATAATGGGGGCTTGGTTTTGTTAGATAATTTCATGAAGCTCTAGCAATGGGTTTAGATGGATCATTGTGGTGACAGCTTGCTTCGCTAGATGGATGGAGGCTACATCCATTTAGTGAAGTGAAACACACTTACAGTAGCAAAGATGAGGATCTTGTGTACATTCATCTTCACCTTTTCCTCCTTATCACATTATAATCTTTAGTATAAGAAGGGTCCTATCATGATATGAGATGTGGATCCTTAGATCTCTAACTTAAACATGTCATTGAATGCCATGACTCAATTCAACCTACTTTAGGATGTTACACTACTAGTTCAACATTCTACTACAGCATCCATTATTCCTAGACCTCCATTGTCTTTTCATGATGTTGAGTTGCATTATGTAGTTAATGCAGTTGTATACCAATTTCAGGAATGTAGTTAGACCAACTCTACATTATCATATTAGTAGAGTGATAGTTGATGAGACACTCTCTTTTGTATTTACCATTATCCTGCTTATATGATGCATCATGATTTCAGTCTTAAGATTTGTAAATTACCAATGATGGTTATCGGATTATGATTTACAGGTTATAACTTTACTTCTATTGTTGTGATTTATGAATGGAGTTGATTCTTAATTATGATTTTTCTTTTGGTTAATATTAATAAAATTTTATTATATTTTTTGTACTTGCTGTATCACCACCATATCCAGATCTTGGTTTTAAAAAAATTGGTGGATCCATATCCAGATCCTGTTAGCTTATTTACGTGTGCCATTGAGTACTGCCCATCATAAGTTAGGAATGTTGGAAAGGAAGGAGTCTACCTTGTGAGATAATTGAGTTAAATTAATTTCAAAAAATAATGTGTGTGTTGCACATGTTCCCAATTTTTCATGAATGGCATGATCAAGATAAAAAATAATCAATGACCGAATTGCTGTCAGATGCTTTTACTAACCACCTAATTTACATATTGTTAAACCATTTGTTAATAGTATCATCATCATGGATAAATAATATAATTTATTTTGGCCAACAATTTGTTTTATTATCTAATATTCTTTCATTGACATGCTGCCATGATGCCCATACAACAGATACCCATGCCAAAAGATTAATCGATTGAGGTTTTCTGCCAAATCAGCAGCTTTGTTGGCTACCGATTAAGTAGTACACAAAAACAAATTCAAAATTTCTGATTTTTTTTTTGTATTTTTTTCTTGTTTCTTGGAAGAAATACAATATTTTTATAAAAAAATAAGATGTTAAAGGCTTATGCACAATTTAAAAAATATACACAATAAACGACCACACAGAAAATTAGAAAATTTATGTTTTGTTTTTCTCATTACCTATTTTGTTTGAACCCTAATTGTTTAACTATTTTGAAGTGTCTTAATATTCAAAATTGGATTGTGTTTAAAGAATAATTAGCTTGGATGCATTGTGTTTGTAGTTGTACAAGAGTATTTTAGGTGGTGCTATAAAATGTTCACCTTAAGTCACAGGTGTAATAGAGATGCATGACTGAATTTGTTTTCTTGGTTCTTCTGTTTCGATGTGCCTAATATCCACATATAACAAGCTTTGATCATGATTGCTATAAGTATTATGCTTTATCTCAAGCTATAACTTGCAAACGTCACTAAGTCATATAATAACCATGATTAATTGATTGATGTTTTTTACTTTTTGGTTGTAGTTTTAGACGTATCCTTTACTAAGGTGTGCTTCATGTTAGCTCTCTGTATTTCCTAAGACTGTGAAAGAAATACAAAGCTAACCACAAAACCACTTTGGAAGCTGGGATCTAGCCCTGCCAGCTTCAAAGAGGGATCTCTCTTTCAAATTTAGATTTGTTTATATTGAGATATTAGGCTAGTTGTGGAAGCTCAAGGGTTTGGTTTTAGATTTTGTTTGGTTGTTTGGTTGAGAATGTAACAGTACACCATTGGGTAATGGAGTCAATATACTTCAAATGGATTTATTTCAGCATTTACAGACAGGTCTAACAGGGCAAGGTAGGCAGATTTATTGGATCTTATATGTTTAATGAGATGGGAAAGAAGAAGAGATCAAGTGTCCATTAAGAAAGGAGAAATTAAGAATTCTATTGCTTAACTTCAGTAGAAAACATTTATATTGTTTTAAGCCAGAATAGGGTGCTATTAAAACAAATCCTGAACTTAATTTTCTTTAAAACAATAGAGAAAAGAAACACATATGAAAAACAGAGAAAACACAATAACAAAGAGAAGATCACTTCACCAAAAAATCTGACACAGGAATCCTGAAAAAGCTTTTGTATTACTGAAATGTGTCCACTGGAACTCGGTGGAACAACTTTACATCAATGGTCCTTTCTTTTACATAAACATCAACCTCTATTACTTTGAATTATGAAGTACTTATAGGAAAATAATTACAAAATATCTTGATGTCAAAAGATAAAGACAAAATCCTAAAATATCTAAAACAGATTACATAAATAGTACAGAAATTTAGGAATTCAGAACTGCTAGAGCTGCTGGCACTATTGTCAAGGAAGGTTGTTGATGACTGGTCCCAAAAAGGTGCTGCCTTGCTATCTGAGATAAAAAAATGTTTCACTCAAGTAATTCACACAAGTGATCCCATCAATCTTCACTGGGGATAGAAAGTTTTATTAGCTTTCTATATGTTTCATCAACTTCAGTATATTTCTCAAAGGTGGGTCTGTTGATGAAAATATGTTTAATCTCATGTTTGATGATGAGATCAAAATCTAAAGCCTCCAAGAAAGCTTTACCTGTCATACTTTTATCCCTGCAAACTTGGATTTATCTTTGGCAATAGTGTAAAGCTTTTGATTGTAGTCACTCAAGTTGATTAACCTGTCATTCATGGCCACTAAACCTGGCAGACCTCTCTGATTCAGTAGATTAAACTTGGTATGAAATCTCTGGACAACAGTTTCCAGAGTCTGGCATTTGTTCTCTAATTGAACCATCAGGTTTCTCTTCTGCAAAACCTTCTTGATTTCTAAGATGGTTTCAGTCCTATCTTCAATCTGTAGCTCCTCTAATTCTTCTCTAGTCTTAGAATTTAAGATTTTGATCAATGTTGCTGCTTCAGTTGGCTTATCTCCCAATACTTCCCTCACTTGTTCTATCAATGTTTTTGACCTCTGCATCAACTCCTCCTGCTCGAAAATGATTTGGATTGATGGCCAAATCTCAGTTATAGCTGCATTGATATCTGTCCATATGTTTTCTTTAGCTTGTGCTAGAGTTTGAGCCATTACTGACTCACTCTCTAAAAACTCTATTCTTTGAGCAAGCATGTGAGATTTCTGTAACTTTGCTATATAGGAGTTATCATTCTTCAACTTCTGTTCCTGTAAATTTTTCAACTGTTCTTTCAATTTCTCAATCTCCTTTCCCTGAATGGACATCTCCTGCATGGCTTTAACCAATTCGGTGGCCGAATCTGTAGTTGGTGTTGGTGCTGTTGTTGATGTTGAAACCTCTGCTGCTCTTGCAACTGCAATTGGTACTGTTGTAAGTGGTGTTGAAGGAAATGTAACTAGGTTTGGTCTTCATAAACGTACTTTTGATATTTGTACTTATTCAAGAAAAGAAATATTATTTTTATAATATATGACAATGAGTTTCTTGCTCATTGAAGTAGGTCTAGCACATGTCAAAGTGCTATAGGTGAGTCAAATAGTCAAGAGAAAATATTGAAGGCCTTAAGGGCATGTTACACTATGTATAAATATATATTAAAGTCAAAGGGAAACCTCCAAGCAAAGTCAAGTCTGATCCTATGTAATGACACCTTCAAGAAGCTCCTTCAAGCATGCTACACCACCATGGAAAATGTGTGAAGTCTACTCAGCAAATCAGCCTACAAACAACCCTCCAAGTCGGCCTGCTAGCAGCTAGTGAAGTCGGCTTACAAGTCGGCTTAAGTGGAGGGACAATCCTCTATTTATAGAGGTTGTCCACTCCAAACATAACATACTACTCAAGCTCTGAAATCTGCAAGAAAACAAAGAGATAAGAAGGTCAAAAGAAGACAAGGAAAAGGGTCCACTTAGGCAGCGAAGAGAGGAGGATGAACAGCGAAGTCTGAAGGATTGTTTCTAAGGTATACACAGTCACACGTGCGAAGGAATGAGGGACAATCTGCGGCTAGATCAACAGTGAAATTGCAGTGGTATATTCTTTATGGTTTGGGCTAGTAACTAGGCCTACAAAGGCCTCCTACTCCAGCGTGGAAGGAAGACTCTCAAGCGAAGGGAAGAAGAGCATATGAACCTAGTGATCCTCACACACGTGCTAGAAACTAGGGCAGCAGAACAACAGAACAGTCACCCACTCAAGAAGGATTTCGGTTGGTCAAAGTTGAAGTATATTTGAGCAAGGGATCAAGGAAGAACATCTCATCTAGAAGACTCAAAGAAGAAGAACAAGATTCATAGTAAGAGAACGAAGGGCTGGAAGAAGGAGGACAAAGTGCCAGGAAACAAAGTGCCGGAAGAAGTGCCAAGGTATATGATGCAGAAAGAAGTGAAGACTTGACTTGTGCTTGGAGGATCTCTTTGTCAGGGGTCTGGGGTTTGGCATTGATCAATGGAAGCTTCAATAAGAGAAATTCACTAAAGGGTTTTCCTCTCAAGAGTAGAGAGGTTTTGCCATTTGGCCCTGGCAGAGAGCCAACATTTTGTGTTCTTGCTTTTGTGTTTTGGTAGCAATTTGATGAAGTATGCACATATGCACTAATAAGAAGAAGAAGAAGAATAAGCTAACAAGAAAAGTAAAAAGACTCCACAAATTATTATCAATTAACAGAGAATCACACTACACTACTAATGCCCTAGATTCTTCAACATGGTATCAGAGTGTAGGTGACACATCAAGGAAAGGGCAACTCAAGAACACTCATCAAGGGGAAGCATCTACAAAGTTGAAGCTTCAAGCCTAGAAGTCTCAATCACTTCAAGGACAAGAAGGGTCTACAATCCATTGTCCATCAAGGAGGTCTACAAAGCTAGAAGAAGAGCCTTACATAAAGGCACCTACAAAGAAGAGCAGATTGAAGTAGGACCTACATCAAGCCACAAGTCTTCAAGCAAACATCATCACCAAGCAAGTACACTTGGAGAAGGCAACTTGAAGAACATCAAGATCTAGGGAAGACAAACCATTGAGCCTTCAAGAAGGAAGCAAATCCATCACATCTCAAAATTATGAAGTAAGTACATGTCCCCTTCCGAATATACATCAATGTCTTTTTGCAAGGAAAGCAATAAATTGGTAGGTACCAATAACTTTCTTGCATGGAAGACGAGTACTAATCTACTACTCAAGGAGAATAAACTCCTAGAGCATGTCAAAGGGAATATCGCTATCCTTGCTAACGAATAGACTCAAGCCTTAGCCAAGTACAATAAGGATGAGACAAGAGCTCAAAGGATTATGATAGAATCAATCAAAGACTCTCATTCCTTATGTCTCCAAGTTTGAGACATCAAAAGAAATTTATGATAAGTTAGTAGAGCTATTCTCGGTATCTACAACCGAAGAAGTAATATCTCTGAGGAATGAATTATACAAGATGAAGATAACAAAGGAAGGAATAGCTCCCTACTTCATGAAAATCTCTAAAATGAGAGATCAACTTCAAGAGATTGGGGAAGTCATGTCTGACAGAGAGATGACAATTGTAGTACTTAATGCTCTACCTGAGGAGTGGGGAAACTTCACATCTAGCATATATGCCAAGAAGGAAGCAACCACTCTCAGTGAAATGTGGTCTCTATGCAGAACAAAGGAAACCAGACTTAAGGCAAAAGAAGATGTGGGATCAAAGGAGCAAGCATTTGCTACAATGGCCAAAAGAAGGGTAAATTTGACAAGTTTGGTCCACAAAGAACAAACAACAAAGACATGTCCAAGATCCAATGTTTTGGATGCCAAGATTATGGACATTACAAAAAGAATTGCCCTAAGCTTAAGAAGGACAACAACAACAAAAGAAAGAGGGAAGAAGCTCACATGACTCAAGAGTTGAAAGAAGAAGGAAAGAAGGAAGATCCTTCGGATCTCTACTATGACTAGTTCAAACTCTTTACTTCTAGACTTATTTCAAAGTTTTGAGTAGGATAGGAGCATATAGGAATAAATTAAAATTGCATGGCTAGAAACATCCTCTAGAATCTAGCAGTATGATGTACACTCATTTAGATGTAGCATATATGATAAGAACAAAAATGCATAAGTAGAAATATCTTCTAGAATATAATAGCATGGCAGATATAGCTCAAGATATTCATGTAGAAGAAGCATACCTAGTATAGGACCTCATACATGATGAAAGAAAAATTGATCATGATAAGAATCTTAGAAGACCTACATCATCAAAAGAGAGGAAACATTTGCAAGGAAAGGATCTTTAAGATCCTATGATGGAATCTTCAAAAGAAGATTCATGGACCAAAGCATATGTGTCATTGGGAATCCCATTCATGGGTTTCAAGAAAAGAATGATATGCAGGCAAGCTAAGATGAAGCAAGAAGGGCCACACCAATGGATGATCAAAGGAGAATCAAAATGAGGTATGTATGCATCAAATTTTAAGTCATGTTATCATTTGTACATTATTAAGTCATGGGTATAGTTCTACAACATGATCAAGCATGAAAGAATCCCATTCACCAAGAACATGCAATGAAGGTCAACAAAAGAATATACTCACATAAGGAGCATAAGATTGCTGACTAAGAAGAAAGAAGAAATGCTGACAAGTCCAGAAAGCAAGCAATGAAGGAATTCTCTTTGAAGAAGCATTAGATGGTTGACCTATCTATCTGAGAAGAAGCTAATGAAGAAAGAGATCAAGCATGTGAAGAACACCATGATCACCAAGAATCACTATCTAACAAAATGCCTTGAAAGATATCTCCCGAAAGAAGGCAGGACAACTTTGATAAAGGAAGAAAGGACCCTTGACACCTATGAAGGCCTTGGAGATATAAAAGGTG
Source organism: Pinus tabuliformis (assembly GCA_031772625.1). Classification (NCBI taxonomy): domain Eukaryota; kingdom Viridiplantae; phylum Streptophyta; class Pinopsida; order Pinales; family Pinaceae; genus Pinus; species Pinus tabuliformis. The sequence goes on along the minus strand of CM062812.1, from coordinate 918,058,171 downwards.
CAGATAATTGATTCTACTCCACAAAGATGTCGTGACGAAGAAGCCATCCAACAAAAGAAAAAGCAATGTTGAAGCAATATCAGGATAAAGTCATGATGGGCTACTAGGTCAAAGCATGTAACCTAGGAAGTACATTGAAGCATCCATGAGAAGAATATTTCAAGCATGGACAAGATGACAAAAGAGTAGCCACGATGACAAGAAAAACTAATAGTCACTTTCCATGAAGCAATGACTTGACAAACCAAGAAGGAAAGTGATCGATGGATGGTGCCCTACCTAGAAGAATTTCGAACAAAGACTTCATGACATCAAGAAAGGAAGGAGATCAAGTAGCTGAAGGACCCACAAAGAAGAAGCTACTAATGAAGGAAAGATTCCCCCGTTAAGAGAGAGCTCTGATAGGTCCCTAATCAAGAGGGAGTTTTGGATCATCCCTGATTACAAAGGAATGACAATTGTGTTTTGCATTTCATGGGTCATGCACTAGACCAGGACTAACAGTCGTAAGTCTTGATGAAGGCCATGAATGGAAATGTAGACACAAGTTAGACACAACATTCTTGTTTTCACTCAGGAAGAAAGAATGGGAGGATTGGGTAATCATCTAACATCTCATACTCTTTGAGGATGTGTAGGGCATCCAAGATAAGAGTAGGCGAGTACCGATATTCTTTGAGGTTTGGGAACCCAAGATAAGAATAGTTCTAGAAGGTCATACTCGGAGAACACCGGGGTGGGTATGTACCTTGAGAGACAATGATGAAGGTATCTATAAATCATTGGTCTCGCCAGCATTGTAGCTCATGGTCTCGTAAAGAGATGGAGCTGTTAGTCAAGGCCTTGAACTATGACAACGCTGATGAATATGATGATTTAACAGATGGATTGCAAATCCGGTTTCTCTTATGTGAATTCTTCAAGATTGATAATAGCCAAACACCTTTTAATGTTGTATGAATACCTCCCTAGTTAAGAGGGAGTGTTCAAGGAAGTGTAACTAGGTTCGGTCTTCATAAATGTACTTTTGATATTTGTACTTATTCAAGAAAAGAGATATTATTTTATAATGTATGACATGAATTTCTTGCTCATTGAAGTAGGTCTAGCACATGTCAAAGTGTTATAGGTGAGTCAAATAATCAAGAGAAAATATTGAAGGCCTTAAGGGCATGTTACACTATGTATAAATATATATTAAAGTCAAAGGGAAACCTCCACGCAAAGTCAAGTATGATCCTATGTAATGACACCTTCAAGAAGCTCCTTCAAGCATGTTACACCAGCATGGAAAATGTGTGAAGTCTACTCAACAAATCAGCTTACAAACAACCCTCCAAGTCGGCTTGCTAGCAGCTAGTCAAGTCAGCTTACAAGTCGGCTTAAGTGGAGGGACAATCCTCTATTTTTAGAGGTTGTCCACTCCAAACATAATGTACTACTCAAGCTCTGAAATCCGCAAGAAAACAGAGAGATAAGAAGGTCGAAAGAAGACAAGGAAATGGGTCCACTTCGTCAGCGAAGAGAGGAGGATGAACAACAAAGTCTGAAGGGATGTTTCTAAGGTATACACAGTCACACGTGTGAAGGAATGAGGAATAGTCTGCAGCTAGATCAACAACGAAATTGCAATGGTATATTCTTTATGGTTGTTGCTAGTAACTAGGCCTACTAAGGCTTCCTACTCCAACATGGAAGGAAGACTCTCAAGTGAAGGGAAGAAGAGCATATGAACCTAGTGATCCTCACACACATGCTAGAAACTAGGGCAGCAGAACAACAGAACAATCACCCACTCAAGAAGGATTTCGGTTGGTCAAAGTTGAAGTATATTTGAGCAAGGGATCAAGGAAGAACATCTCATCTAGAAGACTCAAAGAAGAAGAACAAGATTCATAGTAAGAGAACGAAGGGCTGGAAGAAGGAGGACAAAGTGCCAGAAGAAGTGTCGGGGTATATGATGCAAAAAGAAGTGAAGACTTGACTTGGGCTTGGAGGATCTCTTTGTCAGGGGTCTAGGGTTTGGCATTGATCAATGGAAGCTTCAATAAGAGAAATTCAGTAAAGGGTTTTCTTCTCAAGAGTAGAGAGGTTTTGGCCCTAGAAGACAGCCAACATCTTGTGTTCTCGTTTTTGTGTTATGGTAGCAGTTTGATGAAGTACACACATATGCACTAATAATAAGAAGAAGAAGAATATGCTAACAAGAAAAGTAAAAGACTCCACAAATTGTTATCAAGTAACGAAGAATCACTCTACACTACTAATGCCCTAGATTCTTCAACAAGTGGGACTATAGCCAACTGTGAGGATTTCTCCTTCTCTTTGAATAGTTTATCTAGTTCCACCTCCATTTCTCTAATTTGGACATTTTGTTCAATTATTATCTTGAACATGTCTTCCTTTTGTTTTTCTAGTTATCCCATTTCCTTGGTCTGAGGATCCTTTGTAGATGGCAACTTGAGTTGCTTCTTCAGAGCTACTATATCAGCGTTTTTCTTCTTTGCTATCTCCTCCACTGCCTTTACATCACTGGGGTCATAATTTCTCCAGCTTCAGTTGCGACTGTATGTTTTTGATGGAGGCCTGCAGTTTTGAAGTTGTCATGGCAGTGTTAGTTAGAGTGGAGTATAACATCTCCCCAGTCTGTTTGTGCATGTCCATCTGATCAATCAAATGGATCTGATTTGTATCAAAGGAGAAGATTGTATTCTTGTAGTCTGTTGGTGATTTAGGAAAAGGAACATGTGCTTGCAAGAAAGCCATCTGCATTCTCCCTTGTTCAGTATCAAAGGCTAACAAAAGCCTGTGTTGGGAAGTAGCAGTTTGCTTCCAGAACTGAGTGTAAGTACTGGCTTTTAACATTTCATTCTTCTGCTTGATTGCTTTGTACTTAGCAAAAATATTAGGCTCTGTTTGGCCTTGAGCCAAGTCTGTTGTCTGAGCTACATCTGGAGGATCTTGTGAAGCAGAGGAAGATGGAGAGCCTATAAAAATGTCCTCTTGTACTTGCAAAAATGTCTTCTGGTGTTGTTGAAACATGTTTACCTGTCATGACTATAGTAGTCTGTCCTTCTTCATCCTGCATAAAAATTGGTGGTGGATTCTTTTTGGGCTTCTTTGTATAAATTAGGAACTGCTTGGCTTCAATTTCTGTCACAGGAGAAGACTCTTCTTCTCTAGGCCTTTTATCACGTTTCTCCTGAGGGACTGGTGTCTGTGAGGTGGTTGTAGATAAAATCTGTTCCTTAGCTTCTTGCAAGGTGTTCTCTTCCCATTGATCTTTGTTCATAAACTTCTCAATTTCAGGCCTAGGAATATGAGAATAAGGAGTGGTCTTCTGCTCCACTCTTGAGTGGTGTCCTAGTAGACAAGACACTAATGACACAATTTGTTTAGTTTTTCCAAGAAACATAGAGGCTGGGTATGGGGGATTCTTCTTTGGGAGTTGAACATCTTCTGGTAGAAAGATCTCAAATATCCTAGCTCTTTGAGGGAAGGTCAACTTTTGGTAGAGTTCCATGAGGGAATCTACAAAAAAAGGGTTCAAAGAGTCACCCTGGGAGATTTGCAACATTTGGTTAATGTATTCTGGGGTTGTGGTCAACAAAATGTCACCATTCTAGGCCACAATGGCTTTCTGGCTAGGAATATATTTGGATTGACACCACATGACAAAGTCTGGAAAAGGATGAGTCTGGGGAAACATGAATTGTGGCAAGAGGGATTCCCAGAGGTTGATTTCATCACTCTGGTCTAGAAAGGTCTGCTTGAGCCAATTGTGTAGTTCGAACAAGTCGAACTCACAATTAGTCTCTGCAATTTTGTAATGTTGATCTGCCAAGGGTATATGGTCCAAGTCCAAGTCAATTACAAGAGGGATCATTGAATTTTCGTTGGTTTGTTTTAACTTTCCCTTAGGTGCCATTGCTCAAAATGTCAGGAACAGAGATGAAAATTTTTTTGGTCTTTTACCCGGGAAAATTTGAAAGTCTGATGCAAAAAACTGATCGCTGTGACCAGTACGTGGTCGAAACTGGTTGATTGGGATCTGCAAGGGTGACCGAGCAATCAAGCAGATGAGGTGGTAGTTTGAAAACTTGTACTTATTTGTTTGAAAGGGACGGGGAGCAGAAAGGAGAGACAATGATCGATTTGGGGATTTTTATAGACGATTGGGAGCTTTCCGTTATTTTTGGTCCATTATGAAATGGATCGGTTGCTAGGTGGTATACGGTTGGGGGGGAACAGGTAGATTATAACAGAACTGGAGTGGGGAGGCCACGTGGTGAGTTAGGAGTGAGGGGAAGTAGCGACGTGGCAAAGGGATGATGAAATAGGAGGAGATAACTGTTGGCAAGAAGATGGGCGAATTTCGGGGGGGGGGGGGGTGGGTAGGTAAGTAGTTTGGAGCGAAGGGGGGGTGCGAAATGACGAGTCCCTGTCACGTATCGTGGGGCCCGGGAATAGGAATACTACTTTTTAGACCCCCGCCCCCACTGCTAATAAAGATAAGATGGGCAGGGGGGTGCGAAGTTGATTCTTGTAAATCACAACCGTTGGTTTATGTGCGTCGTATATCACAAGACGACAAAAGTTTTTTGTCGCTTTCGACCTTTGTTATAAAAACCAAACATTAGCACCCGTGCATTATTACATATTAATTAATCGTGTTTAAATTACATGATTAAACTAATTAAATCAGGATTAATCTACACTAAACATAATTAATTTAATCCTAAGGGTGTGTTTTGATTAGCAAGCCCATATTATTTTCCTAAGGTTGCTTCTAACCCTATTCTAATGCATATTTAAGCAATTAACCAAGTTTAGACACTTTGGTTAATATTCCTCTAATCTACCTATTGATTTCAACCAAGATTAGGCTTGATGGTTGATTTATTATCTAATCTATGCAACCTTTTAACTTAGTTTAATCATGATTAAACAATATGATCAAACTATAGAATTTATTTCTATGTGGCATTTAAACAAGCTGCACACTTTTATTTGAAAAACTTCTAAAGTAATTTTAATGCATTTTTTGATTTTTTGGTGGCATTTCAACTTGCTCACCTGCATACATTTTCATGGGGTTTTTTCATTCTTTCTTTTTATTCTATTTTTTTTTCTCATTTACATTTTTTTATACCCCTTTTCATCATTATATATATATTTGTAAATCTTTTTCAGAATACAAGATTATTTACAATTTCATCAACTGAAAGGAAATAACCAATCATGAATTGAAACTATGAATCATAGGACCCCAACACTTCAAACTTGAGAGTCATTGTGTCAGGAAATATTTTTTAACATTTTGCTCACTCCATATACTTTTGTTACCTACCCAAGAAATTGAGGACGTGTCTTGTATTAACTGATTCACATAGATATTCATTGCATTGCATGGTTGTTTGTTTCAGGCACATGTTGTTTTGACATACTTATTGTCTCCAATATGTACAGTAAATTTCCATGGATTAGAACTAGCAGTTTTGTCTTTAAATATGCTTTATGATGACTTTTCCTGAAAGGTATATGATGGAAAATTTTATTGATAGGCAAAGAGATTAAAGAATGTGCTTGAGGTGAGCCTGGGATGGTGTTTTGGGAAAGAAGGCGGTGACAAACATGAACAGAATGACGAGGTTTGTTGCACAATGGTTTTAATCCATGCCTGACTGATTTTGACATCGTTGTAATATTCTCTTACTTGACCATATATTTGCAGTTTGCTCCCGTGGTTGTGACAGAGGAAGAGTTGATGCATGTTGAGCAAGATACAGTAATATAGAATTTGGCGGTGCCCGAGATATATTCTATCCCAAAGATAACTATCTTGTATCATGTGCAATTTTTTTTTTTTTGCTCCGTTGAATATGGTGCTTGACAAGCATATCAGATATTTAGGAAAGAATGAAATTAAATTAATATCCATGAATGAGCAAAATGTGGCCAATGGGACTGTCAAGTGAATCATGAATGGAAATCCCATATAAGTGCTGAAGGCATCTCCAGTTGAGTGCAAGCTAAAGGAAATGTACAAGTACAAAGAGAAAACATATAACAATTCAGTGCTGTACAACTGCCATCACATTTTTCAGAATTTCATCATACCATTTAGCCTTAGGGTTTAGATAAAATTATTAGTGTTTCTCATTTGTTGATGAGGTTTTGACTTTCTCCTGGTAAGAAAATGTTGATCTGGTCATGATTTATAGTTTCTGAACAAAGAGAAGAAAAACCATGCAGTATTGTAACTTGAGACTGGCTATGAAAAGTTCCTTCTCTTTACAACTTAATATTACTTTCTCTAACATGTTATTGTAAACCCATATTTAGCATAAACCAAAGGCGTGCTATCATTATTCTAGAATCACTTTCCCAGTACTGTTAATTTTTCTTTATATGGAAATATGTTCACAATTAGAGGGTTCTCTATGTCAAATTGGTGCATATTTCATTATATTACCTGTAGGCTGTTGACATGGTTGGCTTGCCAAACATGTAAGGCAATGCTCGTGTTCCCTCAAAATTGGAAACAGCTTTATTCCTTTTGCCTTATGGCTAGAATGAGGGAAATAAAAGTTGTCTATTGATTTCTATGGGTGGACAAAAACAGCTAATGCCGCTGCAAAAGTACTTCATCACAGTCCAGCTCACTGAGCCAGCTATTTTGAGAGAGATAAAAATTAGCTATCTAAAGTATTAGCAGCTCTAACTAACTCTAGTTAAGCCACTGACCAGCTAAATGACCTAATTCTAACAATTGTATATGCCTCATTCAAATAAAATGGTGTTAGGTTCAAATCTCAGTGATTGTGTATTTTTTCATAAGATTAATTTTCATCATGATCTCCCAACTCTTTTGACTAACCTTGCACAGGTTCATCTTCCACTCCAATTCAATGAAACTCATGCTTCCACAACCATAGGGTTGCAGCCTTATTAGTTTGTCATATTATTGAATTGCTGATTGTTTAATACTGTTCTGCTATGGTGTTGTGGCCTTGTAACCTGTAGCTTGTACTATTTACATTTATGGTTTGCAGACCTCACAAACCCCCACAACTAAAGTATTGTTGATTTTCTGCAATTCACTTCGTGGATTTTTGTAGTTATTGATTGGCTGTACTTCATCATGCTTTTGCAACTCCGGGGATGTAATCTGATGCATTTGACTAGGATCAAGCCTCCCCGCTTTTAGTTTGCTGGTTCCTGTTACATCTAATATGTGATATGGCTTCTTGTCAGATATGCCACTGATGGATTTGGTTAGTTCTCCTTTCTTTCAAATTCTTAATAACTTACTTTGTCCAGTGAATCTCTTCCCTATCTGCAATATGTTACAGCAGTACTAGTTATCTCATGGAGATCAAGGCTTCCCTCATTAGACTTCATCAAAGAAGGAGGGCTCAAAACAGCTTTGACTGATCTGCATTTATGATGTACTATGCCGATGGAAGGCAACAAGCCTTGGAGCATGGTTATTTTTTGATCTTTTCCAAAATTTAAATGAGCCTTATCTATGGGGTTTCATTTCTTGTATGGTACCTTACATTTATCTTTTGGCACATGCATTGACACTTGATCTCCAACTTCCTAGTTATATCTTTGTTAATGCGTATCATACATTTTCTTTTTATTTGGTAACTTTAACTTGCTCATGTATTTGGTGCATCTTCTCAAGAAACTTCATAGCATTTACCCATTCACACTTGATCTCCAACTTCCTAGTTATATCTTTGTTAATGTGTACCATACCTTTCTTTTTATTTGGTAGCTTTTACTTGCTCATAGATTTGGTGTATCTTCTCAAGAAACTTCATAGCATTTACCCATTCGTCTTGTTCTTTACTATTTCCCTTTCAACACTTCAAAATTTAATCCAAGAGTGTGGGGAAGAAAACTCAAGTGAGTTGTAAAAGGGGAGAATTATATTGAGTTCTATCTTAGTTATAATAGTGTGGTATATATGGCAGATGACCTTTTTCCCTCATCCTTTGTTTATTATTGTCATACTCTTGCAATGGGTGTACTAACATTGTAACATCTAGGTTAACAAATCTAATTTACATACATTAAACAAAATTAAACACCAAAATTTATAATCCTTAATTGATAATAGCAAAGGAGATTTAACTGGAACTTGAATAATTCACATGAAAAGTGAGTGGGAGGAATCTTATCTAGGAGTTGAAGAAATCAACTTACAACGTTGTGGACAAACCATTGTGCTCTAGTGTTTGATCTTGTTAACCACAACCAATATGTGGAGGATGACTCTCCATGCAACCAAAGGTTTAGCTACAGCATATGTTTCTGCAATTGACCACTGTTGAGTCTATGAGAAACTTTTCGGCGTAAATCACATGATATTTCATTGTCGACACGTTTTGAACCAACCAGTGTGGTTCATCATCAGGACAAGTTGAAGAATCAGATCTAGGTTGCATGTTAAATAGTTAGAGCAGAACATCCAACGGCTATATTTGACCAGCCAATCAACTACATTTGCTAATGTCTAATCCTTTCTTTCCAATAATTCTCTTGAAGAAAGATGTCTCACATCCTTCTCTTCATCCATGCATAGTATCCATTTATCATTATGCATTTATTTTTATCTTAACTTTTGCTTAATTTAGCTCTTATTTTATTTATTATTTCTTTGCTTTATTTATTACTTTTTCTTCATATAATGATATTATTATTATTATTGAAATAATAATATGGGGCATTACATATTACCTTGAGCTTCATCATGAAGTTAACTTTGATTTATTTATTATTAGCTCATTAAATAGGCATCTTTTTTTATTTAACTAATCCCTTTTACCATCTTTTCTTCACCATTTTTGTTTAAAATATATTTTTATGGTTAATTTCCATACCTTATGTCATCTCTCATATATTCCCTAGAGTAAAGTCCCAATCTCACTGGGTGAAGAATCTAAGGATACTGACAGGCAAAACCACCCATTGTCACCTCGACAACCTTTCCCTTCACTTCTACATTTCAGATGTGTTGCTTCCTAGCCTAAGATGGATTTCCCTATGTTTGATCCTAATTCTAAGTCTGTCGTTGGTATGAGTGATGCTTATTCTAATCCTACTTAGATTAGATGTTAATGCTTCCTCAAATGATATTGACTCATTTAATTTTCTCTTCCAACAAAAGTTAATTACATACGACAAATTGCAACACAAATATGGATATTTTCATTCAACCCCATGATTTGATAGTACATGTTTATTTAAGTGTTGCAAATTAGCAATGTGTTTTCTGTGAACAAGAAATGGCTCGAATGTTGGGTGTGCCTAGTGCTATAGCCCTTAAATATGCTTGACACAAAGCCAATATGAGTAATCTTCCCAAATGTTGTTTTCGATGCACTATAATAGTTAGGCGGACGAATGTTTGGCTTTGGGTTTTGTCCTATGGTGACTTATGATATACTCAAGATACCTGGAAGTGATGTCTGTGTTCAGGTCTGTCTAATGCAATACTACTCGAATGTGTATCACCAAGAGTAAATTGTGTTGAAAATGCAACAAGAAAATCCTAATTTAATTTTGTCCTTAAATTAAATTTGGAATAAAATTGTAATTCCACATCACAAGACAACTTATACGAGTTAATTAAGTTAAATTGACTTAGTTGGCTCAATTAATTCAAGTTGAGGGTCTAACTTGAGTCATGTATAATGTCTCCTACATTATAGGAGCCGTAATTGAGTTTATTTTGAGTTTTGTAATTAATTAATTCAGTTTAACTGATTTAAGGTCAGTTAAACTAATTCCAACTGATGGAGGAACTAGTAGGAGGTCAGACAGTGGGGTGTTGCTTCATATGGTCAACCAATTAACTGATGATTTATTCATAAATAACTCATGCATGTCAGATCTGAGAGTTACCCAGTTGAAATTGGAGTTCATGGACAGTGTACTATCAATTGTATAATCATATGAATCGTATAGTTGGTGCATGCAGTCAGTGGAATGCCTATGAGGATTACGCAATTTATATTGAGGAATTTCCCTGATTAATAGGGGGTTAATTCCCAAGGAAACAACGCAAGGAAATAGGGACTTGGGCAATCCAAAATTTGGTTAAGTATTGGCCTGGGCTTGTCTAGGAAGCTATGAGATAGATAGAGATAGTGTAGAGGTTGCTTGGGCTTGAGAAAAGCATTGTAATCTTCTCATATTTTCTGACTAATGCAATATACAGATAGCAAGGGTTTTTAGTTGTGGCTTTCCCCAAGAAATCATTGTGTAATGTGTTGATTGAATTCTTTCTCTTGTATGCTTCATGATTTCGCGATCATTTAATTGTTTCTGCTGATGAGTAGAGTAGATTCAAGTCTATTGTTTTAGTAAATTACAATTAGCAGTTTGAATTGACATGGCATCGGAGCATAAATCACTTTAGAAGAGGAGAATACGAGTTTGTCTTTTGTAGGTGAAATCAAATTTGTGAGAGCCAGCAGGATGTCGTTCTACGGATTGAGACTCGAATATGCGCTTGAGGGTAGTTTGAACTATATTGCTTGGAATGATAGGATGGAGGCAGTGTTGCAAGATGACGGGTTGATGGAATTCATAGACATATATTCCTAAGCCTCCAACAATTAATGTTCAAGATCTAGCAAAGTGGAGGAAATGTGTTGCAAAGGCAAGAAGGATCATACTAGAAGGAGTTCGAGATCATATTGTCTCGAACCTCCATAGGAAGGAGACTCCATATGCAATGTGGAAGGCCTTGATAGACCTATTTCAGAACAACAGTGACCATAGGAAGCTGGCACTGAAGGAAAAGCTCAGGAAAATCAAGATGGAGAAGGGCGACATAATACCAAAGTACTTGACCAAGTTCATCTAATGCCAGGATGAGGTTAGAAGTGTTGGTGTTACAGTTGTTGAAGATGATCTGGTCAGCCTAGCACTTCTAGGCCTTCCCAAGAGATGGCACAACTACTAGGATTCAATAAATGGGAGGGAGAAGCTACCAGAGTGGGAGCGTTTATGGTCCGACTTGGTGCAAGAAGAGATTCGGTGGAACACCAGTGATGGATCCTCATCTAAGCATGATGAGGAGGAGAACTGTGCCTTGAAAGGGAAGTCATCCCATTCCAAATCAGATTCTAGTCAGGCAGGCAAGAAGAAGTACTCGTCAAAGATTAAATGTTTTCACTGTCACGGGTTGGGACACTATGCCACGAAGTGTCCGCACAAGAAGCCCTAAGGAGGAGCGGCAGGTGAAGATCTTGCTTCACAATTCGAGTTGGATTTCAGCCTCATTGCTTGCATGGTGACATCGACGATGGTAGTGTGTGGTATTTGGATAGTGGAGCCTCATTCCATATGACCGGAAACAAAGAATTCTTTAGTGACTTGGAGGAGAAGGACCTCTAGATGCACATCGAAATGGGAGATGAAGGAAGGTATAGCGCGACCGACGTCGGTATTGTAACTTTTTAGAGGGAGATTGTTCTTCTCTCACATTAAAAGATGTTATGTATGTTCTGGTTCTGAAGAAGAATTTTGTTTTAGTTGCTATGTTGGAGGACCATGGCTACGATGTGATATTTAGCAAAGGAAAGTTTTTCCTTCGTCACATAGCCTCAGGACAAATGAAGCGGAACGGGTTTGGGTTAGGAACCTTTACAAATTGGATGTAGAAGATTGTGCTTCTTTGAGCACAAAAGAAGAGGTGCAGAACCGAGACATCGGTGAATTGTGGCATAGAAGATTAGGCCACTTGCACCACAGAGCTTTGAAGATCATGCATTAGATTTCTACAGGACTTCCCAAGGGTACGCTAGAGCAGAGAGATACATGCAAAGGGTGTACATTGGGGAAGTGCAACAAAGCCACCTTTCATGATAAGGATAATCGAGCGCAAGCAATCCTTGAAAGAGTTCACTCAAATCTGTGTGGACTGTTCTCGACAGCCTCCACGTCCAAGCACATGTATTATGTAATATTTGTAGATGATTTCTCACGTAAGTGCTGGATTTTCTTCATGCAGAGGATGTTGAAATTTCTAAGTCTAACCCGTTAGAAATTTTCCTGCACTATCTGGTTTATTTCTCCTACTTGTTACTGAACAAGTTATTTAACCATACAAATATTGAAATAAACACAATGCAACCTCAACCATCTACAGATCATCAACTGAAAGAAATAGACAAACACACAAGGGACACCGTTATTTTTGGACAATCGTCCTCGAAAAAACCCAACTTAGGAAAACCGGTGCAACAGTTCAGAGGGTTTTATTATTAAGCATATTTTCTTGAGTACAACTGGGTGCCAAATTGGCTCACTTGACAGAGAAATCTATCTGGCAGTAGTACCTCTCTTCGGAAGCATATATTATGAAAGTTTGCTCCACGAAACTCTCTCCAATGCCTCTCTGAGGCTCTGCGTCAGCCCTTTAATGCTTTGCGCAGCCTTTCTGGCCCTCTACATCACCTCTGCAGCCTCTACGTCACTCACGCAGGCCCTCTACGTAGCGACTGTTGGCCTGTGCGTGGCTTTTGCTAGATCTGCGTCTACCTCTCTGCCTCTGCGTTGGTCTTTCGACACTATCTTTACCTCTATGCTATGCACTCACTGCCCCTCGCTGCAACTCTGATCACTGGTTCGATTTCTCTTAGCAAACCCCTCTCTAGAAAATCAAATTGGTTGATCAATCTGATGTTTTTCCAATTGATCCTCAAGCCTCCTCTTATACTTTTTCTATTGAGTCTTCCACGACCGAGATTATATCTCTAATCAACGAATAAGATTAGATTTGGCTTTATCCATTGCATTTAGAACCTTCTAACCCATTTTTATATTAATACGCATTAATATTTTTATTTTCCTAAGTTTACACTTAGGAACCCATTAAAATATTAATTATTTTAATATCTCCTTCACCAGGTAGAATTTCCTCAAACCATTTATGGATCTTTGAGATCTCATGTGCTTTAGCCTCTCCACCAATTTTCATGGCTAGAGCACATCTGATGCTACCCCAAATCAACACTCCCTCTTAGCGAGAAATGTGCTCTAATAATGCTCCACCACTGAACATCACTCTAATCATTCGACATCAGTACCTGTGCTGATGCTTGGCCTATTGCCCAACAACCTCTGCACCGCTGCCCATGGCTCTACCACTGCCACTGCTACATCTGTACTGCAACTCCCTCTGCATCTGTGTTGTTGTTGGTCCTTTCTCCCAACACTACAGCCCTCTCTCATCATGTTGCATCGTGCTGCCCATAGCACTACTACTGCTACTACAATATTGCAACTTAGTTACTGAGACATTGGTAACTGATCTACCCAACCACTGACATCCTTGTTAGGCTAGAACCCCTCCTAATGCTGAAGCTCTCTTTGCTGCTATCCTGTGCTCCCTCTGTTGCCTCTGCGCTGTTGCAACAACTTTGTGCCTCTCGCATTGTTGCAAGCACCTCTGTGCCTCCCTGCACTGCTGCATCCTCATCTGTGCCTCTCGCACTACTGCAATCCTCTCTGCGTTGCCAGGGACTATTGCACTCTAGCACTCTCTGCCGCTCCATCCACATCCGCTGCTACCGACATCTGCCATCCTATTACTGTCACTTCGGGGCTCCCGTAGCTGGATATGATCCAAGAGTTTGGGTACCTCAAGGATCCTGCCCCTCATCTCCTGTGGTCCTCCTGACTACAGCTCAATGTCACCCCACCTCTTTTCTAGAGGTACATGAGCATTCATGGCACAATCGTCATCATCCTCTACCTCCTTTTCCGCCTTAGCGGACACTGCCTTGGAGTCAGACGCCTCTCCCTTATTCTTCTTCCTAGGACACTGGGTTGGATAATGGCCCAGCGCCCCACAGTGAAATCACTTAATCTTGGAGAGGTCATTTTTCTTCCTCTTCCCTTGTTGCCCTGCAGATGCCAGAGCCACATCCTCTTCTTCCTCTTTCTTCACCCATGCTCCTTTGTCACTACTTCCTGTGTTGGTCATTTGTTTGATTTCTTCTTGGCGAAGAGCTGCCCACAGTTCTTCCCAATATGGAAGATACGCTCTGCCCAAAATACTTTGGACGAATGTCTCCCATTCATCGGAGTCTACGTTCAGGGTAGTCCTCACCATCAACTCTTGATCCGGTGTGGCCCCTATGGAAGTCAGTTGGTCCCAAATCTCCTGCAACTTGCTGAGGAAGTGATTTATCTGCTCCCCTTCTGCATCTGATACGATTGCAGTTGATTCTCTAGTAGCATCTTCCTCTGCACGAAACTACCCTGATATAATGTCGTTAAGGTGTCCCACATCTCCTTTCCCATATTCTTCTTGGCAATATGTTGAACTACACGATCCTTGACCCCATCAAGGATTATGCACTTTGCCTTTGCCATCACATCTTGTTATGAAACCAGCTCAAGAAAAGATAGAAAAGATAGATCAATGCCTTAGAATTCAGCCTCTTCGAGGGGGCAACCTCCTTTACATTACATAAATGAACAATTCTTGGATGATTCAAATGACAAAACCTCCTTTCTATATATAGGAGTCTAAGGAGTCACAATATAATCCAGCCGACCTAACAATAATAATATAAAGCCACAAAAATAACAATAGAGGGATTCTATGGGGCACAGAAATAACAATATGGGGGTAATAGGGGCACAACAATATAAATAAGGGGTATAACTACAATAGTAATGGGGTAATCACTAGTATTATAGGGACCCAACATGCCCCTCTCCTTCAAAAAAGTGTTGTCCTCAACGCTTGAGTAGTTCTGGATACTTCTGCATAAAATTCTCATCCTCCCATGTGGAATCTTCAGCGGATAAGTTCTTCCACTTGATAAGATACTCTGAAATTGATCGATTTCGTAGCTGTCGAGTTCTTGTTTCTGTGACTGCTTCCGGTTCCAATATAATTTTTCCTTCCTCGTCAAGTTCTGGCAATATTGTTTGAATTGGGAGCTTGTCGCCTATAACCTTCTTTAAACATGAAACATGGAAAACTGGGTGCAATCGAGAAGCTGCAGGAAGCTCCAATTTGTATGCCATAGTACCAATCTTTTGCAACACCTTGTACGGACCATAATACTTTGGTGATAATTTATTATCCTTCTTAGCTTGCTTTAGGGACATTTGCTTATATGGTTGTAGCCGTAGGAATACCCAATCACCTACATCAAAACTTCTTTCACTGCGATGTTGATCTGCCTGTTGTTTCATTCTATTTTGTGCCAACACGAGGTTATCCTTTAAGAGTTGGAGGACTTGTTGTTGATGTTCGATGTGATGTTCCACTGCCTGAACCTTAGAATTTTCTCTTAAATATGATGTGATGGATGGTGGTTGATACCCATAAAGTGCCATAAATGGGGTCATTTTTGTTGCTGTATGGAAGGAAGTGTTATACCACCATTCAGCCAGAGGCAACCATTTGACCCATTGTGTCTGTTTATCAGATACAAAGCAACGAAGATATCCTTCCAAACATTTGTTTACTATCTCAGTTTGCCCATCAGATTGAGGATGATAAGATGAGCTATGAGCTAACTGAGTACCAAGACAAGAAAATAATTCTGTCCAAAAATTTCCAGTGAAAATGGGATCTCTGTCACTTACAATAATCTTTGGGTTTCCATGTAGCTTTTGAACTGTTTCCATAAATGCAGTAGAAACTGTACTGGCTTTAAATGGATGTGATAATGCACAAAAGTGTGCATACTTGGTAAGTCTGTCAACTACCACCATGATGACACTCTTTCCCTCAGACTTGGGTAAACCTGTGATAAAATCCATTGAAACCTCCTCCCAACGTTGGCTTGGAATGGATAAAGGTTGTAATAGACCCGGTGTCTTAATTGTTTCAACTTTATTTTGTTGGCAAACCAAACATTCCGCCACAAACTTTTGAATATCTGATTTAAGGCCATCCCAAAAAAATTCCTTCTTAACCCTGTGGTAAGTTTTTAAAAATCCTGAGTGCCCTCCTAAGGGAGAAGTGTGCAATTCCATAAGAATCTTTTGTTTTAGCTGGGAATTCTTACAGAGGTATAAGCGATCTTTGTACCATAACGAATCATTTTGCCAGCTAAATGTATCAGAAGTACTGGAATCTTGTTGTAGCTTTCGAATAAGTGCCCACACTTCTTCGTCATTCTTCCATTCCTCCCTTGCTTCGTTTATCCAATCTGGTTGGATAATAGAAATGGCACACAACAATGCTTCCACATCCTCATCCTTTCTTGAGAGTGCATCTGCCACCACATTTTGCTTCCCTTTTTTGTAGATGATTTCAAAGTCATAACCCAACATCTTTGTGACCCACTTTTGTTGCTCTTCAGAGGATAATCTTTGTTCTAAAAAGTATTTAAGGCTATCATGATCCGTTTTTACCTTGAAGTGTCTTCCCATTAGGTAGGGTCGCCATTTCTTAAGTGCATGGAGTATTGCCAACATTTCCTTCTCATAAATAGCTTTGCTTAAAAACTTTCCCTTGATTGGACGACTTTCAAAAGCAATGGGTCTTTCATCTTGCATTAGAACAGCACCAATTCCATTTCCTGAAGCATCACATTCCACAATAAAGGTTTTTGTGAAGTCCGGTGTAGCTAAGACCGGTGCTTGGCACATTGCCTCTTTAAGATGTTCAAAGGCCTTTGTTGCTTCCGGAGTCCATGAAAATGAATCTTTCTTCAATAATGTTGTTAGAGGTGCTGCTATTCTCCCATAATTCTTAACAAACTTGCGATAATACCCTGTCAACCCAAGAAATCCTCGCAGATGCTTTATGGATGTGGGGATTTTCCATTCCTTAATGGCTTTAATTTTGCTAGGGTCTACCTTAACTCCTTCATGAGATACAATATGACCCAAATATTCCACCTCCTGGACTCCAAAGAAACATTTGGATCTTTTTGCATATAATTGTTTCTCCTCCAATAGTTGTAGCACCCTGTCAACATGTTCAACATGATCCTTCCAAGACTTGCTGTAGATTAGTATATCATCAAAAAATACTAACACAAATTTTCTAAGGAATGGTTTGAAAATTGAATTCATCAAACCTTGAAATGTTGAAGGTGCATTGGTAAGGCCAAAAGGCATGACCAAAAATTCATAATGACCCTCATGAGTTCTAAATGCCGTTTTCGGAATGTCTTCAATCTTCATTCTGATTTGATGATATCCCGAACGAAGATCCAACTTGGTGAAGTAAATTGATCCATGCAATTCATCCAGTAATTCATCAATGACAGGAATGGGGAACTTATCTTTAATAGTGAGCTTGTTGAGCTCCCTATAATCCGGACACATGCGCCATGATCCATCCTTCTTGTGCACCAATACTACTGGAGCTGAGAAAGAACTTTGACTCGGTTGAATTATACCAGCCTCTAGCATTTCTGCAACCATACGTTCAATTTCACTTTTTTGGACATAGGGATATCTGTACGGCCTGATGTTTGGAGGAACACTTCCTGGAATCAGATGAATAGCATGATCATGATCACGCATAGGTGGGAGACCTTTGGGAGTCTCAAATACCTTGGAATGATTGTCCAGGACTTTTTGGAGATCTGGAGAAATAGATGATTCCAATGTGGAAACATCTAGCGAACATAATTGTGCAATTACACCTCTTTGCTCCTTTTTTAGAAGCTTTGTCATGCCATTAGAGCTGATTATCTTTCCTGGTTTCCCTGCAATACCCCTTAATTCAACTTCCTTTCCTTCCGTAGAAAATTTGATGAAAAGTTCTTGAAAATTAAAAGCTATTGTACCCAAGGATTGTAGCCATTGGACTCCTAGTACAACATCAGCACCTCCCATTGGAATGGAAAGCATTGGGCTAGTCAATACATATTCTCCCATGGATAGCTTGATATTATGGCACTTTCCAGAGCAATTTATTGTTCCTCCATTTGCAATCATCACTTGACACTCTGGTGCTGGATATAGGAAGCAATTCAATTCTTTTGCTACCCTACAATGAATAAAATTGTGGGTGCTTCCTGAATCAATCAACACTATTACCTTTTTCTTCTTGATTTGTCCTTCTATCTTGATGGTTTGAGGAGTGGTAATTCCCGCCAATGCATTACAAGATATGGTCGGATTTATTTGTTCTTCATCTAGGCTTTGTTCCTGGAGTATATCCTCTTCTTTTGACCTTTCTTGCTCCTTTTCTTCTTCCTCTTCACAATCTATGTAGAATAATTTCTTCTCAGCACACTTATGACCTTTTGTGTATTTGCTATCACAACTGTAACAAAGCCCTTTTGCTCTTTTTTCTTCCAATTGTTGTGGTGTCAACCTTGTAGGTTGTGGAAGACTAGGGGCAACAACACTTCCGTCTTTATAGTTGTGAGTGGTATGCTTCCTAGTTGCCATAATTTTGCTTTCCATTTTTCTTGCTAACCTGAATGCCTTCTCTAATGAATCAGGTTCCCAAAGGCGAACATCATGTTGGATATTATCCTTTAAAGACCCTATGAACACATCAATCCTATGCTCCTCTGGAATATCTTTTACCCTTATGTTCAATTTTTGGAACTCCTCAATGTGCTCCATTATTGAACCCTTTTGTTTGAGACTTATCAATTGGCTAAAAAAAGTGTTGCTTTTTGTATCCTCATAATGTGCTATCAATTCTTCCGTAAAAATTGCCCAAGTGATAAATTGTTTACGAGAACAAAGCCATTGATACCATACAAACTGATTTGGTTCCAAATATACAGTTGCCATACGTACCTTTTGTGTGTTTTGCACATTATTGAGATCGAAGAATTGCTCCATCTGTAATATCCATGTGGCGGGATCCTTGCCATCAAACTTCCTCATATCGATTTTTGGAACATGGTGAGTCTTTGATCCAACATTAGAGTCTATGGAATCATGATTAACATTTCTTTTGTTCTCATCATGAGTTTCCTTTAGTACCCTTTCACCCTTAGTGACCATTTCTTGTAGCAACTTATTCATATTTATCTTCAATTCTTCCATCTTATCATCCATGCCATCAATTTTAGCGTCCATGCCATTCACTTAGCTTCCATGCCATCCATCTTAGCTTCTACACCTTTCTTTAAACCATCCATCTTAGCTTCTACATCTTTCCTTAAACCATCCATTTTAGATTCTGTTGCTTTTTGTGCAAGTGACACTTGTTGCACTTGTTCTTGTAATTTTGATATATCATATAGCATTTCTTCTTCTTCTTCATGAGTCATGCTAGAGCTTTCAGGTTCCTTACTAGGTGTTTGCATTTTCTTTCCTCGGGGCATCAGTTACCGATAATAATGCTCTATTATGCCCTTTGAATTCCTTCAAAATAAATTTTCAAACCAAGCTTAAGCAAAAATTTAAGAAAATCTACACACCTTTTTTCACTTTGTAGGAGCTCGATATTGCCTCTGATGTATCTCTGTACTTTTCGATCATCTAGTTCTGAATTTGTGACCTGCAGTAGCCCTCTGTGTCCTCTTTCCAATGCCACAAGTCTGACCCAAATTGGATTCTCCAAGGAAGAGTTATGCGAAATCTCCCACAGTGACTTGATTATATACTAGTTCAGTAGAGCGAACTTGTACGACGTGCCACGAGTCACTGTTTCGATCTTTGGATCTGAAAAATGCATACAAGAAACTACAGTCCGTCCTCTTTCTGTACCTTCTTACGAAATTTCAATCTGATCCCCAGAGAGAAAGTTATGACGATTTTCCCCAGGTCACCTGTTTTGAATGTAATTCAGGAGTCTGCAAAAAGACCAACTTCCTCAGATCATATCTCCGCAAATATCACGCGAAAAGCTCTGAAATTCGGACCCAAGGTTCAACGCGATTTCTTCTCAAATGGGTTTTTTTTGCGACTTCTGAAACGTCACAGAAAAAAAGTTATAGCGAAAATGCCACGATGACCTGTTTGGAGCAGCGAAACCCTAGAATCCAAAGCTCTGATACCAAATGTTATGAAACCAGCTCAAGAAAAGATAGAAAAGATAGATCAACGCCTTAGAATTCAGCCTCTTCGAGGGGGCAACCTCCTTTACATTACATAAATGAACAATTCTTGGATGATTCAAATGACAAAACCTCCTTTCTATATATAGGAGTCTAAGGAGTCACAATATAATCCAGCCGACCTAACAATAATAATATAAAGCCACAAAAATAACAATAGAGGGATTCTATGGGGCACAGAAATAACAATATGGGGGTAATAGGGGCACAACAATATAAATAAGGGGTATAACTACAATAGTAATGGGGTAATCACTAGTATTATAGGGACCCAACACATCCTCATACTTTTTGTTATCAGTTGGGTCGACTGGGATAGCCATGATTCTCAAGGCGAAGGCTTTGATGCGATGTATATCTAGAACAGACAAGATCCTGGCTTTCCAGATGACAAAGTTGGACACCCCGTCCAGCCTGTCCTGTTCCCTCAGTTTGTTCATGGCCATCTCTGCTCTTCTTTTCGACTCCTCTGAATCTCTACTTCCCTCCTAGAAGTTCTCTCTTTGACTCCCTCTGCGTCTCTTTTTCCCTCCTGGAAGTTCTTTTCTAGACTCCCTCTGAGTCTCGATTTTCCTCCTAGAAATCCTTCTGCCAACAGTCGAATTGCACCTCTCCGTTCTCCTTTGCTCCTGCAACACTGATATGGATTTCTTGGCTAAAAATCCACCTAGGTAGCAACTCCCTTCTACCTTGGTTCTGTCCCGTTAGGTATTGTTCTGCCTCAACAACAACACCCCACTAGCTTCACACTCCACAATCTGCCCACAGCTTCCTATGCCCCAGCAACTGAAGAACCGAGCCTCTAGGCTCTGTGCAATCCCAATAGTCGTTGAATCGCTCCACTAGCCAAATGCATAACTCCTACTTGGCTAAGCAGGATGACGTGGCTCTTCGTGAGACTCTTTTGCCTCTCGTTGCTTCTGCGTTGACCCCTTCTCTAGCTCAAACTAATGACGCGGGCCCTCTGCGTCACCCCTTCTCTACTGTTTTCTTCTTAGGAACAACTTCTGTCACTCGGGACAGTTGTTTCTGCTGCAAATTCTCCGATTCAGCTAGTGCCTTCAGCTCTCCTGTGATCTGCAACCCTCTAATACCATGTTGAAATTTCTAAGTCTAACCCGTTAGAAATTTTCCTGCACTATTTGATTTATTTCTCCTACTTGTTTAATTACTGAACAAGTTATTTAACCATATAAACACTGAAATAAACAGAATGCAATCTCAACCATCTACATATCATCAACTGAAAGAAATAGACAAACACACAAGGGACACCGTTATTTTTGGACAAGCGTTCCCGGAAAACCCAACTTGGGAAAATCGGTGCAACAGTTCTGAGGGTTTTATTATTAAGCAAATTTTCTTGAGTACAACTGGGTGCCAAATTGGCCCACTTGACAGAGAAATCTATCTAGTAGTAATACCTCTCTTCGGAAGCAGATATTCGGAAAGTCTGCTCCACGAAACTCTCTCCAACTCCTCTCTGAGGCTCTGCGTTGGCCTAAAGCCATCTGCATCAGCCCTCTGATGCTCTGCGTAGTCATTAGGGTCCTCTGTGTCACCTATGTAGCCTCTGCGTCACTCACACAGGCCCTCTGGCCCTCTACACAGTCCCTGTTGGCCTCTGCGTGGCTTCTGTTGGCTTTGCGTCTGCATCTCTGCCTCTATGTTGGTCTTCTGGCACTATCTCTTCCTCTCTGCTATGCATTCACTGCCCCTCACTGCAACCCTGATCACTGGTTTGATTTCTCTTAGCAAACCCCGCTCTAGAAAATCGAATTAACTGATCAATCTAGGGTTTTTCCAACTGACCCTCAAGCTTCCTCTTATACTTTTTTTGTTGAGTCTTCAATGACTGGGATTATATATTTAATCAACGGCTAAGATTAGATTTGGTCTGATCCATGTCATTTAGAACCTTCTAACCCGTTTTTATAGTAATATCCATTAATATTTTTATTTTCCTAAGTTTAAACTTAGGACCCCATTAAAAATATTAATTATTTTAATATCTCCTTCACCGTGTAGAATTTCCTCAAACCATTTTTGGGTCTTGGAGATCTCATGTGCTTTAGCCTCTCCACCAATTTTCATGGCTAGAGCACATCCGATGCTACCCAAAATCAACATAAAAAAGATCATACGTTTTATAAATTTTGTGAATTTAAAGCACTTGTTGAGAAAGACATTGGCAAGAAAGTGAAGGCTCTCAGGAATGATAACGGTGGAGAATATGTGTTGAATGAATTCAAAAACTTTTTTGCATCAGAAGGCATTCGACAGGAATTAGTAGCACCCCATAACCCACAACAGAATGGGTTGGATGAAAGGAAGAACAAAAGTATTGTGGGAGATGCACGGGCAATGTTACATGATCAGAGCCTATCGTTGCACTTGTGAGTTGAAGCATGCAACATAGTTGTATATGTGTAGAATAGGAGTCCTCATCGGATTCTCAGGATGAGTACACCAGAAGAAGCTTTCTAGGTAAGAAACCATATGTGGCACGCTTCAAGATCTTTTGTTCATTAATTTACTATCATGTTACCAAGGATGCAAGGAAAAAGCTAGAGCCGATGGCTGAGTTTGGCATATTTGTCGGGTACACTAATACACTTCACAACTATCAGGTGTACCTTCCATCTCACAAGATGACAGTGGTTCGTAGAGATGTGAAGTTCGATGAAGAGAAGGCAATGAGATGTTCCCTTGAGAGGGAGCTTCAGTTACATGCAGATGAGGAACTTTTAGCTCCAAAGGAAGAACCTTAGGATGATGTGGAGCAGCCACATACACAGTAGCAGAGAGTGGAAGCACCCACTCATGCAAAGACTTCGAGAGATGGGAGGAAACCAAAGAGGCTGATATATTTATGCATGATGCTAGAGAGGATGTGGGAGCACCCACATCACAGCACAGTAAGAGGAGGTCACCAGATCAGTACACTGGCTACATGGCTTTGTTGAGTGAGAGTGTAGAGATTGAGCCATCCTCATTCGAGGAAGCAGTGCAACAACCAATATGGGTTGATGCCATGGTAGAGGAGTATGACTCCATTATCAGAAAAAATGTTTGGGAAGTGATCCCAAGACTAGCAGACAATTCAGTGGTGAGATCTAGATGGCTTTACAAGGTAAAGCAAGCAATAGATGGGATTGTGGAGAAACACAAGGCCATATTTGTGGCCAGGTGGCTCTCTCAAGTGGAGGGAATTGATTACGAGGAGACCTTTGCTCAAGTAGCAACGTACTCTTCAATCAGATCTATTTTAGCACTTTCAGCACAAATGAGATGGAAGATACATCAGATGGATGTGAAGACAACATTCCTCAACAAAGTGATTGAGAAAGAGGTGTACATTGAGCGACCAAAAGTATTTGAGAACTTCAACAAAGCGTTGCATGTGTGCAGACTCAAGCAAGCGTTGTATGGATTGAAACAAGCACCGTGTGCTTAGTACACCAGGATTGACATCTATTTCACCAGGTTGGGCTTTACCAAAAGTGAGGTAGATGCAAACCTTTACCATATTGTGGTTGAAGGTAAATTGTTGATTTTAGTATTATATGTTGACAATTTAATTCTAATAGGTGATGAGAATCTGGTAAAATCTTGCAGAGAGGATCTCGCAATAGAATTCGAGATGGAGAAGTATGGCAAGGAGATGAGGAACTGCTTGTCTCTTAGGGAAAGTATGCCAACGAAATAATGAAGAAGTTCCACATGGAGAGCAGCAAACCCATGGAGACTCCTTTAACATGGAATTGGAGGAAGGAAGATGCTACTTCAGGTGAAGTAGTGGATGCTACTATTTGCAAGCAGCTTGTGGGTTCACTTATGTATTTGGTGAACACACAACCAGACATAGGTTTTGCAGTTAACCAACTTAGTCAAGCAATGGTTAAGCTAACCAAACTCTATTGGAAGGTAATTAAACATGTGTTGAGATACCTCAAAGGCACCACTCAATTTGGTCTTTGGTACAAACGGACAAAGGGAGTGAAGTTGTAAGGCTTCACAGATGTAGACTGGGTAGAGATTCCATTAGATAGGAAGAGAACATCAAGGGGAATTTTCAATATTGGGTCAGCAATAGTTTCTTGGTACAACAGGAAGCAA
Source organism: Pinus tabuliformis (assembly GCA_031772625.1). Taxonomy (NCBI): domain Eukaryota; kingdom Viridiplantae; phylum Streptophyta; class Pinopsida; order Pinales; family Pinaceae; genus Pinus; species Pinus tabuliformis. The sequence goes on along the minus strand of CM062812.1, from coordinate 918,034,019 downwards.
AGACCAGTTGCACTCAGTTCAACAGAAGTAGAGTACATGGTTGTTAGTCAAGCAACTTGTGAAGCTATCTGGATGAGGAATATCCTTGTTGGGTTATTTGGTCAGCAGATGGATCCTATAGTGATTTACTATGACAATTAGAGTTGTATCAAACTCTTTGAGAATCCAGTTTTTCATTATCGTTCCAAGCATATCGACATTTGGTATCACCATCTACGAGATTGTGTGTAGAGGAGAATCATGTTGCTGAAGTACATTCCTATAGAGGAACATGATGCAAACATCTTGACTAAGGCACTATCAAGAGGCAAATTCAATTTTCATAGTTAAATTGACATAGTTAGCTCAGTTAATTTGATTTGAGGGTCTAACTTGAGTCATGTAGAGTGTCTCCTACATTATAGGAGCCCTGGTTGAGTTTATTTTGAGTTGTAATTAATTAATTCAATTTAACTGAGTTAAGGTTAGTTAAACTAGTTCCAACTGATGAAGGAACTTGTAGAAGGTCAGATAGTGGGGTGTTGCTTTATGTGGCCAACCAGTTAACTAATGATTCACTCATAAATAACTCATGCATGTCAGATCCGAGAGTTACCCAATTGAGACTGGAGTTCAAGGACAATGTATTATCAGTGATATAATCATCCAAATTGTATAGTTGGTGCATGCAGTCAGAGGAAGGCCTATGAGGATTTTGCAATTCATATTGAGGAATTTCCCTAATTAGTAGGGGGTAATTCCCAAGGAAACGACACAAGTAAATAAGGACTTGGGCAAGCCAAAATTTAGTTAAGTATTGGCCTGGGCTTGTCTAGGAAGCTATGAGACATATGGAGATAGTGCAGAGGTTGCACAGGCTTGAGAAAAGCATTGTAATCTTCTCATATTTTCAGACTAATGCAATATACAGATAGCAAGGGTTTTTAGTTGTGGCTTTCCCTAGGAAATCATTGTGTAATGTGTTGATTGAATTCTTTCTCTTGTATGCTTCTTGATTTCACAATCGTTTAATTGTTTCCGCTAATGATAGAGTAGATTCAAGTCTATTGTTTTAGTAAATTACAAATAGTGTTTAAAATACAAGGAATTTCTACAAATTGGACTTCCAACAAGGCAAGCCTTAGGCTCAATGAGTAGTCTCCCGAAGTCAAGAGTTTTCCAACTAACCAAATTTCTAGCTTAGAAGGTTCATGCAGAGATTATCAATATGCATTATCAATACTACTGCATAAATTATACTTCAAGTAAATCTCCCAAGTGCAAGTATAATATGATCAAAAGAATTCCATAAGTTCAATAACACAACACATGAAATGCATTATGTCAAAAAATTATGCGCCAAGGTCATGCCAAGAAATTATTGTATCATTTGCATCACCACCTATTTCAAATATAAACAAGTCACCAACAAATTCCTCTAAGAGATCCTTTAATTGCTTCAGAATTGTGTGAATTGAATTCGATTTTCAATTTTTTTTTTCCAAAACTCAATGCGATCAAATCATTCATAAAGCTTTCGTTTGCATCACCAATAATTTTTCCCTAGAAAATCCTTTAACCATGCAAAATTTAATGTGAATGAAACATTTCATAACATATCATCATAAATCAATTTGTGTGAAAACAAAAGGTCACTTAATGTATTTAGAATTACAATGATGTATTTATCTCATGAGGTTATTAATATCAAATTTTACCTACTTTGATATTCCATAGTGAAAATCATGATCATTCTTTAGGATACAAATAGAAGAAAAAGAAAAATATCCTTACTGGATTTAAGCAAATATCATGTTTATTCAACTCAACCATGAAGAGAAATATTCATGCGACATCATTAGTTGGCATATCAAACATTCATGTAACAATGGCTTTCCAAAAGTATTTTAGGGCTAGATACATATTTTGAAAAATGAAATAATGTTTACTTAGCCTAGAAATAGCAAATTTTCAAAGTGCAACATGTCAACCATGTTAAGAGGATTAAATGGATTAGAGCCATAAATTTATAGTTGGGGTGGAACGTTTATGGAGGTATCCCAGTAATGACATTAATATCAACAATAAAACCCAAAAATGTGGTTCATCATTTAAAATCATTCAATATGGTTATCATGTATCAATTGGTGCTGGAAATGAGAAATGAAGTGTCAAATTTTAACCCTTTTAGAACAACCCTTTAAACAATTCTTGCAAATATGGAAATAACAATAAAATAAAGAACATATTGTCATTCACTGAATGTGTAATGGGTTAATTTTTAGAATTGGGAAAGAAAGAGATAGGTCATTACCACATAGATTTAGATCCTAGATATGCAACGTTAATTTGAGCTACCAAAACTTTTTTAGTTGATGAAAACCTTAACCAAATTTGTTTTGCTCGAAGTTTGTTGCTCAAAGTGTTTGAAACGCAACCTTTGATTAATTTTTTGTTAAAATTGGCAACTAAGGCTAAATTCCACCTTGGGACAGCTCATATGATAGAGATTATTATTGCGTTGGATTCCTCTTTTTGAGAGGTCCAAGTTTGATATAAAGATCATCTCATTCGGACAAGTAGAAGTGTGATTTTGAATTTGTTCTCTCACATGTACAAATTGTCTAGGTCGGCCTCAGCTTAATGTAGGCTCAAGAAGCCCAATAGATGTGTCTCTTCACCCACAACAAAGTGTATAAATAAAAGAGACCTCTCTCCTCATTTGGACATCATTCACTCAACTATTATTCTCTCTCTTCAACAGATTGGTTCGTATTCCTGGGGATCTTCTCTCTCACACGTGTGTTGGAAAATGTAACTATGCTCGGTCTTCATTAATGTACTTAAGTCATCATGTAATGTACTTGTCAAAAGAATAAAGAAAATAAATTGTATTATTGTAACAATGACTTGTTAAAGCATGGATTTCATGCTTGGGTCATCATTATAATAGTCAGAGTCCCCATTGTGGACTCCTATGATTAATATTGAATTGATAGAGTCATTGTACATTCAAAGAGACCCTACTTGGGCTTTTGAATCATGTAAAAAGGTTTAGTATTGAGTCAAATATGATTTATGCACCCTCCACATCAACTCGGCCTAAGTGAGATCAAATCAGCCTAAGGACCCTAATTCGACTCGCAAAAAACCTTTATATATAAGGAGGTCGAAGTCATTTGGAGCATTGTCTCTCAAGCTAGTTTGATATCTCAAGAAGAGTTGGAGAAGTGTGAAGTAGGTTGTTGGGAGGTCGAAAGAAGTGCGAGTTTGGGGAAGTCTATAGAGGAAGAAAATCGAACTTTTGGTACCTCTCTCTGTTTTGTGGTCTAGATTGGGAGATCGAAGTCTCCTAAGTTTTCACTGTTGCTAGAAGTTGTTGCCTAGTTGAAGTTGTTGTAAGTGGTCGAGGATTTGGGAGGTTCACTTGGTGTGGAGGGAAAGTCTGGTCTTGGTCTAGGGTGGAGTCTCAAAGAATAGTATTGAAAGGAAGAATTACCTTGACTTGGTTTTCCCTCGAGGGGGGTTTTTCCCTGGCATAGTTCCTATATCTTGTGTCTCTTGTTTTGTGATCTTCATACACATATAATATGGTAATTTCTTGATGAAAGATAAGATAATAAAGAAGTAAAAGAAGCCAACACACTCACAAGTAATTATCAAGAAAAGAGAATCAAACCCTAATATAATTACTTTGATTTTCCAACATGATATCAAAGCTATGGTCAGGAAGAGTCGAAGATCGCCTTGTTGGCATGGATTCTCCCTCTATGATGAACTACATAAGATTGGGTTGCAACATTGCTGGAAGTTGGATCAAGAAGGTCATCTACTTCTTGTGTAACAAGGTCAAGAGTCAACGATTCTTGGTTTCTCTTACAAGTTCTCTCACTGATGACAATGCATGGATCATTGATAGTGGAGCATCGAGACACATCGCAGGTGAAAGTAAACAACTTCATACATTATCAAAGTAACCATCCTCTCATGCAGTGGAATCGGGTGACAACAAAAGCTATGTTGTTAGAGGCATGGGATCAACATTTTTTGAAGCTGGATAATGGATTGAAGCTGCATCTCAACAACAATCTATATGTTCCAAGTTTGAAAAATAATTTTCTTTCTATTTCTTGTTTAGAAGATAAGGGGAAAGAGTTTCTTTTGTTGATGGAAAAGTATTAGTTTGGGAAAAGACTCTAGCATTGATAAAACTAGGCTTATTGGAGTTCTTGAAGGAAGTCTTTATTGAGTCATTACACCACCTCCTCAAGCTCTAGTTTTCATGGAAATAAGTCCCATTGAGCTATGGCATAGGAGGTATGGTCATCTACATTACAAGGTCATCCCTTCTCTTAGTCAATTGGTTCATGGTATTCCTAATATGAAGTTAGATCATGAAGGTATATGCAAGGGATGCTCTTTGGGGAAACACACTAGAAAGCCATTTCATAATAGTGAAACTAGGTCGAAAGAGATATTAGATCTCATCCATTCCGATGTGTGTGGGCCCATGTCTGACAAATCACTTGGAGGTCATCTCTACTATGTGACATTCATTGATGAACATTCTAGGAAGACATGGCTCAACCTCCTCAAAACTAAAGATGAAGTATTTGATAAGTTAAAGGAGTTTAGGGTTGAAGTGGAAACCCTAACCGAAAAAAAAAAAAAAGATAAAAACTTTGAGGTTTACAATTGTGGGGAATACATTTCTAAAGAGTTGATTGCATATTGTAAGGAAGCAGATATTAAGAGGGAGCTCATTGTTCCCTATTATCCTAGGAAAAATGGATTGGCCGAAAGGAAGAATAGGTCAATTGAAGAGGGCATTCATACTATGCTCCTTGATCAAGATCTACTGAAGTTATTATGGGGAGAAGCAGCGATGACTGCCATATACATTCAAAATAGAAGTCCTCATAAGAGTCTTGATAGTACAACACCCAAAGAAGTATTCACAAGAAAGAAGCTGAGTGTGGATCACCTCTAAATCTTTGGAAGTCCAGCGTATATCCATGTTCTAAAAGACAAGTGAAAGAAGTTGGACTCTACAAGTATCAAGGGAATATTCGTTGGTTATAGTCTTTCCTCAAAAGCGTATAGAATCTACATAAAGGAAGGAAGACACATTGAAGTAAGCAGGGATGTCATATTTGATGAAAATCAAGCATACAAGAAATCAAAATATATTCCTATTGATTTTGATGATGAAGAAGTTCCCATATTTAAAGAAGAAGAAGTTCATTATGAAAACTCTACTACAAGTATCGAAGAAAAAAGACCAAGTGAGCTTATTCAATCAGTGGTTGTCCCAACCACAAGGAAGAGGCCAAATTGGTTGAAAGCTACATTAGAAGATGATGGAGGACATGAAGTTGCAAAAGGTTCCTTCAAGGAATGTAAGAAACCAAAGGGATATTTTGGCTATGTTGCATATATGACAAAGCTAATTGAAGCCGAACCATCTACATTCAAGGAAGCTGAGCATGAAGAGGTTTGGAAGAAAGCTATGCAGGAAGAATATCTATCCATCATGAAGAATGGGGTTTGGGAGATCATTCCTAGACCTAGTGACAAATCGGTTGTCACATCAAAGTGGATTTATTAGATCAAACATGTTGTTGATGGAAGTATAGACAAGTACAAAGCAAGATTTGTTGCAAGAGGTTTCTCTCAAAACGAAGGCATTGATTATGAAGAAACCTTTGCACCTACAAGAAGGTACACTACCATTAGATCATTGGTTTCATTGGCTACTACAATGGGGTGGAATATCCATCAAATGGATGTTAGGACAACATTTCTGAATGCGACCTGTTACCCACCACTTTGTGGGTGATATCCCTAGGAGAAATTTTTCTCCATGTTGAGCCTGAGCCAGTAGCCAACAACCCCTTGGTGCTTCTTACTAGCTCGTTGTGCCACTTCTCTGCCACCTAAGCCATCCATGTGATTCCACACCCACCTGCATTGATCATATGTTTGAAGGTGGGCTTCCCGAATCTAAAGGTATGTCTTGTCATTTGATAATTGAGAATTGGGTTTACTTAACATGGATACTATCGGGTATGGATTGATGGGGGGATTTGGCGGAAAGAGTGGGTTTATTATGTACTCTTGCCTCCTTGACCTCTTTTGGTTGTTACCTGATCTTAGTCCCATGGGATATCCTTTATTAATCATTTGGTTCTAGGTTGGTACTACTTGGGAAACCCTGACTTTGGGTGCGTCATCCCGCTCTATCCACACATATCACTCCTTTTCCACTCTCTATACCCCTATTCATATTTTACCTCACCTGGGTCCACATTCCCATTCTGGGCCCACTTAGAGCTAGCCTCCCTATCCCCTTTGACCCCACCTTGGTTCAAGCCTAGAATGATGCCCCGGAGGTTGAAGCAACTAGAAAAAGAAGAAAAAACATAATTGGCCACATTTAACATGAAATTGTACCACAAAATGCAAAGGATGGTTGGGACAAAAATAATTAGCATGTGGGGAAAAGTCAACACACGAGCTCTACCCCATCCATAGCCATCACCCTAGTTCAGGAACTCATGATTGTCCTAACCCCTACCTCAAAAGGGGTAATCATTGTTATATTATACACATCATGCTCTTGTCCTTTGAGCCCCGAGCAATTAATTAAAGAAAATTCGTAAAAGGCAAAAGGCATATAAAGAAAGGTGGAAAAATCAAGGTTGGGGCACCACATGTACCACGACTTCTCCCTCTTATACATTATATACCCGGGTGTGGGCTTCCCCTTATCTAGCTAACCCTATGCCCCATTATGTGGCCTTGGGATGCCCCTCTCATTCCCTATTCCATCTCACCTATTTGTCACTTGCCACCCCCATTAGAAGGGTGTACCTTGGACATACTATCCCCTTTAAGGGTTGAAACCACCTAATAAGGTACTTGGCTAACCCCCTTCGGCGTTTGGAGACACTAACACATGCCAAAGCCCATTACGGAAGGGCATGTCATTATGAAATGCCCACTTTGTTATCCATGGTTTGTAAGCTCCTTTACCCAATTATTCTAATCATTGATTGTACTAGAAGCCTAGGGGACACATTGGATCTTATGCAGGATTGCAGGTGGTTTCCATTTGGGTTTGGCTTCCCTATATGGGATCCTGACCCCCATAGGTCCATGTTGGCACATGTAGGGTGTGCATTGTGGGAATTTCTGAATCTACACATCAGAAATCCTATTGCAATCACTAGTTTATCATCTCCTACTTGCTCTTTACATTCAAAAAGTTATTTAATTACTTAAACAACGATGAAAACATTATTGCAGCCTACACATATATACAGATCATGAACTAAAATAAACTAAGACAATCACACAAGGGACATCATTATTTTTGGACAATCATCCGCGGGAAAACCTAATTCAGGAAAATTGGTGCAACATATAGAGGGTTTGTATTATTAAGAAGATTTTTGAATAAAACTAGGGTGTCAAATCTGGCTCACCCAATAGAGAATAAACCTGGCAGAAGTACCTCTATTTGTAGACAGATATTTTGGAAATTCCAGCAACTAGATGATCAAACCCCACAGATGACAATTCTTGTTCCCAATGTTGGGCAACGATGGTTGATCCAAGCTCTGCGCTAGAACTGCATCACCATTAGGGGAATTTGAGGTCTAAAATGAGCCTCTTAAGAAAAATGTACAACTAAAATAAACTTTATAAGGACCAATAGGATTCAAGATGATGATGTCAACCATGGGGGATGATTTGACATTTTTGGAGTAAAAAAGTAAAAAGATAAAAAAATAATAAAATAATAAAACTACTTGTTCAACTTGTATTTTCAGCTTATCTTCCCAATGTTTTACTCAGATTTTGAGCGGGAGCACTCGTTGGATGCCAAATTTAATTCCTCATCCAAGGAGTACCCATGTTGCATACTTTTGATGGACCCGACTACACTAAATATGAGAAATACATGAAAAAATGTGATTGCAACCACATTTTTCATATATTTCTCATTTTTCGTGTAGTAGGGTCCATCGAAAGTATGAAACATGGGTGCTCCTTGTATGAGGAATCAAATTATGGATGCTACAAGTGTTTCCGCTCTAAATTTCAGTAAACCCATAGGGAGATAAGTTGAAAATATGAGTTGAAAAAATAGTTTTTTTCTTTTTTCCCTCTAAAATTTGATGATGTAATCTAATCTTATTTTATTATTTCCAATATTATTTTATAATTTCCTTCGGTGACCTATTTTAGACCTCAAAATTCCCCTAATGCTCCTCTAAGAGCTGCGTCACTGTTAAAATTGGCAACCAGGGCAAAACTTCATGTGAGTCATCTTATTCATGGCTGATAATATTTTTATTAGATTCCTCTCATCGAGAGGTGTAGAATTGATATAAAGATCATCCGATTCCGATAAGTATTCATGGAGATATGAATTTATTTTGATTATAGAATTATTATCAAGCCGACCTACAACTCATGTAGGCTCAGAAGCCCAATAGTTGCATCTATTCACCCACCAATGTTGTGTATAAATATAAGAGGACTTTTCCTCATTTGGACTCACTCATCTCATCACATCTCTCTCTATCTCTACTGCACAGAAATGAGTCTCTTCTCTACTGCACTGAAATGGGTCTCTCTCTCACACATGTGAAGTCGGAAGCTGTTGAATTTGAAGCTGCAACTGCAGAAGTAAAGATTGACTTGCGTGGCCTAGAAGATCTCCTCTTTGGAACTGTGCTGTAGGTTCATCTAAACCTCCTCTGAAAGCCGCAACTTTTGGTGGTGGAATGAAGTCAATCTGATGAACGGTTTGCAAGATATCGACTGCCCTAGTTTGAAGCCGGAAACTGCTGAAACTGAAGCTGCAACTGCAGAAGTAAAGATTGACTTGCGTGGCCTAGAATATCTCCTCTTTCGAACCGCGTTGTAGGTTCATCTAAACCTCCTCTGAAAGCCGCAACTTTTGGTGGTGGAATGAAGTCAATCCGATGAACGGTTTGCAAGATATCGACTGCCCTATTTTGAAGCCGGAAACTGCTGAAGCTGAAGCTGCAACTGCAGAAGTAAAGATTGACTTGCGTGGCCTAGAATATCTCCTTAGCTGAACTGCGTTGTAGGTTCATCTGAACCTCCTCTGGAAGCCGAAACTTTTGGTGGTGGAATGAAGTCAATCTGACGGTCGGTTTGTGAGATATGGTCTGCCCTAGTTTGATAATGAAGCCGCTAATGCTGATGCTGCTGATCTAGGGTTTGCTACTGCTGATATGAATCAGATTTATTGTACTATTTCTCTCTGTTGAATTATTGAAGATAAAAGAATATTTGATCAAAGGGTTTACCCACACATTGTAGGGTTTGTCCCTGGCTAGCCGCCACATCTTGTGTCTCTTGTCTTGGCTTGTTTTCTGTCGATCGTTTAATGTTCTATCTGCACTTTACTTTATGTACATGTGATTGCTAATCAGTGGAATATAATAAGAAAAAGAAGTAAACTGTTATAAGCATAGAACATACCATAACTTAACATGGTATCAGAGCTGAGGTGAAGACAAAGCCCGAGCAAGAGCAAGAGCAATCATCGAAGAGAATATTGGCAAGGCTATCCTAAAAGAACTATGGGGTCCTCAACACTCTTTCCTGCTGAAGACAAGCTCCGTGAGAAAGCTGACTATCACGGATGGAAAATGTCTATCGATCTAACCCTTGAGAATCAAGGAGTGTTGGATCATGTGAGACACAATATTGTTGAGCCTCCATCAAATGCATCCGCTGCTGCCTGGAACAAATGAAAAAATGGAGAAGTCAAAACAATAGAAGATCATCCGGGACTCTATCGACAAGCAATTGGTGGCCTACATCTCTGCACTGGACACCTCCAAGGAAATCTACGATAGACTGGTGAGTTTATTTAAAGTTAATGATGCAAATCAAGTTTTGTTTCTTAGAAATAAGCTGAATCAAAAGGAAAGGATGGATCTAAGGGTGGAAGAAAAGGACGATGTTTCATCTGCGATGAAGTAGGTCACTATGCAAGGAAGTGCCCTGATAGAAAGTACTCAAACTGGGATGATGATCAAAATCCCTCTGATGGCAATCAAAGGAATGAAAAATTCAACAGCAAAGGTAAGAGGAGAGTTGGGAATCAAGGAAGAGGACAAGCATTCAAGAAGGCTAGAAATTCTAGGATGTATTAAATGCACCTGACCTCAAAAGGAACCTAGTGTCCATCTCGGCAACGGAAGACAAAGGCTACAAGGTAACCTTCAGCGATGGCAAGGTACGTATATGGAAAAATAATGTTAAAGATGCCTTTACTCTTGGGTTTAGTGTTGATTCATTATATCAGGTCAATGGAAGTCTGCTAGGTGTCATGTCTTATGACACATCTCTTCAGTCTGAAATTTGGCATTAGAGGTTTTCCCCCCTTCATTATAAAGCTATACTCGGTGTAAGACAAATGGTCACAGAGATGCCTGAATTCTGAGTAGAGAAAGAAGGTGTATGTCCGGGATGTGCCAAAGGAAAGCTCAAAAGGGGACCATTCCCCTCAAGCCAAAGCAAGACCTCCGATATATTACAATTGGTTTACTCAGGCACACCTTAGGTTGGCATTAAGAGGGAGACTACTACAACACATACTCCTGAGCAGAATGGTGTGGTGGGAAGGGAACCACACGATGATGGAAGCTGTCCGGGCCATGCTACATGATCAAAGACTTCCAAAGTTTCTATGGGCTGAAACTACAATCACTGCCGTATATGTAAAAAATCAATGCCCTCATCAAGCATTGGGTTCCAAGACTCCTGAAGAAAAATTCACCAGTAAGAAACCTGATGTTTCTCATTTTAAAATTTTTGGAAGCCCTGTATATTTTCATGTGCCGAAAGAGAAAAGAAATAAATTGGGTGCATCTGGAAAGAAGGGAATTTTCGTGGGCTATGGTGAAAATACTAAAGGCTATAGAATCTATGTAGCCGGTCAAAGGGAAGTCGTAATTAGTCATGATGTCACCTTTGACGAAGATATGGCTCTCAGCAAGGTGAACAATCTTCCAACTTTAAGGAGCTCTCAAGAAGCCAACACCAAGGAACCAAAAGAAAAGGATGATGAATCAATGCCTGATGTAGAAGAACCCATGGATCCGATTGATCCTCATCCACATGAGCCTTCCTCTTCGAGGAAGAGGCCTTCGTGGCTTAGGGGGATACTTGATGATGCTGAAGGACATGCTGCACCCTGAGGAACCTTCCATCAAAGTAAGAAACTTAACAGGTATCAGGGATACCTGACCATCATGAGCACGATCATACAAAATGAGCCTTCATCATTCTCAGATGTCGTCAAGCATTAACTATGGAAGGATGCTATGACCATAGAATATGAGTCTGTTATGGAGAATGATGTCTGGGAAGTAGTTCCCAGACCCTGGACAAGATAATTGTTACTTCAAAATGGCTTTACAAGATAAAGCATGCAGCAAATGGAAGTATGGAAAAGTATAAGGTTCATTTTGTTGCTCATGGTTTATCCCAGAAGGGAGGTATAGACTATGATATTTGCACCTGTTGCCAGATATACGACCATCCGCTTGATCATAGCCCTTGTGGCTTCACAAGGATGGAACCTACATCAGATGGATGTTAAGACCGCGTTCTTGCATGGTTCTATCAAAGAAGAGTCTATGTGGAGAAACCTGAAGGTTTGAGATTTATGATTGAAAATCTCATGTATGCAGGTTGAAGAAGGCTCTCTATGGGCTAAAGCAAGCACCCCGAGCATGGTATGAGAGGATCGATAGCTACTTGATGAAGCTGGGATTCACTAGGAGTGAAGCTGATCCTAACCTTTACTTTAAGGTTGAAGATGACAAGCCTCTCATACTGGTGTTGTATGTGGATGACCTCTTTCTAACAGGTGCAAACCCTCTCATTCACAAATGTAAGAGGGAGATGGCTTCTGAATTTGAAATGAAAAACCAAGGACTTGAAGTGTGGCAGAAGCCAAGGGAAATTTTCCTATCTCAAGGAAAATATGTGGTAAATATATTGGAAAGATTCGGTATGATGGACTACAAGCCTGTGACTACCTTGAAGATCTTAACTTTTAGAAGTTATATGGTAGTGATGTCGGACCAGACTTGGGAAATGCCTCTGAGTTTCAAAAACTCATTCACATTGATGTTCTTGGTGAACCTCCATCCGAACATATGTTTTGCAGTTAGCATTGTGAGCTCATATTTGGTTGAGCCTCACTGGATTGATGCCAGGAATCTTCTGAGATGTCTTCAGGACACAATCTCTCATGGATTAAGATACACTGCCGGAGATGTGAGACTACTTGGATATACTGATGTTGATTGGGCAGGCAGTGTGGTGGACCATAAGAGCAATTCCGGGTACTGTTTCACCTTGGGATCTGCTTCGATATTCTGGATGAGCAGGAAGCAGAAGTCGGTGGCTTTAATCACCGCCGAAGCAGGATATATTGTTGCTAGCATAACCTCGTGTGAGGTAGTCTGGTTGCGAAAGCTCTTCAGTGAGCTGTTTGGATTTACATTGGATACCACTGTGATTCTCTGTAACAACCAGAGGTGGGATTCTATTATTGAGGAATCCCGTATTCGTCAATTGCTCCAGCAAATAGACATCATCTGGGATATGGTAAGTCGATGAGCAAGGAAGCTCCATCACATTAAGATGATGTACAGGTTGATACACCTTGTCAAAGCCCCGAGGAAAGATCTAATCTGTGATTTTCCCAAACGACTTGGAGTCGGCAAGAAACCCTTGTACAAGGGTCCTGCATGTTGCATACATTGAGCTCTAGGAGCTCTGAGGACTTGTGGTTCCTACTGGAGCAACATATGACCACAGGGCAACTCACCCTCCCCTGGTGGTGCACACTGGAACAAGATGATTCGCTCTCTTGTGGAACAGGATGATTCGCTCTCCTGTGTAGCAGGATGATCAGTTCTCCTGTGAGCCCTGGATTGATGTGTTCTCCATGGCAACCTGGATTGATGTGTTCTCCACGGCGATTGTAGCAGGATTGATGTGTTCTCCTGTGAGGACAGGATTGATTAGTTCTCCTGTCGAGGCATCCTACCCATGCAGTCTGGGACTCATGGGAAGTACCTCTCATCTGATCAATGAGTAAGGAAATGAAGTTAGGGACCATAGTAGTACCGATGGACGCATCGTTGTATCTACCGTACTCCCTACGCTAGGATGACCTCCATTGATCTTGGATCAATGATATTGGTCTGGGACCAGTGGTAGGAGTTGTACCATACTATGACGCTGACTTCGGGTCGGTTGAGACTGGTCTGGGACCAGTGGTACATACTCCGAGACTGACTTCGTGTCAGTGCAGTACTGGACTGGGACCAGTGAGAGTGGTACATACTATGACGCTGACTCTGGGTCGGTTGAGACTGGTCTGGGACTAGTGGTACACTCTCTGAGACTGCGATATTGGTCTGGGACCAGTGGTAGGAGTGGTACTTACTATGAAGCTGACTTCGGGTCGGCTGAGACTGGTCTGGGACCAGTGGTACGCACTCTGAGACTGACTTTGAGTCAGTGGAGGATGATACTGGTCTAGGACCAGTGGAGTTGTACTCACTATGACGCTGACTTCGGGTTGGTTGAGACTGGTCTGGGACCAGTGGTACATACTCTGAGACTGACTTTGAGTCAGTATGATACATCCTCGATCATTTCTTCTTCTTCATAATTCGAACAAAAGCAGAGCAGAACAGAACAATGCAAGAGCAGAGCAGAACAGAGCAAAACAGTACAGATCAGTGCAGGGCAAAACAAGACAAAGCAGAACAGGCAGAATAGAGCAGAGTAGGGCAAGGGTCAGGCTGTACAGGGCAGTGCATTTGATGGATGAATAGTAATGACCGATAGACAGATTGCAGATGAAGTTCTCCATGGTTGAGAGGGAGTGTTAAAATTGGCAACCAGGGCAAAACTTCATGTGGGTCATCTTATTCATGGCTGATAATATTTTTATTAGATTCCTCTCATCGAGAGGTGTAGGATTGATATAAAGATCATCTGATTCCGATAAGTATTCATGGAGATATGAATTTATTTTGATTATGGAATTATTATCAAGCCGACCTACAACTCATGTAGGCTCAGAAGCCCAACAGTCGCATCTATTCACCCACCAACGTTGTGTATAAATATAAGAGGACTTTTCCTCATTTGGACTCACTCATCTCATCACATCTCTCTCTCTCTCTACTGCGTAGAAATGAGTCTCTTCTCTACTGCGCTGAAATGGGTCTCTCTCTCACACATGTGAAGTCGGAAGCTGTTGAATTTGAAGCTGCAACTGCAGAAGTAAAGATTGACTTGCATGGCCTAGAAGATCTCCTCTTTGGAACTGCGTTGTAGGTTCATCTGAACCTCCTCTGAAAGCCGCAACTTTTGGTGGTGGAATGAAGTCAATCCGATGAACGGTTTGCAAGATATCGACTACCCTAGTTTGAAGCCGGAAACTGCTGAAACTGAAGCTGCAACTACAGAAGTAAAGATTGACTTGTGTGGCTTAGAAGATCTCCTCTTTGGAACTGTGCTGTAGGTTCATCTGAACCTCCTCTGAAAGCTGCAACTTTTGGTGGTGGAATGAAGTCAATCCGATGAACGGTTTGCAAGATATCGACTGCCCTAGTTTGAAGCCGGAAACTGCTGAAACTGAAGCTGCAACTACAGAAGTAAAGATTGACTTGCATGGCCTAGAAGATCTCCTCACCTAAACTGCGTTGTAGGTTCATCTGAACCTCCTCTGGAAGCCGAAACTTTTGGTGGTGGAATGAAGTCAATCTGACGGTCGGTTTGTGAGATATGGTCTGCCCTAGTTTGATAATGAAGCTGCTAATGCTGATGCTGCTGATCTAGAGTTTGCTACTGCTGATATGAATCAGATTTATTGTACTATTTCTCTTTGCTGAATTATTGAAGATAAAAGAAGATTTGATCAAAGGGTTTCCCCACACATTGTGGGGTTTGTCCCTGGCTAGCCGCCACATCTTGTGTCTCTTGTCTTGGCTTGTTTTCTGTCGATCGTTTAATGTTCTATCTGCACTTTACTTTATGTACATGTGATTGCTAATCAGTGGAATATAATAAGAAAAAAAAGTAAACTGTTATAAGCATAGAACATACCATAACTTAACAGTCACCCTCCCAGTGAGCCTCCCTTGCTCAGAAGTCGATATGTTGAACTGCTGCTCTCTCTACCCCACAGATAACCCAGCGCTGTCTCTAAGGAACTGCGTTAGCCCCTCTAGCTTCTGCGTCACCCTCTCTGGAACTGCATTGTATCTCCTACTTCTGCTCTACCTCTCTGTTATGTATCCTCGGCCTTGGAGTAAAGTCCCTTTGCCAAACTGCCCCTCTCACTGCAACTCAGATCACTTAGCTCGACTTTCTTAGCAAACCACGCCCCAGAAAAATTGAACTCTTTCATCTCTTGGTGTATCTCCAACTAACCCTCAAACCTCCTCTTATACTTTTCTTGTTGATGAATCAACGGTCGTGATCTAATTCTAATCAACTGCTAAGATTAAAATAGGCTTGATCCTCGTCACTTAGAACCTTCTCACCCATATTTTTATTAATACCTATTAATATTTTTATTTCCTAAGTTTGGACTTAGAACCCATTAAAAATATTAATTATTTTAATAACTCGTCATCCTAGTGGAATTTCTCCAAACGATTTTTGGGTCTTGGAGATCTCATGTGTTCTAGCCCCATCCACAAAATTTTGGAGCTAGAGCACATCTGATGCTACCCAAATCAACACTCCCTCTTAGCAAGGAATTTTCTCTAGTAATACTTCCCCATAGAAGCATCACATTGATCCACTGCATCAGTCCTCTGTGTTGTTGATGCTCAGCCTGATGCCCTTCATCCACTGCACCGTTGCTTCTTGTATTGTTTCCTATGACTCTGCCACTTCCATTGCTACAAATGTACTGCATCTCCCTCTCAAAATGTTGCATCATGTTGCCCATAGCATTTACACTGCTAACTGCTGCACTGCAACTTAGTTACTGAGAAATAAGTAACTGAAACTTCACCCAGAAACCGACATCTTGGTCAGTATGGATGCCTCGTGACCCTGAAGCTACCTCTGTTGTTAATCTGTGCTGACCTTTCGCTGCCACTGCGCTGCTGCAAACTTCTTTGTGCCTCTCGCACCTTTACAACATCCACTGTGTTGCCTCAGACTTTGGCACTCTAGAAATGCCACTATCGCTCCATCACACCTCGATCCAACCGACACCCGTCACTTTTCTACTGTCATTAAGGACTCCCATAGTCGTATGTGATCCAAGAGTTTAGGCACCTTAAGGATCCTGCCCCTATGTAGTCCTCTTGACTATAATTCCATGCCACCCCGTCTCTTCTCGAAAGGCGCATGAGCACTCATGGCACAATCATGATCATCGCCTTCCTTGTCTGCTTTCGTTAGAGCATCATTTGATTCATAAGCCTCCCCCTTGCCCTTCTTTCGAGGGCACTGAGTGGCATAATGTCATAGTTGCCCACCGTTGAAGCATCTGACCTTGGTTATGTCCTCCTTCTTTCTCTTTTGTTGCCTTTATTGTACCGTCAATGCAAGATTTTCATCCTCCTTCTCCTCCTTCTTGACCCGGGCTCCCTTGTTGCTACTACCTGTCTTTTTCAACCTCCCGAGCTCTTCTTGTTGAAGAGTTTCCCACATCTCCTCCCAACTGGGACAATCGCTCTGCCCAAGTTACTTTGGACAAAAATCTCCCATTCCTCAGTGACTACATTTAGGGCAGTTTTGGCAGTCCTAATTATGAACTCAAGATCTGGTGTAGACCCCACGGAAGTCAACTGGTCGTGAATCCTTGCAACCTAAGAAAGAAGGGATCGATCTCTTCTCCCTTCTTCATCTGGTACTATCTCAGCTGATTTTCTAATAGCATATTCCGTTGGACAGAAGATCCTTGATACAAGGTGTCAGCACCTCCCACATCTCCCTTGCTGTGTTCTTCTCAGCAATTTGTGGTACTACATGATCTTTGACCCCATCTAGGATCATGCACTTGGCCTTAAACTTAGGCCTCCTCATACTTATTCAATGGATTAATGGCTACCTTCAAGGCATAGTCCTTGATGCGATGTTTGTCTAGGATTGCTAAGATCCTGGCCTTCCAGATGACAAAATTGGATGCTCCATCCAATCTATCCCGATCCCTCAACCATCTCTGCTCAAAAAATAGGATTGGTTCTCTTCTCCCTCCCTTGCTGTCAATCTAGCAAGCCTTGGATTTGGATTTCTTTAGTGCTAGAAATCCTTTAAGGAACAAGCTCTTATAGACTCCCTCTGAGTCCTGATTTCTTTCACGCAAAATCTCCTACCAATTGTTGAATCACTTCCTCTCCAATCCTCCTTTGCTGCTGCAACTCGGATCTAGATTTCTTTGCATAGAAATCTGTCAAGGCAGTGACTCCCTCTACCTTAGCTTTGTCTCCACAGACATTATTCTGCACCAACAGAAACAACGTCCCACCAGCTCCTCTGATTGAATCTGCACTGCTTCTCCAGCCTCGGCAACTGAAAAAATTGAGCCTCTCAGGCTCTATGCTAGCCCAGAGAGATAATACAGTCACTGTGTGGGTTCCTCTCTGCCTTTCCGTCACCCTCTACAGGCTTGAAACGCTGACACAGACACTGCGTGAGCCTCTGCGTCACTCCTCTGCCTCTGTGTCACTCCTGCAGCTGCTCCTCCGCCTCTGAAACAACGTTGTCACTCGGGACAACTGCTTCTCTTGAAGCAAATTCTCTGGATCTTCTAGGCTAGTGTCTTCAATCTCCTATGATCTGCAATTCTTTGATACCATGTGAGAATTTCTGAATCTACACGTCAGAAATCCTATTGTAATTATTGGTTTATCATCTCCTACTTGTTCTTTACATTCAACAAGTTATTTAATTACTTAAACAATGATGAAATTACTATTGCAGCCTACACATATATACAGATCATGAATTGAAATAAACTGAGACAATCACACAAAGGACACCGTTATTTTTGGACAATCATCCCTGGAAAAACACAATTCAGGAAAATTGGTGCAACATATAGAGGGTTTGTATTATTAAGCACATTTCTGAATACACCTAGGGTGCCAAATCCGGCTCACCCAACAAAGAATAAACTTGGCAGAAGTACCTATATCAGGAGACAGATATTTTGACAATTCCAACAATTGGATGATCAAACCCCACAGATGACAATTGATGTTCCCAGTGCTGGGGAGCGATGGTTGCTCCAAGCTCTACACTGGAACTACGTCACCTCCTCTAGGAGTTGTGTCACCCTCCCAGTGAGCCTCCCTTACTCAGAAGTTGATATGTTGAACC
The DNA here is from genome assembly GCA_031772625.1 of Pinus tabuliformis. Lineage (NCBI taxonomy): Eukaryota > Viridiplantae > Streptophyta > Pinopsida > Pinales > Pinaceae > Pinus > Pinus tabuliformis. The sequence continues at coordinate 918,015,614 of CM062812.1, read as the reverse complement.
GCTGCTCTCTAAGCCCAATGATGCTTTAAGGAACTGCGTCAGCCCCTCTAGCTTCTGCGTCACCATCTCAAGAGCTGCGTTGTCTCTCCTGTTGCTGCTCTGCCTCTCTGCTATGTATCCTCTGCCTTGGAATAAAGTCCTCTGTCGAACTACCTGATGAGCCCCAAAAATGTACCATTATTTGGGCTCATTCAACCTCCTAATTTGGCTTAGTCCACCATTCTCATTTGTTTATTGCATGTTTTTGATTATTTTTATGTTAATAGAGTGAATTTGGTTAGTCATTATGCCAACAAGTCTAATGGGTGCTTTGTGTAGCCTTTTTGGTCAACTTGGAGACAAAATTGAAGGTCTTAATGAGCACTTGGCAGCCAAATTCGTGGGAGAACAAGCTAGAGGATTTGTAGGAAGGTGTCCCCTTCATTTATGGGCCCTTACCTCGAATTCTCCACCATCAGCTCGGAGTTCAAGGGCCACCAAATCAATCAGCACAAGGGCAGCCAAGCAAGTCAAGTAGGACTGCTGTTAACTCCAAGTCTTGGGCAGCCAAGTCCCTAAATTTTAGGAGGACTGTTGGGTCCTCAAATTGTATAAATAAGAGGGCTTAAGACCTCATTTCAGTTAGTCATTTTGGTTAGCTAGTGGTTAGTCAATTTTTGTAGCTAGTAGTTGGCCAGTAGGTAGTCATGTTGTAATTCGATTTGTAAGCCAGTTTTGGCATGACATTAGATTTTTGATTATGAATAAAGGCAAGCAGATTTGGATCTAATTCTGAGTTTTTAAGGGAGCTATAGCTCTCAGGTTAGGGCCCAACCTGAGAGCAATAGACCTCCTCTTCTTTGTATTGCTATTGTCTTTCTTTTTCAGCACTTTGTTTCTTTGTTTTGACATGCATTTCGAAAATACAGTCTGCTGATTTAGTCTTTTTAATGTGATTAAGTAGGATTAGTTCATGGTTAATTCTCTTTCAGCTGCTTAGATTAGAATAGGAGGATTGTAATTCATCAAGAGCTCCAAGAAAAGGTTGATAGTGCTTCACTGCCATCTCTGTTTAGAGATTGGGGTGCAGTCTGTACCAACCACCAAAAAACGCAGTCTTTTACTTTCATGCAAGCTGCAACACAGTCACTTTAATTGTAGATCCATCCATGCACTCTGATCTTGAGCCATACTTCTTCATTCCACTTCCATGCACGAGTTCCCTTCACAATTTACATTGTTGTTCATTGGTTTAATAGCACAGGTAGCAGGTTAATGAGTTCTCGTTTTTGGTGACAGTCATAAGCAATTTGTTTTATTTACACTGCTCCACATCATTCCATTTCCTTCCTCTTCTTATCAACCACGCCTAAAGCCACCTAATCGACCTCTGTTCAGCTCGTTTACCTTCCAGCTCTTCCATCATTCACGTAGCTCCATTTTCTTGACCTTTCGTTGATCCCATCCTTCCATCCACCAACCGACTTCATGCACTCTTTCTCTACCTTATTTCTCTGCCCCTGAGCCATCACCAGCTCCATCTCCATCCTACCTATCCACCCATACCACTCCATCACTTCACCATCACCCAAAACTCCCACGGTAGAACATCCTGTAGAAGTTAACAGACTTCCTGTAGAATTCCTGAGTTTCCTGTAGGATCCCCTGCAGACATCCTGTAGAAGCCTGCAAACTCGGTTGCTGAGCACCTGAACGTTGTAGACTTCTGTGGACTGATGCTAGGGACCCCCTGGGACCTCTCCTAGCCCCCCTGACCTTTCCCAAGCTTTCCTTCCCTTCGAACCGCTCCTGCACAGTCAAACCCTAATCAAAAGCACCATCACAATAAATCCAACCACTTAAGAACAAAATACAAAAACATGTCTTTTCAGATGCAAGTAGCTTAGATTCATGCATTTCAACTCACTAGAAGTAATGGCATCATTGGTAGAAGTTTCATTCACATTTTTGCATTGTAAGGGTCAAGCTAGTCAAATTAGGGTTTACTAGGGTTTCCATGCTTTGTTGGCTTTCAGTTTCCTTTTTGCAAAGTGGGTTAGCTTTCTTCGAGATAACTTTCGTCCATCACTCATAAAGCTTCTTCTGAGAGCATATAGAAGTTGGCTTGAGCCCTAGCGGACTTGTGCCAGCTGACCAAGTGACAGCTGCGACAAGAGCTAGTACTTGTGCATACAGCACCGTCACTTCCAAGTTTGTACAAACTACCGGGTTGATAAAATTAGAGATAGGAAGCCCCAGGAGTTGTAGCATTATTGCTACAATACTGGAGCCCACCACTACCCCTCTCATTGCAACTAAAATCACTTAGCTCGACTTTCTCAGCAAACCACGCCCCAGAAAAATCGAACTCTTTGATCTCTTGGTGTATCTCCAATTGACCCTCAAGCCTCCTCTTATGCTTTCCCTATTGATGAATAACGACCTTGATTTAATTTCTAATAAATGTAGGACCATACAGCAAGAAGTAAGGGATAGTTGGGCCTCCAAAATGTCTTCACAATGTCATACACTTTCACCTTCATTCCCACTTTATTGCCTCATTTCATTACTTTGTCATTACATTAGCCTCCATTTTCATTACCATATCGATTCATATTTGTATTTTCCAAAATTATTAGTTTTAAGTATTTAAAGTGAATTTATGATTAAAAGTTAGAAAAATAACATGTATTTACTTATACCTAAAGGTGGAATGAGTTTGGTGGCATGTGTAGGTGATTTGGAAGCTTCCAAAATACTCTTATGTGGCCTCCAAGGTTCAATTTCGAATTCTCTTCAAGATTGGAAGGAGAGTTGGAATAGGAGTCAAACATATCTCATGGAGAAAAATCATGGATATGTATCTAATTGGTTGATACTTTTATGGATTTAAGGAGAGAATGGTGGATCACCATTAATGAGGTAGTTGTTTAATTTTTGTATAAATAAGAGAACATTCTCCTTTCATAGGAGAGGGAGGGAAGAGGAATAATTTGTAATGTGAAACTTGTAATATTGGAGAAGTTTGGAATCATGGAAGGAGATGTAATGTGAGGATGTAATAAGATAAGTTTGTTTTAGCATAACATTTCAAGTCATGCAAGTGTGTTTTAATTTTCGCAAAGTGTGCTTAGATTAGTTATTTCATTTATGCAAATGTGTAATTTCAATTCTTGCAAATGATTTTTACTTCCGAAAGTATGTGGTGTGATTTATTGCTTTCTAGAATAGATTTATTTTTATGTCTATTGTCATTTTTCATTTAATAGATTAAGATTTCTCTTTCGAAATTGGAAATCATTCTCTAGCACATATGGTGCATGTGTGCCTCGCAAGTCCACATACCCCGGGGTTGATAATTTATGTTAAGGAATTTAAGCAATTAAATTACCTCTACAGGGTCTGCAAGGCATGTAAAAAAGAGACAATATTAGTCTCGATCTTGATCTCAGATATTCCTAGAAGAGACTGAAAAATATACAGAGTATGAAGGAAGGTTTCCACAGTAAGAAGGATAGCTTGACACGGTGCATCAAGTGGGTACAGATAAGGATCAAAAGAAATCTAAGGAAGGTTGGAAAGAAGCTTATTGTAAAGGGCTATTAGACTAGGGACTGAGTTTCCCTAGTCCTGGTGCAAAGCAGTGCAGAAAAGAATATCAACATAAGGTGACTAAAAGGAGCAATGACAAGGTCTTATAAGCATACTCAATTGAAGGGTCCAGTGTTTGGAATTTTTCAATAAAGGCTTCAATAAGAGAAATTTGCAGAAGGGTTTTCCTCTCTAGGTGGGAGAGGTTTTGCCCTGGCTGAGAGCCAACATCTTGTGTTCTTGTCTCTTGTGTTTTTGGTAATTGTTTGATGAAGGAAAACAAACACTAATAATAAGAAGAAGATCAAGCTAAGATAAATTGTAAAATCACTTCACAAATTGTTATCAAGCCTAGAAGAATCTTACTAATACTAATTTCCCTATATTCTTCAACATGGTATTAGAGCTAAGGTGCAGAAGTCAAAGAAAGGGCAGCAAAAGAGACATACAAGGATCAATCCTCAAGAAGGGCATCAAAGTAAGGTTAAGGGTTTTGTCAAGAATAAAGGATCAAGTCTACAACAAGTAGTCTACATCAGCAAAGAACCTTTTCTCCACAGTGATCATCAAAAATGTCACCAAGAACCTTACCATTATGACTATAAAAAAAGATAACTCAAAGTCAAATATTATCATCTTGGAGAAGGTCGAAAATCCGAGAAGCGGTCCTAATCTAGACTACAACAAAAGGAAAACACAGTACCTTTCACAGTCTTAGTGCTAGCCTCAAAATTTGGGTGTCATTACAACCCATGTCATACCACAACAATCTTAATGACTTAAGCAGTTTCGATGATTGGTATTGAACAATGATGGATTCCACAAAGATCTTTCCTCATTCTAGTCAACTCAAGCAAGGTTCTACTCCAGCAAGGAGCATTGCAACAAAGTTACAAAGATATACAGTCACAACATACATTACAACAATGTCACTTCAGAAGGAGAACAAAATGCCACATCTCGGGTGGACATCATGACAATGCTCTCAAAATTCTTGATTTCGATTCCATACCCTCACAGTCAAAGAATCAAATAATCTCAACATATCAGAAAAGAATGTAGTTCTTGGTGTTGAACAATGCAAGGAAGTCTCAAGAAAGGTTCTGGAACTCTATTGTACCAGGCAGCTCAAGCAAGAATCTCATTGAAGGAGATCATTCAAGAAAGCATCAAGGTGAAGATTCCATCTTCACATGACAAGTATCTTTTCATTCTATATTCAATTTCGGATAAATGACTTCATGATTGCAAGGACATCTATGAATTGGATGGGTTAACAAGATTCCTTGCATGTAGAAGGAGAATAGACATAGTCCTCTAAGTAGATGAAGTCATAAAAAGGTCTCCTTTGAATTTATGAAAAGGGATAGTTATGGAAGATTCCCTCACATAGAAAAATTGGAGACATCAAAGTGATGTAGATGATAAACTCATTCTCTTAAGGTGCAATAAAGAAGGTCAAATGAAATCTGATCTACATGAAAGTAAAAAAGCATCAAAGGATGTAGGATATCTTCTCAAGGTATTATATATAAGATCTAGGAATGAAGACAACCATCATTAATGCACTGGCAAGGTAACAAATATCCATGAACAAGAAGCTTACCTCATTCAACAACTTGTAGTCTTTATGCAACATAGAGAAGGACAAGTTGATGGCAAAAATATTGAAGGTTAAAAGAACTCAACCATGTGCAGAAAAGGAAGGCAAGGTTGGTCCTCAAGCAAGACAAAATAAATATAGTTAAGATTGAATGCTATAGAAATATTTTTGAAGCTCATATCACTAAAAGACGGAGGAAGCTGAAGAAAAGGGCCATGGAAAGAGGGAGTAACAAATCTCTCCTATGAGTAAGATAGTATCCTTCACAAAAATATCCTATCATTAGCTCCTAGATATTTTGTTATAAGATATGACAATGATAATAAGATGCATCATGGCATCATGGAAGCATTAGAAGCAAAAGCTCGTGACATCACCATGAGAAACATGAAGGAAAAAAGGGACAAAATCCATGGCATTCAAACATGAATGATATAGCTATTGGGAATCTCATTGAACATTGAAGGAAAGACAGATGTCATCCAGGACAAGGCTCATCATACATCAAGGCAAAAAGGAAAAATCTTCCAGATGGGGATATGCAAGATCCTCAAGGTTCTCTAATAGAATCCTCATCAGAGGATCCACTAATCTAGAGAGGAAGCAAGTGTTTCATCAGGAACTCCAACTTATGTAATTCATGGGATGATGGTGTGATGACATGAATCAGATCAAGGGATTGAAGATCTTTTCAATCAAGGAAGCTGTTGGAAGAAGCCTAGATGACCTAAAGGTAAAATGAGGTATGTATGCTTGTATTTAATATTATAATGTCATGTCATATGGTTTCAGGTAACATGGATCATTACTTATATCTTAAGAAGCATGATCAAGATAAAAAGGATCTTCTCCTCTGAAAGAATGCAAGAAGGCATAAGTCACACTAGATGAAATCAACATAATATGTCCTCATATGAAGTATGATGTAGTTGACTAAGAAACTCTGATTGAAAGCTCCTGGAAATGGAATGTGTGAGGAAGGAAGAGATCGTGAGATATGCAACCATGATGAAGGCAATCAATATGTAAAAGACAAAGAAGATTTGACTAGGAAATCTCCTGGAAAGATATGAAGACTCTAATGAAAGTTTGAAAAAGATGAAGACCCTTGACAATGGATATCTTTGGGAGATGTGTCAACATGTATGCAGGATGTTGATACCTACAGGAAGATGTCATGATAAAGATCCATCTCGAAAGGTACAAATTGATTTAATATTATGTTTTGATTTCTTGAATAATATCTAGATGAGTTCATGTAGGGACATTGGCACAAGAGTCGTAAGTACAGGTACAACTAGCATTCATGTGATGGATGGAAATTCCTGAAAGAAACATGATGAGGAAGAAGTGGCCATATGACAAAGGTTCCAAATATGTATCAAGAAGGTCACTTTCCATGAAGAAAGGAATGACATAACGAACTAAGAAGGAAAGTGATGGATGGCTAATGCCCTACAAGGAAGAAGCTCAACTAAATTTCATGACATCAAGGAGAGAAGTTGAACAAGCAGTTGAAGGACCCACGAAGAAGAATTTTTTGATATATAGAAGAGTCCCTAGATAAGAGGGAGCTCTGATAGGTCCTTGATCAAGAGGAAGTTTGAATTCAGTCACCCCTGATTACAAAAGAGTGCCAGTTGTATTTTTCTATTTCATGTGTCATGCACTAGACCAAGACTAACAGTCGTAAGTCTAGATGAAGGCCATGAATGGAAATGTAGACACATGATATACACATCATTGTTGTCTTCACTTGGGAAGAAATAATGGAGGATTGGGTAATCATCTAGCATCGGATGCTCTTTGAGGATGTGTAGGGCATCCAGGATAAGAATAGGCAAGAAGACCAATATTCTTTGAGGGTTGGGAACCTAAGATAAGAATAGTCCTAGAAGGACATACTCGGTGAACACCCAGGTGGGTATGAACCTTGAGAGACAATGATGAAGGTTTCTATAGTAATTGGTCTCGCCAAAATTGTGCTATGATCTTATAAGAGATAGAGCTGTTAGTCAAGGCCTTGTTGTGGAAACAATGTTGGTTACTATGATGCTAGAACATATGGATTTCCAATCTGATTTCTCTTATGTAAATTCCTCAAATTGAAAATGCCCAAACACCTTGAAATGACTAATGACTACCTCCCTAGTTAAGAGGGAGTGTTGAATAAAGTGTAACTAGGTTCGGTCTTCAGATTGACTAAGTAATTATGTAATGAAAAGAAAAAGATGATAAAATGTATTTTTTTAAAGCTTGCCTCATGGGTTTCATGGGCAAGAAGTTTTTATAGGTCAAAGAATTCTTCTTGATGTCTTTACGGATTTGTTATCTAGTCATAAATATATTTTAGAGTCATATGAATTATTGTTACACTTGAAAAGAAAAATCTATTGAAGTAATTGTATGCTCCAAGACCTTATCGAGAAGCTCTGTAAGAAGTCGGCTCAAGTATGATTGAATATGCCCCTTGATGAAGTTGGCCTACCCACAGAAGACTAGTCAGCTTAAAAGAGGGAGACAGTCCCTATATAAAGGAGGAACTGCGTCTTCATTTGGAGAAATAAATTTGGTCAAGATTTGAGATCAAGTGCGAGAAGAAGTCTACATTTCAGGCATTAGGAAGAGGCAATTCAGCAAAGAGCAAAGAAAAATATAGCGCAGTAATAAGCTCGTTCTGGTTTGGGTTTGTACTGAACGCAAAAAGAAACCACAGACTCTAATTGTAATGTAAAAGTTACTTTTAAAATTCAATAATCAATCTATGCATACAAACCTGAATTGACAAGAAGAAAGAAAGAACGAAACAAAATATTATCAAAAAAGGTGATGGCACTCAGAGGCGATTAACACTCATACACAATTTAGTCCCCCCCCCCCCCGACGTTTGAGGGGGGGTTTTTTTGCAAAATTGAAAGCAAAAACACACAATTTCACCTTAGGGAATTCCAATTCTCATACACAAAATTGTAGATGCAATGCATGATGCATAAGGTTTTTGTTTTCAATTCCACTTAATTTTCACATGAAAATGAAGATATTCGCCTAATCACTAATAAAAACACTTTTCAGAACAATGACTAAAACACCAATTCTTTCAGGCAATCCAATGATCAAGAAATCAGTTCGCTAATGACCTAATGACAAGACGAAAGTAAAATATAAACAAATCCTTATCAAAGGCACTCAAAACCAAAATCAAACCAAATGGAGGCTTCAAAGAGATAACAAGACACTCAGGGACTCAAGTAAGAGAAGCTAGAACAAATTTGGACATAGAGAAAATCAGACAAAAGAAAAATTTTGCATGAACAAGGACTAATGTAGGTGCTAAAAAGGCACTAATACTCTGCAACACGGGCACAAAAATGGCTCAGGAGCGTTGCAACACTCTTTCTCTAGACCAGAGGGAGTGTTGATTAGGGGATGCAAGGTTTCGAATAAAAAATTTCAATTGAAACTCAATGAAAGGTCCAGGTATATTCTTGACTAAGTAAGACAGTGAAGGTATGAAGAAGAGGTAAAATAAGCAGTAAGGACACCAAGGGAATACATCATTCCCTAATATGGTCTCCAATTTTTTATACGGAATCTATGATTGTGGACAGAAGTGTCTTCCCTAGGCCTGGTGGATTGACTTAGAACAACAAAAAGAAAAGACTATAATGTCTTCCTTAAAGTAATTGAACAATGGTATGAGGCCTACCTAGAATCTATCGTAAGCTTCGCCTCCTTTCTCAGCTTGTATGCTCCAATCCTAGCTCTGGTCGCTATAATTAGAACATGCACAATCAAATAACACAAGCCAAAGATCTACGACATCTATGTAGCATAATCCAATCACTTCATCCAATAGATCAACATGGTATCAAAATACATGAAATCATAACATCACATATAGGAAAACAATGTACTCCTTGTATTAATAGAAATAGAGAGAGTTGCAACCAAATATATAGTTGATCTTGTAGAACATCTCCTCCAATTTGACTTATCCTTCCTTGTCACAAAGTGTGCCTCTATGTCACCCTAATGCATGGAATAATGACTCTCACAACAACAACATGACGGTAGAATCTATCTCCAAAATCCAACCCCTAGCTTGTGGATGACAGTGGATATATTGAATAGGATGGTAGGTTAGGAATTATTATCCATTTACCAATATAGGCTTGAGCTCCACTCTTGATGGGAGGATGAGCTCAAGGGATAAGGGGTAAAATCTCCATGGTAGGATAGGATAGATTGAGGACTTTCATCCAAGGTAAATGGTTAGAACAACCTTTGGAAGCTTCTGAAAGAGGAAGCTTCGGTATTCTTTTTATTTTTCCCGAATTTCTAGAATCAACGCACCCCATCAAGGGACAACCTATTGGCGATCAACACAGGTCCAAAGAGGGCCAACCTTCTAGTGAACGTAGTCTCCTAAGGAAGTAGGGTGTGTTGGGCCTTAAAAGCACTGAAATGAAGTAGTTAAAGGCATAAATTCAGGGATTAGGGAGAGTCATGCTTAGGGATTTGTGCAAGGGTGATGACAAAGGGTAAAAGGATGTTGATTGATCCAGTTAATAGGACTATTGACCAAATGTGACAAAACGGTCTATAACAATGTCAATAGTCAAGTTAATGCAATCAAAGATACCCGCACAGTTCATGTTCACCCTTTGCGGTTCTTATTTAATGTTAGCAGATCCTATTCATTTACAATTCCTGTTCACCCTTCATAATTCATGTTCAACCTTCACACTTCTTGTTCACCCTTCACTATTCCTGTTCACCCTTCGCAGTTCCCGTTCACCCTTCATAGTTCTTATTCAACCTTCACACTTCGTGTTTAACCCTCGATAGAAAGAAACTCCAAAAATAAGAAGAAAAGATATGTGATGATGATGTCCAAATGAGCTTGAGGTCACTTAAATTTATATGCTTCCAAGGGTGTCGAATTTTCTTTAGGGTCGACCTGATCAAATGTGCATATGCAGGCTTTTATTCATCAGTACACTTTACATTATCCAAATTGAGTGCTTCTATAGTCAAACTTGGTCCCCTCGAAAAGAGGAGTCTAGTCCCATGGTTGGAATTTTTCACTGAGTTGCCAAAATTAACACTCCCTCTTAGCTAGAGATAAATTCCAACTGCATCATGTCATGTGTATCTTCTCATCATATCATGTCCCATCTCTGCTCAACTCCAACTCCTGAAACATTCTCGAATCTAAAGAAGAAGAATCACGGAGCATTAGCTACCACCCTTTATAATGTTGGAGAACACATCTCAATCTCAAAATAATATTAGGGAGCACATATCAACCTGAAATCACATCGGGGAGCACATCTCAACTCAGAATTTCATGGGGTAGCTAAACATCTACAACCCCATGTCAAGTAATAGGTGATATAGAGGAGCACATCTCAACCCATCCTATTTCCCACTAATATTCCCAACAATGACCCTCAAGAGTCATGTGGTAGAGCACCTGCATCATAATCAGCTTGGGTTTTACATCCCCAAGTACACTCTGAACTCGTTGGCCAAACGAGGAGCAGTAATCCCAACAAGCCTAACTTGTGGGTATGATGCTAATTGGGGTATACTCTGCAAAGAACAAGATAGGGGAGAAACATCTCCAACCCTATGGGTAACATATTGGGGAGCAACAACTGCAACCCTATTTTCTAGATATCCCTTAACCCTAAGAGCCCTCCATCTCAATTCCTCACCCTAGGAACTCAGACAAGGGGGAAGAGTTGGCTAATTGTTCTCGATCAGTGATGACCGTTATCAGGAGGGGTCATATCCATAAGTCGAAGCTTCTCTCTAAATACCAAGAACTTTTCTTTCGATAAACCCTTGGTGATAATATCTGCAATTTGCTCATATGTCGATATATGATGGAGTCTAATGGCTCCTCTCTACACCATGTCTTGAATTTAATTATATAGAATCTCAATGTGCTTGGACTTGTCATGAAATAAGGGATTATCTGCCATACAGATCCCACTTTTTTTGTCTCAATATATCATTGTAGTGTCTAGGACCTGCTTAAATAACTCTCCAAAGAGCTTTGTTAACCAAACTTCTTTGCAGCTAGCCAAGCTAGCTGCGATGTACTCTACCTTGATGGTACTCAATTCTATGAAATTTTGCTTCCTTCTCATCCAAGATATCATCGAAGATACAAGACTGAAACAAAATCCATATGTACTCTTCTTTTTGATAATGTTTCCTGCCCAATCATCATTAGTATATCCATGAAGTCAAACCTCTCCAGTAGAATATCTCAGACCAAGGGTGATCATCCCATGAAAATATCTCAAAATGTGTTTGGCAGTGATCAAATGCACATGGAGGTGCTCGGTCATGAATTGAATTAATGTGTTCACTGCATAACATATGTCTAGATGGGTGTTCACTAAGAACATCAAAGCCCTAAAGAACTATCTATACTCGAATGGATTCGCCAAATCAGGACCTGTAACATCTCCACATAACTTCTTGAAATTTATTTCCATCAGTGTGGGAAAGGACTTGCATTCTGTCATTCCAAATCTCTCTAACAGATTCACGACATATTTTCCTCGTGAAAGTAAAATCTCACTAGGCCTTTGCCACATGTCAAGGCCTAGAAAGTAGTGCATGATTCCAAGGTACTTCATCTCGAATTCAGAAGCTAGATCCCTCTTGCACTCAATTGTTAGGGGCTCACTACCTGTCACGAATAAATCATCAACATATAAAACCAAAATCAACGGCATACCTTGGACTACCTTGATGTAGAGGTTGAGATCGACATTGCTTCTTATGAATCCCAGCTTCAGCAAATAACTATCTATGCAGGGGTACATGCCCCGAGGGCTTGCTTCAAACCATACAATGACTTCTTCAACCTACAAACATGTGTCTTTTGATCCTCTACTTCAAATCCATGTGGCTGCTCAACATACACTTCTTCCTGTAACATGCCATGGAGGAATGTTGTCTTCACTTCCATTTGACGTAGGGTCTGTTGTACCTTGGGAGACAATCTCTTACTAAAAGGAGATCAGTGCCCAAGACATTTATTCTGAACTGTGAAAGGATTAATTGGTTGTCCCATCATTTCATGAAACCCCATAAATTTGATAAACACCCTTTAACTTTCCATATGTGAACAATTTTTCCAAAGTGGCCTTTTGATGTTGAATACAAATGAAGAAAGAGTATAAATAAGTGATGGCGGAAAGTTTTAGATAATAGGCTTCCTTGCACAAAATCTTTTATCTTCAACTCTAGAAGAAATATGATTAGCATGTAATGAAATTTAGAAAAGAGGAGCGCATCATTAAGGGTTTTTAACTTTAATTCATAGAAACTCAAACTCACAACACTATAAAATCAAAGCCCGGCAGCTTAATTACTATTTTCCAAGACGAAAAATTAACACAAGATGAAACAGGAAAGACTTATTGTACCCAAAAAAATTTGGAATCACTGTGAAAACTTTATTCATCAACACATGAAAAGTGAAAGTACAATATTGTATTTGCCTCTGAGGTCCAAAATTCTAGAACCTCCAAAATGCCTTAGAAAGTCTTTTTTGTACAAAATTTCAAAAAGGATAGTTATAAAATTTTCAACCTTATAAACTGCTACACGACCAAATGTCCTCCTATTCGAATATTACATTTAGAAAATAAAATTACATTGAAAGAAAACATTTCTGCTAAACATTATAAAACCTCGTCGTTAAAAAAAAAACTCTTTGTCATTGGATGGCTTGTGAGTCAGGAACAAAAGAAGGTCCTCCTCCTGCATCGGTTGCTTGGGGTGACATCCATTCTCTTCACTTTTTCCAGATATCTAGTTTTGCATTTGAGTTGTTTGGGGAAGGTGTGTTTTAAAGACAAAAGTTGAAAGGACACTGGACCTGGCGGTGGCAAACAATGCTGACTAGGATGTTTGCTAGTGAATTCGGAGGCCACGATAGCAAGAGAAGGCAACAAAAGTACATGAAAATGATTTGAAATGGGGCTTTATATGTTGGATGGAAGAACGAGATGGGAAAACAAAATTCAATGCTTTTGTAGACTATTAAATTTTTTGCAGAGTGAAATAAATGAATGAAATGACATGCATGAGTGAAAGGTGGTGGAGGGAAAGGTTACGTGGTGGGATGAGTGGTGGGGGCGACCTCTCTTGCTGACGAAATCACGCTCACTTGTTGACGGCACCGCGGGGGAAATCACTAGTACGAGACATCTTCATAGGAGTGCCTCCGCAGTCAATCTGAGTCGTAGATCTAAACTCAACAGGATCGTTTTAAAATCCTTTCAGAGACACACCTCCCGTTAAATTTTGGGTAATTTGTGCTGTCGGGTTTGCCCCATCACGTGGGCCCCGTCGAAAAAATTCATTCTCCCATTGTACATACATGTCCTTTAACCTTTGACCATTGGGTTTACGACTCACTGTCAATATTTTATGATTGCACTAATTTTGATTAGCAAGCTAAGCTTTGATTTTTATTTTCAAAAAAACTTCATTAATAAAACAACCCCAAGCGCTTTCAACTCCTATCTTTTTCTCTTTTTTCTTTGATATTTGGTTTTTTTTTTAACAAAAAAATGCTATAGACATCTTGATAGGAAAAAATTAAAACGAGTTACAATAGGGTCCATCCTTGACTTGTGGCAAGAGCGACTATGAAACAAATGGTTGTATATCGAGCCACAGGTGCAAATATATCATCATAATATTCTCTCTCTTTCTGGGAGAATCCTCGGGCCACGAACCTTGCTTTATATTTCTTAATGCTGCCATCAACTCCATGTTTACTATTAAATAACCACTTTGAAGTCACCACAAATTTCTCCTTTGGTCACTGCACAACATCCAATACGTCATTCTTCATGATTGATTCATATTCTTCAGCCATAACATCCTTCCAAAATTGTTCTTTCATGGATTCTTTAAGGGTGGGAGGTCTGTCTTGTATCATAGTGCTCATGGCTGCAACATATCCCTAGTACCTGCATGGCTTCTTTCTTTCTCTAAATGATCTTCGAATGGGAACTTGTCTCTCATTATCCTACAATGTGTTACAAAGCCAAAGTGGCCTCTTCCTGGCAAGAGGATCAGTTGGAGGAGGATCTAAGGGATCCATAAGTTCCATGGGATCATTGAAAATGTCGATCTCAAATTCAAGCACATAAGGACCATATAAAATATACATATCATCATTCTTCTTCTCATGAGGAGGAGGCGAAGGAAGGTCCCTTTCTTTCCCAAGGGCAACATCTTCAACACATGTTACATCCCTTCTAATATCAACCTTCCTTTGATCAAGAATATATATTCTAAAAGCTTTAGAATTTTCACAATATCTAAAAAACGCAACTTTCCTTCCCATGGCTTCCATCTTGTTTCTTTTGTCCTTCAACACATGGAAATATACATGGCAGCCAAAGATACATAGATTTATAACATTGGTCTTGACACTTGTGAATGCTTCTTTGGGGGTCTTGTTGTCTAATTCTTGATGAGGCACCTTATTTTGAACATATACGACAACATTCATTGCTTCTCCCTAGAGGAGCTTTGGCAACTTTTGATCATGGAGCATGGCACGGGAAGCTTATACAATAGACCTGTTTTTTCTTTTAGTTACTCCATTTTGTTCATGAGTATAGGACACAATTATCTTCTTATTGATACCTTCCTTCTTGCAGAAATCGTCGAACTCATTTGAAATGTACTCTCCACCATTATCAGAGTTGAATATCTTGATTTTCTTCCCTGTTTGATTTTCAACCAAAGTTTTGAACTCCTTGAACATCTCAAAGGCTTCGTCCTTGTGCTTCAAATAATATATCCACGTCTTTCTTGAGAAGTCATCAATGAAAGTGATGTAATAGACATGGCCACCAGTGGAATGTATGGGCATCAGACCACATAATTCAGAATGAATGAGATGGATGATTTTGTTTGCCTTGTTCTCGCTAATGGGGAATGGTCCCCTTATCTTCTTTCCATTGGCACAACTTGGACATACTCAATCATGTTGGACTTGAACATCAAGAATACCAGAAACCAATTTCTTCAATTTCGAAAGAGCATAATTGGGCCAATAATTGATGCCATAGATTGCTTATATGATTTGTATCATGGACCAATGTTAGAAGAGGTCTTCCAGTAGCCATGTAGAGTCCTTCAAATCTCGATCTCAATGTGAATGAATCTCTCATAGGTGATCCAACAGGCCAAGCAAGAACCTTTCCCCTACTAGAGGCAACCCTCATCCCTTTGTATTCCAAAGAAAATATTTATACCAAATGCTTCTTCAATCTTGACACATACATCACATCATGGAGCACAACAAATTCCCTAGATTCCAAATGGAGTTTGATGGACCCAAATCCTTTAACGGGATGAGTGGAGTTGTCTCCAAGAATAATTTTTAAATTTGAATCCCTCTCTACCAAATTAGAGAGAACTTCTTTATACCCAGAGAAATGATGAGTGGCCCCATTATCAACCAACCCGTTATCCCACAAATATGGAGGAGAGGAACTAGTTAGGGAAGAAATAAAAATATATTCAGATTGATTGCCAACAATACTTTCATACTTGGAGTATCTTGACTTCTTTTTAAGATGATGATCTTCTTCATGGTAACTTGGAACATCTTTTCGTATTCTTTCATATCTTACATTTTTATCATTCCTCCATTCATCTCTTCTTCTTCAATCATCAAACATGCTATTGTTGCTTCTAGTGTTGTAGCGTTGACCATTGTTCTTCTCAGAGCAATCTTGAGCATAATGACCCTTCTTGTGACAATTGTAGAATTCGATGTGAGATTATGTTCTATCATTCATTTTATTTCTAGGCGGAGGCTTTCTTGAATTTGATGGACCTCCTTTTCCTTGATTCTTCTTTTTTTGAGTGACGAATGCAACAGGCTCTCCTTCTTCATTCTTTTGAATCCTTCCTCTGGATATCATCCTTGATTCTTCTTGAGTGAGTTTTCCAACAATATCATCAAATGAAGGGAAGGAATTATTGTTTCTTATAATAGTAATGAAGGTTTCCCAAATGGGAGGGAAAGAGTCACAATCACCAATTCCTTGTCAGGCATAGTCTCCCAAACTCTTTACAAATGATCTCTATGATGAGATATCCTCATAATGTAGGATTGCACAAACTCTCCCTTGTTCATCTTCATGTGTTTGAGTTGATATTTCAAATAGATGGTTTCATTCAAATTGTTGACTTCATACATGTCATGTATCTTATCATACATGTCGTTAGACTTCCTCAAATTTCCAACATATGCAAGTAAATTATCTTGTGAACCATCAATTATAATTTTCTTTGCCTTTAACTCAACTTTCTTGTGCTTCTTCTTGGCAACAACAAAATCATTTTCCTGAGGCTAGGGTCACTGTTCCTTGAATTTATTCCAAGACATCATTGTTTTCAGCTATGATCTTCAACCCAAGCTTCCATGCAACAAAGTTAGATGAGTCACCCAACTTCTCATGTTCCTTCAAGGAGGAAGACATGTTGACTTGACTAGATAGGCTTCTTCAACTTTCCAAAGATGATTACTTCAATTCTTGTCTAATTTTGGGCTTGTCCTTCACCTTATCTCTGATACCATGTTAATTTTCACAATGCTCTATGTTGTTTCAATTACTTTTAGCCCAATTCACTTCAATTACCAATATTTTCAATAACAATTAATATTTCCAATCATCAACAATAATTGAAGATAGAACAGTAAATGCAATGATAAAGGAGACAATCAACACATCAAAAAGATACACTAGGTTTTTTCAAAGACTAGGGAAAAACCCATTGTGGGGAAAAATCTTTGAAATTATTCTTCTATTAGATTGTCATAAAATGTTCAGCAAAGAGTACAATGAGCCCAAATCCATAAATGATAATCAAAGTCAAAGTATTGATTTGTTCAACAAATCCACCAACCAATATCCAAAATATGTGTCAATAGTCAAGTTAATGCAACCAAGATACCTGCGAACTTCCTATTCACCCTTCGCAGTTCCTGTTCACCCTTCACAGTTGTTGTTCAACTTTCGCAGTTTTTGTTCACCCTTCATAATTCCTATTCAACCTTCACACTTCCTGTTCAACCTAAGATTTTACATAGAACGAACCTCTAAAAAGAAGAAGAAAAGATATGTGATGATGATGTCCAATGAGCTTGAGGTCACTTCAATTTATATGCTTCTGATGGTGTCCAATTTTCATTAGGGCCCACCTGATCAAACGTGCATATGTGGGCATTTCTTCATAAGTACACTTTCCCTTATCCAAATTCACTGCTTCAATAGTCAAAATTGGTCCTCTCAAAAAGAGGAATCTAGTCCCATGGTTAGAATTTGTCACTAAGATGCAAAAATTAACATTTTGTATATCAGGACTGAGGCAATAAAACTTCCCTTTGACCCTTCTTATTCTACCTCTTTTCCTCATCTCTTCTTTGCTAATGCCATCTCTCTTGATTGCAATGAAATGTTGGAACAATGGAAGTCCATTGTACTTAACATTTCTAATATGTTCATCATGGAAATAATGTTAGGAAAATGACTGAAACCTTAACTACGCAACACAACACAAGGAGATAATTCAGTCTGTGGCAAGGTAATGCATTTTTGGCAAGGATGGGATGTAAGCTAGGGATGAGTTATGTGCTATAATAGATGAGTGTAGAAAGTAGGATGTATTACACCATTGTGTAGGTAGAGAATATAGGCTGTAGGTTAGGCATGTGCTATTGCTTGGGGTCAGAATGAAGATTCCAAGCTATGATTTTTCCATTGCACATAACCGAATCGTAGTCTATAAGTGGAGCTTGTGTCATAGCGCAAGGGTGGGTTGTGTGTTGCTACGTGAAATGGAACTAAGAACTAAAAAAAAACTAAGTGTTATGGTGTAGAAATATATTTTGAATGAAACACTGCCAAAAGTTGTAGTGTAGTCCAAGTATTCAGGACATGCCATTGCACACCAGAGTAGATTAGCATGTAAATAGGGTCACAACACAAGAACTAATTGCAAGAAGATGTTTGAGGAAAAATGCAGAGTAGTAGAGAGCAATAAAATGTGCAAGTGATGGAAGGGCCTGTGTATGTGTGTGTGTGTGTGTGTAGAGGGATACAAACCATTAGGTGAATGGACCATTTTGGCATAATATTGAAACTCATATACATTAATGACAAGAAAAATCATTGCAAAGATGGGTGCAAAGGAAACACCTAACATGTGGTGTAATCATTATGTTGATTGGTGGCACGATGCAACTCAAAATGGAAAGGAGGCACTTACAAGATCTGATGTGTTGAGGGAGAAGAGAGCCTTTGCGATAAAAAATAATTGTGAAAATGAATTGGGGGAGGCATATTTATAATATATTACATGTGCGAGGAGCATTAATGCACCAATAATACCCTTTCACAAGGAGAAATGCAACAAGGTTGAAGGTGGTGCACTAGTCGTAAGCAAGAGAACTATATCACTATGAAAACATGTTGCACTATATTGGAGGGTCGCATTGCTATACATTCTAGGAGTGTGTTTCCCTAAACAATTCCCAAGTTATCCTTAAGTTAAAAAATCTTGTGACCTTATTGACTTGGGATTATGAAGTAGGGTTTGATATAGATGTTTATAGCTCTCGTCAATTTCTTTTGGGTTTGTTGTAGTTGCTACAACAATTTGCAAATAACTAGTAGAACCTAAACGTCTATGGTTTAGCCCATATTTATGAGGGATCCCAACATTCGGGAAGTATTGATTCAAATCCATGGATACCACTTGTTCACCAGTTTTTTTTCTGTTTAAAAATTCTAGTCCCTATACAGACTATATTTTGGTCTCATCTTGTAACATATTAATCATAATAAGAGTCAAACTCCAAAAGCTTCAATGGGAGATGGACATGTTATGCATGTGAGTTTTAAAATGTTCACTACTCATTGTGAGTCTTTGGTGTGAATGAGACAAACTCATCAAGGTGTTTAGGACTTTACCATTTGAAAGGTAGCCTCAATGTTCACTACCCTGAAAGGAATGCGTCTATACCCGAATGCGTTCCACATGGTTTTGAAAGTTGTTTTTAATATATCCAATTTAGGGACTATAGAACTTGACTGTAACTAGAAAATACTTCCAGCAGAGAGAGCATTCCAGAACCAGGAATTGTCTAAAAAATATATTCCATAAATGGAACAAGATAATTGTCTTTATTGGAGGCTTGGTTAATATTATGGAAATACTTACATGTTTGAATCGCTCCCGATTTATTTTTAACAAGTACCAAGTTGGAAACCTGAGTGGAATATTGGACCTTAAAGATGATCCTTGCATCCAACAACTTTTTCAATTATTTCTACATAAGTGGTTCAAGGGTTGGATGTACCTTATAAAGCTTTTGCTGGAAAGGTTTCATACCTTCTTTGATCGGGATGACATGTTGGATGATTTGGTCATCATAAGTATTTAATCCATCGTAAGTCCATGCAAAAACATCTCAATACTACTTGAATAACTAAATAAATGCTTAGCATTCATATGTGGTGCAACATGTACCAAGATTCACATACTTGGGATCCTTTTTTGTACTCAAGTTTACTTGCTTGTTCCTTAACATTGAACTTTGTGTTTTGGTATTTGGGCGGCCCTTGAAGCTGTTTTGTAAATCATACAACCTTTATAATGAAACAACACCTTTGGGCATCAGGTTTCCTTTATGCATCTTTGCTTCATCCTCTAGATATTTTTCATGTTCATCCTCATCAATAGTTTCATATTTAAATACATCTGAGTTGGTGGTGAATTCCAAGATCTATTCATCATCATTGAATACACGAAGATTAGCCACATTATCTAGAATTGTAGGTTTATAGACTATTTCAATGAAAATCCATCTTTCAAAAGTGTGAAATGGGATGCTCATTTTCAAAGCTATCAACTATAGAATTCCCAGATCTAGGCACTGAAACAATATTGAAAGCTTTAAATGATGAGATAATTCGCCATACATCTTGTTGGTATTTTTTTTTTTATGTGGAGATATACCAATGAATGGTGTTACATACCTGTCAGTTGATTATTTCTTAATCACTAGTGACCTTAACGCATTCTATCTACTTATCAATGGATTTATTTAATCCAAAGATCAGTGTATTGTACTCATGTTTATTATTTGTGCATTCAAATTCTAGGCAACATGAAATGGGAGTTTTATTCTTTGTTGGGTCTAGAAAAATGAAACCTGCACCAACTCCATCCTGAGTTTTAGGTCCATCATAATACAAAGTCCAAATATTGTTATCTATAGAATTGTTATTATCTATACTAATGTTATTTATATATATGATACAATTTTAATTTGTAACAATCAAATTGTAAGGAAGGAGTTTTGACTATTTATCTAATCATATCGGTGATGTTGTGCCATGTAGCAACCAATTTTTGATTCCAAAAAGAAATTTCCCACCATTTCCTGAGAAAAATTAATGGGCTCATTAGGTCATTCCAATTCAGTGACAAAATACGTCATATGTGGCTCGTTTTCCACCCTTATCTCATTATTCTTTCCTTTGTAGGGGATCCATAGGTGAGACCATTTAATAGACTGAAGTTTTTTGGACTAGTCTCTACTCAAAATAAGACCATAGGCTTAAGTATGTCAACCACAACTATGTCAATGACTTGGTACACCCTTGGATCTAATGATAATAAAATAAGCACAACGTTGAGTTCACCAACCACATGCACTTCATTCCTATCCAGTTGTATGATTTTGGCATTGGTTTTCTCTAGAGTGGCATTTATCTTCTTACAAATTGAAAATGGCATAACATTCATTGAAGCATCAGAGACTACTAAATAATTATGCAGATTATGATTAAAGATTTCAAATGTAAGTAAGAAATGTGGTGTTTGTGATCTCAAATAGCTATGATATTTGTTGCATTGATCACAACCATATTAGTATTTGTGGCCTTTATCTGAGAAACTGTTGTAGAATTACCAAAATTGGTGGATGTAGAAGCCGACTTACTCGATGTAGTGGATGACTTGAATTCCTGAGTGACAACTTTTGTTGTTGTAGAAGATGAAATAGGCCATAGAGAGTTATGTTTTCTCTAGTCTTCTTCATATCATCAACAACATTGTCTTCCATTAAACCACATTCATTCTTATTCTTGGTTACGCTACTTGAAGGTGTGGTTGGACTTAGTAGTTTATTTGGGAGATTTTACATTTTCTCTTGTATTTCTTGATGCATATTTGGTTGGTTGATTAATTTTGGTTTGAGAATTTGAATTCTGATTATTGATCTTTGGAGGAAGTATTTTTCTTAGTAATGCTCTTCCCTTCTCCTAAGGGCTAGGTATGGATACTATCCCATGACTTTGTAGGTTGTAATATTTAGTATCCATATCCTGTTGTGTTTCTCCAAATGATAATTCTCCTACCATTTGTGTCTCTCTATTGACCACTACATCCCAAAATAGTGTAGTTGACCGTGCATTGGAATCATCATTTGCTGGAGGAGATTCTTCTTCCACCAATGGTTTTACTTGGTCTTCTATGGATTTTTTTTCTAGTAGTTGGTTAATTACAAGGGTCATAGAGTTAATACATTGAGGACAAGTTTTCTCTGAGTAGTTGGCTTGATGATATGTATAGAAATTATCGATTCCAAACTCTTCAACATTCAAGTTCACATTAGAGATTTGGGAAGGTTTGGTCAAGGCATTATTGTTGCATTTAAAATATAGTGTGAAATACTAGTTACATGAAGAAATCCCCCCAACATTTTTCTTCAAGTATACAAGTTTATTGGTCAACTTCTTCATCATCTTAATGACACTCTCAAGGTGACTTGTTTCCTTGTCAACTTGATTACTTGTAGTTGTTTGAGGTTTCTTACCACTAGCCTTAGATTCTTCCTGAGTGTGGTGTACACCAATAGAGAGCACGCCCTTTTCAACTACCAATGCTTTAGTTAAAATCTCTACCAATGTTCCCTTATTTTCCCTTTTCACAAACATTTCTATATTCGAATGAAGGTATGATGTATAATACTCTATGGCTATTGTGTCATTAGAGGGAGAGGTGGTAGGAAAATTATTTAGTATAGTCGTGAAGTATCGATTAAAGTCTTTATCCTTCTCTTTTTTCTCTATTTTCAAAGAACTGAGCTTTCTCAGTAGTGTACCATAAATTTTTCTTATCCAAACTTCTCTTAAAAATGCCTTTTGGAATTGGTTCCAATTTATAATCAATCTTGCGAGAAGATTATAATTCTAGGCATATTTGTTTTTAAAAGTGAAAGGGAATAATCTACATGCAACATCTTCATTTTGGATAGTCGTCAACCTCAAGGCCAAGTAAAATTTTTGTATGTGGTCTTTCGGTGTAGTTGACTTCTTGGGATCAAATTTTGGGAGAAGCCTTTCAAAGTGGTGAGGACAATCATGTAGAGGACCTTGAAGGTTCAAAGGCCCTTGATCTATCCATGCTAATTTATTACCGTCAATGTTGTTTTCTAAATGTTCTTATTCACTATTGGAATTTGCATGTCCTTCACCTTTGGGATTTTCACCACCTCAAGACCCTTTGTCTTCTTAGTTAGAGGGACCAAATAAGTGAGGTATTTCAATGTATTCCACGAAATCGACAAGTGATAAGTCAACCAAATCTTTTACTAAGTCAACCAAGACACCTTTTGTAGTTTTTCATCTCCTGACAACAAATCTATGGGGTAATAGATTAGCAATACAAAGTACACCAATTTTTTTTGCATATTCCCTAGTTAAAGGACTAAGGGATCTTAGATCATATTGTGCAACCTTTTACAACTCCTTGGGGCTCTTTGTAGGAGGAAATGATTCAATATTAATCTTTTCAAATGGATCCAGATTTGGTTGAGGGGAAATAGGTTGATTTCTATATTTTCCAGAGGCCTAAATGATATGAGTGAGGGAACCTACCAGCCATGCAATGGTGCCCTCCTTCTAGTGCCAAAAGACTATTGTGGAGAGGAAATTCACTTCTTACAACCTAATGGGATATCACTGGTATGATGTCCCAATTAGAATTCACGTTATTTGGATGAGAGTCCCATCTAGAATGTTGGCCCAACTGCCATATCATGTTGGTGAAAATAAAATACTGGAGGGAGTGAGCAAGGAAAGGGAAATCCAAATAAGACTCCTAATGAGATACAAATTAGAACAACTTATGGAAATAACTCAAGTAAAATACATAAAGAATATTACAACAAATTTGTAAATGGACATGAAACTCAAAGAAACAATGATAGAAAATTTTAATTAAGATGCATGAATATAGTAGTACATTAGCTATCAATTGTAAAACAATTTGCAACTTATAACCAACATAAAAGCTTATATATAAATCAAAAAATAATTCATATGAAGATAGAAGTTTTTAATTAACAACATAGTTCATTAATCTTCAACACATGAGAAACAATCACACACCATTAAACAAAAACAAAGAATAGCTTTATAATGTTCAATCAAATGTGAAATAAATGCTTGTCATGGCCCAAAAGAGCTTTTGAGTATTGATGTTGAAATATCCCATGTACAATCACACAATATCTTCAAGAGACCCATTAACAGGAAAGCAACACTATAATTTGATCCTCAAAGAAATTTACAAGATTTCCCTTTCAAAGTACTCCAAGGAGTCAAAAAACTAAAAGTCCCTATTGCCAACCTAGAGGGTATATTTATACAAAGTGAGGTGACTTTTCACCTTCCATGACTTCTCAACTACCTTCATATCTAATTTTTATTTTACTTTATTTCTTATTCTATTTTACTTTACATAATTTACATTGAAATTCAAAATAATAATAATAAACATCATTTATGGAACTATTTCCAAGATAGAGAAGGTTAGGGCTTGATCTTGTAAGTCTTAGGTGAGGTAAACATACCATGCTTTGTAATTGGCTACTATGCGTTTACTTTTCTACTATAGAAATTGATTTTCTGATTTCGATAATTACTCCTACTTATTTATAATGAGATTATCTTTATGCCACTTATATCATTAAGCAATTATACATAGGAAATATCAACAATAATATAGTAAAGACAGTAGGATCAGAGGAGATATCCAAGGACAATATAAACAAATTTTACCTTGGGAAAAACCCAACTTTTATACTAAGGATAAATTATTCCTCAGCTATAATTTCAAGTCCAATATTACCCTAGAAAATTGTGCCAAAATACTAGTTAAATATGGTAAAATTCCATTCCAAAACCCTAATAAGAATTACCAGTCAAATCTGGTCAAGGAGGCCAAAATTCAGCCTAAGGCTAGTTGGTCAAAGGGCCAAAATTCAGTCTAAGGTCAACTCAGCCCTATGGTCAAATCCCCTATAGTCAATTATGGTTAAAGTGTGTTGGGTATGTCTTATATTCTTTCCATGATTAGTTTCATGCACTATTACATTGTGTCGGGCACAAGGGGGTGGTAGCCAACTTGCACAGGGTTCGAGGTAACACCCTAAGAATTTTCTTTTTAAGTGGACCCAATAATTTTTGGATAGATCTAAGGATGGTGGGTGGACCTACCCATGGTTTTTCTCATGGTTTTTTCACATCATTGTTTTGGGCATGATGGTTTTTCCCATGGTATTTTGTAGATCCAATCAAAGGAAATACGATTATGTTCTAATCCAAGGTTAATGGATTGGGGCTTATGAATGTTTCGACATGTATATAATGTATTTTAAATTGAAAGGATATAATGAAAAATCAATCTGGTTTTCCCAGTTTTTGGTTTTAGGAGAAAATATGTATGTATATTTTTTAAGTTCTCGCCGTTGTGTATTTTCTATTTTTTTAAGAATTTCGTTGCAAGTAATTTTCTATACAGGGTTAAAACATGCATATGGTATCAAAGCTATTTTGGCTTCAAGAGGATGCCTTTGTGACTGAGGGGATTCTTTCTTGGGCCCATGTTACAGTGGGAGATCTATGAGATCAATTGCTGCGGTGAAAGGAGATGGTGAATAGTGGAAAGATATAGATTGATAAATTCAATGGAAATATTTTTGAGTCATGGAAGCTCAAGATGGAGGATCTGTTGGTGGAAAAAGATAAGTGGATTTATGTAGATATAGTTATGACACCAACAAAAGTGTCAACAAAATACTAGGAAAAGTTAGATCGAAAGCAAAAGAGTGCAATACAATTGTGTCTCTCTGATTCAATATTGTTGAATGTATCAGGGGAGGGTATGAAAAAACCTTTGTGACAAAACTTAGGGACTTCAACTATTAATCTAAGTCTTTGGCGAACAAATTGTTCATGCGGAAGTTGTATAACTTGAGGATGAAGGATGGATACTTAGTGACAAAGCATATAAATTCCTTCAATACTATGGTAAGTCAGTTTTTATCTATTGATATTAAAATTTTAGATGAAGATAAGTGCATTGGTCTATTGTGTTCTCTACCATACTTGTGGGATAGTCTGGTTGTTGCCATAGGTAGAAATACAAATACCTTGAAGTTTGATGAAATAATCTCATCCTTGTTGTCAGAGGATATGAGACAGAAAAATATGTAGAGTCAAAATGGAGATGCCTTGTATGTAAGAGGATGACCCAAAAATAGAAATAGAAATAATTCCTCAATTGGGAGATCTAAATGTAAAGGGATATCTGGATCTCCAAGAAAAATTTTAAAAATATGCTAGAAATGTGGAAAAAAGGGCACTACAAAAATGATTGTAGATATAAAACTCTTGAGAAAGGAAAGGGATTTGATGATGCTCCTTATGTAGAGGAAAAAACTACCTAAGATGATGTGGGGATGTGTACTTGAATTATTCTTAAAGTATACATGTAGATCATGAGGCATGGTTTATTGAATCAAATGTATCCTTTCACATGACTCCCCATAGGGAGTGGTTTTGCGAGTACGAGAAATATGATGGTGGTGATATCTTCCTAGGTGATGACAGGAAGACCATAATCATAGGACACAAAAAAGTCAAGTTGAAGTTATAAAGTGAAAGGATTAGAACTTCCTAGTGTTCTACATATTCATGCATTGGCCGGAAATCTGATTTCTATAAGTAAGATGGATGATGTGGGTGTAAAAAAATGTTTGAGAAAGATACTTACAAGATGGTTTGAGGAGAAGTAGTATTGAAGAGGGGAGTTTGGATCATAACTTTGTACAAGTTGTTGGGAAGTACTGTTATTGATGAGTGCAATAGTTTTATAACTCTTGAAATTGGAGCAAAAAATATTGTAGACTCTGGTGAAAAGACTATGTTGTGGAATCAAAGGTTAGGACATATTGGAGAGAATGGCCTTTGAATACTGCATGGTAATGGTATGCTATAAGGTACGTCTAATTTCTCTCCAGATTAAAATTTCTGTGAACTTTGAATACTGCATGGTAATGGTATAGCAGAAGGTATGTCTAATTTCTCTCTAGAATTCAATTTCTGTGAAAATTATGTACATGGGAAGTAAAATCAAGTGATTTTCCCCTCTGGTGCTAAGAAGGCGAAAGGAATATTAGAACTTGTGCAAAATGATGTGTTTGGACTTATGTCGCTTCCATCACTAGGAAAGTTTGTGTACTTTTTCTTGTTTATAGATGACCTCTCGTGTTAGGGTCCAACCTTAAACCCTTTATTAATGTAATAAGCTCAAGAGGCCTCGTAAGAGTCATGGCTAGTTAGTTTAGTAAAGAAATCATGTAAGCATTGTAAGTGGTTTACCCGCATTATAAAAAGGGGACCACAATTAGTTATAATGGGCTATAGCTAATTAATAAAGTTTTAACCCACATTATGCAATGTACCATGAGAAGTTAGGGTTTTGGGTCTCATAAAACTATATATTGTCAAATATAGTAAGGTAAGTCTTGTCTTACATTGTGTAATTGAGCTCTTCTATACTAGAAGTTGCCCCATCGAATAGGCAAGTGAACAATATTTCTTCAAATATTAATAAAATATTTACATTGTTATCATCTCATTATGTTATTTTTTATGGTCTCTCTGGCATAAATTTTTTCTTCTGGTGTTTTTTGCAGGTCAATCATACTACAAGTGGTATCAAAGCACTTTCCTAGGCCAACCGCACCACCCATTTTAGCAAAAAACAAAAATTAGGCTAGAGACATGTTCTCGCATCTTTAAACTATAAATATTTTTCATTATGCACATCAACTTGTGGTTGGGGAAGCATACACTAGGAACTACAAGAGGTGGTCATGTATGTTGAACTACCTTGTAACCCTTATTAGTATCTCTTCGAGTAGTAGTGCATCAAACAACACTTGTACATACACTGCACTTCCATGTACCTCTGGTATATCGAAATCCCCCAAGGTTACCCTGAAACCAACCTTAGATAAGTCGTTAGTTATCTTGTTTCTATAGTACACCAAGAACAACACTTGTGGAGATTACTCACACATACCTAGGGTATTTGAGTAATATAGCTAAGGCCATGGTCAATCCTCCTAAATTAGTGCTTTGAAATATTGGGTCGAGTACTATTGTTGGACCCCTGGTATATATTGTGATTTGTAGCACTTGACACTCCTTATTGCCATATTTCCCACACTTCTTGTTGATTGGCTATCAAATTTTATAGTATCCAAAAGTTGGGGTTTCTACCGCCACAACTTGATCAGTGGGACAGCCAAATTCTTACACATTTTTCTGTATCTAGAAGTTCAGGTTTTTGCCACCATAGTATTGATTAACTGGCACTACCATATTCCTACACAATTTGCAATATCGATATTTTAGAATTTCAACCACTGTAGTATTAATCAGCTAGGAGTAATACTCCTCTTAGAGTAAAAAAAAAGTATGGTGGTCCCAAATTTCCACTTGCAAGAGACCTAGCCCACATGATTCAGGGGGCGAGCTAATCACAGTGATACCATCCACTAGTAAGCGTCCATTTTTCCCACGGTCCCAAAATTTTTCAAGGTGCTTTCAAGTGACCTACATAAACAGACTCCTTGTCCCGCACCCATTGTAACCATACTAGTTTTAAGTAAACCAAAATTATTACCTAGGAAATTGTATGCTAACTATCAGGGCTAATGTTATGGAGAACCTCTAGAAAGAAGTGGACGACATTGAAGCATGGCATCACCACCAAAATCAAAGACACAATTAAAAAGGCCCTGGAATCCATACTACCACACATCAAGGATAAAATCCCCATGGGAGAGGGGAACATGTTGAGGGAAAGATGGAAGGAGAATTTATCCACCATTGATATGAGGGGTATCATCATTTCCATGAGGGTCACCAATATTCTAGCAATAAGACTCCCAAGGTTGACACACATAAATTTGACGATTCTAACCCTGTAGTGTGGGTGGTGCAAATGGAACAATATTTTCAACTTAACAATATCTAGGATGATGAAACAAAACTACATGTTGGATGTCAACTCAATTTATTGTGTAAATTAAGACATGTATTTTACTATCAATCCAGGTTGGTAATCTTAAAAGCAAACCACAATTTATGGATTTTTGGATAAGAACTAATATAGAAAATAGTTATCAGGACAGAAGTGCATATTACAAATATAAATCATTCTACATAATTAAGAATGGAAATACATATTATAAATATAAATCACTCTTCACGACTTAAGAAAAAATATCTAAGTCTATTCCATAAAAGCATGCATTATTGGTCAATGAAATTAGACTATTTTAGAAAAACAAGGAGGAGGCTCTTTCAAATAGACTTGGTTGTTCTCCCTCAACAATTCTATAATGACAATGCCAATATCTAAGTAAGCATAAAAGAATGTAATGAATGCATAAAAACTTAATCTAAGAAAGCTTGAAAGAAGTGAAGCTTGTTCATTTTTAGTCCTAGCTCATAGAGAAGAGGCTATTTCTTAAGAGACCTGGTTGTCCTTCCAAATTCAAGCTAATCACTAAAAGGAAACGATATTCACTTAACACATTTCATAAAATAAATTTACATTAAAGATATTTACAAATATTTACAGCAAATGAATATAATAAACATGGAGATTTAGACTAACATATGCACAAATATGAATATCATACAACAAAGTGTACTTAGTTTGGTATGGGGGGGATCCAACCTTGCTTGTACACTGCTAAAATACTCATCTACAACAACTCATTCACTCTAGCAAACACAAAGAAATCATGAAACAAAATCTTTGTCTTCAGGTATCTCAAAATAATAAGTTTTTCTACATAGTCTAACTATGAATGTCTCTCTTTAAATAGGAAAAATGATAACCATATAAGCTAAAAAGTCTGAAACAACCATCATTAATGTTATCCACTTCATCATGTTGAAGCCATCCATTAGTTATAAGAAATCTGGAAAATTTCCAAAAAATCCTAAAACTGCACCTTTTTAATAAGGGATTTCTGGCTGACCAGTCAAGTTTGATCAGCGTTGATCGGACCTGTATTTGCTCATTTTGATTGAACCAATAGTTGTCCATCCATCCGTGGTTCCTAATATTTCCAAATATATATTCAACTCGAGCCCAGGTGTCCTGCATATATCACTTTAATGGAGCTATTACGGGAATTTCTAGTTTTGTCCAAAAATACTCTTAAAACCCAACTTTTGCAAAAATATCTAAAAATTTAAAACATAATTTATTTACCTGAATATGCATAATAATGTAAAAATAAGACATATATGGATGATGTAAGGTGGAATAGGACGGAAATTAAGTGGATTTTTAATAAGCAAAATTGACCAAAATCGAGGGCCAACATCTCCCCCTTGTTGATCTTCAAGCATGTCCTCATGCTTGCTTTCTTCTCTTTGATCTTCTAAGTGTTGATGTACCCACTGTCCCTGATCCTGAAGCCTCTTGTTGTGCTGCTTGTAGAATAAAATCAATACCTTCATATTTTCCTTCCTTGTAGATGGTAGCCATCACCTTCTATCTCTCATATTTGTATTTCCATGTGTTCTTTTCATTGAGCCACCTGTAAGCTTGTTTAGAGATCAGGATGTTCTTTGTTTCAAGCTTATCAATTTTCTTGTTCAATTTTTCATTTTCTTTGATGAGATTTTTATTGTTTTGTTTGTACATCTTATTCTCTTTCTTCAAATGCCTTTCCAAAATCTTGTTGACTTCCAACTCCCTTGTCAACTCTTCTATCTTCTTGAGGTGTTCTTCTTGTTGTAGCTCTCTTTCTTCTCCTACAGTCTCCTTGGAAAATGAATGTGATGAAGTATCTCCTATCCATGCATGCTCAAAGTAGGAATCATTTTCCAAAGGCTCTTCTTGAACTTCTCTTTCCATTCTTTGCAATATCTCATTAACTTCTTTTGATATTGTTGGAGGTTCAACAATTTCTACCTCTTGGTATTTTTCTTTCTCACTTGGCTCTTCTTGCATTTTCTTCCTAGGCCTTCTAGGAACAGATAGGAAGGATCTTTCTTTCTCAACCATGCCACTATCTTGTTTCTTCTTAGATCGAGTCCTAGGATACATAGGGGAGTTCATGATGCTCCTAGTAACATGCATTTGTTCAAATTTTTCTTCTGTTGTTTACTCCTCAATATGATGTTGAACCAAAAATTATTTCCAAATCAATCCCTTGCTTCTCACCTGATGTTCTACAAGTATTTTAATGAGCCCTTGATGATAAATATGTGCCTCTTTTACTTCAGTTTTATTTTTAACACCCTCTATCATTTTGATCAAGCTTCTTGAGAATAAATAGGGTAGGTTAATCATGGATTCTCCCTTTATGTGTTGAAGTAGCCTAATATGGTAAAGATAAACTAAGTTGTGCCTATTGTCACAAGTGAAATATCTTTGAATGATTAGAACTAATTCGGACCAAGGCTCCCTGAACAAGTCTCTTTGAATTCCTTTTGATCTATCAAAGGATCACTTTCTCTATTTTTCTAAGAAGAATGTCCAACCATTCTCTTTGAAATGTAATCATTTATGGTATTCTTCTCCTATTAAGGGAAGATCTAGAGCTTGGGAAAGAAATTATGGGTTTAATGGTGTGGAGAGGTCACCCACTTTTGTTTGTCCCTATTCATAATGATTTATGAATTCTTTTGTAATCTTGTCCATTATTCCCGTTAAATTTATGAAGAAACCCTATCAATACTGCTTGATACAATTTTTCTATGCTTTCTTTCCCCCAGTTCTCTATCTTGAATAAAGGCTCAATTCAAATTGCCTTGTGCTCTGTATACCAATTAATGTATCCTTGGATAGTTAACATCCTCATCATAAACAAAAATACATGTATATATATACCTTTATCGTCTTATTCATGCAATTTTGATTCATGGATAATTATCATGGAAAATAGGCTTACCTGATATTTGAAGTTCTTTGAAAAAAATGAAATGATTCTCTTTCTTGAATCCTTTTCAATTTCCTTTATTCTGCTGCAAAAAGGAGTCCACTTCTCTTCAAAAGAAATTTCTCACTATGTAAAAGATATTAAAAACATCTCAACAATGTTTCGCTGCTCCTAAACTCGTGCTTCAATCTCTGTTTTCCCAAGCTTTTTTATAAAAATCCCTTCTAGAAATGCTTAATGTGCATATGAAAAATAGGACGCTATGTTTTTCAAATAGAGAAATTTCACAAATATGAATGAGGGAATTTCAAAATGGGATACCTGAACTAGAAGAAAACTCATGAATATCTCTAAGTTAATAACTCGTTTTCCTGTGTTTAAACAATGTCATTTTAATTAGAACTCGCTTCAACATATTTGAAGATTTATTCATGACACAAGTGGCAAGGTCTTGTTTAACGGTGGAAAAGTTTTCAAATTGACAACTGAAGTCTTTCTCCCTCATAAAATGACACATCTTAATGACATCTTGAGCTTAACTACCCTTGGAATTCGTTTAATTGCTGATAGAAATACGGGATTTGGCGCTTACCTCTTATTTTGTGGAATTTATGGAGTTTGTTGGGAAGCACGGTCAACTTGGTGCAGAGAGAATCTCAGCCTTCAATCTCCTCATTAAAACCAATGTATCCTTCCTTATTTCTCCACATACTTTTTAACCTCCTTGCCTATTTCTTATGCGCTCCCTTCTCTGTTCAGGGCTTCACAAATCTCTCCGTTTTGGCTTCTCTGTCTACACGGACTTCTCTTCAATTTTCATGTGTTCTTTGCACGTTTTCTTCCTCTATGAGAGTTTCTCCTTATGATGTGTAAATGCACAGCATTACTCTCACCTTCTCAGCTCAATTCTTTGTTATGATGTCGAAAGAGAGACTTACATAGAGCTCTGTTTATGGTGAAAGATATTATGACACGAAGTTTTGTTTGTTTGAACGTATTTTGTCTGTTTTACGCTCCCATCTCATATTCTGTCCTACATTCCCGTGGCTGCCTATGTGTCACAATCTTGACTGTGTTTTCTGCTTCATGTACACTCTTCCATTCACGGCTTTGTATGCTCGTCTTATCACCATAATGCTTACATTACCAACGCTCTGCTATGTTCATTTTTTAATCATAATTTCGTTCATTTCTTTGTTTTCCCACTATAGTTTGTAAGCACTATCATATTCATTTTTCATAACTTTGTTCACCATCACATGCATTTCTCATTGTTTTGTAAGAGCCACTATAGTTTCATTCATTTCTCATTGCAAGCACCATCATATTCCGCATGTTTGCAATTATATGTAGTTGATTTAAAAATTACCATAGTTTTAGGTCATTTTTATAATGATACTAACCCTTGTTGTTTTTGTAGGCAAGCAAAAATTCCTTATGCGCAAAAATTTTGAGCCTCAATTTTTTATCATAAGTGCTTAT
Organism: Pinus tabuliformis; assembly: GCA_031772625.1. Lineage (NCBI taxonomy): Eukaryota > Viridiplantae > Streptophyta > Pinopsida > Pinales > Pinaceae > Pinus > Pinus tabuliformis. The sequence continues at coordinate 917,982,564 of CM062812.1, read as the reverse complement.
GTTTATGTTGAAGGATAATGAAGGAGTATCTCGGGTTAATGAAATGTAAGGTAGGATAATGAATGTAATGTTTTATGTGGTGATTTAGTTAAGATAAATATAATATGAATGAAGGAGTATATGGGGTTAATGTAGGACTATAATGAAATGTAGTAGGATGCATATCCAAGTTAAATTAATTTTAAAAATTCTAGGAAAAATAAAAAATAAAAAAAAAATCAAAGGTTTTAAGAATATATATATTTTTACTTACATTACTTCTTCTTTCACATAATAGCTCAATGTTTGTTGATGATGACCTTTGCTAGATCGTCCATACTTGACTCTTTTGAATGATGATAGTTCTTCAAAGATAAATTTTGATGGAATGTAGACACTTGTATCATTTTGATGTTGTTTCATGTTTTTGCATCTGATATTGATTCAGGTCCCTTCTAATTAATTTTTATGTTGTTCGGGTTCCTTCTGCAATGATCTTTTGAATAATGTTCCAGGTCCCTTCTGCATTTTTATTTCAGGTCCCTTTGATGTTAATTTGATTCAGGTCCCTTCTATATATGTTAACGATGATGTTTTCAGGTCCCTTCTGATACTTGTTGATAAGAATGTTGCAGGTCCCTTCTGATAAACAACTGCTTGATATCAAACCATTGCATGGTTTGTTGATTTATTATGAATCTTCCCCCCTTTCTTATATTCAGATTTGTCCTCAAGTCTTTTAAGTTTTGGGGAATGATCCTATTAAAAAAAAATGGAAAGAAAACCATGAAAAATAATTCATATTGGTCAAACATGTTGGATTTCCGATATGAATTCGAGTTTGTGTTGTGCCAGCGTCCTGGATTTTCACAAACAAACTCTTTTATTATTTTTTAACTTTTATTTTTTATTTTTCTGGAAGTAAGGAAGGCATATTGCTATGCTTTTCCAGTATTTTTATGTCATTGTCTTCTGAAATTATTTTCAAAAAGTCCTCCATTTATAGGCTTATGATAAACTTTTAGTCTATGGCCATTAACCAGAAAAGAATTTGTTTCTTCATCTATTGTTTTTATCCTTACTACTCCATTGTCAAAGATTTCTTCTATTTCATATGACCCAAGCCAATGAGTAGTAAATTTTGCTTTGAAATCTTTGAACCTAGAGTCAAAAAGTAGTGCCCAGTCTCCTTTATGAAATATTTTGTTTTTAATGAATTTGTCATGCCAATTTTTTCTTTGCTGTTGAACTAGAGATGTATGTTCCATAGCTTGTTTTATGATCTCATCTAGTTCATTGAGTTGCATGATCCTCTTTTGTTATGCTTATGTCAGGTCCAGTCTCAATTCTGCTGCAAGTTTATATGTAGGGATCTCAAATTCAATTAGCAACAAGACTTCTTTTCCATAAACAAGTTGATAGGGGCTAAATCCAGTAGTATTTTTCCATGTTATCCTATAAGCCTATAGTGCTTCATTAAGCTTCTCTAACCAGTCTTTTCTATGCATGTTCACTTTTTTTGTCATAATATTATCATGTATTTTGTTTGTTGATTCAACTTGTTTATTTCCTGTGGGTGGTATGGAGTTGATTTTCTATGTTTAATCTTATATTTCTCTGTCAGGTCTCGAACAAGCTTGCAAGTGAATTGTGTACCTTGATCTATGACAATCTGCCTTGAAACTCCATATCTTACAAATATTTATTGATAAATAAAAGTAAATACTGCAATTTCTATTGCTTTTCTCAATGCTTTCGCCTCTTCCCATTGTGTTACATAATCATTACATACTAGGATGTACTTCTTACTATTTGATGGTGGGTTGATAGGATCCACAAAGTTAAGAGCCCATTGTTCAAATGGCTTTATCAGTACTTGCGGCTTCAATGGAATTTCATCTGAAACTACAGGTCTACTTATTCTCTAGCAATTATCACATCTTTTAGCATAAGTCATTGAATCTTTGAATAATGATGGCCAATAGTAGTCTTGATTTAAGACCTTCTATGTTGTCCTCTTCCTTGCAAAATGACCACCACAGGGTTCTTCATGACATGCTTTTAGAATATCAATGATTTCATCTTCTCTTATACATTTCCTAATTATAAGATTAGGTCTTGTATAGAAAATATCTCTATTAATCCAAGTGTATTTTGCACTACCTCTAATTATTTTATTTTTCTGCTTGCCATTGAATTGTGATGGTAATATTCCAGATGATATATAATTAGCTATATCTGCAAACCATGGGGTTTTACTTGTTATAGAAAATATATTCTCATCAAGGAAGTTATCTGACACAGGTATACGATCATGAGAAGAATGAAGTCCAGATAGAAAGTCTGTTACTTGGTTATCTTGCTCTGGTCGATCTAAAACAGTGATATTAAATTATTGCATTAATAACAACCATCTAGTAATTCTACCATTAGTAATTGTTTTGTTCATTAGATATTTAATCGTTGAATTATCTGTATGGACAAATACTTGATAACCTGTTATATAATGCCTAAATTTATTGACTACACGGACAAAAACTAGCATTTCTTTTTCAGTTACTATGTAGTTTAATTATGTCGGAGTTAAATTTTTTGCTTATGAAATAAATGGCATAGTTAAACTGGTTTTCTTGCTCTTATTGTTGTATCTGATGCATCAGTAGATATATGGAACGGTAATGACCAATTTGGTCCTCTGAGAATGGGTGCTATAGACATTTTTTCTTTCAATTTTTCAAATTCATTTTGACAATTTGTAGTCCATTAAACTCAATGTCTTTTACAAGTAGTTTAAACAAAGGTAAAGATATCTTACTGAAGTTTTCAATGAATCTTCAGTAGTAGCCTGCATATCCCAAGAAACTTCTTACTTCTTTCTGTGTTTTTGGTGGCATTAAGTTTACAATAACTTGTATCTTTGTTCGGTCTACCTTGATTCCAAAAGAAGAAATGTGGTGTCCCAAGACTATCCCTTCGGTTAACATGATAAAAACATTATCATTGCTGGGGGATTGGTTTGTCTCTATGCATCTCTTTAAAAAATTTCAAGATTATTCAAACAATCATCAAATGTATCTCCATATACAGTAAAATCATCCATGTAAACCTCTACACATTCATGGATTAGATTAACAAAGATTGCAAAGACTTCTCTTTGAAAAGTAGCAGGTGCATTACATAACCCAAAGGGAAAAACATTATATGCACATGTTCCCCATGGAAAAGTAAATGTAGTTTTATCCCAGTCCTCTAATGCTATCTTAATCTGATTGTATCCACTAAATCCATCAAGAAAAGAAAAGAATTTCTTTCCAGCTAATGAATCTAGTACTTGGTCAATGAATGGTAATGGAAAGTGATCTTTTAATGTTTCCTTGTTCAGTTCCCTATAGCCTACACATATTCTTCATTTGTCATTTTTCTTTGGTACCACAACTAAAGGTGAAACCCATTGACTATCAGAAATAGGATAGATGAATCCTACCTGTAACAGTTTTTGCAATTCCCCTTTCACTATTTCTTTCATCATAGGATTCATTCTTCTTTGTGGTTGTCTCACTGGTTTGATATGATCATCAGTATAGATATAATGAATACATGTCTTTGGATGAATTCCTTGCATGTCTGTATAATTTCAAGCAAAAGCTTTTGAATATTTCTATAATAATGCAATTATTATTGTTCTTGTGATGATTGTAGATTATTACCAATATTTAGATTCTTTCTCGGATTGATTTCAACAGTTTTACTTTGAGAATTGGTAATTGAGTTGATAGGAAAAATGCTTTCAAATGAATTCTAAAATGATTGAATAGTACAATTTTCCTAAAAACATTGATTTAAAATATGGTTTGCAACTTCATACTGTGTTATTATTAGATGTTCAGAAATATTAGGTTCTAAGATGAAAAAAAATCTATTAAATCTTCATTTTCTTCCTCTTCTCTAAAATTAAAGGCTTGATTAATGCCTAAAATAGGCTGAGTGTTTTCTTCTTTATCATCAAGCCATGATAGTAAAGAATGATATTGAGTAGGAGGATAGAGTGTAATATGTTTCCTTTCATCTCCATGTGCTATGATCATGCTTCCTAATCTGCATCCAATGAAGGCATCTATTGTGGCTAACCATGGTCTGCCAAGAATTAAAGGATGGCCTCCTAGATTTGTTTTTGGTTGCAAGATCAAAAATTCTATAGGATATTCCCAAGAATCTAAAGAAACAATGATGTCCTCAAGTATTCTTTCCGGTACAACTTTCGATCTATCTGCGAGTTCTAAAATTGTAGTAGTAGGTTGGATGTTTGACAATTTTAAATACTTCATAGTTTTTGTTGTCATAACATTTATAGCAGCTCTTAGATCAATTAAAGTTTTAGGAGCTGAAAAATTATTGATTTAAATGGTAACCATAGGTATCCCAGGATCAATATATTTTTCAATTGTTATTTTTGTAGACATGAGACTAGCTAATTTTCCAATGACTTGAATTGTGGGTGGATCTCTTTCCTTTCTGTCAGTTTTCTTAATGCATAATTCCTTATTGGTTTTCTATAAATTGAAATTTTCTTAATAGTTTGCAATAGAGGAATTTTGACATAAGCATTTTGTAATTCATCTACAATATCAAATTCAGGAAGAGAAATTGGAATTTTGATTTTCTGCTCTACTAACCTCTCTAGATAAGGTGGTGTTTAAGTCAATAGATTTTCCTTTCTGAATTTGATTTTTTGGATGAGATTTTTCAGATTGTTCTCCTTGTTCAGTTTGATCTTCTATGATTGGTGGAGAATATTTGTGTAATACTTTCCCAAACCTTAAGTGGACATCTTGTATATGAAGAATAGAATATGTAGGAAATAATGTTGTTTCTTCCATATTATATGTTGGCCTTTCCACTCTATTACTCGGGTTTGCTACTGGTTGGGTTGGTAATTGAGTTGGTCTGGATGGTGGTTGATTAGAAGGAATTTGAAGCCGTTGAGTTTGAGTTAGTGCAGGCATTGGTTGTTGTGTAAATGTATTTGATTGAGTGGATTGCTGGAATTGTTGATATGGAAATGATTGTTGAGGATATGGCTGTTGATATGATGGATAAGATTGATATTGTTGAGGGTAAAATTGTTGAGGAGGTTGGGCTCCATAAGCATATCCTCGCCAACTTTGTGACGGTTGGTTCTGGTTTTGCTGAGGAGGCCAAACCTCCCATGGTATATGTTGAAAATGCAACAAGATGATGGAGCTTAGTGGAAAGGAGTCGCCTTCACTAAGTGGGCCCGCAGGCTATTTTTGGCGCAAAGTCTATTTTTAGACATATGGATCATGGTCTATGAGTTGCAGGATGCTATTTATGGATGATTGGTCATGTTGGGAAAAATAGATGGACTTCTATTTTTGGTTCACAGCGGAGTGATCAGAGTCTATTTTTAGACTGCCAGGCTAAAAATAGAAATAGTCAAATATTATTAGCCCTTAGTAATATTTGGACTCTAAACATTATCTTATTCTCTTGGAGCACTTCAGTTTGAGCTACGAATGTGGCACATGCAGCTGACAAAAGGAATCACGTGGTTTCTTATGTGTTAGTTGAGTTATTGCATGGAGGACTTCAGTTAGAACTCATGCATGTGAGTTCTGTGGAGTTGGATGTGGAGTTGATGGAGTTGTGTTCAGTTTGACTTAGTTGAACTAGTTGTATTCAGTCTAACTAAAGAATACTCTAGTGATGAGTTGTGTGAATTAAATTATTAATTAATTCACTAATTATTAACTCATAAAGCAACTAATGAATACATCAGTTAACTCAGTGCATGGACAGTTCAAAAGAGACAAGTGTTAGAGGTAAGTGAAAGGGTGAGTTGTGACTATCAGTTGTGCATGAGATTTTACACATGCATGGGATTGAGTTATACCAATGAGGATTGCACAGTGTGGGCCAATAACAAGGCAATTGTAGCTTGTGCTCACGTGATTTTGGATCAGCCAAGGTAAATAGGAGTTTGGATCAGCCATTCATCATTCATTCTCTTGCAGGATTGTGCAGTGGAGGTAGGCAAAGCAGCGGTGGAGATTTGAACCTGTGACTTGTTTGGATCTGAGCTAGTTTTGTGTGTAACAAGTGGAGATAGTGCTGGATACTTGAGAGGAGTATTGTACTATGTATTGTTACATGTTCTCAATCATTATAATATACAGATAGTGTGGGGTTTTTAGCTGTAAGCTTTCCCCGGGTTACATACTAAGTTAATGTGTGCATGCGATTGATGTTTCATTGTTTTTAATGCTGCTAAATTGATGATCAACATAGAGGAGGTTATGTATTATGCATGTATTCCGCAATAGTGTATAATCGGGATAATCTCTGTGAAGAAGTGTTTAATTATTCAAAATTTCTACATGGTATCAGAGCTCTTTGATTTGTAGAAAAAGTTCTACAGGACATCAAAGCGAGGATTGATCATCAGATCTATTATTCAGAAAGTGATTACATTTTATTTCTTCAGGCAGAGTCTGTAATCAGGCCAGGTAGCCTCTGGATTCATCCTTCTTTTGGAAGGTGATATATCCGGTAAAAGCCCATACAGTCAATCTCTGTATGAGAAATACTTTATTCTCACGAATTTTAGATCAGAAGCGGTTGAGTTTTGAGCTGGTGGAATGGCGCTCAAGGATAAACTCAGAAACATCTAAGTGTGAGAATGGAGACAGTATGCCCAGGTATCTCACGAAGTTCACCCAATGCTGGGATGAGCTGGGAAGTGTGGGGGTGACTGTCGATGATGAGGACTTGGTGAGCTTGGCTCTCCTTGGTCTTCTGAAGAGTTGGCATTCCTATCAGGACTCTGTCAATGGTCGGGAGAAATTTCCAGGATGGGAGAGACTTTGGTCGAATCCTTTGCAAGCAGGAGATCAAACGGAGCACCAGAGACAGTTCTCCATGCATGCATGATGAGGAGAATTGTGCCTTAGCGAGTAAGGCGAAGAAGGGGAAGGGGAAGGGTTCTCTTTCCGAATCTAGTTCTTCCAATGATGGGAAGAAGGTTGACAAGTCGAAGGTGAGATGCTTTCGTTTTCATGAGTTGGGCCATTATGCTACTAATTGCCCAAAGAAGAAGTCCAAGAAGGGATCCGGGGAAGGATCTGAAGGTGAGGCACTTGCTCCACAGTTTGAGTTGGATTTCACACTCTTCACATGCATGGTTTCATCCATGGTGGGAAGTGGTTGGTTTCTTGACAGTGGAGCTTCTTTCCACATGACCGGTGACAAAAGTTTGTTCAGTACTTTGGAGGAGAAAGATCTCCAGATACTCATAGAGATGGGTAATGATGAGAAGTATAGTGTCTCAGGTGTAGGCACGGTTATTTTTCAGAGGGAGCATGGAGCTCGCCTTACCTTGACCGATGTCAAGTATGTACCAGGACTGAAGAGAAACTTGGTGTCGACCGCGATGCTGGAAGACAGAGGCTATGATGTAGTCTTCAGTAAGGGAAAGGTTTTCCTTAGACACATCATCACTAGATAGGTGAAGCAGATTGGTTCACGGGTCAAGAACCTGTATGCTCTTGAGGTTCAAGATGCATGCAAAGCCTTAAGCAGCGAGGCAACTGATGGAGACTTGGTGGTTAAGAGGGAGCGTATATTACCTCTCAACATGCAGATCCAAAAGAAGTCTCAGACGATTGTGGAGGAGCCACGATTGGTGCAGCAGCTTCAGGAGGTTGTGGAGCAGCCACAACAAGGGAAGCTGAGAGGAGATCGAGTAGAGACATCTACTCATGCAGAGACCTCTAGTAGGGGGAACTTCGAGCTAGGTGGGAAGAGGGATTGCATGCAGCCATACCTCTAGGTAGGAGGTGGGGTGATGTGGATTGATCGTCCCAAGGAGGAGGGGCAAGATCCTTGTGGTACCCAACCTCTTGGATGAGACCTTGCTACGGGAGCCCCGATGTGGAGTAGCAGGAACTGATTGATTGGGTAGAGATATATGTGGATGGAGCGACAGAGAGAGCAACAGTGTAAGGAATCCCAGGACAGCGCATAGCTAGCAGGCTGCAGCAATGCGAGAGGCACAAGTTTTTGCACAGTGTTAGGTGGCACAAAGAAGTGTGCAATGGTGCGAGATGCATGGAGATGTTGCAGTAGCGCAGATGTCAGAGAGGGAGCACTTGTCAGCAGCAGGTAGAGCTTTAGCATCAGAGTATGTTCCTAGCCCAACAGAGTGGTCAGTTGGGAGTGTTTTTGTTCCAAGTGTTGTTGGAGCAAGTGGACCGGGCAAATGTGTTGCATGCAGAACATTCAGAGTTGCAGGATAGGGGTTGCTGATAATCCATATCTTGTTGAGAGGGAGTGTTTAAAATGCAACAAGATGATGGAGCTTAGTGGAAAGGAGTCGCCTTCACTAAGTGGGCCCGCAGGCTATTTTTGGCGCAAAGTCTATTTTTAGACATATGGATCATGGTCTATGAGTTGCAGGATGTTGTTTATGGATGATTGGTCATGTTGGGAAAAATAGATGGACTTCTATTTTTGGTTCACAGCGGAGTGATCAGAGTCTATTTTTAGACTTCCAGGCTAAAAATAGAAATAGTCAAATATTATTAGCCCTTAGTAATATTTGGACTCTAAACATTATCTTATTCTCTTGGAGCACTTCAGTTTGAGCTACGGATGTGGCACATGTAGCTGAAAAAAGGAATCACGTGGTTTCTTATGTGTTAGTTGAGCTATTGCATGGAGGACTTCAGTTAGAACTCATGCATGTGAGTTCAGTGGAGTTGGATGTGGAGTTGATGGAGTTGTGTTCAGTTTGACTTAGTTGAACTAGTTGTATTCAGTCTAACTAAAGAATACTCTAGTGATGAGTTGTGTGAATTAAATTATTAATTAATTCACTAATTATTAACTCATAAAGCAACTAAAGAATACATCAGTTAACTCAGTGCATGTATAGTTCAAAAGAGACGGGTGTTAGAGGTAAGTGAAAGGGTGAGTTGTGACTATCAGTTGTGCATGAGATTTTGCACATGCATGGGATTGAGTTATGCCAATGAGGATTGCGCAATGTGGGCCAATAACAAGGCAATTGTAGCTTGTGCCCACATGATTTTGGATCAGCCAAGGTAAATAGGAGTTTGGATCAGCCATTCATCATTCATTCTCTTGCAGGATTGTGTAGTGGAGGCAGGCAAAGCAGCGGTGGAGATTTGAACCTGTGACTTGTTCGAATTTGAGCTAGTTTTGTGTGTAACAAGTGGAGATAGTGCTGGATACTTGAGAGGAGTATTGTACTATGTATTGTTACATGCTCTCAATCATTATAATATACAGATAGAGTGGGGTTTTCAGCTGTAAGCTTTCCCCGGGTTACATATTGTGTTAATGTGTGCATGCGATTGATGTTTCATTGTTTTTAGTGCTGCTAAATTGATGATCAACGTAGAGGAGGTTATGTATTATGAATGTATTCTGCAATAGTGTATAATCGGGATAATCTCTGTGAATAAGTGTTTAATTATTCAAAATTTCTACAGTATAGGAGTATTCCATGAATTTTGATATTAAAAATTTTGGGGAATTTGTTGAGCAAACTGTTGAGATGTACCTGCAAAACATGGTTGTCAAACTCTTCTTAGTGCCATATAATAAAGTCCTTGAGTTTCTTCTATTTGACTTGCTTGTAATTATTTTAATGTTTGACAGTCGTCTGTAACATGATTTTTTGTACATAGCCCACAAACATGTATATTATCCAAAGGACATTCTCGTAAAATATGCTTCTTCCTACACTTATGAAAAAATATTGACATTGTTTGTTCTTATTCTTGTTGTTTCTTCTTTGCTTTTAATACATCAACTTGTGTTCCTAAGGTACTCAAAAGATCTATTTTAAAGTTTTCTAACAAACTCCCTATTTCTGCTCTTGTCACTCCTCCTGCTGCAGATTTAGAAGCTCTAGAAGTTACATCTCTTTTCCCTGTTTTGGATCTACCTCTAGAGTACTTTTGACATAGTTCAGCTATTTCATCAAATGGTATGTATGAAATATCTCCTTTACCCATCACATTGAGAATATCAAGATACTCATCTCTTATTCCTTTAAGAAAAATTGTTCTAATGGTATCAGGATTTAGAGAATGTTGTTTGGATTTTTGCAGGTTGTAAAGGAATCGTTCCAAATATTCCTCCAAACTCTCATCTTCTTGTTGAGACATTCTAAAAATATCTTCTTTTGAATCTCTAGGCCTGCAATAGGCTTGATATTTATTAAGAAAATTTTTCTTCATTTATTCCCAAGAAGTAACAGAGTGTTCTCGTAATCCCATAAACCATTTTAATGTAGCTACTTTAAGAGTAACAGGAAAAAGACGAAGTTTATGTGTATCATTGGTGTAACCATAAGTTCTACATAAGATATCAAATTCGAACATGAACGATTCAGGATCTTCAGTAGACATTCCATAGAAATTTGGTAAAACTGAAGGTGGAATATTCTTCATTTTTACTTCTTCTCCTAGAATTTCCCTAGTAACTACAATTGGAAATCGAAAAGTAGCTTCTTCATCATTTTCTTCGTCTTGTCTTCTTGTATGATCATATTCTCTTTTAAGATCTTCTTTTTTCCTTTCTGCTTCTCTTCTTGTCTCTTCTTCTTTGTCACTCTTTTTGTTGTTTTTCATATTGTAACATTTGTTCTACTATGAGGATGGTAGATCCTTGTCCTTCTTCTGTCATATCTTTTTCAGTAGTTTCAACTATTTCAATAGCAATTTGAGATTCAACTTGTTCTATGTTTTCAAAGATAGGTTGATCTATTTGTTCAAGAATAGGCTGATCAATTGGCTTTCTTGTTTCTCTTTGTTTTCCTATGGAAGATATGTCTATTTGTTTTTGTTTTTTTTTCACTTCATAAGCTAACAAAGTTTGTCTTTCAACAAGAGTTAACCTTTGTCCTAAACGTTGTTTTTCCTCTAACTCTTCCAAAGTTGGTTTTCCAGCAATTGGAGTAGTTAATTCAAATGGAGGCAGACCTGATTCTACCAATGGTTTAGTAGTTAGGGGTTCTTGTTTTATGTATCTACCTTTTTCATTTCTATATCTAGGCACAAATGACTGTAATGAAAAATCCTATCTATGTATTTTTTATGTTTTTGTTTTTTTTATAATTTCCAAATAATCTTCCTAATTAGTTATATCCAAAATATGCTTCCCCGGCAACGGCGCAAAAAATGTCAGCTCAATTTATTGTGTAAATTAAGACATGTATTTTACTATCAATCCAGGTTGGTAATCTTAGAAGCAAACCACAATTTGTGGATTTTTGGATAAAAACTAATATAGAAAGTAGTTATGAGAACAAAAGTGCATATTACATATATAAATCATTCTACATAACTAAGAATGGAAATACATATTATAAATATAAATCACTCTTCACAACTTAAGAAAAAAATATCTGTCTATTCCATAAAAGCATGCATTATTGGTCAATGAAATTAGACTATTTTAGAAAAACAAGGAAGATGCTCTTTCAAAGAGACCTGGTTGTCCTCCCTCAACAATTCTATAATGGCATTGCCAATATCTAAGTAAGCATAAAAGAATGTAATGAAAGCATAAGAACTTAATCTAAAAAAGCTTGAAAGAAGTTAAGCTTGTTCATTCTTAGTCCTAGCTCACAGAGAAGAAGCTCTTTTTTAAGAGACCTGGTTGTCTTTCCACATTCAGGGTAATCACTAAAAAGAATAAATATTCACTTAACACATTTCATAAAATAAATTCACATTGAAAATGTTTACAAATATTTACAGCAAATGAATATAATAAACATGGAGAATTAGACTAGCATATGCACAAATATGAAGACCTCAGTGAAACTAAATGCTTTCACTGCCATGAGTATGGAAACTATGCAATCAAGTGTCCACATAAGAAATTCAGTAAGGAGGTTGTAGTAGTAGCAGTAGGAGATGCTCTCACATCACAATTCGAGTTGGATTTTACCCTTATTTCTCACATGGAAAGCACAGTAATAGGGAGTGAGTGGTACCTAGACTCTGGTGCTTCATATCATATGAAAAGAAATAAGGATTTCATCAACAACCTAGAAGAGAAGGACCTACAATTACCCATAGAGCTTGGAGATGATGGGAGATATAGTACCAAATGGATTGGCATTGTCACCCTCAAGAGAGAGTCATACTCTCATCTTCACCTAGTGAATACAATGTATGTGCCTGGTCTAAAGAAAAATTTAGTTTCTGTAGTTGTACTTGAAGACCGTAGATATGATGTTGTGTTCAGTAAGGGGAAATCTTATATGAATCATGTTGCTACTAGACTAGTAAAACAAATTGGTGTTCAAGTTAAAAATATCTACAACAAAGAGGTTTATTTCACCATGCATGTAGTTATACCTCCAGGAGTGAGGTGGGGTGATGTAGAGCCTTAGTCCCAGAGTTGCAAAGATTTGGGAAGGGTCCATAGGAGAGAAGTAGTAATTGCAATGTACTCTTCTCATTGATTATTACCATTGCTACAACGACCCACAGTATTCAATAACAGAAGGATCAATGTCAGTTGATGTAGTCGCATCTTGAGCGACAGTGCAAAGGCTAGTAGCAGTCAAAGACTCAAGAGTCAGTTGTAGCTCAGAGACATAATTGATTCAGTATTCTGGATGATTCTCAGTTGCAGTTGTTGTAGTATAAACAACAATAGTGAGAGGCAATATTAGTTGTGTTCTGGTACATTCCTATAGAGGAATAAGATTGGGGTTGTGCAAAATCCTTTTCTTGATAAGAGGGAGTGTTAAATTGTAGCAAGAAAAAGCTTCATTTGACTTGTGCCTTAGATAAATGGAGAAATTCAAATTTCCACATCAGCAAGATGACTTCAATTACAGTTAGCGAGAGTGTCATGGCCAAGTCACTTAGTTAAGTTGATCTGAATGGAAATTGACATCCACCCAAAGTATTCATCGACACATGGTATTTATCCACTCATGGAATATACCCATGGTATTCATCCATCTAAGGTATTTATCCACCCACGGAATTTAACCATGGTATTCATTCACCCATGGTATTATAAATGAGGTCCACCCATGGTATTCAATCACCCATGTATTTACCCACCCATGGAATTTACCTGTGGTACTATAACTAAAAAAAACTATAAGTAACAAGTTGCATTTTACAAAATGAAATACTGTCCACCACAATGTAGCCTTTACAGTTATTATCTATTTTAATAAAAAAAACTTTTTGATTTTATTTAATGTGTGTTCTCTTATTTTCTTCTAGAATTTCAAAATTTCAGATCTTGGGGACCTCCCCCCCAAGTTCCATTTCAATTTTTTTAGACCTTGGGGGTCGGCCCCAAGATCTAGATTAGTGGTATCATAGCAGGTTACGACTCTATGGTAATGAGGATTTGACACATATTTCAGTTTCTAAGTTTTGTAAAAATATTCAACAAACTTCATGCACATGCTATGACCTCCGCAGAGCAATTTCTTGGGCAAAGCGGGAAGAATTTTTTTTGTTTTTTTCATTTTTTTGCAGGAACTTTTTTGGGTAGTGGGTTTAAAAATAAAATCTGAAATTTATGGTGAAAAATTTTCAAAAACAAATAAAAAATAACAAATATGGATTCCTTACAAAAAAATACCCAAATTCAAAAAAAAAATCGGTTGAATCGGAGTCCGAAAGAGGGAGATATTGCTGATTTGAAATCAGCTGTGTTGTAGACATTTTTCTGACGTCAATTCATCGACAACGGCAATCATATCATTTTTTGTAGTTTGGTACCAAATTTCAGAATAATGATTGCAGATCTAAGCTCCTCTTGAAAAATCACCCAATTTCAAAAAAAAATGGTCAAATCGGAGTTCGGATGAGGGAGATATCACTGATTTAAAATCAACTATTTTTTCAGAACTTTTGTCACAGCAGGACAATTGCTACGCAAATCTAAGTTTCTAGAGTGTCTAGATAGGGTTTTCAATCACATGGGTAGATGCATACTGATTATTCTATTTCCAAAAACATGTTATTAAATATTATGAGTTATATTGACCGAGTTATGTCCATTTTAAATCTGGAGCAACATTTGGAACGGGTTCCATTTGGAGACATGCCCTCCCACTCCACTTTAATAGGCACCTGCTTCACATTCATCATTTTCAGCATGGCAAAATCCGACTTGGGTTCTTTGGAGACATGCCCTCTCACTCGAGGCTATGTAGGAACTTGCTACTTCATCAACAATCAACATCACGGTTATGGGTCAACGGCACAAAATCCTTGTCATCGAATTCCATTTGATAGGCCACACACTGTTAGTATCACAGTTGGTCACAAGCATTATAGGGTATCTCTATCCTCAGATATTCATTTTTCATGGTTATGGGTCATCCACAAACCGACACTTTATCGAAGTCCATTTTCTAGGCTGCACACTGTCAGTATCACAGTTGGTCACAAACATTACAGGGTATCTTTATCCTCGTATTTTCATTCATCGAGGTTATGGGTTAACCACACAAAACCCTTCTTTTAAGTGGCTCTTCATATTCAACAAAGGCATATTAGGAGGGAACTTCACGCAATGGGGACCATTTCTTCTTAAGGAGGCAGGAATGATCCGAATGGAAATTGGTATTCACACATGGTATTCATTGACCCATGGTATTTATCCATTCATGGAATATACCCATGGTATTGTAAATGGCATCCACCCATGGTATTCATCCACCCAAGGTATTCATTCACCCATGGTATTGTAAATGAGATCCACCCATTGTATTCAATCACCCATGGTATCTACCCACCCATGGAATTTATCTGTGGTATTATAACTAAAAAAAGACTATAAGTAACAAGTCACATTTTGTAAAATGATAGATTGTCCAGCACAATGTAGCCTTTACAGTTATTATCTATTTCAATAAAAAAAATCTTTGTGGTTTTATTTAATGTGTGTTATATTATTTTCTTCTGGCATTTCAAATTTTTAGATCTTGGGGGCCTTCCCCCCCAAGATCCATTTCAATTTTTTAGATCTTGGGGG
The DNA here is from genome assembly GCA_031772625.1 of Pinus tabuliformis. Taxonomy (NCBI): domain Eukaryota; kingdom Viridiplantae; phylum Streptophyta; class Pinopsida; order Pinales; family Pinaceae; genus Pinus; species Pinus tabuliformis. The sequence goes on along the minus strand of CM062812.1, from coordinate 917,967,516 downwards.
TCTCCCCCCAAGATCCAGATCATAAGTTAATCAATTTGAGTTTGTGGGCAAGAAGTTGAGTTGTGAATGAGTTGATTGTTAATATCTAATAATCTAATGGAGTTATATTTAGTGAAACTAAGTTATCTGAACTCTAATCATGAATAGAGTTAGTAAGAAGTTCATTTGAATAGTTGTAACTATTGTTAACTCACTGATCTCTTGGTTAACTAGTCAATTTTACTAAAAATAACCCTAGTCATGCATGCAATTCAAATTGCCTAGTTGAATGGAAGGAGAAGGCATGATTATATTTATTATTGTATACTAGTGATTGTATAGAGTTTGCATGTAGCAAGTGACCTAATTTCCTCAAGAGTTGTGCAAGGAAATAAGAGCACCATATTCTTTAGGAGCAGGAATTGTCCAAGGAAATTGGAGGAAGTTGGAGGCCTATTTTGGCTAAATGTTGGTCAGAGAAGGAAGAGGTCATTGTAATTGATCATTGTCTCATCTAATATAATACAAACATAGGAGGGGCTTTTCCCAATTGGTTTCTAGAGTAAAAATATTGTGGTCATTGTGATTGAATGAATGCATGTGTTTCTATTGTATTTTTCCTTTCCGCGGATTGAGTAGAAGAAATTTGTGTCTATTGATTTCAATCTAATTTAATTAGTGACTGAAAATTTCGAGTTATTTCTACATTATCCTATCCTTATAAATTTTATTCTTTCAAGTATGGATATATTTCTATCCAATGTTGAATAGAATTAGGTTATGGTAGATTTCATCAAGTTTACACTAGTAGAGAATGCAATATACTACAACAAATGTAATAATTGAGTATCGCAGATTATAACCTTTCACATGTGGATGGACCCTTAACAAAATACATAGATCTCTAGTAAAGTACTAATAAATGTATAACTTTCAATACCTTGAATCAAATTGTTGTTATATCACAAAATGGTATACAACATTGGGTCCAACTTGAAAGTAGTGTTGATCTATAATGGATGCAAAAATAACATTACAAATTGTTAAAGTGATTCAATTCTTACAAGAAATTAAAAAATAAATAAAAAATGAGAGTTTGAACAATGATAATGCAAGCATTGAAATAAAAGAAGACACGAGTGAAAGAAAATTTGAAGTGTAATGCTACTAGGAAAGGATGAAATGAAATTAAAGTCCATTGTGGAAGGGTAGTGTTGAACTAAATTGATCAGAATGGAGGAATTTCCCCATTGACCAAATGGATATGAGATTGTCATCCATGGTTGAGGAAACTAGACGACCTTGCACAAACACAAGGCATAGGTCCAAAGCCATTATTTACTTATTTCATGTTCCTTTTCCTTCACATACAAAATTTTACTAAGGAGAATGAAGCAGGAGGAATCTCTTGAAGAATTCTAAGTGGAAGTTGATCACAAGTACTAATGACAAGAAGACCCAACGTTGTTGAATGTAGTAGTGAGAAAATTGGCTTGGCTTTGAATATATAAGAGGTGCCTAATAGTAACAACATGTTCCGAGACCAAATGGGTGAAAGGTTGAGATCCTTGTCCATGGTAGATTGTATAAAGGATATTATTGGAATTGAATATATTTTATACAGAGAAAAGGGAGCAAACCATATTCATATTGGTGATATTGCCAAAGATAGATAGGATTATTAAGATCTAGGAAGTCCTTGTCCACTACATTGTAATGGTGGACTAATTCTGGTAAGAATTTGCATTGGAAAAAACTAATAATGTCAATCAAAAATCTCTTATTAAGAGAGAGACCCTATTTTACTATCATACATGTAAATTTCTCTCACTGCTAAAAGATATAATAAACCGATATTGTTTTTGTTTTCCGAAGTTTGAGTTTTCAAGGTATATCTATGTTATTGATTATGTGAGTAATTATTTACTTCAAAGCTATTTTATGCATTTATATTTGTTGGAAATAATACTGAGAGGGGGGGTGAATCAGTATTATCAAATTCTTTTCAATATACCTTCCAGATTTATACTTTGATTTATTCTTTAGATATTGATTATTAGGTTGTATGTCAGTACCATATAATAATGAGCAAAAACAAGAACAACAGATAATCACACCAAAGAACACCAGATATAAGGTGGAAACCCAATGTGGGTGAAAACCACCTGCTGCAATATGTCTCTATCTTCTTTCAATTAGAAACTTCTTTTACAATGATTTTGTACTGGTGCAGTCCTTTACCAGTACGCAGGCTGCAACCTGCTGAGAGCTACAACCCTCTCTCGTTTTCCAGTCTCTCCTGGAAGGGAGCTACAACCCCCTTAGCTCTTGTACTAGCTAATCTACTAGTACGTAGGTGCTGACCTACTTCTTTTCTTCCAAGGACCACTTTTCATAAATTTTCAAACTGGATCCATGAACATCAAATAATCATCAAGTACATGTGAATCAACCAATCTCCTTTTTCAATCAACCAATGAATCAACCAATAACTTCTCAGAATGCAGTAACCAGAACAACAATACCAGTAATCTAAACCCAGAACTCTTCAGCAATAGATAAAAGACAGCCAACAAATATTTCAAGAAAAGTCTGCAACTTCACCAATAGAAGCCTGTGAATATCCGCAGCTCTTCTGTGTCTAAACTGCGCAGATCTGCACCTGGTCCTTCTTCTACTCTGCGTACCTCCGCACCTACTCCTTCTGTTGCACTGCGTACCTCTGCTCAGATCCGCACCTGCACTGTCTGCCTGACAGCGTACCTCCGCACCTGGTCTTTCTGTTCCTTTGCGTACCTCCACACTGTGCCTTCTTTAGCGCTGCGTACCTTGCACCAACGCCTTCTACTTCGCTGCGGACCCCCGCACTTGTGCCTTCTGTTGCACTGCAGACCTCTGAATAGAGCCAAATTAACAGTCCTCCAATGTGCCACAGACAGTCAGATCCACAGATCTGATCATGCACCCGAGAGATCACGACCTATCAATAGATTCGCCTTAAATTTCACCTTGATTTAGATCTAGCTTTTAAAACCGATCACCCAAAATTTCAGATCTTAAGATATTCAAATTTTACAAGTGACTAGCCAAGTTATCTCCTTTCCTTTTATAGGCAAGCCCTTATTCACACCATGGGACAAAACCATCGAAAACCAATACAAGGGATCCAAACCGGGGTTCAATAATTTAGATCCTATACCACGGGCCAAAACCATAGGATCATGAACGTCGGGCTAAATACCATGGGCCAGACATAAGAATTCCCATGTGTGCGCACTTTCTCTGCATTGGAGTGAGTGGACTGGTGTCCGCACCTTCTATTCGGATAACCTGCGGACATGACCGCACTTGCTAAACGGCGTGCCTGCAGGTCTGCACCTTTTGAATGGTGTACATGTGAACCCCTTATTTTCCATCATTTTGAGAGCCAGAACAGGGTTTTGCCACTTGAGTGAGTTACCATCAAGTACAACACCTGTGCCATAGCGCCAAACCTAAATCATAATGCCAACAATCCCCCCCTTTGGACTTGATGGCAACCCGAAGATCCTCAAAGTCATTCTCCCCCTTTGACATCAAGGGCAAAGGGCGGACCAAGATATTCTCTTCCTTTGCTGTCCATACTCCCCTTGAGTGCCTGCTGAAATTTCTGAATGAGCTCCCCCTGACTATAGACCAGATCTGCAAAAGAAAAATTCTTCAAGAAGAACCATAATCTACTATACACCATACATGACCTTGACAAGAGAGATAGAGACATATTAGCAGCAATATTCAGATCAGCATCCATGTTCTCCTTTTGTACTTTCTCCTCCAAGATCTTCTACCATAATGCCAACAATGCATTATTAGAAGAATATATGCTCCCCCTGAACCTGTGCCATTCGATCTTCAACCAATCCATAACCCAGAAAATGTATGCGTATACCCCATATGAAACTCGCGTACAACCAACAATCTCTGAAACAGATGAGATTCAACAACAAGATGATGCATCAACTACCCCCAGCTTTTGCCTGTGGTATTCAAAGGTCTCCCTGGGAAATGGTTTGGTGAGTATATCAGCAACTTGTTCCTTAGAAGGAACATACTCCAACTTGACCTTTTTTTCAAGCACTTGTTCCCGAAGAAAATTATATTTGATAGGTGTATGCTTGGTCTTTGAATGCATGACTGGGTTCTTTGAAATGTAGATAGCACTTGTATTATCACATAGGATGGAGATAGGTGGTGTACAAGTGATTTGAAAATCCTGCAAAGTCTGCATCATCCAAAGGAGTTGAGTGCAGCAAGATGCAGCAACTACATATTCCGCTTCAGCTGTAGATAAAGCAATCGAACTTTGTTTATTGCTGAACCAAGATACTAATCTGGAACCCATAAAGAATGCACCACCACTTGTGCTCTTCCTGTCATCCATGCTTCCGGCCCAATCTGCATCTGTATAAGCATGAAGTGTGAGATCTATATCTCTAGGATACCATAAGCCAAAGTTTTGAGTTCCTTGAAGGTACTTGAAGATTCTCTTAACTGCCTGAAGATGAGTTTCCTTGGGATTTTCTTGAAATCTTCCAACTATTCCCACTGTATGCATGATGTCTGGTCGGGTACCTGTCAAATAAAGTAGACTTCCAATCATGGATCTATAGGTTGGTTGATGCACTGCTGCTGATTCATCATTTGCATTGAGGCTGCATCCTGTAACCATAGGGGTACATACTGGTTTTGAATATTCCATGCCATACTTCTTCAAGATCTGCTTGAGGTATTTTGTTTGAGACAAAAAGATACCGCCTTCATTTTGTTGGATTTGTAGACCAAGAAAATATGTCAGCTCTCCAAGTAATGACATTTCAAATTCTTTCTGCATCACCAAGGCAAAGCTTTGACTCATAGCTTCTTCATTGCTGCCAAAGATAATATCATCTACATACACAAAAAGTATTAGCAATTTGTCATTTTCAATTTTTATATAAAGATTGCTATCTGTTGATCCCTTTGAAAAGCCTTGTTGATGAAGATATTTGTCCAAACGATAGTACCAAGCCCTTGGAGCCTGTTTAAGACCATAAAGAGCCTTTTTTAGTCTGCATACAAGATTTGGATCATTCCCAAGAATGAAACCATCTGGTTGCTCAATGTACACCTCTTCTTCTAAGTCTCCATTCAGAAAGGCTGATTTCACGTCCATTTGAAATACTTTGAACTTCTGAAAGCTTGAGAGAGCAAGGAACATTTGGATGGCCTCAAGTCTAGCAACGGGAGCAAAAGTTTCTTCAAAGTCTATTCCTTCTTGTTGAGCATACCCTTTACAAACAAGTCTGGCCTTGTTTCTGATTACTTCCCATTTTCATTCAACTTATTTTTGAAAATCCATTTTGTCCCTATGACATTCTTATCTTTTGGTCTAGGAACCAACTCCCAAGTGTTGTTCTTTTCGATCTGCTCAAGTTCTTCATCCATTGCCTTGACCCAGCATTCATCTTTGCATGCCTCTCTTACATTTTGTGGTTCAGTGGAGGAGAGTAATACCAAATAGCTTGAAGCTTCTGCAATTGTTCTTCTTGTTTGTATGCCTGCCTCCTTTTGCCCCAAGATTTGAGATTCTGGATGATTCTTTTGAACATACCTGGATGGAGTCTTCTCTTCTATCCTTATCTGTTCCTCTGGTGCCTCTTGAGGTTCTTCTTCATCATCAGTCTGATTTGAAGGATGATCTTCATCCTCCTCGATATTTTCATAATTTACTTGTCTAGGAATGTTTCCTTCTTCATCAACCACTACATCAATGTTGTCAACTATTCTTCCAAGTCTTTTGTTGTAACACTTATATGCTTTGCTGTGAGGAGAGTAACCAAGGAGAATCCCTTCATCTGCTCTAGGTTCAAACTTGCCAAGATGTTCATCATTATTCTTAATATAAAATTTGCTTCCAAAGATTTTGAAATGTTTTACGGAAGGAGTCTCACCATACCAGAGCTTAGGAGGAGTTTGAGTGCTTTTCACCTAGACATTTGTTTTGTTGAGAATAACGACCGCAGCAAATGCAGCTTCACCATAGAAGGTTGCGGGAGTTCCAGATTCATCAAGCATTGCACGAGCCATTTGTTGAACCATTCTGTTCATCCTTTCCACTACTCCATTTTGCTGAGGAGTCCTAGCTGTAGAGAATTCCCTTCTTATTCCATGTTCTTCACAAAAATTGAAAAATTCATTTGAGGTAAACTCCCCACCTCTATCAGACCTGAGGCACTTAATTTTGTGATCTGATTCGTTTTCAACCAAGGCTTTGAAAGATTTGAATTTTTCGAAGGCTTCATCTTTGTGCTTCATAAGTCCTATCCAAACCATCCTGGAGAAGTCGTCAATGAATAATATAAAGTATTCTTCTCCTCGAGGTGACCTTTTCCTAGATGATCCACATACATATGTATGGACTAGTTCAAGAGGCCTGCTAGCTGATCCTTCCTTCTCAGGGAAGTTAGTTCTGGTTTGCTTACAAACTGACATGATTTGCATATTGTATTGTCTGGAATTCTGATGTCTGGAAGACCATGAACTGCCTGAAATTTGCATGCTTTCCTTATCTGTGAAAAGCTTAGATGCCCCAACCTCCGGTGTCATAACCAGTGTTCATCATTCTTGCTCAAATAGCATTGTTTTTGTCCTTCTTCAAATATGTATAAATTATTTGGAGTTCTTATGCCTTTGATCACTGTTTTCCTGTATCAAGATCACGAACACTACATCCATTTGATCGAAATATTACCTTAGTTCCTTGATCGCACATCTGACTGACACTCAGTAGATTATGCTTCAAGCCATCAACATACAAAACATTTCCAACCTTGACTTTCTCTTTCAACTGAACAGTGCCTTTTCCTTTTATGACTGCAGGGGTATCATTTCCAAAAGAAACTTTCTTTCCTTTTTCTAAAGCACTATATGATTGAAGTTTTTCTTTATCACCTGTCATATGCTTCGAACATCCATTGTCGATGTACCATTGATTTTCCTGTCCTTCTGCATATAAATCTATCCCACATCTTTCTGGTTGCGGTTCCTTCATTCTCCATGTTCTGGCATTTGGGGTTTGTTCCTTCTGAGTTGTCTTCCGAAACCTGCTCTTGCATTCAGATTCTTCATGACCGAAGTTATTACAAATAGAACATTCAATTTCACTTTCAAGGGCGGAAAAGTTGTTATAGGTCCTTTTCGTGATTCCAATCATATTTCTTTGTTTTTGAGCTTCTCTAGTCATGATTGTCTTATAGGCAACACATTGAGCTGCTTTGTGACCAAAGTTATGGCAAGAGAAACATTGGCCATTGAAGAAACTCCTGCGATTATCAAATCTATCACCCAACCGATTGTAGTTTCTACTGACATCCATTCTTGAGGTAAATTGGGAAGATTTTACCTGTGGCTGGTTGTAGCTTCTGTTAGTCCTTAAGGTAGCTTGCCCCTGATTTTCTTGATATTCTTTGTTCGTTCTTGAGGTAGATTGTCCCTGATTTACCTGATGATTTCTATTAGGCCTTTGCTTGCTCCTCCTTGCTGCATCAAGATAAATTTTGGAGGTGGATGCTTGAGATGCTTCTCCATTATATCCCAGACCTATCTTGATTAGTGGAGAATGTTGCACATTGATAATCTCATCCAGAGTTTCAGACCCTTTAACAAATTTAAGATTAAGATCTTTTGTTTTCTCATTCTCTTTTCTAAGACTAACAATTTCACATTCTAATTTTTCGTGATGTTTTTCCCTTTCAGCCAGTTGACATTGCAGAGAATCAATAATCACATTTTTCTCTTCTAAACAAATTTTGAGATTAGAAATCTCTTCATAAAGACCTTCTTCATCTACAACATCCATATAATTATCATTTTCAAAATCCATTAAAAGTTTATAATTATTACCTCGTTCATCTTTGTCACTATTTGAAAGTCCGTCACTATCTTCATGAGTGTAATAGCTTTTCTTATTTGCATTCTGTTTCTTGTTCCATCTAACAGGTTCCTTCCCCTTGTCAATCTTATCCTTATGAGGAAATTTGGCAGCATAGTGACCGACTCTTCCACAAGCAAAGCATTTGAAAGGTAACTTACCTCGGAATCGTCCAACACCCTGTTGAAGGTTTTTGATAAAATTTGATTCTTCTTCTTCTTCTGACATGTGTCCTGACTCATAGTAATCTCCTTTGCCGGAAGCCTTGAAGGCAACTTCTCTCCTATCTGATGGTCCTCCTTTCCTTATTTCATAAGCAGTTAGAATTCTGTGCAGCTGTGACATGGTAAGGTTTCGTAGATTCTCCTTTTCTTCTATTGCAGAAACTTTAGATTCAAACCTAGGGGACAAGGATCTTAGAACCTTTTCAACCACAACAGCCTCTTTTATTTCTTCACCCAAATTTTTCATACAATTAACAATCTCATCTACACGACGGAAATAGTTAGCTACACTTTCATCGTTGTGCATTCTGAAATTTTCATACTGAATTCTGAGGGTTTGAAGTTTTGCTCGTTTTACCTGATCACCTCCTTCATAGCTCAGAACAATCTTGTCCCATATTTCTTTTGCGGATTTATACTGCATAACCTTCACGAATTCTGATTGAGATAGACATCCTAGTAGAGTATTGACAACTTTTGCATTTGTTTCATATTTCTTCATCTCAGCCGGATCTGTAGGAGTTGCTGATGGAAAAGTGTACCCTGTATCTATGATATCCCATACTTCTGTACCAAGAGATTGAAGATAGGCAGTAACTCTTAACTTCCAATATACGAAGTTTGTCCCGTCAAAAATCGGTGGCCTGATAGATGTTTCTCTCTCGTAGTTTCTTTTGATGATGGATCTTCCTTCAAGCGATTAAGCTTCTTCAGAATGACCTGCTTTGATACCAATTGTAGGAAATAATATTGAGAGGGGGGGTGAATCAATATTATCAAATTCTTTTCAATATATCTTCCAGATTTATACTTTGATTTATTCTTCAGATATTGATCATTAGATTGTATGTCAGTACCATATAATAATGAGCAAGAACAAGAACAACAGATAATCAGACCAAAGAACACCAGATATAAGGTGGAAACCCAATGTGGGTGAAAACCACCTGCTACAATATGTCTATATCTTCATTCAATTAGAAACTTCTTTTACAATGATTTTGTACTAGTGCAGTCCTTTACTAGTACGCAGGCTGCAACCTGCTAAGAGCTACAACCCTCTCTCATTTTCCAGTCTCTCTTGGAAGGGAGCTACAACCCCCTTAGCTCTTGTACTAGCTAATCTACTAGTACGTAGGTGCTGACCTACTTCTTTTCTTCCAAGGACCACTTTTCATAAATTTTCAAACTGGATCCATGAACATCAAATAATCATCAAGTACATGTGAATCAACCAATCTCCTTTTTCAATCAACCAATGAATCAACCAATAACTTCTCAGAATGCAGTAACCAGAACAGCAATACCAGTAATCTAAACCCAGAACTCTTCAGCAATAGATAAAAGACAGCCAACAAATATTTCAAAAAAAATCCGCAACTTCACCAATAGAAGCCTGCGAATATCCGCAGCTCTTCTGTGTCTAAACTGTGCAGATCCGCACCTAGTCCTTCTTCTGCTCTGCGTACCTCCGCACCTACTCCTTCTGCTGCACTGCGTACCTCTGCTCAGATCCGCACCTGCACTGTCTGCCTGACAGTGTACCTCCACACCTGGTCCTTCTGTTCCTCTGCGTACCTCCACACTGTGCCTTCTTCTGCGCTGCGTACCTCGCACCAGCGCCTTCTGCTTCACTGTGGACCCCCGCACCTGCGCCTTCTGCTACGCTATGGACCCCTGCACCTGCGTTGTGGATCGCCTACGGACCTCTGAATAGAGCCAAATTAACAGTCCTCCAATGTGCCACAGATCTGATCATGCACCCGAGAGATCACGACCTATCAATAGATTCACCTTAAATTTCACCTTGATTTAGATCTAGCTTTTAAAACTGATCACCCAAAATTTCAGATCTTAAGATATTCAAATTTCACAAGTGACTAGCCAAGTGATCTCCTTTCCTTTTTATAAGCAAGCCCTTATTCACACCATGGGACAAAACCATCGAAAACCAATACAAGGGATCCAAACCGGGGTTCAATAATTTAGATCCTATACCACGGGCCAAAACCATAGGATCATGAATGTCGGGCTAAATACCATGGGCCAGACATAAGAATTCCCACGTGTGTGCGCTTTCTCTACATTGGAGTGAGTGCACTGGGGTCCGCACCTTATATTCGGATAACCTGCGGACATGACCGCACTTGCTGAATGGCGTGCCTGCGGGTCCGCACCTTTTGAACGGTGTACTTGCGAACCCCTCATTTTCCATCATTTTGAGAGCCAGAACAGGGTTTTGCCACTTGAGTGAGTTACCATCAAGTACAACACCTGTGCCATAGTGCCAAACCTGAATCATAATGCCAACAATATTTACTCTCTAACTTTTATTTTAGCTATTTATTACAATGAAATAACAAGTAGGGATATACCAATTAAATTCCACCTTTTACTATATGTTTATGTGATATGGATGAACCATAGGATTGCCATTTATGGATCAATTACGTCCTTAGACAAAACCATAAATACATGTCCAAAACTATGATTAATTTTTTCATTAAATACCTAAACACAAACTTAACATAAATAAATTATAACTAAAAATATTTAACTGTTTCTCACTCAAGTCTTGTACCTTCTCCTTACTTGGGAAAAGGATTCTAGAGTGAGTCACTTTGTTTGTGATGGTTCTACCAAGTTTTGTAAGAGACTACTTGCATTTTACTATGGGAGAATGATGTCAAAGTAGCAACCAAATGATAACCATCCCATTTCTTGCCACTAAATAACTCTCAATAGATATGTTCGATCAAAACAAGAAAATAGATCGATGGAGCGTATCCAATTCAAGGGTTTTGTGCATAGGAGACTCTTAAAGTCATCTCAATTGTCTATTGTTTCTTCTACAAATCCTCAATAATTCATTGCAACTTTTTAATTTAGGCAGTGGTTGTCAAGATAAATGTTGATATGCACCCTTATCCATCGGATCCAACTCCATCTTGTAGCTACAAAACATTTCAAAACCCCTTGCCTTAAATTTTGCAAAAAATGCCTTCATGCATCCAATTCAATCTCATGTAATCTTATGTTGAAAATACATCATGGTTAACTATCATTTTTAGGCATGCAACCTAATTACCCCACATGCTAATTATATAATGATTTTTTCTTTCTTTCTTTCTTTCTTTCTTTTTTTTTTTTTCACAACTGGTTAACAAATACCCATGGTCAATGGGTCCGCTACGTCCAGGATCGAAAAATGCTAGGGTGGACCCCACCCGAAGGGGATCACACCCCTCAGCCTATTTACTGACCTAACCCCAAGAGCTTTCGGGTTTCGACCCTGTGACCTCCCATTGGCGAGGCACTTGATTGACTGATTGAGCTAACTCTTGGGGCTAACTAATTATATAATGAATTAAGTGGATGTACTCTTGGTTTTAATTATATTTGGATAAATTAATTTTGGGATGGGTGGCATCGTTTCTAAAAAAGGTGCTTTAATTTTATTAATAGTCCTTTAAGAGTTATCAAGGGAGAGAATTATGAATGTGACACTTTGCTTTAGTATTTGGATGCAACATAAGAGGAATGGGTGGAGGGTGGCAACATGAAGATTACAAAGGAGGTGAAGGAACATAACAAATATGTGTCTTGTCGAAGAGAAGAATAAATGAGTCATAAGTGCGCTAAGGCAACAAAGAAGGAAGGAGATAGAGGAGAAATAATCCAAATAAATCAACACAATATTGTCAATTTATAAGAAATGCAAATTCTCATGTGAAACTTTTTAGTGGATTTATGAGAAATGCAAATGCCCATGTAATACTTAGAGTAAAAAACCTAATTTTTTATAACAACACTAGTATTTTAAGGCCCTCGTCCTCTAAATTGTAAATTTATGAGAATTAATGAAAAATTGTGGATAAATTTTTAGGTGTCCCTATATCTGCATGCTTTTTTCCTTAATTCGTGCCTTAGTCCTAGAGTTACAAATATTTGGGCAGGGTCCATAGGAGAGCAACAATAGTTGCAGTATACTCTTCTCATGGATCATTGCCCTTACTATAGGGGACCATAGTATTCAGCAGTAGAAGGATTAGTTTTAATTGATGCAGTCAGATCTTGAGTGACAATGTAGAGGCTAGTAGCAGTCAAAAACTCAGGAGTTATTTGCAATTAAGAGATAGTTCATTCAATATTTTGGATGCTTCTTAGTTTCAATTGTTATAGTAGTAACAATAACAGTGAGAGGGAGTGTTAGTTGTGTTATAATACATTCCTACAGAGGAGTGATATTGGGGTTATGAAAAATCCTTTTCTTTCTAAGAGGGAGTGTTAAATTGTAGCAATAAAATGTTTCATTTGACTTGTTCCTTCATCAAATGGAGAAATTTGAATTTCCACGTCAGTAAGATGACTTGAGTTGCAATGAGCATAAGTGACATGGCTAAGTCACTTAGTTAATTCAATTAATTTGATTTTTTGGGCAAGAAGTAGAGTTGTGCGTGAGTTGATTGCTACGATCTAACAACCTAGTGGAGTTATAGTTAGTGAAAATCAATTATTTGAGCTCTAGTCATTAATAGATTTAGTAGGAAGTTTAGTTGAGTAGTTGTAACTATTGTTAACTCACTGACATCTCAGTTAACTAGTCAATTTACTAAAAATATCCCTAGTCATGCATGCAATTCAAATTTCCTAGTTGAGTGGAGGGAAAAAGCATAATTGTGTTGATTTTGTGTACTAGTGTGTGTATAGATTTTGCATGTAACAGGTGATCTAATTTCCTCAGGAATTACACAAGGAAATAGAAGCCTCCTACTCTTTAGGAGCATGAATTGTGCAAGGAAATAGGAGAAAGTTGGATGTTGGCATTATGGTTCTGGTATGGCTATATGTTACAGATGTTGTACTTGATGGCAACTCCCATGGCAAGGCTCTCAATTTATTGAAAATTAAGGAGTACACTGGAAATCAGCTCATAAGGTGCGTACCCGCAGGTACACCATGCAGGGACCGCGTCCAGAGATGCAGCCCAGCCGTTCAGGAGGTGCGTCCACCCAGTGCACACATTTCAAGGCAGAGAAAGGCACACGTGGGGGTTTCTTGTGTTTTACTCCTGATATCTAGCCGACGGTATTGTGTTTTTATGGTGTCGGCTCGTGGTATTGTTCCATGATTTGAGGAGGAGCTTGCCTATATAAAGCAAAGGAGATCACTTGGCTAAGTATCTTTTGCAATTGAATATCCTTAGATCTGAAATATTGGGTTATGGTCTTAAAAGCTTGATCTATATGAAAAGGAAGTTGAAGGCGAATCTGTGAAGGGTGATCTTTCAAGCGCATGATCAGATCTGAGTATCTGTGCCACTCTAGTGAACTGCCTATTCAGCCCTAATCAGAAGGTCGCAGGTGTTTATCAGAAAAACCTACGTGGGGACGCAGATCGAATAAGGTTCAGGTGCGTCCCTGAAGCAAAAGGACGCGGCGCGATAGCATTTCTGGGTGCGTCCCTGCAGCAAAGTACGCAGCGCGATAAGTTTCTGGGTGCGTCCCTGCAGCAACAGGACGCAGTGCAGTTCAAGGAGCAGTGCGTGGGCACGCAGTGCAGCGGAAGAATACCTGCGGGTGTACGCAGGAAAGCAGAAGGTGAATTGCGTCGCGACGCAGGCCACAGAAGGGAAAACTGCGTCTCTGTCTTAAGATGTTCTGTTGATTGAATTTCTCTGTTGATAAGGTGTTCTGGGTTAGTTCTGTTATTGCTGATCTGATAACTGTAGTGGACTGTAACTGTTATGTATTTGATGATCATTTGATGCTTTATGAAAAGAAGTAGGAGGTTGTAGCTCCCTTCTAGGAGAAGACTGGAAAACGAGAAAGAGAGTTGTAGCTCTCTGCAGGTTGCAGCCTGCGTACTGGTAAAGGACTGCACCAGTACAAAATCATTGTAAAAGGAGTTTCTAATTTGAAAGAAGATAGAGACATATTGCAGCAGGTGGTTTTCACCCACATTGGGTTTCCACCTTACATCTTGTGTTCTTTGGTGTGACTATCTGTTTTCTTTGTTCATGCTCATTATTTTTATGGTACTGACATGCAAAAATAATTCAAAGATCAAATAAGGAAGATTTATTAAAAGAATTAGATAATACTGATTCACCCCCCCTCTCAGTATTATTTCCAACAATTGGTATCAGAGCAGGTCCTTCAGAGAAGCTTGATCGCTTGAAGGTAGATCGTTCATCATGAGCAACTACGAGAGAGAAGCATCAATCAGGCCACCGGTTTTTGATGGGACAAACTTCAATTATTGGAAGGTAAGAGTTACTGCCTATCTTCAATCTCTTGGTACAGAAGTTTGGGACATCGTAGAGACAGGCTATGCTTTTCCTTCAGCTACTCCTACAGATGCAGCAGAGAAAAAGAAGTAGCTTTCAAGGCATCAGGCAAAGGAGATTATTATGAAGCAAGCCACGTCCCAGAAGAAGAGGAAGAAGAATAAAATTTTGTCAGAAATCTTCAAAGGGGTTCTGGAAGTTTCAGAGGTAAGTTACCTTTTAAATGCTTTGCTTGTGGAAGAGTAGGTCATTATGCTGCAAAATGTCCTTATAAGGATAAAGGAAAGGAACCTGCTAGATGGAACAAAAAACAGAAGGCAAATAAGAAAAGCTACTACACTCATGAAGATAGTGATGGTCTATCAAACAGTGATGAAGATGAACAAGGTAATGAATATAAGTTGTTAATGGCATTTGAAGATGATGATTATATGGATGCTGTAGATGTGGATAACCTTTATGATGAAATTACTAGACTCAAGAGATGTATAGAAGAAAAGAACATGATCATTGATACTCTACAATTTCAAATTGATGAAAAGGAAAAACATCTTGAAAAATTAGAAGGTGAAATTGTTGGTCTTAGAAAAGAGATTGAGAAAACAAAAGCTATTAATCTCAAGTTTGTCAAAGGATCTGAAACTTTGGATGAGATTATCAATGTGCAGCGGTCTCCTCTAAACAAGACAGGTCTGGGCTATAATGGAGAAACTTCTCAAGCATCTACCTCAAAAAGTTATCTTGATGCAGCAAGAAGAAATGAGCAAAAGAACAATGAAGATCAACAGGTAAAGCAGGAACGAATTACAAACAGAAACTATCAAGGGCAATCCATCTTAAGGGTGAACAAAAGCTACAACCAGCCACAGGTAAAATCTTCTCAATTTGGTTCAAGAATAGATGAAAATAGAAACTACAATCAGATGGCTGGTAGATTCAATAACCGCAGAAGTTTCTTCAATGGACAATGTTTTTCTTGCCATAACTTTGGTCACAAAGCAGCTCAATGTGTTGCATATAAAACGATCATGACTAGGGAAGCTCAAAAGCAAAGAAGTATGACAGGGAGTACAAAAAGGACCTATAACAACTTTTCGGTTCTTGAAAATGAAGTTGAATGTTCTATTTGCAATAACTTTGGTCATGAAGACTCTGAATGCAGGAGCAGGTTTCAGCAGAAAAAGGAACAAGCCTCGAGCACCAAAACATAGAGAATAAAGGAACCTCAAACAGAAAGATGTGGGATAGCATTTTATGCAGAGGGACAGGAAAATCTATGGTACATTGACAGTGGATGTTCGAAGCATATGATAGGTGATAAAGAAAAACTCGAGTCTTATTCTGCTCTAGAAAAGGGAAAGAAAGTCTCTTTTGGAAATGATACTCCTGCAACTATAAAAGGAAAGGGCATTGCTCAGTTAAAAGAAAAGGTCAAGGCTGGAAATGTTTTGTATGTTGATGCATTGAAGCATAATCTTCTAAGTGTCAGCCAGATGTGTGATCAAAGAACCGAGGTTATATTAAGATCAAATGGATGTCTTGTTCGTGATCTTGATACAGGTAAAACAGTGATCAAAGGCAAAAGAACTCCAAATAATCTGTATATATTTGAAGAAGGACAACAACAATGCTATCTGAGCAAGGATGATGAGCACTGGTTATGGCATCGGAGGTTGGGGCATCTAAGCTTTTCACAAATAAGGAAAGCATGCAAATATCAGGCAATTCGTGATCTTCCAGATATCAAAATTCCTGACAACACCATATGCAAATCATGTCAGTTTGGAAAACAAACCAGAACTAACTTTCCAGAGAAGGAAGGATCAGCTAGCATGCCTCTTGAGCTAGTTCATACAGATACATGCGGTCCATTCAGGAAAAGAACACCTAGAGGAGAAGAATACTTGATATTATTCATTGACGATTTCTCCAGGTTTGTCTGGCTAGGACTTATGAAGCACAAAGATGAAGCATTCGAAAAATTCAAATTCTTCAAAGCCTTGGTTGAAAATGAATCAGGTCACAAAATTAAGTGCCTCAGATCCGATAGAGGTGGGCAGTTGACCTCAAATGATTTTTTCGATTTCTGTGAAGAACATGGGATAAGAAGAGAATTCTCTACAGCTAGAACTCCTCAGCAAAATGGAGTTGTGGAAAGAATGAACAGAACAGTCCAACAAATGGCTCGTTCTATGCTTGATGAATCAGGAACTCCCGCAACTTTCTGGGGTGAAGCTGCACATGCTGCGGTTGTTATTCTCAACAAAACAAATGTCCGGGTGAACAGCACTCAAACTCCTCATGAGCTCTGGAGTGGTAAGACTCCTTCGGTAAAGCACTTCAAAATCTTTGGGAGCAAATGCTATATCAAGAATACTGATGAGCAGCTTGGCAAACTTGAACCTAGAGCAGATGAAGGCATTCTTCTTGGTTACTCTCCACATAGCAAAGCATACAAATGCTACAATAAAAGACTTGGCAGAATTATTGACAGCATTGATGTAGTGGTTGATGAGAAGGGATACATTCCTAGGCAAGTACATCATGAAGAAGAAGATGAAGGCTACCCCCAACGACAGAATAATGAAGAAGAAGAACCTCAAGAAGAACCTCAAGAAGAACCAGAAGAGCAAACAAGAATAGAAGAAAAGACTCCATCCAGATATGTTCAGAAGAATCATCCAGAATCTCAGATTATGGGGCAGAAAGAAGCAGGTGTACAAACAAGAAGAACAGTCGCAGAAGCTTCAAGCTATTTGGCATTACTCTCCTCTACTGAACCACAAAATGTGAAAGAAGCATGCAAAGATGAATGTTGGGTGAAAGCAATGGATGAAGAACTTGAGCAAATCGAAAAGAACAACACTTGGGAGCTGGTTCCTAGACCAAAGGATAAGAATGTTATCGGAACAAAATGGGTCTTCAAAAACAAATTGAATGAAAATGGAGAAGTAATTAGAAACAAAGCCAGACTTGTTTGTAAAGGGTATACGCAGCAAGAAGGAATAGACTTTGAAGAAACCTTTGCTCCTGTTGCAAGACTTGAGGCCATCCGAATGTTCCTTGCTCTCTCAAGTTTTCAAAACTTCAAAGTATTTCAAATGGACGTGTAATCAGCCTTTCTGAATGGAGACCTGGAAGAAGAAGTATACATTGAACAGCCAGATGGGTTCATTCTTGGAAATGATCCAAAACTTGTATGCATATTGAAAAAGGCTCTCTATGGTCTCAAACAAGCTCCAAGGGCTTGGTACTACCGTTTGGACAAATATCTTCATCAACAAGGTTTTTCAAAAGGATCAGCAGATAGCAATCTTTATATAAAAGTTGAAAATGACAAATTGCTAATACTTGTTGTGTATGTAGACGACATTATTTTTGGGAGCAATGAAGAAGCTATGAGTCAAAGCTTTGCCTCGGTCATGCAGAAAGAATTTGAAATGTCTTTGTTAGGAGAACTGACATATTTCCTTGGTTTGCAAATCCAACAAAAAGAAGGAGGAATATTTTTATCTCAAACCAAGTATCTCAAACAGATTTTGAAGAAATATGGTATGGGAGATGCAAAACCAGTATGTACACCCATGGTCACAGGATGTAGCCTCAGTGCAAATGATGAATCTGTAGCAGTACATCAACCAACCTACAGATCTATGATTGGAAGTTTACTTTATTTGACAGGTACCCGACCAGACATCATGCATGCAGTTGGAATAGTTGGAAGATTTCAGGCAAATCCGAAGGAGACTCATCTTCAGGCAGTGAAGAGAATTTTCAAATATCTTCAAGGGACTCAAAATTATGGCTTATGGTATCCTAGAGATACGGATCTTACACTTCATGCTTATACAGATGCAGATTGGGCCGGAAGCGTGGATGACAGGAAAAGCACAAGTGGTGGTGCGTTCTTTATGGGTTCCAGACTGGTATCTTGGTTCAGCAAGAAACAGAGTTCGATTGCCTTGTCTACAGCTGAAGCGGAATATGTTGCCGCTGCATCTTGTTGCACTCAACTCCTTTGGATGATGCAGACTTTGCAGGATTTTCAAATCACTTGTACACCACCTATCCCCATCTTATGTGATAACACAAGTGCAATCAGCATCTCAAAGAATCCGGTTATGCATTCAAAAACCAAGCACATACCAATCAAGTACCATTTTCTCCGGGAGCAAGTACTTGAACAGAAGGTCAAGTTGGAGTATGTTCCTTCTAAGGAACAAGTTGCTGATATTCTCACCAAACCATTGCCCAGGGACACTTTTGAATACCTCAGGCAAAAGCTGGGGGTTGTTGATGCATCATCTTATTGTTGAACCTTTTCTGATTGATGGTACAGGTTCGGGGGGAGCATATAATGCATTGTTGGCATTATGGAGGATGGTCAGAAGGAGATCTTGGAAATAGCTGCAATATGTCTCTATCTCTTTCATGGTGGATTATGGTTCTTTGTTGCAGATCTGGTTCATTTTCAGGGGGAGCATGATCTTAGGGGGAGCATACCCCTTTGCCCTTGATGTCAAAGGGGGAGAATGAAGCTGAAGTTTGTAAGGTTGCAAGTTTGTAAGGTTGCCATCAAGTCCAAAGGGGGAGATTGTTGGCATTATGGTTCTGGTATGGCTATATGTTACAGATGTTGTACTTGATGGCAACTCCCATGGCAAGGCTCTCAATTTATTGAAAATTAAGGAGTACGCAGGAAATCAGCTCATAAGGTGCGTACCCGCAGGTACACCATGCAGGGACCGCGTCCAGAGACGCAGCCCAGCCGTTCAGGAGGTGCGTCCACCCAGTGCACACATTTCAAGGCAGAGAAAGGCACACGTGGGGGTTTCTTGTGTTTTACTCCTGGTATCTAGCCGACGGTATTGTGTTTTTATGGTGTCGGCTCGTGGTATTGTTCCATGATTTGAGGAGGAGCTTGCCTATATAAAGCAAAGGAGATCACTTGGCTAAGTATCTTTGCAATTGAATATCCTTAGATCTGAAATATTGGGTTATGGTCTTAAAAGCTTGATCTATATGAAAAGGAAGTTGAAGGCGAATCTGTGAAGGGTGATCTTTCGAGCGCATGATCAGATCTGAGTATCTGTGCCACTCTAGTGAACTGCCTATTCAGCCCTAATCAGAAGGTCGCAAGTGTTTATCAGAAAAACCTGCGTGGGGACGCAGATCGACTAAGGTTGAGGTGCGTCCCTGAAGCAAAAGGACGCGGCGCGATAGCATTTCTGGGTGCGTCCCTGCAGCAAAGTACGCGGCGCGATAAGTTTCTGGGTGCGTCCCTGCAGCAACAGGACGCAGTGCAGTTCAAGGAGCAGTGCGTGGGCACGCAGTGCAGCGGAAGAATACCTGCGGGTGTACGCAGGAAAGCAGAAGGTGAATTGCGTCGCGATGCAGGCCACAGAAGGGAAAACTGCGTCTCTGTCTTAAGATGTTCTGTTGATTGAATTTCTCTGTTGATAAGGTGTTCTGGGTTAGTTCTGTTATTGCTGATCTGATAACTGTAGTGGACTGTAACTGTTATGTATTTGATGATCATTTGATGCTTTATGAAAAGAAGTAGGGGGTTGTAGCTCCCTTCTAGGAGAAGACTGGAAAACGAGAAAGAGAGTTGTAGCTCTCTGCAGGTTGCAGCTTGCGTACTGGTAAAGGACTGCACCAGTACAAAATCATTGTAAAAGGAGTTTCTAATTTGAAAGAAGATAGAGACATATTGCAGCAGGTGGTTTTCACCCACATTGGGTTTCCACCTTACATCTTGTGTTCTTTGGTGTGACTATCTGTTTTCTTTGTTCATGCTCATTATTTTTATGGTACTGACATGCAAAAATAATTCAAAGATCAAATAAGGAAGATTTATTAAAAGAATTAGATAATACTGATTCACCCCCCCTCTCAGTATTATTTCCAACATTGGAGGCTTATTTTAGCTAAGTGTTGGTTAGAGAAGGTAGAGCAGAAGATCAATTTTGAAGTGCAGATTGAGCATCAAGAATTGAAGCAGTCATTGTAATTGATCATTGTCTCATTTTATATAATACAAATAGAGGAGGGGTTTTTCCCAGTTTGGTTTCCTAGTAAAAATATTGTGTTCATTGTGATTGAATGATTGCATGTGTTTCTATTGTATGTTTTCCTTTTTGCAGATTGAGTAGAAAAAATTTGTGTCCATCAATTTCAGTGTAATTTCATTAGCGACTGCAAATTTCGAGTTATTTCTACACTTTCCTATCCATATTAAAGTTATTCTTTCAAGTATATAGATATTTTTATCCAATGTTGAATAGAATTAGGTTATGATATATTTCATTTAGTTTATACTAGTAGAGAATGCAATGTTCTACAACAAATATAATAATTGAGTATCACAGATTATAACCTTTCACTTGGATGGACCCTTAACAAAAGCCTTAGATCTCTAGTAAGGTACTCATTAATGTATAACTTCCAATACCTTGAATCAAATTGTTGTTATACAACAAAATGGTCTACAACATTAGGTCCAACTAAAACTGGTGTCGAACTAAAATGGATGCAAAAATAACATAACAAATGGTTAAAGTAACTCACTTCTTACAAGAAATTAAAAAATAAATAAAAAATGAGAATTTGAACAATGATAATGCAAGCATTGAAATAAAAGAAGACAAGATTGAAAGGAAATTTGAAGTGTAATGCTACTAGGAAAGGATGAAATAAAATTAAAGTTCATTGTGGAAGGGTAGTGTTGAGTAAGACTAAATTGAGCAGAATGAAGGAATTTCCCCATTGACCAAATGGATATGAGATTGTCATCCATCGTTGAGGAAACTAGACAACCTTACACAAACACATGGCATAGTTCCAAAGCCATTATTTACTTATTCCATGTTCCTTTTCCTTCACATAGAAGATTTTATTAACGAGAATGAAGTAGGAGGAATCTCTTGAAGAATTCTAAGTGGAAGTTGATCAAGAGTACTAATGACAAGAAGATCCAACATTGTTGAATGTAGTAGTGAGAAAATTGGCTTGGATTTGAAGATATAAGAGGTGTCTAATAGTAACAACATGTTCCAAGACCAAATGGGTGAAAGGTTGAGATCCTTATCCGTGGTAGATGACATAAAGGATATAATTAGAACTAAATATATTTTTTACAGAAAAAAGGAATCAAACCATATTTAAATTTGTTAGGTCCCTATAATACTAGTGATTACTCCATTACTATTGTAGTTATATCCCTTATTAATATTGTTGTGCCCCTATTGTCCCCATATTGTTATTACTGTGCCCCATAGAATCCCTCTATTATTATTTTTGTGCCTTTATTTTATTATTGTTAGGTCGGCTGGGTTATATTGTGACTCCTTAGACTCCTATATATAGAAATGAGGTTTTGTCATTTGAATCATCAAAGAATCATTCATTTGTGTAATGTAAAGGAGGTTTCCCCCTAAAAATAGATCGAATTGAGCTTCTGAGAGAGGGAGAGCAATGGCCGGCGTATACGAAGTTAGGGTTTCAGCAGGTCTTGTGGCCGCCGGCGATGCTCCCACTGGATTATTGGATGCAGGAACGGTTTGGAACCAGGACGTGGGCTTCATAGCTTGCGATCATTTTTGCAGGAAGTGGCCCGGATTCATAAACGAAGAGGAGCTGCAGGGTTTGATCCAACACTTTTTTTTTCCCGAGATCTCTCCTCTTCCTTTGGCTCGATCTGTCTGTCTCAGGGCGAATCGGGGCAAAGCGTTTTACTGTTTGGGGATATATTTCCCA
Organism: Pinus tabuliformis; assembly: GCA_031772625.1. NCBI lineage: Eukaryota > Viridiplantae > Streptophyta > Pinopsida > Pinales > Pinaceae > Pinus > Pinus tabuliformis. Next base: position 917,945,318 of record CM062812.1, on the reverse strand, counting down.
GATCTATCGCCCTTCACTCTCTTGCGGAGTGATGAGACCTCCACCGTTGGCTGCTCACCTTGGACAGATATCCTTGCCCGCGCAAAAGGGGAACCCCTTCTGGGATTGCTGCGGTTTCGATCCACAATACGGCTGTTTTCCAAGGTTAAAGATCTACTCCGGGACGGAAAGCGGGAGCCGGTACTCCAAAGGGTTGAGGTCACCCTGTTCTTGGGGGCTCTGGAGAGGGAGGCGGCTATCTTGACAGCCGGAAAGTTTAGCCACGAGAAGCCCATCTTCAAGACGCCCTCTGGGCGTATGATACAAAGCCCCCAGCATTCTCTCAGATGCCCAGATTGGGGAAACGGCTCAACTGAACGGGCCATTCACTATAAACACGGGGCGGAACGATTGGATCTGGCCAGATCTAGGCATAAGTCATTTGAAAGCCAACCAGATCCAGAACTCAAACCAGTAACAAGGAACCAGAACAAGGAAGACATAGCAGATCTGAAACAAATCTTTATTAGATCAACAGAAGGAAGGCACTTTTGTATGCAGATCTGGGTATGGATGACTGTATTGGACTTAAAAAAAGAGATACAGGTCAAACTGGGCACTCCAGCTGCATCACAAAACCTATTATTTTCTGGGTTATGCATGCAGGATCAACACACCCTCCAGCATTACAGGGTTGCTAAAGATTCAACTGTTATTCTCAATCTCCAGCTGCGAGGTGGAACAAAGGGATCTACATCAAAACCTACAGGATCCTACAGAGACGCAGCAAAGGGGACAGAAACTCAAAAGGGGAAAGAACATGCAAATGTAAATACCCGCCCAGGGCAGTATATTGTAGATGAAGCACCAGAGAGCCCCTCCATTCTGTTGGATATCCCAGAGGTAAAGGGCATTTTCACAGATCTACAAAAAACTGCAATCATTTGTAGATTTAACGGCTTCTGGCCTAGATCGGATGCTTTGTTCCAATGGATACACATGACATGGACAAAAAACTGCCGGATTCACCTATGCTCGAAAGGATTCTTCATAGTAGTCTTTCGAGTCGAAGAAGATAAGGATAAAGCACTTACCGAAGGACCATGGTTCTGGGGCAGTGCGGGATTATTCGTTACCCCCTGGTTCCCGGAGTTTGATCCAAACTCCATGGTGGTATCAAAAATGCCGGTATGGGTAAGGCTACATAATCTTCCGATGCATTTTTGGCACTTTTCATCCTTAGCAGCCATAGGAAATACTCTCGGAAGAATGTTAAAGATAGATACAGAGAGACATCTAAAAGGGATCTTTACCTTTGCTAGAATTTGCGTCGAGGTAGATCTCAGCCAGGGGTTACCAGAAAGCATCATTCTGAACTTCAACAATACTCAATGGAAACAATCTTTGGACTATGAGAACACAGCATTCAGATGCAGGGGATGTCAACAAACAGGGCATTTGTTCAATGCATGCAAAAGCCATAACAAGAACAAGCCACAACAAAGGAAGCACAAAGGCTGGCAGAACATAGACAATGTCATAAAGAAGAAAACCGAGGAAAAGAAAGTTCCCACAGTATCAGAAGATGCAGAAACAGAAGAAGAGGAGGACGATACAAACATAGAGGAGGTTGGTCTAGAGACCCAAAAGGAAAATACAGCAGTCAACAAGGAGCTACAGCCACATTCTTTCCAGGCAGAGACCCAGCAACAGATGACAAGCGTGGATCAAAGCATGGGAGGCATCAAACGGCAGCATCATTCAGATACATCAGATTCAGATAAAGAAACAGGACAGCAAAATGAAACAGCCCAGTTAGTCATGGTCTCGACCGAGCCCACTGTGGGAGAGTGGCGCAAGGTTGAGAAGAAAAAGGGGCGAAAAACCTGAACCGGATGCCAGGTTTTTCCTTTTTTTTCGTTCTCTTTTCTCTTCTCCTTCTTATTCTTTGTGCACGTTAGTTCACTAACGATGCGAGCCCATGTGGCAACATACTGAATGTTTCAGGCAGTCCTCTAACTGCTGGATGTTAACTCATCTGTTTTGTAGCTCTTTTATTTTTATAATAGAAAAGCTCGGTTTTTTCCCTTGGAAAAAAGGAGGTTTCCCCCTCGAAGAGGCTGAATTCTAAGGCGTTGATCTATCTTTTCTATCTTTTTATGAGCTGGTTTCATAACATTTGGTATCAGAGCTTTGGATTCTATGGTTTCGCTGCTCCAAATAGGTCATCGTGGCATTTTCACTATAACTTTTTCTTCTTTTTTTTTCTTTTTTTTTGCGACGTTTCAGAAGATAAAAACAAAAAAACCCATTTGAGACGAAATCGCACTGAACCTTGGGTCCAAATTTCAGAGCTTTTCGCGCTATATTTGCAGAGATATGATCTGAGGAAGTTGGTCTTTTTGCAGACTCCAGAATTACATTCCAAACAAGTGACCTGGGGAAAATTGTCATAACTTTCTCTTTGAGTATCGGATTGAAGTTTCGTAAGAAGGTATAGAAAGAGGACAAACTGTAGTTTCTTGTATATATTTTTCAGAGCCAAAGGTCGAAACAGGGACACGTGGCATGTCATACAAGTTCCCTCTATTGAACTAGTCTATAATCAGGTCACTGTGGGAGATTTGGCATAACTCTTCCTAGGAGAATCCAATTTGGATTAGACTGGTGGCATTGGAAAGAGGACACAGAGAGCTACTGCAGGTTGTAATTTAAGAACTGGATGATCCGAAATTACAGAGATACATCAGAGGCAATATCAAGTTCCTACAAAGTAAAAAAAGGTGTGTAGATTTTTTAATTTTTTCTTAAGCTTGGTTTGAAAAATTATTTTGAAGGAATTCAAAGGGCATAGTAGAGCATTATTATCGGTAACTGATGGCCTGAGGAAAGAAAATGCAAACACCTAGTAAGCAACCTGAAAGCTCTAGCATGAATCATGAAGAAGAGGAAGAAATGCTACATGATATATCAAAATTACAAGACCAAGTGCAACAAATGTCACTCTCACAAAAGCTAACAGAAGCTAAGATAAATGGCGTGGAATCTAAGATAAAGGGCGTGGAAGCTAAGATGAATGGAATGGAAGCTAAGATGGATGATTTGAAGATATATTTGAAGACAGATTTGAAGAGAGACATGGCATATTTGAAGATAGACATGGCAGATTTGAAGACAGAGTTGAAAAATTTTCTACAAGAAATACTTACAAATGGTGAAAGGGTAGTAAAGGAAACTCATGATGCAAACAAAAGAAATGTTAATCATGATTTCATAGACTCTAATGTTGGATCGAAGACCCACCATATTCCAAAAATCGATATGAGGAAGTTTGATGGCAAGGATCCCACAACATGGATATTACAGATGGAGCAAGTTTTCGATCTCAATAATGTGCAAAACACACAAAAGGTACGTATTGCAACTTTATATTTGGAACCAAATCAGTTTGTATGGTATCAATGGCTTTGCTCTTGTAAACAAATTATCACTTGGGCAATTTTTATGGAAGAATTGACAGCACATCATGAGGATATAAAAAGCAACACTTTTTATAGCCAATTGATAAGTCTCAAACAAAAGGGTTCAATAATGGAGCACATTGAAGAGTTCCAAAAATTGAACATAAGGGTAAAAAATATTCTAGAGGAGCATAGGATTGATGTGTTCATAGGGACTTTAAAGGATAATATCCAACATGATGTTCGCCTTTGGGAACCTGATTCATTAGAGAACGCATTCAGGTTAGCAAGAAAAATGGAAGGAAAAATTATGGCAACCAGGAAGCATACCACTCACAACTATAAATATGGAAGTGTTGTTGCCCCTAGTATTCCACAACCTATAAGGTTGACACCACAATAATTGGAAGAAAAAAGAGCAAAAGGGCTTTGTTACAATTGTGATAGCAAATACACTAAAGGTCATAAGTGTGCTGAGAAGAAATTATTCTACATAGATTGTGAAGAGGAAGAAGAAAAGGAGAAAGAAAGGTCAAAAGAAGAGGATATACTCCAGGAAGAAAGCCTAAATAAAGAAGAAATTAATCCGACCATATCTTGTAATGCATTGGTAGGAATTACCACTCCTCAAACCATCAAGATAGAAGGACAAATCAAGAGGAAAAAGGTAATAGAGTTAATTGATTCAGGCAGTACCCACAATTTTATTCATTGTAAGGTAGCAAAAGAATTGAATTGCTTCCTATATCCAGCACCAAAGTGTCAAGTGATGGTTGCAAATGGAGGAACAATAAATTGCTCTGGAAAGTGCCATAATATCAAGCTATCCATGGGAGAATATGTATTGACTAGCCCAATGCTTTCCATTCCAATGGGAGGTGCTAATGTTGTACTAGGAGTCCAATGAATACAATCCTTGGGTACAATAGCTTTTAATTTTCAAGAACTTTTCATGAAATTTTCTGCGGAAGGAAAGGAAGTTGAATTAAGGGGTATTGCAGGGAAACTGCGAAAGATAATCAGCTATAACGATATGACAAAGCTTCTAAAAAAAGAACAAAGAGGTGTAATTGCACAATTATGTTCGCTAGATGTTTCCACATCGAAATCATCTATTTCTCCAAATCTCCAAAAAGTCTTGGACAATCATTCCAAGGTATTTGAGACTCCCAAAGGTCTCCCACCTATTCGTGATCATGATCATGTTATTCATCTGATTCCAGGAAGTGTTCCTCCAAACATCAAGCGGTATAGATATCCCTATGCCTAAAAGAGTGAAATTGAACAGATGGTTGCAGAAATGCTAGAGGCTGGTATAATTCAACCTTGTCAAAGTTCTTTCTCTGCTCCAGTAGTATTGGTGCACAAGAAGGATGGATCATGGCGCATGTGTCCGGATTATAGGGAGCTCAACAAGCTCACTATTAAAGATAAGTTTCCCATTCCTATCATTGATGAATTACTGGATGAATTGCATGGATCAATTTACTTCACCAAGTTGGATCTTCGTTTAGGATATCATCAAATCAGAATGAAGACTGAAGACATTCTGAAAACGACATTTAGAACTCATGAGGGTCATTATGAATTTTTGGTCATGCCTTTTGGCCTTACCAATGCACCTTCTACATTTCAAGGTTTTATGAATTCCATTTTCAAACCCTTCCTTAGAAAATTTTTGTTAGTATTTTTTGATGATATATTAATCTACAGTAGGTCTTGGAAGGATCATGTTGAACATGTTGACAAGGTGATACAACTATTGGAGGAGAAAAAATTATATGCAAAAAGATCCAAATGTTTCTTTGGAGTACAAGAGGTGGAATATATGGGTTATATTGTATCTCATGAAGGAGTTAAGGTAGACTCTGGCAAAATTAAAGCCATTAAGGAATGGAAAATCCCCACATCCATAAAGCATCTGCAAGGATTTCTCAGGTTGATAGGGTATTATCACAAGTTTGTTAAAAATTATGGGAGAATAGCAGCACCTCTAACAACATTATTGAAGAAAGATGCATTTTCATGGACTCCAGAAGCAACAAAGGCCTTCGAACATCTTAAAGAGGCAATGTGCCAAGCACCGGTCTTAGCTACACCGGACTTCAAAAAAACCTTTATTGTGGAATGTGATGCTTCAGGAAATGGAATTGGTGTTGTTTTAATGCAAGATGAAAGACCCATTTCTTTTGAAAGTCATCCAATCAAGGGAAAGTTTTTACACAAAGCCATTTATGAGAAGGAAATGTTGGCAATACTACATGCACTTAAGAAATGGCGACCCTACCTAATGGGAAGACACTTCAAGGTAAAATCGGATCATGATAGCCTTAAATACTTTTTAAAACAAAGTTTATTCTCTGAAGAGCAACAAAAGTGGGTCACAAAGATGTTGGGTTATGACTTTGAAATCATCTACAAAAAAAGGGAAGAAAAATGTGGTGGCAGATGCACTCTCAAGAAAGGATGAGGATGTGGAAGAATTTTTGTGCGCCATTTCTATTATCCAACCAGATTGGATAAACGAAGCAAGGGAGGAATGGAAGAATGATGAAGAAGTGTGGGCACTTATTCAAAAGTTACAACAAGATTCCAGTACATCTGATACATTTAGCTGGAAAAATGATTCGTTATGGTACAAAGATCGCTTATACCTCTGTAAGAATTCCCAACTCAAACAAAAGATTCTTATGGAATTACACACTTCTCCCTTAGGAGGGCACTCAGGATTTTTAAAAACTTACCACAAGGTTAAGAAGGAATTTTTTTGGGATGGCCTTAAATCGGATATTCAAAAGTTTGTGGCAGGATGTTTGGTTTTCCAACAAAATAAAGTTGAAACAATTAAGACCCTGGGTCTATTACAACCTTTGTCCATTCCAAGGCAACGTTGGGAGGAGGTTTCAATGGATTTTATCACAGGTTTACTCAAGTCTGAGGGAAAGAGTGTCATCATGGTGGTAGTTGACAGACTTACCAAGTATGCACACTTTTGTGCATTATCACATCCATTTAAATCCAGTACAGTTTCTACTGCATTTATGGAAACAATTCAAAAGCTACATGGAAACCCAAAGATTATTGTAAGTGACAGAGATCCCATTTTCACTGGAAATTTTTTGACATAATTATTTTCTTGTCTCGGTACTTAGTTAGCTCATAGCTCATCTTATCATCCTCAATCTGATGGGCAAACTGAGATAGTAAACAAATGTTTGGAAGGATATCTTCGTTGCTTTGTATCTGATAAACAGACACAATGGGTCAAATGGTTGCCTCTGGCTAAATGGTGGTATAACACTTCCTTCCATACAACAACAAAAATGACCTCATTTATGGCACTTTATGGATATTAGCCACCATCGATCACATCATATTTAAGAGAAAATTGTAAGGTTCAAGCAGTGGAACATCACATCGAGCATCAACAACAAGTCCTCCAACTCTTAAAGGATAACCTCGTGTTGGCGCAAAATAGAATGAAACAACAGGTAGATCAACATCGTAACGAAAGAGTTTTGATGTAGGTGATTGGGTATTCCTAGGGCTACAACCATATAAACAAATGTCCTTAAAGCAAGCTAAGAAGGATAATAAATTATCACCAAAGTATTATGGTTCGTACAAGGTGTTGCAAAAGATTGGTACTATGGCATACAAATTGGAGCTTCCTGCAGCTTCTTGAGTGCACCCAGTTTTCCATGTTTCATGTTTAAATAAGGTTATAGGTGACAAGCTCCCAATTCAAACAATATTGCCAGAACTTGACGAGGAAGGAAAAAATATATTGGAACCGGAAGTAGTCACAGAAACAAGAACTCGACAGCTACGAAATCGATTAATTTCAGAGTATCTCATCAAGTGGAAGAACTTATCCGCTGAAGATTCCACATGGGAGGATGAGAATTTTATACAGAAGCATCTAGAACTACTCAAGCGTTGAGGACACCACTTTTTTGATGGAGAGGGGCATGTTAGGTCCCTATAATACTAGTGATTACCCCATTACTATTGTAGTTATATCCCTTATTAATATTGTTGTGCCCCTATTGTCCCCATATTGTTATTACTATGCCCCATAGAATCCCTCTATTGTTATTTTTGCACCTTTATATTATTATTGTTAGGTCGGTTGGGTTATATTGTGACTCCTTAGACTCCTATATATAGAAAGGAGGTTTTGTCATTTGAATCATCAAATAATCATTCATTTGTGTAATGTTAAGGAGGTTTCCCCCTCGAAGAGGTTGAATTCTAAGGCGCTAATCTATCTTTTCTATCTTTTTGTGAGCTGGTTTCATAACAAAATTGGTGATATTGCCAAAGGTAGACTAGATGATTAAGATCTAGGAAGGCTTTGTCCACTACATTGTAATGGTGGACTAATTCTGGTAAGAATTTGCATTGGAAAAAACTAATAATATCAATCCAAGATCCCTTATTAAGAGAGAGACTGTGTTTTACTACCGTACATGTAAATTTCTCTCATTGCTAAAAGATCTAATAAATTGATATTATTTTTGTTTTCCGAAGTTTGAGTTTTCAAGGTATATCTATGTTATGTTATTGATTATGCTAGTAATTATTTACTTCAAAGCTATTTTATGCATTTAGATTTAATCTCTAACTTTTATTTTAGCTATTTATTACAAAGAAATAACAAGTAGGGATATACCAATTAAATTCCACCTTTTACTATATGTTTCTATGATATGGATGAACCATAGGATTACCATTTATGGATCAATTATGTCCTTAGACAAAACCATAAATACATGTCCAAAATTACGATTAATTTTTTCATTAAAGACCTAAACACAAACTTAACATAAATAAATTATAACTAAAAATATTTAACTATTTCTCACTCAAGTCTTGCACCTTCTCCTTATTTGGAAAAAGGATTCTAGAGTGAGTTACTTTGTTTGTGATGGTTCTACCAAGTTTTCTAAGAGACTACTTTCATTTTACTATGGGAGAATGAGGTCGAAGTAGCAACCAAATGATAACCATCCCATTTCATGGCACTAAATAACTCTCAATAGTTATGTCCGATCAAAACAAGAAAATAGATCAATGGAGCGCATCCAATTCAAGGGTTTTGTACATAAGAAACTCTTAAAGTCATCTCAATTGTCTATTGTTTTTTCTACAAACCCTCGATAATTTATTATAGCTTTTTAATTTAAACCGTGTTTGTCAAAAGAAATGTTAGTATGCACCCTCATCCATTGGATCCAACTCCATCTTGTAACTACAAAACATTTCAAAGACCCTTTCCTTAATTTTTGCAAAAAAAGTCTTCATGAATCCAATTCAATCTCATGTAATCTTATGTTGAAAATGCATCATGGTTAACTATCATTTTTTCGCATGCAACTTAATTACCTCATATGCTAATTACATAATGAATTAAGTGGATGTACTCTTGGTTTTAATTATATTTGGATCAATAAAATAATCTTAATTACCTCATATGCTAATTACATAATAAGGTAAGTGGATGTACTCTTGGTTTTAATTATATTTGGATCAATAAAATAATTTAGATACAGGTAGCATCATTTCTAAAAGGGTTGTTTTAATTTTATTAATAATCCCTTAAGAGTTTTCAAGGGAGAGAATTATGAAGGAGACACATTGCTTTAGTATGTGGATGCAACATAAGAGGAAGGGATGGAGGGTGGCAACCTGAAGACTACAAAGGAGGTGAAGGCAAATAACAAAGATGTGGCTTGTCCAAGAGAGGAAGAAGTGAGTCATAAGTGCGCTAAGGTAGCAGAGAGAGAAAGAGATAAATGAGAAATAATCCAAATAAATCAACAAAATGTTATCAGTTTATAAGAAATGCAAATTCTCATTCGAAACTTTTTAGTGGATTTATGAGTATGGAAGAGTAAAGAGCTTGTTATCAGTTTATAAGAAATGCAAATTCTCATTCGAAACTTTTTAGTGGATTTATGAGTATGGAAGAGTAAAGAGCTTGATTTTTTTTTATAGCAACGCTAGTCTTTTGTAACTTTCTGAGAATTGAGAATTGATAAAAATTAGTGGAGAAATTTACAGGTGTCCCTGTGTCTACACGTGTCTTTCCTTAATTAAATATTTTGTATAAATACTTATAAGGTCATTGTATATTTTGAATATTAATTTGCAGCTTTGCAGGTTGTCTTTCCTTTTAATACCTACAAAGTTGTATTATTATTTTTCTTTTTCAAAGCTAAAATAATTTTTATAGATATCTCATATGTCAATTTTAAAGTTAAGGAATGAATATTAACTTTATAAATTAAATAAATATTGACATCATATTAAAGAAAACAATATGCTTATTACGGCATAATAAATGAATTCCCCAAATCAGAGATATGAAGATAACATTTTCCATTGGGAAGTTAAAACATGGAAATTATATGAATAGGTTATAGCGTTAGCTTGTGAAAGATATCATTCTATTTTATCAAATAGAATAGGAGAGAAAATTTGATATAGATCCATCATTAAAATAGTATGAAAATATTTAATTCCATTTATTGATAATTATATGGATAATTATAAATGGATAAAAGAATTTCTATAAATATTTTAGAATATTTTTATTTTTAATAGTTTTCATAGATAAAAGATTGATATTTATAGATAAAAGATTGATATTTATATTCAAATTAGTTATGTTATTTTTTCTCTTTTAATTAAATTGATTAATTAAAAAAATATATCCTATGAATAAGCGTCATATGTAATGACTTATGGTATTTGGGGTATGTAGTATTAATAAGCCATAGTATTGTAACAAAACTTATTTACACAACAATATGAAGGAGAAAAATTAATTGCCTACTGAAGAATATGGACTTGCATAAAATTTTGGTGGGTAGTAACCACTACTAAGTTGGCACATTTAGGCTTTTACTCCTACATATTAAAGCATTGAAGAATACATAAATAATGGTAGATAGTTATGTTGGAAATAATACTGAGAGGGGGGGTGAATCAATATTATCAAGACAAATATTTCCTTTTTCAACTTCAGATAATATACGCTACTTCAGTTAATAAAAACCGAGTATATACGCAACTTCAGATAAGGAAAACCGCGTATATAAAGCAGACTTATAATTTGATTTATTTTTCAGATGTCAGTTATTAATCTGTGAATCAGAAGCAAAGAAACAGTACTAGAACCAGTGAAACAGAGCAGAAGACAGTCACACACATGAACACAAGATATAAGGAGGAAACCCAATGTGGGTGAAAACCCCCTGCTGCAAATCGTCTCTATCTTCTTTTTAATTAGAAACTTCTCTTTACAATGTTTTGCACTGGTGCAGTCTTTACCAGTACGCAGGCTGCAACCTGCAGAGAGCTACAACTCTCTCTCGTTCTCCAACTTTCTGGAAGGGTTCTCCAACCCCCTTAGTTCTTGTACTAGCTTGAGATATTAGTACGCAGGCTCCTACCTGTAGAAGGCTGCAACCTTCTCTCTGCTTTCAGGGACCTCGTTTCATTAATTTTCTGACTGGATCCACAAGAATATCAATCAAACATCAAGTATTTTTGCATCAATCAAACCCTTTTCACCAATCAAAAACTGAATCAGATAAACATTTCTCTGTCAGTTATACCCAGACCACAGTAACTGTAATCAAACACCAATTCTGAACCCAGAACACTGCAGCAATAAAACAGAAGCAGCTAGAACATAAATCAAGATATGTACGCTACTTCACTATTCATCAATTTGCGTGTATACGCTTCTGTACCACAATCAACCTGCGTATACGCTTCTTTCATTCACAGAAAAAGCATGTATACGCACCTGCAGTTCATTGAACCTGCGTACATATCTATAAAGGATAATTTATTCTTTTAAACATTCAGACATTAGTTAACCCAGATTTATAGATCAAGAGTGCGCCACATATAACAGATCAAAATCATACAGAGATACCAATGTTCAAGCCTTGAGATTTTGATCCATCAATAGTCCTTATCCTTCTCGCACTCAGGTTCCTCCTTCATTCAGATCTAGATCTACACCATAACCAAATCATCAGTATTCCAGATCTAGCACGATATCAAATATTCAATAAATCAGATGATCTCTTGCCACATGATCTCCTTCCTCTTTTATAGTTTTAGACCTTCCACAATACCATGGTCCAAAACCATAATAAACAATACCAAGGGCCCAATACCTGGGGTCAACACATCTGACGAGATACCATGGTCCAAAACCATAGGTTCAAATTCCAAGGACTAACAACCATGGACCAAAAATAAGTTTCCCACCATGTACGCGCTTTTCTGTGCATAAAAGTGCGTGTATATGCATACCCGACTTCTGAACATATAACCCGCGTGTATACGTGTCTTCGGCAAGGTGAAACTGCGTATACAAGATTTCCTTCATTCTGAGCGCCTGAACTAAGATCTGACACCAAAGTGAGTTGCCATCAAGGACAACACCTGTACCATAGGGCCACACCTGTGCTAAAATGCCAACAATCTCCCCCTTTGGACTTGATGGCAACACCAAGATCCTCAAAGTCATTCTCCCCCTTTGTCATCAAGGACAAAGGGCTGTGCTCCCCCTGAGTACATGCTGATATCTCTGTTCTGCTATGCTGAACATGCTCCCCCTGACTCTAGGCAAGATCTGCAAAAAGGTGTTCTTCAAGAAGAACCGTGACTTATACATCATAAAAGACCTTCCTATCATCAAAAGACTCATTACATACAATCATCACCCAACCAAGTGGGGATACATCAGAAATTTACATATGACAACCAATTGCATCAATCATCCCAGGCATAGTGGGAAAACCAAAATAGGCCGTTACATGACCTTGATAAAAAAAAAGACATACATGACATAGAGACGAAATATCAAGACTATGCAAATCACCAATAACTACTATTAGCAGCATCTGACAATCACTGTATATATCAGCAACCATGTTCCCCTTCAGTTCTTCTTTCTGCAGCTGATCCACCTGAACCAAAAACAGCTTGAGTACTAGAACCAAGAGCTTCTAAGGTAATGCCAACAATGCATTATTAGAAGATTATCTGCTCCCCCTGAACCTGTGCCTGATGGTCTCTGACAGACCCATATCAGACTCTCTTCAACCAAAGTCTGTCCTTGCTGATTTTCTTCAGAATTCCGTATACGCGACTGCACCTGCATAAATCTGCGTATGTACGCGGGTTCCCCTCATCCAACTCGCGTACACCAACTTTTCTTTGAAATAGACAAGCTTCAACAGCAGAATGAAGCATCAACTACTCCCATCTTCTGTCTGAGATATTCAAAAGTTTCCCCGGGCAGTGGTTTGGTGAGGATATCAGCAATTTGTTCCTTAGAAGGAACATACTCCAACTTGAATTTTTGCTCAAGCACTTGTTCCCGAAGAAAGTGATATTTGATAGGTATGTGCTTGGTCTTTGAATGCATGACAGGATTCTTTGAAATGCTTATTGCACTTGTATTATCACATAAGATAAGGACAGGTGGAGTACAAGTGATTTGAAAATCCTGCAAGGTTTGCATCATCCAAAGAAGTTGAGTGCAACAAGATGCAGCAGCCACATATTCCGCTTCAGTTGTAGATAAAGCAATCGAACTTTGTTTCTTGCTGAACCAAGATACTAATATGAAACCCATAAAGAATGCACCACCACTTGTGCTCTTCCTGTCATCCATGCTTCCGTCCCAGTCTGCATCTGTGTAAGCATGAAGTGTGAGATTTGTATCTCTAGGGTACCATAAGCCATAGTTTTGAGTTCCTTGAAGGTACTTGAAGATTCTCTTGACTGCCTGAAGATGAGTTTCCTTTGGATTTGCCTGAAATCTTCCAACTATTCCCACTGCATGCATGATGTCTGGTCAGGTACCTATCAAATAAATTAGACTTACAATCATAGATCTATAGGTTGGTTGATGCACTGCTGCCGATTCATCATTTGCACTAAGGCTGCATCCTGTAACCATGGGGGTACATACTGGTTTTGAATATTCCATGCCATACTTCTTCAGAATCTGCTTGAGGTACTTGGTTTGAGACAAGAAGATACCGCCTTCATTTTGTTGGATTTGCAATCCAAGAAAGTATGTCAGTTCTCCAAGCAAGGACATTTCGAATTCTTTCTGCATCACCAAGGCAAAGCTTTGACTCATAGCTTCTTCATTGCTTCCAAATATAATATCATCTACATACACAACAAGTATTAGCAATTTGTTATTTTCAATTTTTATATAGAGATTGCTATCTGCTGATCCTTTTGAAAAACCTTGTTGATGAAGGTATTTATCCAAACGATAGTACCAAGCCCTTGGAGCTTGTTTAAGCCCATAGAGAGCCTTTTTAAGTCTGCATACAAGATTTGGATCATTCCCAAGGATGAAACCATCTGGTTGCTTGATGTATACTTCTTCTTCTAAGTCTCCATTCAGAAAGGCTGACTTCACGTCCATTTTAAATACTTTGAACTTCTGAAAGCTTGAGAGAGCAAGGAACATTCTGATGGCCTCAAGTCTAGCAACGGGAGTAAAAGTTTCTTCAAATTCTATTCCTTCCTGTTGAGCATACCCTTTACAAACAAGTCTAGCCTCCATTTTCATTCAACTTATTTTTGAGGATCCATTTTGTTCCTATGACATTTTTGTCTTTTGGTCTAGGAACCAACTCCCAAGTGTTATTCTTTTCGATCTGCTCAAGCTCTTCATCCATTGCCTTAACCCAACACTCATCTTTGCATGCTTCTTTTACATTTTGCGGTTCAGTGGAAGAGAGCAATGCCAAATAGCTTGAAGCTTCTGCTATTGTTCTTCTTGTTTGTATACCTGCTTCTTTCTGCCCCAAAATTTGAGATTCTGGATGATTCTTCTGAATGTACCTAGATGGAGTCTTCTCTTCTATCCTTATCTGTTCCTCTGGTGCCTCTTGGGGTTCTTCTTCATCATCTGTCTGATTTGGAGAGTAGTCTTCATCCTCATCGATATTTTCATGATTCACTTGCCTAGGGATGTATCCTTTTTCATCAACCACTACATCAATGCTGTCAACAATTCTTCCAAGTCTTTTATTGTAACACTTATATGCTTTTCTGTAGGGAGAATAACCAAGGAGAATTCCTTCATTTGCTCTAGGTTCAAGTTTTCCATCCTGCTCATCAGTATTCTTAATATAGCATTTGCTCCCAAAAATTTTGAAATGCATTACCGAAGGAGTCTCACCATACCAGAGCTCATGAGGAGTTTGAGTGCTATTCACTCAGACATTTGTTTTGTTGAGAATAACAACCGCAGCATATGCAGCTTCACCCCAGAAGGTTGCGGGAGTTCCAGACTCATCAAGCATAGCACGAGCCATTTGTTGGACTGTTCTGTTCATCCTTTCCGCCACTCCATTTTGCTGAGGAGTCCTAGCTGTAGAGAATTCCCTTCTTATTCCATGTTCTTCACAGAAATCAAAAAAATCATTTGAGGTAAATTCCCCACCTCTGTCGGACCTAAGGCACTTAATTTTGTAATCTGATTCATTTTCAGCCAAGGCTTTGAAGGATTTGAATTTTTCGAATGCTTCGTCTTTGTGCTTCATAAGTCATAACCAAACAAACCTGGAGAAGTCGTCAATGAATAATATCAAGTATTCTTCTCCTCGAGGTGACCTTGTCCTAAATGGACCACATACATCTGTATGGACTAGCTCAAGAGGCCTGCTAGCTGATCCTTCCTTCTTAGGAAAGTTAGTTCTGGTTTGCTTACCAAACTGACATGATTTGCATATGGTGTTGTTTGGTATTTTGATATCTGGAAGACCACAAACTGCCTGATATTTGCAAGCTTTCCTTATTTGTGAAAAGCTTAGATGTCCCAACCTCTAGTGCCATAACCAGTGTTCATCATCCTTGCTCAAATAGCATTGTTGTTGTCCTTCTTCAAATATGTATAGATTATTTGGAGTTCTTCTGCCTTTGATCACTGTTTTTTCCTGTATCAAGATCACGAACACTACATCCATTTGATCGAAATATTACCTCGGTTCTTTGATCGCACATCTGACTAACACTTAGTAGATTATGCTTCAAGCCATCAACATACAAAACATTTCCAGCTTTGACCTGTTCTTTCAACTGAGCAGTGCCTTTTCCTTTTATGGCTGCAGGAGTATCATTTCCAAAAGACACCTTTTTTTCCTTTTCTAATGCAGTATATGATTCAAGTTTTTCTTTATCCCCTGTCATATGCTTCGAACATCCGCTGTCGATATACCATATATTTTCTTGTCCTTCTGCATAGAAGGCTATCCCACATCTTTCTGGTTGTGGTTCCTTCATTCTCCATGTTCTGGCACTTGAGGTATGTTCCTTCTGAGTTGTCTTCCAAAACCTGCTCCTGCATTCAGAATCTTCATGACCAAAGTTATTAAAAATAGAACATTCAACTTCATTTTCAAGGGCCGAAAAGTTGTTATAAGTCCTTTTCGTGATTCTAGTCATATTCCTTTGTTTTTGAGCTTCTCTAGTCATGATTGTCTTATAGGCAACACATTGAGATGCTTTGTGACCAAAATTATGGCAAGAGAAACATTGGCCATTGAAGAAACTCCTGTGATTATCAAATCTATCATCCAACCGATTGTAGTTTCTACTGACATCCATTCTTGATGCAAATTGGGAAGATTTTACCTGTGGTTGATTGTAGCTTCTGTTTGTCCTTAAGGTAGCTTGTCCCTGATTTTCTTGATAGTCTTTATTCGTTCTTGAGGTAAATTGTCCTTGATTTACTTGATGATTTCTATTAGGCCTTTGCTCGCTCTTCTTTGCTGCATCAATATAACTTTTGGAGGTAGAAGCTTGAGATGTTTCTCCATTATATCCCAGACCTGTCTTGATTAGTGGAGAACGTTGCACATTGATAATCTCATCTAGAGTTTCAGATCCTTTAACCAATTTAAGATTAATAGCTTTTGTTTTCTCAATCTCCTTTCTAAGACAAACAATTTCACATTCCAATTTTTCAAGATGTTTTTCCCTTTCAGCCAGTTGACATTGTAGAGAATCAATAATTGCAGTTTTCTCTTCTAAGAAGATTTTGAGATTAGTCATCTCTTGAAAAAAACCTTCTACATCTATAGCATCCATGTAGTCATCATCTTCAAAAGCCATTAAAAGTTTATATTCATTACCTCGTTCATCTTCGTCACTATTTGAAAGACCATCACTATCTTCATGAGTGTAATAGCTTTTCTTATTTGAATTTTGTTTCTTGTTCCATCTAACAGGTTCCTTTCCCTTGTCAATCTTATCCTTATGAGGACATTTGGCAGCATAGTGACCTACTCTTCCACAAGCAAAGCACTTGAAAGGTAACTTACCTCGGAATCGTCCAGCACCCCTTTGAAGATTTTTTACAAAATTTGATTCTTCTTCTTCTTCTGACACGTGTCCTGATTCATAGTATTCTCCTTTTCCTGAAGCCTTTAAGACAGCTTCTCTCCTGTCTGATGGACCTCCTTTCCTCATTTCATAAGCAGTAAGAATTCCGTGCAGTTGTGACATTTTAAGACTTTGTAGATTCTCCTTTTCTTCTATTGCAGAAACTTTAGATTCAAACCTAGGTGACAAAGATCTTAAAAATTTTTCAACCACAACAGCCTCTTTTATTTCTTCTCCCAAATTTTTCATACAATTAACAATCTCATCTACACGAAGAAAATAGTTAGCCACACTTTCATCATTATACATCTTGAGATTTTCATACTGAATCCTGAGGGTTTGAAGTTTTGCTCGTTTTACCTGATCATCTCCTTCATAGCTTAGGACAATCTTGTCCCATATTTCTTTTGTTGATTTTAACTGCATAACTTTCACGAATTCTTATTGAGATAGACATCCTAGAAGAGTATTGACCGCCTTTGCATTTGTTTCATATTTCTTCTTCTCAGCTAGATCTGTAGGGGTAGCTGATGGAAAAGTATACCATGTTTCTATGATGTCCCAGATTTCTGTACCCAGAGATTGAAGATAGGCAGTAACTCTTACCTTCCAATATACGAAGTTTGTCCCGTCAAAAACCGGTGGCCTGATTGATGCTTCCCTCTCGTAGTTGCTCATGATGAAAGATCTTCCTTCAAGCGATCAGGCTTCTTCAGAAGGACCTGCTCTGATACCAATTGTTGGAAATAATACTGAGATGGGGGGTGAATCAGTATTATCAAGACAAATATTTCCTTTTTCAACTTCAGATAATATACGCTACTTTAGTTAATAAAAACCGCGTATATACACAACTTCAGATAAGGAAAACCGCGTATATAAAGCAGACTTATAATTTGATTTATCTTTCAGATGTCAGTTATTAATCTGTGAATCAGAAGCAAAGAAACAGTACTAGAACCAGTGAAACAGAGCAGAAGACAGTCACACACATGAACACAAAATATAAGGAGGAAACCCAATGTGGGTGAAAACCCCTTGCTGCAAATCGTCTCTATCTTCTTTTTAATTAGAAACTTCTCTTTACAATGTTTTGCACTGGTGCAGCCTTTACCAGTACGCAGGTTGCAACCTGCAGAGAGCTACAACTCTCTCTCGTTCTCTAGCTTTCTGGAAGCGAGCTCCAACCCCCTTAGTTCTTGTACTAGCTTGAGATACTAGTATGCAGGCTCCTACCTACAGAAGGCTACAACCTTCTCTTTGCTTTCAGGGACCTCGTTTCATTAATTTTCAGACTGGATCCACAAGAATATCAATCAAACATCAAGTATTTCTGCATCAACCAAACCCTTTTCACCAATCAAAAACTGAATTAGATAAACACTTCTCTGTCAGTTATACCCAGAACACAGTAACTGTAATCAAACACCAATTCTGAACCCAGAACACTGCAGCAATAAAACAGAAGCAGCTAGAACATAAATCAAGATATGTACGCTACTTCACTATTCATCAATCTGCGTGTATACGCTTCTGTACCACAACCAACCTGCGTATACGCTTCTTTCATTCACAGAAAAAGCGTGTATACGCAATTGCACTTCACTGAACCTGCGTACAAATCTATAAATGATAATTTATTCTTGTAAACATTCAGAAATTAGTTAACCCAGATTTATAGATCAAGAGTGCGCCACATATAACAGATCAAAATCATACAGAGATACCAATGTTCAAGCCTTGAGATTTTGATCCATCAATAGTCCTTATCCTTCTCGCACTCAGTTTCCTCCTTCATTCAGATCTAGATCTGCACCATAACCCAATCATCAGTATTCCAGATCTAGCACGATATCAGATATTCAATAAATCAGATGATCTCTTGCCACATGATCTCCTTCCTCTTTTATAGTTTTAGGCCTTCCACAATACCATGGTCCAAAACCATAATAAACAATACCAAGGGCCCAATACCTGGGGTCAACACATCTGATGAGATACCATGGTCCAAAACCATACGTTCAAATTCCAAGGACTAACAACCATAGACCAAAAATAAGTTTCCCACCATGTACGCGCTTTTTTGTGCATAAAAGTGCGTGTATACGCATACGCGACTTCTGAACGTATAACCCGCGTGTATACACGTCTTCGGCAAGGTGAAACTGCGTATACAAGATTTCCTTCATTCTAAGCGCCTGATTTGAGATCTGACACCAAAGTGAGTTGCCATCAAGGACAACACCTGTACCATAGGGCCACACCTGTGCCAAAATGCCAACAAGTTATCCACATGGCACAAAGGCTATATCTTCAAAATTATGGTCCAATCAAATGTTTGAAAAATAAATATTTGTTATTTAACGTTAAACATTATAACTTGGATTTGTCAATACTAAATTAATAGTGGTCATTAATAAGAATCTCCATAGGAAAGTGGAGGTGAATCTCGTTACATATTTTTTTAATATATATATATATATATATGTTTAACTTATATATTAATTCTTTTTATAACTAATAATAATAATAATTTAAAATAAAGTTATAATTTAGTTAATTTTTATGGATTTTTTAATTTTAACAACTTGAGATGTATCATGAAATAAGTGTTTTGATGTTTATTATGGATTGATCCCTATCATCTTCATTAGCTATTAATTTATATTGTTGCACTAATTTATTAATTACAAAAGTTATTATAAAATTTAAATATTCGGTTGGTCGTATTGATTATTTTGTTAAGGTTAAATTTGAGCATAGTGATATTATGGTTAGTTTTGATGTTGTTTCTCTATACACCAGCATCCCTATTAATGAGACTATTGAAGTAATCAATCGCATCACTGACCCCAATACAACCAAGCTTGTGGAGATTTGCCTTACCTCTACTTTCTTCAGCTTTGAGGGTGAATCAAATTCCATCAAATTTACCATGGAATCTAAAGTTGATGGTAGCCTGCACTTCCTTGATGTGCTTGTCTCAAAAAAATATGATGGTTCTTTCTCTCACTAGGTATTTCATAAAAAAACCCCAATTGAACAATATTTACATGCAAATTCCCATCACTATCCAGCCCAAAACTAGGTTTTCTCAACACTTTAGCTACTCAGGCTTTAAGAGTTTTTGATGAGAACCATCTGGTGAATGAGAAAACCCATATCCTTAATATTTTGGAAAAGAATGGCTACAATAGATACCAAGGTATCATAACTATTTTGAAAGCTAACTGAGGTCCTAGGGCTAAAAAACAGTTTTTTGAAGTTGCCTTTAGTGTCTATCTTCCGTTTATCCAAGGGAATATGGACAAGATTGCTCGGATTCTTAGGAGGAAGAAGACCCTTCTTCTACCTTTAGACCCTTGAAAACCATTTGTGACTCCTTAAGATCCGTCAAAGACCCTGTGGACCCTAAGAACATGAAGAGTGTTTATTTGATTCCATGTTCTTGTGGAACCCCATACATTGGAGAAACTGGTCGTTTCATATCTGAGAGCATTCAAGAACACATGACTGACCTAATGCATTGTAGGGCTCACTCCTCTACTTTGAACACGCTTAAAAGTCAAAACACTGCATTTGTTTAAAGGATTCTCACATCCTCGCTAGGATTGATCATGGAAGATCATTTCCATCACCGTAAATTGAGGGAAGCTATTAAAACAGAGAAAAGATATAATACCCTAAATAGGGATTATACATGGGAGATCAACAGTTTGTGGATCCCATGCCTTTATTCCTAGGTCTCTTCCTTTTTGTTTTTCTCCCGTCTGTGGTTTCCTTTTCTTGTCATGTTTAGGCCTCTTCCTTTTTGTTTTTCTCCAATCTGTGGTTTCCTTTTCTTGTCCCGTTTGTATCTTTCTTTAGATTCTTTTCGTTTTTACCATTATTATATCCATTGTAATCTCTTTCCTTTTTGTATAGCAAAGATTAGAACGAATTCTCATGAGCTCCATAGTGAAACAGGTCGTTGGGCAGTTCCTAAAACACAATGGATGGAAAGGATCTGCCATCTATGTGAGAATAGGAACATCGAGGATGAAAACCACTTCCTCTTAGAGTGCCCCGCGTACAACCACGTTAGATCTCAGTTTCATAATCTTTGTCACAATATTGACCTTCTCAGTGGACTTTAACCACCACCACCACCATCACCATCATCATCATCATCATCATATATTATTTACTATTATTATTATTTTTCCATCATCATCATCATCATTTTAAATATAATTTGTATTTTGTTTTTATATTCATCCATTTACTATTATTATTATTATTATTATTATTTTATTAAATTTATTTATTTAAAAAAGAAAAATCCTTTAACTTTCTAACTATAATTTATAGTTTACGCTTTATTTTTATAATTTATTGTATTCATGCTTCCGTTTTCTTTTTAATATAATATTATCTAATAAGAATTTGTGAATTTTATGGAATAATCATATTATTATTTCGATAAGATTTATAAAAATAAAGATATACATTTTTATATTATTTATATATTATTTATTAAATTATTTTAAATTTTAGATAATTTTTTATTAATTTATTAATTTAAATAATAAGAAGTAATTTTTTCTAGAAATTTCCTCAACGAAAATAATAAATTGTTTATATTATTTTATTATTTTTCTTAATGATCGTTAGGATTATATATAATTATGTGAGTTGTTTTCACTATGTCTTTATCCTCATAATAAACTTAAACCTATTGATCTAATTTATTCCAAAAAAAAATTACTTAAATCATAAATGATAGAAACCTCTATTCTAAAAAATAAATATATGTTTTTTCCTTAATATACTAAAAAAATAAATCTAAGTATTATCACTAGTTAAGACGTATTTAATTTGTTAATTGAAATAATAACGTGATATTAAATAAAATTTAAATATCCAATATTTGACCAAATTAACTCTAATAATTAATACAACTCCCAATTTTAATTCAATTGTGTATAATGAGATTTTTTGGAAGCTTTTCCGGTGGGTTTTTCTGGTCAAAATCCCGTAGCAATTTATTGGAATCTCAAGTTTGATAGCTAGTTTCTGCACAATCAAAGCGTACCAGGGGTTTTTCAGGTGCTGAATCCAAATATGCAGTTAAAAAACCATTTTAACTGCAACAAATCAAGATTTAACCTCAATTTCTTCGGCCGGATTCTATCACAGGAATCTCCAAAAAATCACATTATAGACAACTCCAATTTTAATTATATTGAATAAAATAAATCTGAAATTTAATTTTTAATTAAAAAAATCAATTTCAGTTAAAATGGATGGGCATATAGATTATAATAAAATTTCAATTAAAATTAAAATGGATGAGCATAGAGATTATTCAATTTTGGAAAAGGAAAAAATAAGATGAAAAAATGCAAACATATTTATTGATAAAGCGATATTCCTGTAGTATAATGAGTATTGCAGTGGATTGAATCAATGTAATTAGTTAATTCTGAAATTTGCAGATGGAATATTGTAATTAACTTATAGAATATTTAAATGAATGGAATATTGTAATTAACTTGTCGAATATTTAAATGAATGTACATGTGAAAATAAAAGTATATATTGAATAAAGGTGAAGGTGTATTTTAATATTTTATTTTTATTATCATTATTAATAATAAAAACATTTTATCTATTTTCATCATTCATCCTTTCAAAGAAATAAATTCTATTAAAATTTTTATAATAAAAACGTTTTATTATCACATTCATCCTAACAAGGAAATAAATTTTAATAAAAAAAATTATTAATCATAAACTGAAAAATATATGCCCAACCATCCAATCATAGTTTTTATTTTCACAAGCATAGTGAAGCTTCACCATGTTTCTTGTGACATCACGTACTAAAAGAGAACAGCATCCATGGATCCTTCAAAAAATTCATAGCTGTTATAATTAGAATTGTACTGAGCAGTCTAATAATACAATTAGGGTATACAAATTACAATCATACAGTAAATATATTTATTCGAATATATTGGTTTCCTTCTTTTCTTCGTATCCAGCAATTCGACTTACAGCAAACATATTTGCTGGAACATTCACCTGCAGTCAATTTCAATTTTACATGGATCTGTTGAATACAGTTGTCCCTAAAGGGAAGTAGTGGATGAAAAAATTTGCATCACTCCAATCATAATGTATTGTTCGCAGAGTCACGTGGCCAAGTAGCACCTGTAGGTTAGTTTTCAGGTATCTATCTCAAACACAAGCTTGCTCCATAGTTGAGCACAGATTAAGTTTAGCATCTTGACCAGAGGAAGAGTCACGGTAAACTCTTCAAAAAATAAAAGACCCCCAAAATGGCAAGAATTGCATTACAAATCCGTTTTGAAATATTATTGAGTTTTGAAATTTGAAGGCCAGAAGACTCTGAGACAGGTTGGATAATTAATTCAAACTCCAAAGAATTGGATTATATTCATACTTCTACTTCAAAGTCAGGGACAAAATACATCTAGTAAAATTGGAGATTGTAGTAAAACCTAAACGACATTTATTGATTGATTTGGAATTATGAAACAATCTTCAAAGGCCTCATCATCTCATTATCTTCATGGTCCAACATCTGCAATTCCAAAGAGAGCAAAGGAAAAGTTTAATACAGACATTCATTCGCTTCAAAGACTAACAATCAATATACCATGACTTCAACGCTGTAGAAGAAGAGGAATGAAGGAAGGTGGAAAACTGAGATGAATGACTTACATGGCAATGATAAACATAGCCTGGTACAGCACTGACGTTGAATGGATAAGAATCGTGAGAATCCAGGAGAGAAAAGCGGACAAGAATTGTGGTCATAAATCCTGGATCAATCTTCACCACATTCTTCCAGCCCATTTCACTAGGGGGAGGTATAATCACTTTCCCCTTTGCATACTTGTCTATATCGCATTTCAGAGAATCGTTCATCTTCGTCATACAAGCAGTAAACTTCTCCTCATTTACCAGCTGTGTGTGATTCAGGATGATGAACAATGCGAGATGAATATGGAGAGGATGGGATTCAGTTGATAGATTGATAACATGCCATATTTCACTGGTTCCCTGTTTGGCTATCTCAGTAACCGGGGCATCAAAGGGCACCGCATTTATCAGCATGCCCGTTTCCAATCCCATCATGCCCATCCCCATTCCACTTCCATTTCCCATCCCCATCCCCATCCCATTTCCATTTCCCATACTCGTTTCCATTCCCATCTTTTTACTCATGTTCATGGCCATGTCCATGTACATATAAAAGGCAATGTATCGTGTAAGCACCGAGTCTTTGATCTTTGCTCGAGGATATGGCAGTAGCTTGTGGGGAATTTCAGTTGAATCAGAGACCTCTGTCTTTTCAATCACAAATTTCATCACTTTACTGGTCAGATTATTCACTGGATTGCCATCGGGGTATACAGATGGAGCGCTGTTTGTCAATATAATCCCGTCCCCATCGGCGCTCACATTGCTGAAGTCTATTATGATGTCTGCAATCTCAGAGCAGCCGAGCAGTATATCCTTGACGCTCACCGGTCTGTGTAGATATGCAGAATCTGAGCCTATCTGGGTCATGGACATCCCATTACTTAAAGCCAGCCTGTAGAACCTGGAGTTGCTGGCATTCACAATTCTAAAGCGATATTTCTTTCTCTTCACCTTCAAGTAAGGCCACGCCTTGCCATTCACTATTATCACATCGCCGAAATACTCTGGCTGCACACATACACATAACACTGCATCATTTCCTTCTAAGTGTATTGTGCTCCAGAGAGTATTTAAAAAAAAAAACCTATGACCTAATAAAATATGTGTATTGTGGTGCAGAGATAGAAAAAATCATGTAAACACCATATGAGCCTCACTTTATTTTAAGTTCGCATCTGTTATCCATATAACTCAATAGGTATAGATGGATGAAAACAAATTATAACGTAAAAAAAAGAATTCTGCAATTAAATATTTTTAATTAATACAAATTTACACAGTTTGTCTATATATACAAGTTAAATAAAAATAAAAATATTCAACAGCTGATTCATATTGTTATTATTATTATTATTTTTAAATATTTTGTTAGACAGAGTAACCTCCAGTGAATTTCCAAAGCACAGTTCTAAATCAGCTCAAAACATAATGCCAGGTTTTGTACTGTGGAATATTTGGAACAAATGAAACAGGTAGAACAACAGTCTAGTCTACATATAAGCTGAAGTACAAGAAATCTCCCAAAACACAAATGAATTGAATTTTTATATTAATTTCCAATGAAAGCTGAAATTGATTAATGGGATGGGATTCAAAGAAGAACTAGAATGAAATTGACTAGTGGAACTCAAAGAAGGACTAGAATATACCGTAGGGAATGCAAAAGCAACTCTGGAATTCCACAGGAACAGAATTTCTTTGCCTAAAATAAGAAAATGCAGAATGGAAAATCCCGTTCAATAGAATGGGAAACAGCAAAGGAATATATGAAGGAGAATGTCCCAGAGAGATCAATCATGTTGCAGTGGAAAAACATTTGTAACATTCAAGGTCACTAAAACTTGTGTGATGGGTGTGAAGCCAATTGCATCTTGGATTTGCAATGCTTATAAACCTATTTCCCGAGACAAGATGCTGGTCTGGCATCTGTTCCTGCTTAGGCTGTAACAAGGCAGCTGAATGTAAGAAGTAATCAACTTAGAGTAGGCCAGTTTAGATGACCCGTCTTTGGAAAATTATTGGCACAGGTTGAACACCTCACCGATGCAAAGGGCTAGATTTATCTGGAGCAGACCATTCTGGATGACTTGTGTTTGGAAAGTTATAGGCATAGGTGAAAGTTTGAAACACCTCAATGAAGAAAAGGGCTAAATTAACATAGAACAGATCACTCTGGATGACTTGTGTTTGGAAAGTCAATAGTGCAAGTCAACAGGGAACAAAAGGGCTAAGCCCCTTTGATCCCTATAAACCGTGAAGTAAGAAGCTGGAAAGAAGAAGATTTAGCTATCTCCCAAAAAGAAGACAAGCAAGCATGAGTATCAACATTTATCTAGGAACGCATCGAATCATATTGAAGCTGGGAACAGTATATGCTATCCTCTTAAATAGCCAGCGTTCTCTAAATAGAGAATCGAGGGATAAAGTAACCCAGGAAGGGTGGGCTACGGAGGACTTATCAGAGATCACGAGAATAAGCCAATCTATGTAGATGCAGGGAACTGCGGTGAAATTTCTAACATGGCAGAATTGGTAGTTGACTGTAAAGGGATTTGTGCTGTTCTGTAGATGATGTTCTATAACTTCACTGTCCAAGTCACATGACAAGATAACACGGGACACAGGACACAAAAATACAAGTGTCCCACATAGACAGAGGACACAAAAGCACAAGTGTCCCATATAAATACGACGACCTCAGAAATCGGACACAGAGGACACATTACACACAATTTTGATATATATATATATATATATAGTATATTATGCTTATAAAGATGAAATATAGAAAAAGAAAAATCATTTTTTAGAATTTAGAAATTAAAATAAATTAATAATTATAATTTTACATTATCATGATACAAATTTAGTCTTACTAACTTTTTTCTTTCAGCATGTTGCTTTGCTAAGATTGTGTTTTTTCTATCATTTGAAGCTAATTGCAGCCTCACTTTTAGGGAATGGTGCACCAGCAGACCTAGAAGATAAAACACTTAAAGATTGGAAGACAGCACTTGGAATCCGACAATAACCCTCAGCTGCACTCCAAAACATCGGAGGCAACTCCAAAACATCTGATGCCTCAGTTACATGAACTCAAAAGAAAGGGAAAATGTGTTTTTATGGGCCACATGACTCTTTTACAGAGGACACTGTGAAGGCATGTGTCAGACACATGTTTGGCAGGTGTCCTCTGAATATGACACAGGCCAAACATGTGCCAGATGTATTGGAGTCCTAAGATACCGGCCCTATTAGAGCTGTCCTGTTACTTAGGACACAGTCGAAGGCAACTCCCAGGTCATAATAAACATTCTCTACCTGGAATCTCAAAGATCGTAAATGAAAACCTGAGTTGTTGTAGATAGTTTCAAATCCAGAGACTCTCTTGCCAGCATTGGATTCAATCAAGCTCGACGGTGGAGGAATCAAGTCGCTAATATTGTAGCTATTTTGGGGCGGATGACAACAGGGAGCATAAAGAGCTGCTCTTTGGGATATTGGTCTGACAGATGAAGGATCAAGGCAGAAATCCTTCCTACAGTGAAGAAAGACTGTCCAAACGGGTCAGAAAACTGCGGGAGTGTCCAGAAGGAGACACAGATTCTTGCGGGAAAAATAATTTAAAGATTTATAAAATAAAGTTCATTTTGTATAAACATTTAAATTAGAAGCAAGTTCATTTCATATACGAAGACGAAAAGGGGGAAAAGAGGACGGAGCAAACAAAGAAACAGTTCACTAAAAATTAAAAAAGGAAACAGCTTGTTTCGTATCACAGCAGTAGAGTAAAGATTGAAAAGAAAAGTCGAAGCACAAAAACATAATGACTTACAACTCAATCAAAAAGTACTATTTTACTTTAGCGTAGGGAGGTGTATCTACAGACCATAGGGGACGCACGACAGCATCGTACTACTTTACTGGAGCGTTGGGTAAGTGTACCTACCTGCCATTGGGGATGCATCATTGGATCGTCACCGGTGGAATTCATGTAAATTGATCCGTTCTTGGTAAAACTTTTATCAAAGATGAGAAGACTACGGTCATATTCTGCACCAGATGGTAGGTTGAGAGGGTCCTCGACCGTGGGATTGAAAATTATATAGGCGCCCATGAGGCCGGCCAAGATATTTACTCTGGTGAGGCCAAGGGCATGATCATGGTACCAAAGATTGCCCGGATGCTGGACATTGACGTAGTGATACTTAGCTGTCTTCCAGGTCGGCCCAGTTTCGTTGAATCCCGCTGTAAACCACGCCATTGAGTTCCCATCGCTCGCGGGTTCGACAATTCCCCCGTGCAAGTGAACGACCGTGGGAATTCCGCCGTATTTGGGTTTGGCAACACTAAGGCTGGGATCCCACGGAAGAATGTGTCGAGAAGGCAGATGGTTTTCCCAGGTCACGTACGTATCTGCGCCTTGGATGGCTTCGATCGTAGGTCCTGGAACAGTCGCGGTCTCCCTTGACCTTCCATAAGCAAACACAGTACTCGCAGGGAGATCTCTGTGAAATTTCTGGCAAAAAAAAAAATGGGATGAGAATTGAGGGCTAATTATCGCCATAACATGAATACGTATGCAGATTAATTTCCCTATAAATGAATGCTTGCAGGAATTAGAATTTGTACCCATTTTGTCTCAAACATCCCAATTCGAAGCCTCCCGGGCTTCAATACTCCATCTTTCGAGATATATCCCCTGAGTCTGGGTATGTCTGGGAGCTCGTCCACGAACATCTCAAGAGAGGAAGCTCCATCCTTCATGTTAATCATGCTATCAAATCTGATGTGCGACCCCTTCGCCGAAAAAATGAAAAACAACAGCAAAACACATATACTCAGCCCCATCCCCCGTATCTTCTTCATATTGCTTCCTGCAATTACAAAAATAACAAATTCTTGAAATAATTATACATAGATACTGATTAATGGATAGTTAATTATCTGTACTGTCGAGCTGCCATGATCTCGAGTGCTGTGATATGCAAAGCTTCAGTATCCTGGTTAAGCTGAGCAGTAATGCAATTATACCTGATTAACCTGTTTATACTAGTATAATTTGTATGGAAAAGGGAAAAAACAGAGCATCAGAATATCTCG
The DNA here is from genome assembly GCA_031772625.1 of Pinus tabuliformis. Taxonomy (NCBI): domain Eukaryota; kingdom Viridiplantae; phylum Streptophyta; class Pinopsida; order Pinales; family Pinaceae; genus Pinus; species Pinus tabuliformis. The sequence continues at coordinate 917,916,618 of CM062812.1, read as the reverse complement.
CGACGACTCTCAGAGCAGCCAAGCCGACAAAAATTTGGCTGTGTTTTAATCGATAAAAAGCGAATTAATGCTCATCGCTGAGTCAATTCGAATTCCTCGCATACCCGATTCCTCGGGCCGTTCGACGCCGTTGAATTCAAGGGGAAAGCTAAAGCAAGGTCACGTGACCTCAATCAAAGCCAACGTAAACTATAAACCTATCCATTTTCTTACTTTATTTATATTTAATGGGATCGACTTTTTAGACTCGGAGTTATGAAAATCGAACCGTAAAACTCCCGTTAATTAATTATAAGATCATACCTACCCTGATACTTTCTTACATTTTATATGAAATATTAAATCATATTTTTTAATGGAAAATGTATTATAATTTAATTGTCAAATTAATAGTGGGATAGTTATTCTTGGGTGCTATTTATATATGTAGGTTAGGTTAGTCCTTTGGTTATGTTAAATAGGTTAGGTTAGTCCTGTGGTTGTGTTAAGTGAGGAGGTTTGGTCCTCGCATGTTTTATGGTTTAATTTCCGGAGAAGTTTGGTCCCCACACGTTTCATAGTCTGATCCAAAGCAAAACTATATAGACCGCTGGATAATTGCTTCAGAACATATATTTTAGATGAAAAACAATCCACATATGTAGATTGACTCTTTATTGATATTAATGAAAAACTATCTTATATGGAATCTTTGGCCATTACCTTATTTCCTCACATTCAAAGAAGACTAACTCTTAACCAAACAAAAGCTATGACCGTTACCTTGTTTTCTCACATCCAAAGAAAATTAACTCTTAACCAAACAAAAATAAGTCAAAAACCAAAATATTATATCATACCTAAAATAATTTTATTTTTTTTTAGCTATCCTACTTAAACTGATCTGATTTCACATTTTATAAAATATTTGTTTAAATATTTATTTTTTTCCTCTTTAAATTTAATTTGCATAAGTGATATATCAACTTATTGTGATGATAAGGGCTAGAAAAGCAAATGTTCTTTAGCGTATAGGTTCACTCTAATATACCTCTAGACACGCACGCTTTTGTTAAATCACATGTTACAAGTTTTTAGATATACTCGTATACACATAGTATGTTTAATCTTATTATATTTATTGAGATTAAAAGTTTTTATTTTTGTGTTTATTTTGTTTATATTTTATTATATTTAGAGCTTTCTGGTATGTTTAATCTTATTATATTTATTGAGATTAAAAGTTTTTATTTTTGTGTTTATTTTTTATATTTTATTATATTTAGAGTTTTCTGAAGAAATGTTGTAATATTATTTTATATCGTGTTTTGTTATGTAAATAAAAAGGTAAATTTGATTTAGTCAAGAATTTAACGATTTTTGAGCTCCGAAAACTCATGATATTGACCCATGGTATTCATGTGGAATATAGCTTATTTAAAGGAGGAAATTAAACTAGCCTAGATCCATCTTAACTCTGGATCTATCAAGCGTTGAGAAGGATCGAATCTCTTTTGCACTCAAAAAAGAGTTTTGCACCTTGAGAGAATTGACCCCTCTTGGCACTTATAGATCCAAAGTTATGATGGATTTAGATTGGTTATAATAATGGTGTAATTGACAACAATGATTTAACATACTTATTATGTAGAGTTTTGAAAAAAGTTTAAGTTAATAATTGAATTAACTTCATTTATTTTTTTATGGAGATTTGGATTTTAAAACCTTAAGTTGTTAAGGGAATTGAATTATAATGCAAATATATGCAAGGACATACATGTAAAGGAGATAGCCATGCAATGACATGCATGATGTGGAGATAGTCATGCGAATACTCACATCAAATATCATGAGCTTGTAAACGACCAATGGTAAACCCAACAATAATTGAATCGAGGTTACTTTATTTACTTTGTGACTAAGTTAGGATTAACCTTACATTCCCCCTCCTTCAAACTCGACTTGGGATAATTTTCCAGATTAGATCAGTATATTGTTTGTCATCCATCTCAATGCTTTCAGAGTGGAAAAAGTGGACGAATAAGTTCACATGACCATTTTTACCAACAGGACCAAGTTTGGCAAATTGGGACGTGAAACCTTCGGGAGTATTTTGAGGCATCAAACAACGTTTTATGGGGGTAAAAATTTGTCACTTTAATGTCATAGTTTTTTTCTTATTCTACACACAATGTCCTTTTCAACAGCATAAAGAATTGTCTCAATCAGAGTTTGTATGCAAAAGTTATGCTGCTCAAAACTTGACCTTCTTGTTTTGGCCACCATAATTCGAGAGGATGCCACATCAACCCCCATTACTCATGGAAAAGGCTTATCCATGTGATCATGATGAAGAAGACTCTAAAAGAGTCCATATTGTAACTTTAGCTAAGAGTTGAAAGGGTCAAACCTAATCATTAGTAGGTTGTCAAAAGTTATGTTATAACTAGGCCACTAGGACAAAAAAGGGGTCCCATTCTTTTTTAGTGTATTTTGTACAATAAATGAGTAGAGTAGTCAAGAGGGATAGGGAGAGAGCACATAAAGAGGATTTGTGCACTGCAGTAGCTCATGGGTCACAAGCCTTACTTCTTTGTACTCATATCCATTTTCTATTTAGAGAAATAGAGCACAGCAACATCACCTTCCAACTAGGGTTTTCTCTTGAAAGGGTTTCCTAGGATATATCTTGTGTCAATCATGGTTTGTGAGTTTTTATTTTTTTTCTCTATTTTCCACATAATTATAATTTACATGCATATGGAATAAACAATCAATTATAGATTCAAAAATCTAATGAGAAATAAACCCTCATAGTGTACATTTCAAAATTTTAAGTATAATTTATTAGATCTGTTATGATGAATTGTCCAATGAAATTAGATAAAAACTTAACCACTTCAAATTTTATTAATGGATGTATAGGAATACAACATGCCCCTTTATCACCTAGGTCTACTTCTAGACTTTATATGGGTGAACAATCAGACCAAAGGTATTCATGTCTAAGTAGGTCCTACAACCATATGCCATTTACATGTGATACAATCTAACACTATAAAAATAATTACAATTGTATGACCAAGCACATGATGCTATGAAACATTGTAACAAACCCCCCCCCTCCCCCTCCCCCATGCCCCTTATCTGACTCGATAAGCATAGGTGGTTACTACGCTAACCTAACTCTCAACGTGCAGTATGAGAATGGGACATAAAATTTTATTATTATTATTATTTTGTCTTATTTTATATTTTCATTTTTAACAGTAAAATAAATCATATCATGATGTCCATCTCGTCAAGACCTTTTTGGTGACATAATGTTTTTCCCTAACCAAGCTCCGAAAATAAAAGTTATATCATTTTAAAGCCTCTTCATTGCACTCTTGCAACAATACTTTATCATGCCATGTGGCACCTACATAGTGCCCACGTGAAATTGCTCTAGTACCACTTCATCACTATGGCATCCTACATAGTGTCATGGCATTCCACCTTCCCCTTGGTTCACGTTTGTATATCATGGTTGAGGGAATAAACCTCTTTACCCCTTTCACTATAAGTGATGCTTTCATCATAGGATTGACCCCTCCGTGATCCTTCCAAATCAATGATACTCCTCTAGACTTAGTTAATATGCCCCCACACATATTTTCTATGTTTATATATAATATAAAGTCTTTGTGGGACTCCCTTTTACTAGCACACAACAATATATATACCTAGTCTCGTAGTCACTACGGTTCGTGTAAGAAGTGATGCGTTATGGCACCGAGTAACATTGTCATGTGACCCTCCCTCTCAGCGATAGGTATTATGAGGGGTAAGCCCCTCCCACCATTCAACAATCTGCACCATGACTATAGTGCTTAACCTCCTGGCTGGGATTGGCGTTAGTTCCTGGGCCCTCCTCCATATCACATAATCACCATGTGAACGAGGGGAAAATACCTCCTATTTGAGTGCAACACTGCTTTCATAATGTGTATGGAATGGATCTCAACCGTGTCTAGTTGACAAGGGAAATCTTATCATGGTTCGTTGGCCAAACTAGAAATATGGGATTATTGTATGTGAAGGATTTTGGAGTGGTTTCCAATATACAACACTTGGTCCTTAGTTCAAGCACCAAGCCTGTAGAATACACACAACCTTGTAGGTTTGTTCTTGGCTTGTGATACATCTTTATGACCAAACTTCCCTTTACCGCATTTAGGTATTCTCCATGTAATTATCTGCCTCATTTCGCTAGGCTATAACATATTCAGCTTGACATCCATTGCAAACTATTTAATTTATAAATTTCCTACATGTTTGTAGGTTTCTTATATCATGTATTTTACGCAGTATACCAAGTATGACACCCTACATGGGTTGCTTATTTCATGTGAACTCCAATAAATGGTTATTCATTTATACTTGCTCAACCTACAACTATTCTTATGAAAAGGTTTGGTGTAAAATTACATTCTTGGCACTATATTAAACCATCTGCATAACCTATAGAGACTACAATACGTACAACACTTTTCCCAGTCAGAGATTGATTTCCAGATTTGCACATAGGATGGATTATTATCTTTCACATGGTATGCACTTGCATTTTTTGGGTTTCACATGAGCATTCAAGAAAATAATAACAAAACAACTAGGTATATACACATTGATGATCTTGTAGCCCAGGATTAAATATGGTAATACAGATAGTCCCTTCAATGAATATGAGGCATCCCTGTGATATGTATAGCCAGTGTTAATTCATAGTTTTAATTATTGTTCCTACAATATTGTGAACATAACATGTATGATTATATATATATATATATATATATATATATACACACACACACACACCACCATGACGCCAAGCTTTCTACGCAGTCACTAGGCTGATGCTCATAATCTACCAGAAATAGGAGTTAACACCATTCTCTTAGTTGTGCAAACACAATGGGTAAGAGCTCACACAATATCATACTTATTTAATAGAGATTTGATTTATGAACTACAATAGTCCCTTCTAACACATAAATCTATTAATGCAAGAATCATAATCCTATCCATAGTCACCTTTAATGTTGAGATTAACTGGACTCAAGAATCCACATTAGGGGAATTTTGAGGTCTAAAATGGGCCTCCTAAGAAAAATGTACAACCAAAATAAACTTTATAAGAACCAATAGGATTCAAGATGATGATTTCAACCATGGGGGATGATTCACCATTTTTGGAGTAAAAAAGTAAAAAGATTAAAAAATAATAAAATAATAAAACTACTTTTTCAACTCGTATTTCAACTATCTACCTAAGTTTTTACTCAAATTTTGAGCGAGAGTACTCGTTGGATGAAAAAATTAATTCCTAATCCAAGGAGTACCCATGTTGCATATTTTATATGGACCCTACTACACGAAAAATGAGAAATACATAGATCTCTAGTAAGGTACTGATAAATGTATAACTTTCAATACCTTGAATCGAATTGTTGTTATACCACAAAATGGTATACAACATTGGGTCCAACTTGAAAGTAATGTTGATCTGTAATGGATGCAAAAATAACATTACAAATGGTTAAAGTGACTCAATTCTTAGGACTAGTGAAAAGAGACTAGGGCTAACCCCTCCCCCTTGAGGGAACACCATCCTTAGTGTTCAATGACCATATATAATATAAAAAATAACTACTTAAAAGACACAATACAACTTATTTGGAGCTTTATATATACAACTTGTTTCATGTTTTATAATAGAATTTATATGCATAATGGCTCACCTAGCCACTTGGTACCATTACTTTATAAATTTAGCCATCTACCAATGGCCCCTTTTGTAGTCTTTTGGTGTTTGATGTATTCAATCCAACTTGGATTTGTTCCCTTTCTTTGGAGTGTTTCCTGTCTCCAACGTCCAGCGTTATTATCCTTGCGCTCCTTGTTCCTTCAACCAACAATTCCTAACTCATTTTTTCCGGGAACATCCCAATGTGCTTTTGATTACAATCATCCATGCTCATGATCATTTGAAACCAATTTAATGTATGGCCTTCCCTTATATTCTTTTTAGTTCTCAGGTAATCTAGTCACCTCCCTTCCATGCATTCACTCACCTTCCAAGTTCAGGAATCCCATTTTGTGCTTCTTAGTCCCTCAGGTGATCCATTCCTTGGCAAGGCTTCCTCGCATTGGAAGGATCCCTAAACCAAGGCATATCCCTGCCTCAATTCTACCATACTAGTCGTAGCATGCTTATGGAAATCAGTTAACACCAATGGTGCTAGTTTACTACAATGTCCCTGTCCCTGAGATATTTGGCTTCTATACATTGCAGTTGTTCTGCCTTGTGGTTAGCTTTGTTTACTGGGACTAAGTAGTCTCAAGTCTATGCATGCATCATAGACACATGGATTCCCTGAGACTCATCATAAAGAAAAATGTAATGAATGTAAATTATACCTCATTTGTAGTTTATCCTTGCATTGAACTTTGAATTTTCCATAATTCCTACAACAAACCAGGTTAGCTCATAAATCAAACCATCATAAATTAAAATATCATATCAGTTTAGCTCAAAAATCCAAACCATCACAAATCAGAATACTAAACCATATTCATAATGTAAAATTCAGAGATCAATAATGTATTGGTACTTATCTTGATTTTGATGGCTTTCTCTTTTCTCGTACACATGGGATCAATTTCCTATCCTCGCAAGCACCTAGTGCCTTGTCTTCGACCTTGTACACACATGGGGTAAATTTCCAAAATGCAAGCACCCAATTCCTTCTCCTCTACCATCCACCAATGGTGGACACTTGGGATATATATATAATCCCATTTGCTACCTCGAGAATACAGGCACTACCAAACTAGGTAGTCTTTTTTCGACATGAAACACGCGTATTCCACACATCATAGGACCAGTTAGCCCCATATTTTTCTTTCCTAAAAACAAGCTCGAACAGTCCCATACCTATCCATCTTAAATCTTTACACAACATATACACATACATGTGTGGCACATTGAAGCGTACACATAACATAATTCCATATACACATAGCATAAACGTACACATGACATGGTACAACGTATACACATTTACACATGTATAACACATGCACATATACACATGACTCAACACATTACACATTATCACATCGAGTCCATAGACCACATCGTCTCTATACATGTGAACCATGCCATACTACCTCTTTTTTTTTCCATGTTCACAATGTAAGGGTCATGTTTAGTATAATTTTTTTTCAGTAGATTCCTCTTCATGCCATCCATAGTTAGTCGTTGTTCCATTCGAATGATCCCTGACAACCCTGTCTAACATAATGGCATTTTCATACACACATACATACATATATAATCATGTATGCAATACATAAGTACATGTGTGAAAAAGTCAGGGTTAAGAGAACTCCCTTTTATTATCCATCATTTCCATGGACTCAACTGGCCTACTTGGCTATCACAATGTTGTTATGTGACAAATTTCCAACCATTTACATTTTCATTTATGCATGTTATCATGTTCATGTCAATTTTCCCAATAGTACTTAGTATGTAACTCATATAGCACCCCTTTCTTGAATCTGTGGCTTCCCTACCACCTCAACCAACTTGCTCCAGGCCCCAAGTATGTAAATAAAAGGGAAATTATAAAATCAATAGGCATTTCAAGAGGAAAAACAAAAAAAGACATCAAAAAATAAATATAATATATGTTAGCATAATTGTAAGAGAAAACCACACACAAAACAACATGACCATGCATATGCAACAATCAATTAACAATCAATCACAAACTTAAAGTTTAAAGGCATAGCATAACAATATCAAACAAAGTAGTCTAAAAATTAACTCAATGTCCCGAGTCCAAAACGCATGGCACACTTGGCCATCATACCATGAATATACAGATATAACAAAATCAGTTTCCCTTCTTTTTCCGCTTGTGGGGATAATCTCGTTTTATGTGCTCTTCCCCACAATACCAACACAAGGTGGGTTTCCTTGCCATATCATTCTTTCGAAGCCTTTTCCTGCCATCATCACTTCTCTTTTCTAAGGTTTGAAACTAGTACGTCAATTCCTGTAAGCGTTCTTGCAATTCATAGTTCCAATTTATCAGTTCTTGTTGTTGCCTGACAAGGTTCTTTATCTTTTCCTTACAGATCATGAGCTTAGTTTCCAATTCCTTGGGCTAAGCCTTCAAGTCTTCTATTCTTCCCATGTGCTTCCATGCACACCCAACTGTTAGTTCATTAATGAAAATAAAAATACATAAACAAGTGGTCATCTTACCAAGTGAACTCAAACATGTTGCCATGTGGTTGTTCACACATCAATAGGGTTGTTATCAGTTATATGTCACAAACAAATCAACATTTACATAAGCTTTCTTTTGAATTCAGGAACACTCACAAGCACACACACACACACACACACACATATGTATATGCACATTAGTCATAGTTATTATCCTGTAATTGCAATGTTAGAATCAAATTTGTCATTCATACTAACAAAGTAGTGCATGTCAGCTTGTTTTTTATCGAGACTATCATTACCATTATTGTTAAATCACTTTAGGAAGGTTTGTCCCTCTTATTAAGTCCAACATTCCTAATACATTCAATCTACATTCAGTTAGGATACCACATCACATTAGTATGCATCAATTCTTGAATTTTTGCATTCATAAGAGAATGCATCCCATGACCTGCTTGTGATCTCAATTAGCACAAAATCCTTCTATGTTAAATTCCATTCTAGGGTTGGATGTCTTGCATTTAAGGAAATTATTTAAAAATTTGTAATCGAATAAACCCTAAGATATCTTACAATTTTAACCCTAATTTCCATTCCTTATTTACGTGTTACACCCAAATCCCACCAACAGAAGAAGCAATATAAGGTTTCTTTCTTTGTGCAAAACTTGGCCAAAATTTACAACAAATTCTATGACACACTTCAGTAAACACAAGTGAATTATAGGGCATTACATGACAAACATCAAATACCTCCTCATTTTTAGGTTGGTGACAAATTTTAGCATCATTTTCACAAAAAAAAGTTAAAACATCAGCAAAATCACAAACTCAGGTCAATCCAATATGAACAATATACCATCACATGACATGCTTGTCTAAATTCCTTCAAAATGGATCTTCTAACTCAGTTTTCTATCCATGATTTGGTGAATTTCAATTAGGTCAAGTTGCATGAGTCTCACTATTCGAATGAATCAATTTTAGTCACACATCTAGACACCATCATTCCTCATTTCAGCTTCCTTTTCTTGTAGATACATTGCTTGATCTACTGGACATTGTAAAAAAAAAAAAGTTACTTGTTGGTATGTAAAGGCATTTTACCCACCCAATCCAAGTGTTTATCCTAATTAGCATTTGAGTAGTAATTCCCAAATCTATGAAAAAAATTCTAATTAGGGACAATTTCCTACAGGAAAAAGAACTATGAAACTTGGTGAAATGGACCTTGTCCAAATATGTATCATATATGTGCTTTGCCCTTTGCATTTTTTCTTGTATAGATGACTTCATAAAAATGATCCCTCAACTAACTTTTGTATTGTACATCTAGGATAATTGGTCAAAGATGTTCCCCAATAATTGAGAGAGAGAGAGAGAGAGAGAGAGAGAGAGAGAGAGAGAGAGAGAGAGAGGGAGAGGGAGAGGGAGAGGGAGAGAGAGAGAGAGAGAGAGAGAGAGAGAGAGAGAGAGAGAGGAGAGGGAGAGGGAGAGGGAGAGGGAGAGGGAGAGGGAGAGCGAGAGAGAGAGAGAGAGAGAGAGAGAGAGAGAGAGAGAGAGAGAGAGAGAGAGAGAGAGAGAGAGAGAGAGCTACTATACTTTTGGTATTTTAGAATCTAGATGGAGAAACAATCCTAAAAGTTTCTTCAGTCTATTTTTCTATTAGCGTCTAGAGCCACAAAGGTAAAGATTCAGGGCCAATGAGACAAATTCCTTTAAATTTGTCTGAGGTAAGAAGTTACCAAATAAAATGGATGGAGAAACAATCCTAAAAGTTTCTTCAATCTATTTTTCTATTAGCGTCTAGAGCCACAAAGGTAAAGATTCAGGGCCAATGAGACAAATTCCTTTAAATTTGTCTGAGGTAAGAAGCTACCAAATAAAATGGGCCCATTAGATAATGAAGAAACTAAATGAAAACACTAATAGTGTATCAATAAGTAGCAGAGTTTTTCCATAATGGAAGATATTGTACCCTCTAACCAAATGGCCAACTTCATATCTGCCACCACCATAGTCATTCTCTAAGTATAAGAGTAAGGATGTAGATATTTTAACATGCATATTTTCTACAGTACCCATAAGGGAATTTTAACGATTGCGAAATATGACACAAAACGATAGGACTTTAGATTTTTCATTGAATTTTCCAAACTAACCTTGCCAACAAAAATTAAAAGATAGGCAAATAAATTCAGACTCCTCCACTTTATTCTATCTTTGCAAAATGTTTGGGGGCCCATTGAATTTAGGTTGGTTCTTGAGTGGTTGGTTTTGTTCCCTTAGTGTAGGTCCTATAAGCGCATATGCAGTTTTGATCCAGACTTATGTAGGAACGCAACAAGATACAAATATAAACATAAACAAAAAGATGAAGCAGAATAAATATTCATTCATTAATAACAAAGAACTGAAAGATGCTTACATACAAGATGGACATAAACTAGCTCGGGCAATGGTAGCTTATCTCTGAGAAGAGATGTGGCAGCTACATGCCCTTCAAATGTCCTACAATGAGGCTCAGGGGCCTTTTTATTATTGAACAACAAGGGGAAACCCTAAACAACCAAAACGCTAACCTCGGAGATGGAACAATAAGAGTTTGTGGGCCTCGTTGGGGTTAGTTGGACAACCAACTTCCCGGGGTCGTAACTTGGTCATATGATCTTTGTTTGGCACGTACGCTACCTTGTTAGAAAGATCTCTCTGATTACTACAAAATTTTCAATATGCCCCTTCTTATGGGTATGGACATGTTGTGGACCTCAAAAACATGTCATTTAGGGGGTCAAAATAGCTCCAGAAATTAAGGATTTGAAAAAACTACTAAAAATTGTAAATTGTGCTATAATTAAGGAAACTGATGAAACCAATTAGAGGTCCAGGTGGAATTAATGGTCCCCATTGCGTGCAGAGTCCCCATGAGGTGAGGAAATTTCTGTTGAACTTGGTCCTTGATGAGCCCCTTGCCTTGGTGAAAGAGTTGACTTGCTTTGACAATTGGATATAGCTGGATACTTTGCTAGTGTGTGTTCTTGATTTTTGTATCCATGATCCTATAAATTGTGGCTTGTTTGATACAACTTGGGTTGATCTCTATTTTTGTAAGTTGCTCAGCAATGTCTAATGTGTCCAACAATGGCGGAAAGTATGGCTGCAGTTGGTCCACATTGAATACTGGGTGTAGGCCAAGGAATGGTGGAATGTTAAGCTCGAAAGTATTATCTCCTATAAACTTATTTATGGTGTAAGGCCCATATCAGAGTGAGAAAATCTTGCGTTGGGCCCCATTGAGGTTCTCCTTTTGCAAATGTAACCAAACTTTGTCACCCACCTGGAACTTGTGTGGCACTTGATGTTGATCATGACGCTATTTGTAATTGGAATTTTCTCTGTCTAATATGTCATGGACCTGCTAGAAGATGTGCTGGATGTGTTCAATGAAGTTGGTAGCTCTATCAACTTCGAAATGGACAAGAGACGAATCTATTTGAGTAGCTGCAAGTGGTATGACAACATCAATGGGACATAGTGTTGGAATACCAACCCAACTTGAAAGGGGATATGGCCAGTTGAGTTATGGAGAGATATACTGTAGATGTTATGGACATAGGGGAGGCTTTCATCCCATGTGCATGGATGCTCTGAGTTTTACATGCACAGAATTTGATGATCATCCTATTGATGGCCTTTATTTGGACATCAGTTTGGGGGTGGAAGGTCGTGGACTTAGTGAACTTGGTATCCAAAAATGATCAGAGGCTTGACTAGAATGTACTTAGGAACCTACTGTCCCGATATGAGATAATGGATTGTGGGATCCCAACGTGTACCCACACTCATTCAAAGAAGAGTTTGGCAGTAGGCTATGCTTTGATACTCTTCTTGAAGGTCACAAGAATGGCCATCTTAGAGAACCTGTTGACGACCAGGAAAACGTAGTCGTTTCCATGCTTGGTAGAAGGAAGGCCCAACATGTAATACATGGAGATAGATTCCCAGGGCTGGCTAGGAGTAGGTAGAGGAGTATAAAATCCTTCTTTTCTTATTATATATTTGGCAATGGTGCAGATAGTGCAGGATTTGATGTACTTCACAACATCTTGTCAAAGGTTTGGCCAATAAAAATACTTTTGTAGTACTGCCATTTTTTTCTCTACCCCAAAATGTACAACGACCCGACTATAGTTCCCCTCCCAAATCACCTTGGCACACTCACTTGAAGGAACACAGAGGTGTCCTAGGTCGTATAACAAAGAACCTTAGAGGTGAAAGTATGGAACTTTCTTACCTTCCAGGAGCATCTGGTGTGTGGTGCCGAATTTTGGATGGCTCTTGTAAAGATGTGGCCATCCTAAAGTCTTGTGTCCATAAGAGTTGAGCACAGTGGTCAACGCCATAACCAACGGTCAGCTAAGGAAATCTGTGACATTATTAGTTCTTCCCTTCTTGTACTTGATGTTCAAATGAAATATTTGTAGATATGTGGACCATTTCTGATGGCGATTGTTCTGCAATTTTCCTTGTGTCTATATGAAATACAATGGTTGGTGGTCTGTGTGGATAATCGTTTCCTTCCCTATAATGTAATGCTTTCATTGTTGGCAGTCTTGCACAATGGAATACATCTCTTTATCATATATGGGATACTTTCAGATTGTATCTAAAAGTGTCTCACTGTGATATGCTACAAGATGCCTTTGCTGGGTAAGAACTGCACCAATAGCATAGTCAAAGGCATCTGTCTCAATTTTGAATAGTTTATGTAGGTCTGGTAATGCAAACACTGGTGCAAAGTAGAGGCAATGCTTCAACTTGGAAAACACCTTTTGTTTAGATTGAAACCAAAATAACTTTTCTTTCACTCTGCCCTTGGTGACTTGACTCAAAGGCCAAGTGATATGAGAGAATCCCAACACGAACCTGTGATAGAAATTGGCAAGGCCCAAAAAGTTGTGGAGCTCTGTTAGAGTGGTTGGGATGGACAATCCCGAATAACTTGTATCTTGGCTAGGTCCACATGCACACCCTACTCATCAATAATGTACCCCATATATTGAACCTGGGTCATACCAAAAGTGCATTTGTCCAAATTGGCACACAATTTGTGTTGTCACAGGGTTTGGAGGACCTGTCAAATATGGTGTAGGTGCTCTTCCCAACTCTGGCTAAAGATCAGGATGTCATCTAATACACTACCACAAACGAGTTGGTGAAGAGCTTCAAGATAGCATCCATCAATCTCATGAAGGTTGAGGGGCATTCATCAACCCGAAAGGCATGATCAACCATTCAAAAAAGCCCTCCTTTTATTTGAAGGTATTCTTCCACACATCAAAGGATTCGATTGATACCTGGTGATAACTAGACTTTAATTCAATATTGCTGAAATATTTGCCCCCCTTGAGTTGGTCCAGAAGGTCATCAATCTGTGAGATTGGATACTTATTCTGGAAAGTGATCTTATTCAACACTTGACAGTCAATACAGAGCCTCCAGGTTCCATCCTTCTTCTGTACCAACATGATCGGGCTCCCATAGAGTGATGAACTTGGCTTGATGTGCCCTTTCTGCAACAACTCCTAAATTTGCCTCTTGATTTCATTGTTATCCAAAATAGAGAATTGGTAGATCGTCCATTAGGTAGCAGTGCGCCTGAGGTGAAATCGATGGAGTTCTTGACCTAATAGTGTAGGGGTACCCCTGTGGGTGAAGTGAAGATGTCCCTGTACTCCTCCATGACCTTTTACATCTGTTGTTTTTGTGCGGAGGAGATTTGTTTGGAGGATGTGGATGTGGCCACAATTTTCCTCTTGTTCTAAGGGAAAATCAGAAGGAAGACAAATTTCCCGGCCTGAGAGATGATATTACCACATTTTTTAGCAAAGAGCAAATAAAATGTGATAGGCGACACTACCTCTGGTATCCTGTACAATTTTTGACCCAAAGTAATAATAACAAAATGAGGTTTTGATTCATCTACAACATGAATCTTCCATAGGTATGGCTGACCTAACAAAAAATCACAAAATTCTAGAGGGGAAACATCACACAATACCTCATCTGCAAAGGGCTTGATGCTATAAGGTAGGCGGCACTGTTGGTTGACATGAAAATCTCGCCCTTGATGGAGCCACCTGATGGTGTATAGCTCTAGGTGTGGTGTTGTTAGTAGCTTCTATATCTTAATGACCTTGGCTAAGATCAAGTTCTTCTGCCTTCACTGTCAATGATGAACTACACTGACGAACCCTTTACCCACATCTATGAGTGGAATAGGTTCCCCCCCTCCTCTGGATCCCTAGGTTCCGCTCTTTTGAGCTTGGTGGTGGCTACCATCGCAGTGGCTTCTACATCAATGATGTGATTTCCCTTTTCGGTTACCTTATCAATTTCCTCCTCAGAATCAAAGCATGCATCCATCTCTGAGTCCTTTAGGTTGGCCACTAGCACCTACTTTGCACGACATTCGTTCCTATTGTGAGTGGGAGTTTTATGGAACTCACCCCACTTGTCGGTGTCTTTATTCACATTCCCATTATTCTTAGCTTGCGGCTTTGAGGAGTTGTCCTGGGGGGTCGTAGCCTGGCTTTTCCCTTTTCTCTGTGGCTTGGGGGCACTGTTTCTTTGCTTTGGGTTCACATATCCAAAGTCTTGCTTCTTCTGCTTGAACTTTTTCTCAATATTGGCAACATATTATTATGTTGAACCAAGCGAGGAGATGTCTAGGAAATCCATTTCCTCTTGAATGTATTTGTGCAAACAACCGTGGTACTTGACCACCAAATATTTTTTGATATATTTGATACCCAACTTTTTGCATAGTGTATGGAAAGATTCTTCAACTCATTCACATCTTGGTCCCTTTGCGACTGCAGTGTAGTCCATCATATGTACTTGTCTTCATAGCTCCTGATAGGGTAATACTATTCCATGATGGCATGTCATAAATAATTCCAAGTGGGTGTGGTTTAAAATAGTGAGGGTTTCCTCTCGTACCTCTGCTCATAGTAGGTTTCCCACCATTCCTTGACGTGGGGGTGACTCTGAGGAGTGAAAACGTAATAATTTCCCTATTGGAAAAATCTTGAACCAAAAAATATCCTTCCAACAGATTTAACCATTTATCTACAACAATATGCATCTATTTGGGCTTCAAATATGTGGATTTCAAATTTGACCTTAAAGGGATTGGTGCCTCCAGAGTGGTTGCCAGATGAAGATGTGTCGCCTATGGGCATTTGTTGAAGGATCTGGGAAAATTTGTCCATCATCGCATTCATTTGTCACTTGAGGCATTCTTTAATAAATATTTTGAAAGGATCTCCTACTCCCTCATATTTATTTTCTTCCACCATGGGAGGCCATTAGGTTCAGCGAGGCCAGTCTTGTAAAGTTTCAACTAGTTCGATCCCTAACTCCTTATACCCGAACTTGTTGGGGACATGCATAGAAAGACAAAGGAGTAGACCGCACTAATACCACTAATCAAAACTTATGCTGGAACACAACCGAATACATATATAAACATAAACACATAGATGCAGCAAAAATAAATCCTCATTTCATTAATACCAAAGAACTGAAAAATGATTACATACATAATGGAAATAAACTAGCTTGGGTGATGGTAGCTTATCTCTGAGAAGAGATGTGGTTGCTGCATGCCCTTGAACTATCCTACAATGAGGTTCAAGGGCCCTTTTATTATTGAACAATAAGGGGAAACCCTAAGCAACCAAAACCCTAACCCTAGGAGATGGAACGCCAAGAGTTTGTGGGCCCTGTTAGGGTTAGTTGGACAACCAACTTCTCGGGGTCGCAATTTGGCCATATGATCTCCGTTTGGCACGTGCGATACCTTGTTAGAAAGATACCTCTGAGTAATACAACATTTGCGATAAACCCCTGCTTATGGCTACAGACCTACTAAATACCTCAAAAAAACATCGTTTAGGGGGTCAAAACAACTCCAAAACTTTAGGACCAAAAAAACTACTAAAAGTAGTAAATTTTGCTATAATCATGGAAACTATTGAAATGAACTGGAGGTCCAGGTGGAATAGGTGGGTGGCCATCAATATCCACGGGGATACAGTTTTCTCTTATTTTACATTTGAGAGTCCATTAGCCATAGATCTTATCAACCTAGACCCTTCCTCCATTGACAAGGTATCTTGAGTGGTTGAAGGCGTCTCAACCTCTTTCTCTCCTTTCTTGGAAAGCTCCTCTTTCAAGGGATCTTGATTGGATTTGGGTTATATTCCTGAAGCCTTCATATTTCTCTCCAACTCTTTAGGGAACAACCTCTTGAAATCAAGAAGTTAAAGTAATTTTGTGAACCCATCTTCATTTCCAACCCCACAGATCATGGTGATATGTTTGTTATCCAAGAAAAATAGTCTATCAATAGTGGAAATGATGAATTGCTAAGATGGATTCAAATTGACTAAAAATCATATATTTTACAATTATATTCCTTTCCTATTTACGGTAGGGATTTCACCAAAGAGTATGGAAAGGAAACATAAATTTTCAGTGGTGAGACTCCTTCTATTTTAGTCAGCTTATCCAAAAACCTGGAAGCAACTAAACTCTTTTTTCCTATATAATTCATAGGTTTTTTTAAATAAAGTAAAATAAATGGTTTAGGTACCATGTTTCTGCAAAGAAATCCAATTTAATGTTACACAATTGGGTAAACAAGTTTTGGTTGAAGACTCAACCTGGGATTGGTTTGATCCTATCATGTTTATACCAACAATTAGACAAAAAATCATAGTATCATTAGACAATTAATATAACTTTTTTCTCCACAACTTGGTATGGGCAGGCCGGGGACCTCAACTTTAGTCATCACAGTCCACTGATTAGGACAAAGTAGGGATGCATAATTCAGACTAAATAATTCAATAAAGAGATTAAAGAAAGGATCAAAGAAAGGCATCTAAAACCCAAAACTTTCTCTTGAAAATGTGCATTATGAAAGCTTAGGAATTACCCATACAACAATCGATACAATATTTTTTTCAATGTTTTCATCAAAATATATGAGACTTGAAGTTTGAAGGAACTACAAGATTTACAAAAAACTAGTGATGAAACCCTAAATAAAACGAGAAGAGTTTTTTTTACAACATGTTAAACTTTAAAAATCTCTCTATCAGAGTTCTCTATCAATAATGTAACTATCTATTTATGAATTTTCCCATCAAATTACAAATTACAAATTCCAGATTCAGATGTGACACTTCAATTAAGTTTCTTGGAAGATAGCCTTAGAAGGGAAATGGAAATTCTTAACATATGGTATTGGAGTAAGCATTCAGATCGTATTGAAATGGAGACTAAGGTCCAAAGGTGAATTCAAGTTAGTAACCACAACAAAAGAGTGTCTTGGGCCGAGTCTTCAAGTTCTACTTATGTCACTCCTACAAGAATATAAGGAAAATAGGCAAAGAAAGTGAAAGACGTTACATCCTAGGGTAAAAGTAATTTTTATAGGTTATAGGATGCATGGGCACTCAAGAAAAGAATGCATAAAGCAACAATCTAACCAACCAATGGCTTTAGTCACAGAGGAGTAGCTAGAAATGGAGGGGAAGGATGAAATTGTACTTTTAAATCCCATTGAATATGATCCTCTCTTGATATTTTCTATGTAATGTTCAAACTACAAGGAGGAGCAGTAAAAATATTCGATATGTCAACTATTAGTTGACACCTTACAATTTCCTATGACATCCAAACACCCCTAGCTCAACAATGTAACTTAAACAAAAGTTATTAACAACATGTGTTGTGTTATATTTTCCATCAAGCCTTTCATTGATGCCTTAGAATACATTGACACTCAAATGGATGGTTGTGAATTTCTTCTTGAAACTCCATATCAAATAAGATCACAATGCCTTTTAAGACAAGTACAACAAGATATATTGGTTGAAAAAGAAATACTATATATAGAAATTTACTTTTTTTGCTACACTAAAAAAAACCTTCTCTCACATACAAGAGCTAGTAGGTATTTTTTTGAGGGATATCAAATTACTTTTCAAGCTAGACCTCTTTGGCATGACAAGGTTCTCCATATTTGCCTTAAGAAATCCACTTTCATATTTTTTTCTAATTTATAAACCCGCTAAGTTCCATGTGTGCAAAGCTCAAAAGTACATATCTTGTATAATATGTTTCACATACATGATAACTCATTTGATTATGCAATCAAACATGTTTATTTTGGAATAGGTCATGTGAGGATGAATATAGAAACCTCCAATGTTAAGCAAGGCTTGAGCAATATTGATAAAAGCAACAAAAGGTACCACAACAATTCCACATATAAACCATAGGGGGGCAGTTGTAATACTATTGTATCCAACTCCAAGGCTCGAAAATCCCAATTTCTAAAATATAATTTCATCCTAAGTAATCAATAGTTATGTATCACCAATATTGGCAGAATTTATTAACAAAGTTCATATCTTCATTGTATTAGAAATACCCTTACTCTAGGCATAAACATGACTCACAATAATACATTATGGAAGTCACTCGTACAAACCCTCACAAATAATGGAGCTTCTTACTTATGATCACATAAATGGGTTAAATAAAATATCTTACCATACTCTTGTAATTCTAGAGAAACTCATTGAAGATCATAATTCATTATAAACTATTGAAGGCATTTTTAGACTTCTTATTTTAGAAACACAAATAATAATAATGATAATTGTACATAAGTTATTTAAATATGGTTTCAGTCATACCAAAAGAATCTTTGTGGTCCTTATCCCATTCCGCAAGTAAGATTATAATTAATCACATTCTTAGTTAGTTATAATACTCGAGTGCTATGGCTCCACTCGTCTCTAGGGGTTCGAACCTTGAGCCTCTTGTGTAGTTAATTTATAGTAGGGAACTAACTTATTTTCAAAATATTAGATTTAAACCTTTTGTCTTCCTTTCCCTTTGTGATAGAGCCCATTAGGTCCAAGTGTTGAACCTGGGAGCTCTGGTACCACTTTGTAACACAACCTCCCCCCGCCCCCCCTCCACCCTTATCTCACTCAATAAGAAGACGTGATTACTAAGGTAACTCAACTTTCATTGTGCAATTATGAGCACGGGGTATAAATTTTATTTATTATTTTTTGTCTTCTTTTTTGTTTTCTTTTTTTGTTTTCTTCTTTAACACTAAAATAAACCAACTCATAATGTCCATCTCGTAAAGATGTTTTCAATAACATAATGTTTTTCCCTAACTGGGCTCTGAAATAAAAGTTATACCATTTTAAAGTCTCTTCATTGCACTCTTGCAACAACACTTTATCATGCCTTGTGGCACCCACATGGTGCCCATATGACATATTTCTTTATTACCACTTCATCACTATGGCACCCTACATAGTGTCATGGCATGCTTAAGTGGCATGCCATCTTCCACTTGGTTCACATCACTATATGTCATGGTCAAGGGATTAAACCTCTTTACCCCTTTCACTATACATGATGCTTTCATCATGGGAATGACCCCTATGTGACCCACAAATATTTTTATGCATATATATATATATATATATAGATACACACACACACACACTTAGCCTTGTAGTCACTATGGTTTGCATAAGCACCGATGCGCTCTGGCACCGAGTCACATTTCCATGTGACCCTCCCTCTCAGTGATAGTTATTACGAGGGGTAAGCCCCTCCCATTGTTCAACAATCCACACCATGATTGTGGTGCTTAACCTCATGGATGGGAATTGGCGTTAGTTTTCGACCCCTCCTCTTGATCAAACAATCACCAAATGACCAAGGTAAAAATACTAAGGAGGCTAACCTCCTATGTGAGTGCAACCATGCTTTCATAGTGTGTCCAGAATGGATCTTAACCATGTCTAGTCCACAAGGAAAATCTTGTCATGGTTCAATGGCCAAACTATAGATATGGGATTATTGTTTGGGAGTGGTTTCCAATATACAACAATCTGCACTCAGTTCAAGCATTGAGCCTATATAATACAAACATGCTTGTAGGTTTGTTCTTGGCCTATGTTACAAATTTATGACCAAACTTCCCTTTACAACATTTAGGTATTCTCCATGTAATTCTCTACCTCATTTCACCAGGCTGTAACATATTCAACATTACATCCATTGCAACCTACTTAATTTATAAATTTCCTACATGCCTATAGGTTGCTTATATCATGTATCTTACTTAGTATACTAGCTATGAAACCCTATGGGGGTTGTTTATTTCTTATGAACACCAATAAATGGTCATTCATTCATACTTTCTCAACCTACAACTATTATTATGAGAGGGTTTGGTGTAAAATTACATTTTGGACACTGTATTAAACCATCTGCATAACCTGGAGAGACTATAATACATACAACACTCTACCCAGTCAGAGATTGATTTATAGATTTGCATATAAGATGGATTATTGTCTTCCATATGGTATCCATTTGCATTGTTTGGGTTTCACACGAGCATTCAAGAACAAATAACAAAACAACCAAGTATATACACATTGATGCTCTTGTAGCCCGAGATTAAATATGGTAATACATATTGCCTCTTCAATGACTATGAGGCATCCTTGTGGCATGTATAGCCCATGATAATTCATAGTTTTGATCAATGTTCCTATAGTATTGTGAAAAGAACATGTAGGATTTCATATATACATACATATATATATATATATATGCTTGTAAATACGACCGTGACACTTGAATTTCTACCCAGTCACTAGGCTTGACTCCATGTTGATAATCTACAGGAAATAGGATTTAACACCTTTCTTTTAGCAGTGTAAACACAATTGGTAAGATCTCACACAAGAGCATACTTATTTAGTAAATATATGATTTATGAACTACAATAGTCCCTTCTAACACACAAAAATCTATTAATGCAAGCAACATAATCCTGATCGGTATCCATAATCACCTTTAATGCTGATATTTACTAGATTCAAGAATCCATACACACATAAGGTTAATTGTTTCAATTCTTAGGTTTTTATTGTGTTCTTTCAGTTGTGCGGGGACATATTCAGGTGTATGGCAGATAATTCATTGCTGAGCACTTCCCAACCCAATATTTTAGGTTAGAATTCAACAAGTCTTGGTGTTGGTTGACATAAAAGGTTGAGTATGAGTTTTTAACCATTTATTCAACAAAACTTCCATTACACACTTCATTATATAAGAATTTCAAAATAATAATACTAATAACCATGTTGTTGTTAGATGAATAACCACATCACAGGTCATACCTCACACATCAATGACATCATTTGCACTCAATAACATACATGAAATTCATTGTACTCATAAAACTTGAGATATACTTATCTCAATTATGACTAAGCAACTGAGTCAAGGGAAATAACTTGCCTCCCAACCATAGATGAGCTGCAATCAGACCTCTTGTGCAATTATCACCCCCAAGATAGATTCTAGGGCTTGAAAAGGCTGCTTAAAGGACCAAAACAATTTTGCCATTTGGACCTAGGTTCCAAATTACAGAGATGTTGCACAATAAACTAAATCACCTCCATGCCTGCATAAATTATTCACCATCAACCTTGCTCAATGCTTGCACTATCTTAGGGAGGATATTGGGGTGAGTATTAAGGTTGAAGACACCCAACAAGTTAGATAAACACATTCTTGGGTTTCTACATCCAATTTCCCTAATGATTCTGTATCCTCTACTCTTGAGTCCCCCTACATTTGATCCAAGTCCCTCTTCTTCAAGTTTTCCCCAACTCTCTTAGTCTCCTCCCTTTTTCTTCTCTTCATGCTCCTTCTTCTCTGCCCAACAATTCGATCCTATAGCTGCATTCTTCCTCGGCTTCGTGCACTACCTCTGTGATGTCCAACTGGTTAAATCCCTCTTTCATTTTCTTTTCTTTCCATCGATATTTGAAATTCATGATTCCCTCCTCTTTTTTCTCTATTCGTTCCCCTCGTTCCAAAATGATAGTAACCTGCTTCTCCTTAATTCATCGAATTCTACTTCCTGATGTTGTTTTCCTAATCTGTCCCAAAACTTGTGAGACAATCAAGATTGCCTATCTATCCATTCTGTTTCAGATTTTTGTGTTAGTTGGCCTTGTCATTACTAGTTAATTTTTTTGTATTCCTACCAAGTCTTGCAAGCCAATCACCATAATTCCACCTTCCCTTTTTTTGTCATCTGTGAGTCCTCATGGTTGTATTAAGAACCCAAAATATGCCCCAAGCAAAGTCCTCCTCAACCCTAGAATCAATTGTCCCTTCGACTCAGCCCATGTGCCTATATTTTCCTTTCAAAATATTTACAAGCTCTTCAAAGGTGAAAAGTGATTGGGGCTATCAAAAACATCATAACTTGTACTTATCTTACCAGTGTTTACCTAAGAAAATAATACACAAAACATTTATTAGCTTCTTTACCAACATCCCTTCTTGCTCCAAATAAATGAGCCATAACACTTATTCACTAAATACTTCTTTCTCAATTCCCTTTTTCTTATGCTACATGTTGATCCACTATATGTTGCACAATGATCCACTATATGCTAGAGCAAATGATGCAAGAAGCATTTACAACTTCTTTATCAACATCCCTCCCTACTCCAAATATAGTGAGCCAAAACATTCATTCACTAAATATTTTTTTTATCTCAATTTTACAACTCCTAACCATCATTTTTCAACAAAATAATTGCCACCACAATGCTCCCATCCAAATTAGGTTTATCATAGACCTAATATAAACTTATTTTATCAAAACAAGCCAAACTCCTAGCAAAGAAGGTGTCTCATTGAAGGCACTAATATAACTTTGATATCACATGTAAGTTTTAAATCTATAAATTAAAATAATGCATATACATTCTTAAGAAAACTATAAAAGCAATCCAATTGTGTACACACAATATATAGTGATTTACTATAGAAACCCTCAGGTAAAACCAACATTGCACACATCTCTTCTTATTATTGTTATCATTTTAACTTCACCCTCTTTCACAACTTGTAAAATTTTGAAAGGAATAAATTAATCACTAAATTAATACATGATAAATATTTATTATACAATATGCATGACACATAGAAATGCCAACAAGCAAGTAAAGTCAATATTTACATTGGAAAACCTTAACTCAGACTCAAGATATAAATCTAAGTCAATCAAATGCAAGTTATTTGAGACATCTTATTATGGAGTATCTTAATCCTTTAAATATATATCACCATATATAATGTCATGGGGAAATGTCATAGGCCTATACACCACTAAAGGTAAACCCATTAATGTCCTTATCAAAAATTCTTATTTACTTTATGATTTAGTCAACATTATTCCAACATGGCCCCCATATACTCGACTTGGAAGATTCACCTACTCCTCATCAATGTTTATTTACTAGGTTTTCACCAATACAACATGCCCCCCAATCACCTAGGTCTACATATAGACTTTACTAGTGAACCATCAAACCAAGGGAATACATGTCTAAATAGGCCTTGATGCAAGAAGCATCTATCTAGTTCTTTACTTGGACCCCTCTTGCTCCAAATGGAAAACACTCTTTAACTAGGTCTTTCTTCCTCAATACACTTTACTTAGTGCTTCACACACACACATTCTAATGAATATCGAGATGTATTAATATTTGATTTACCACAATTCTATATCAAATCTAATTTATTCAAATGAATATATATATATATATATACACACACAATTTTACTCTAATAAGTATTGAGGAGTTTATTAATATTTGATTCACCATTATTTTGTAAATTCCATTTACAATAAATGTTTCATACATATAATAATTTTTTTATGTAAGAGAATGATATATAACATAATATTTAATTCACCATTATTTCGTAAATTCCATTTATGATAAATGTTCTATACATATAATTCATATTATTATATAAAATTATGATATATAACATCTCGTCTTCTGATACCACATATTAAAAGTCGAAGACAGAAATATTCAGGACAAAACAAAATGCATGCATATAGAAATACCAAGTATCACATATATATAGCATAGAGAAATACTTAAATACCTAAAACACTCGACTCAATATATATATACTCTATCGAAGTTGGACAAATACTAGGCATCTTACACACATTTTACAATGGAGTTTTTTAAGGCTTTAAATAACCTTCATTATATCAAATACTACTAGTCACCAAAACTATAACTTAATAAATCAATGAGGGTAAACTTATTAATGATCAAATCAAGATTATTTTATTTACTCAAATATATCTATTAATTTTTTTATTTTTTATTTTTTATTTTTTATTTTTTTTTAATTTAAAATTAATATATTTAAAATGATAATTTATTCAAAATGATGAACTTTGGACGCAATGGCTTCTCCGTGCAGGGATTCAATTGTTGAATTGAGGCTTCTATGATCCATATTAGGTTACGAGAGATGTTTCGGCATAAATCACAAGATCTATCATTTGTCGACGCGT
Organism: Pinus tabuliformis; assembly: GCA_031772625.1. Classification (NCBI taxonomy): domain Eukaryota; kingdom Viridiplantae; phylum Streptophyta; class Pinopsida; order Pinales; family Pinaceae; genus Pinus; species Pinus tabuliformis. Next base: position 917,891,828 of record CM062812.1, on the reverse strand, counting down.
TTCGAACCAACTAGTGTGGTTCATCGTTAGGACAAGTTGAAGAACCAAATCCAGCTTTGCATGATAAATAGCTTGAGCAGAGCCTCCAACGGCTAACTAGGCTAACAACTAAATTGGACTAGGGACATTAAATAATTTAAATTAATAAGGGACCTAGCCTCTAAATAATTTAATTTAAATGGTTGTTAATTTAATAATATATAAATAATTTAATTTCATTGGTTATTAATTTAATAGTTAGTTAAAGGGGATTAACTAATAAATCCATAGAAAATAAATATTAAAATAAAAGTATAATTAACTATTTATAGAGTTCTTAACTATACATATAAATATTGGAATACAACGAATGATTAACTAATTCTAGAGTTAAAAAATAAATAAATAAATAAAAACAAATAAATAATAAATAAATCAATAAATAAATAATACTTAAAAATTAAATAAATAAATAAATAATACTTAAAAATAAAGTAAATAAGTAATACTAAAAAATATAAATAATAATAATAATAATGCTAAAAATAAAATAAATCAATCAACAATTAGATAAAAATAAATAAATAAATAAATGAATAAATATATTTAAAAATAAATAATATATATATATATATATATATATATATATATATATATATATAGATTAAATAATAATAATAATAATAATAAATAAATAAATTTTGTAGATATTAATTAAATAAAAAAGAGAGAGAAGAAATGAGGGGAGGGGAGGAGGAGGGGCGGACAGGAAGAAAGTGACTAGGAAGAGAGAGCTGGGACCCAACATCTACCGATCTTCCAGCCATCCTCTCTATTGAGATTGCACGGCCTCTTTTCGATCTCCAGAGCTTCCTTGAATTTCCGATGATGGAACTGTGAAGCTCTAGCAATGACACTAGCCTCCTCAATACAAACATGATGATTGGTTTTTTCCGTATGCTCAGCTAAAGCCGAAGACTTTGATCTCCTATGCTTAAGGTTAGTTGCGTGTTCACTAATCCTTTGATTGATGGAGTGACCTGTCTCACCAATAGAGGGGGTCCCACAGGAACAAGAGATAATATATACCCCTTTCATATCTTTGGGGTCGATAGGATCCTTTGCTGATCTGAGGGACATATGAATGGTGTTAAGGGGCCTAAAGGTTATAGGGACACTATGCATCTTGAGAATCCTTGCAATCTTATCAGTAGTCCCCTGAACAAACGGAAGATGGACACCTAGAATCTGCTCCTTCGGCTCCCTTTTAGCAAGAGAATTCTTGGCAGCTTTTAGGAAAGCCTTCTGTCCCATGTATCTACTATAACCATTCTCGACAAAGACATCAAGGAGATGGGATTTTTCTTTCTCAAAACTCTTATTATCTGAGATCCTTAGGGCCCTAGTAGCAAGGGTATTGAGAACTCCCATCTTCTGAGCAGGGAAATGGTGGGAACTGGCATGAAGATACTGCTCCGTATGCGTTTTCTTTCGAAAAACTTGGTGGGAGAGGGAGCCATCACTATTCTTAGAAATAAGAATATCAAGGAAAGGGAGGCACCCATCAACTTCCTACTCTTTAGTGAACTTTATGGCTGAGGATTGATTGTTGAGATGATCGAAGAAGAGATCTAATTCCTCTTGGTCGTGAGACCAGATAACATTGGTGTCATCCACATACCTTTTCCAAAGCTTGGGCAGGAGACGGGAAGAGTTAAGAGCCTTGGACTCAAAATCTTCCATAAAAAGATTAGCAACGACAGGGGATAGGGGTGAGCCCATGGCAACCCCATAGGTTTGCTCAAAGAACTCTCCCTCAAAACTGAAAAAGGTGGAAGTGAGGCAGATCTCAACTAACCGAGCAGTGTCAGGATCTGTTAGGTGGTTGATAACCTCCAAGGCCTCATTAATAGGGATGCAAGTGTACAGGGAAACAACATCAAAACTGACAAGAATGTCCCCAGGGTCAAGCTTAATGTCCTTGAGTTCATTAATAAAGGAGGCAGAGTCTTTTACGAAGGACTCCGTACGACCAACCAAGGGCTTAAGCCTTAATGCAAGGAACTTAGCAAGAAGGTAGGTAGGACCTCCAATGGTATTGACAATGGGCCTTAATGGAGCTCCTTCCTTGTGAATTTTGGGGAGACCATAAATCCTAGGGGTTATAGGGTTGCTCTCAATGAGTTTATGGTGCAGGGAACTCACAGAGTTAATGGACTTAATGGCAAGAGCCACATTCCTAGCAACCTTCTTTAAGGGGTTTTTGGGAAGCTTTTTATAGCTACCACTATTATGAAGATGATCCAACATCTTATTGCGGTAATCAACCCTGTTAAGGATGACGGCAGCCCCACCCTTGTCTGCCTTTAGAACAACGATATCTTTGTTTTGGTTTAAGGATCTGAGGGCAATTTTTTTTTAAATTAATATTTATTGAAATACAATTTTATATTTAAAATTAATAAAAATTTAATTAAGTAAAATCAAATCATAATTTCCATTAATTTAATGCTAGAACACACCTAAGCCTATCCTTTTTCCCATCTTAAGCTTATCCTTTTTCCCATCTTAGGCTAATTATTGTGTAAATATACTTACTTATTGTGTTTCTTTGCGCCGAGAGGTGCTCTACAACCTAGTATATGAGGGAGATGTCATGTAACGTTACATTAAAAAATATTAAAAAATATGTAATGTTACATTAAAAAATATTAAAAAATTATATGTGTCGGCTAATATATATTGTATATGATGAAGATATGTGTAACGTTATTTTAAAACCAGCCAGATCCATCTTAACACCGGATCTATCAAGCACCGAGAGGGATCCAATCTCTCGAGGTGCAAACCTATTTTTTGAGTGGAAAACTTGAGGAAAGGTTTGCACCTTGAGAGATTTGATCCCTCTCAGCACTTGACAGATCTGGTGTTAAGATGGATCTAGGCTAGTTTTAGTTGTGTGTGGTCATACAAAATTTGTTGAACATCTAATTATTTTGGTCATTTTAAATATGCTAAATATGTCTAAGATTAATTTGGTCAATTTAATTTAAAATTTTCTTAGTTATCTCAGTTTGTTGAGATGAGAGAGACCGTTAGTAACTTGAATGATGAAAAATGATGAAATACAAATTTTGAGTGCAAAGTGTCAATGTAACAATTTTGATAGATAGAAAATGTGAATACTAAGAATATAGCCAATTACAAACAATATTCATTGCAATCAATCTAAAACTATTTTCTTCTACTGTTCCTATTGTCACACCTATTAGTTTTTCCATTTTCTCATATCGATCATATGAAAAGAGTAGTTGGAATCATAGACCATTCAAATATTTAACTCGAGCTACTGTAGTAAACAACATACCTTGTCTCTGTTGCTCTCCAATATTAATAATAGTTTTCTCCAAAGTCAATCATTGTGACTTATGGAGTGTTAAACCCCAAATAATTTTCAATGGTAGTTATTTTCTATTATTGCATTTGAATGCAAAGTAATTAACAATGTTGAATGATGGAAAATGGGAATAATAAGAATGTACCCAATTATAAATAGTTTATAGTTTCAAGAAGCAAACATTGGGGTAATCAAACATTTTATTTAGGATCAAAATTCAAGTATTGTATTTATGGTTGAATTATTGTTATGTGCTTACATTGAGAGACTGTGTGTGTGTGTTTGGGGGTGAGAAGGAGAGACAAGGGGAGATAGAGATATAGATGGTGGGGGAGAGGGAAGAAGAGAGAGGGAAAAACAAGAAGGGGGGAAGAGATATATATATGGAGAGAGAAATGTTAGAGAGAGAGAGAAGGGGAAGAGAGAGAGAGGGAGGGGAAAGGGAGGGAGGGAGAGAGAGAGATAGATATAGAGAGAGTGTGTGTGTATGTTTAGGGGCTGAGATAGAGAAGGAGAGACAATGGGAGATAGAGATATAGATGGAGGAGGTAGAGATGTGCTTACATTGAAATCAATGCACACTGTTAATCCAATTACTTTGAAATTAATGTACATCATACATCTTGTTGCATTAAATTAGAAATCAACACCTTCGCTAAAATCAATGCATCTAGTGCAAGCAATCAAATAGGATTAAAAATCAACAACTATACTGAAATCAATGCATATAGTGCAAGAAATCAAATAGGATTAGAAATTGATATCTATAGTGAAACTAATGCATCTAATGCAAGAAATCAACTATGAGTAGAAATCAACATCCACATTGAAATCAATGCATCTAGTGTAAGGTATTAAATATGATTAGAAATTGACATCTACACTGAAATTAATGCATCTAGTGCAAGCGATTAAATAGGATTAGAAATCAATATCTACACTGAAACTAATGCATCCTATGCAAGCAATCAACTAGGAGTAGAAATCAATATCTACATTGAAACCAATGCATCTACTGCAAGCAATTAAATATGAGTAGAAATCAACATCTACGCTAAAATCAATGCATCTAGTGTAAGGTATTAAATATCATTAGAAATGAACATCTAAACTGAAATCAATGCATCTAGTGCAAGCGATAAAATAGGATTAGAAATCAATATCTACACTGAAACCAATGCATCTTGTGGAAGCAATCAAATAGGAGTAGAAATCAACATCGACATTGAAATCAATGCATCTAGTGTAAGGTATTAAATAGAATTATAAATCGACATCTACATTGAAATCAATGCATATAGTGCATGTGATCAAATAGGATTAGAAATCAACAACTACATTAAAATCAATACATCTATTTTAGTGAAAATCCAAAATATTCATGACTTTCTAGATCTAACTTATATGTATGTATTTGTCTATGTGAGAATCTTTCTTCTTCCCTCTCTCTCTACCCCTCCATCTATATCTCTATCTCCCATATATCCCTCTTCCTCCCTCCCTCTCTTTTCCTGTCTCTTCTCTCCCCCCCCACCTCATGTATATCTCTATCTCCCATTGTCTCTCTTTCTCACCCCCAAAACATACTCTCTCTCTCTCTCTCTCTCTCTCACACACACACACACACACACACACATTGTCTCTCCATCTCTCCCTTGCCACTCCCTCTCCACCTTTTTCTTTCTATGTCTTTCTTCCCCTTCCAACTCCATATCTTTCTCCCCCCCTCTCTCTCTCCTCTCTCTCAAGTCCTCTCTCTTTTTCCTTCCTCTCTCCCCCCTTATCTCTCACCTCCCTCCATCTCTCCCCCCATCATACACACACTCTCTCTTACTCTCTCCTTCACAATCTCCCTCCCTCTGTCCTTCTCTCTCGCTCCCTCTCCCCCCTCCATATCTATGTCTCCCTGTCTCTCTATTCCCCTTCTTTCCCTATCTTTATCCTCTCCTTTTCTCTCTCTTCCCTCATCTCCTCTCTCCCTCATTCCATCTTCATCTCTCCCTTGTCACTCCCTCTCTTTACCCCTCCAAATCCATGTCTCTCCTTCCCTCTCTCCCCTCCTCTCTCTCTCTTCCTTTCTCCCTCTCACTGTGTCTCTCACCTCTGTGTCTCTCTCCAATACTCTATTCCCCCTTCCATCTCACTCTCTTTCTTAAATATGATCCCATTGTATTGTATTTAAGAAAGTATCTAAATTAATAAAAAACATAATAAATTGTAAAATATTAAACCTATTTTTTGGATCAATCATGTTAAATAAAACACAATAATAAAAAAATTAAAAGAATCACGCACTATCTTTCCTCTATAATTGTTAATCACTTTTCTTTCTCACTTCTCTTGGATCATTGGTTAAGATGCATCTATCCTAGTTCATTATAATATTATGTATATTATATAAATTTCACACATGTATATATAAAAGGTTTATATATACATGGGCCATCTAGACTTTGGATTATTAGGTTATGGATCTAGGATTTCAATTATTACAATACCATGGGCCAATACCATGGCTTATCAATACCACATGCCCAAAAACAATAACTTATTTCAAAATAAAAATATTTTACAAATATTTTATTTTAATTTAATTTTATAACATTTTTTAATTAAATCTAAGATAAAAAAGGTTATAATCCAAGCCATGAGAAATAAAAGTGATTAACAATGATATATGAAAGATAGAAAGGAAAGTGATTAAAAATGATATAGGAAAGATAGTGCGTGATTCTTTTAATTTTTTTATTATTGTATTTTATTTAACATGATTGATCCAAAATATAGGTTTAATATTTTACAACCAATTATGTTTTTTATTAATTTAGATACTTTCTTAAATACAATACAATGGGATCATATTTAAGAAAGAGAGTGAGATGGAAGGGGGAATAGAGTGTGGGAGAGAGATATAGAGGTCAGATACACAATGAGAGAGAGAAAGGAAGAGAGAGAGAGTAGGGGGAGAGAGGGAGGGAGAGAGATGGATTTAGAGGGGGAAAGAGAGGGAGTAACAAGGGATAGATGAATATGGAATGAGGGAGAGAGGAGATGAGGGAAGAGAGAGAAAAGAAGAGGAAAAAGAGAGGGAAAGAAGGGGAAGAGAGAGATAGGGAGAAATAGATATGGAGGTGTGAGGGAGGAAGAGAGAGAGAAGGAGAGAGGGAGGGAGATAGTGATAGAGTTGGAGGGTGGAGAGAGAGTCTGTGTATGATGGAGGGAGAGAGGGAGGGAGGTGGGAGAGAAGGGGAGAGAGGAGAAGGAAAAAGAGAGAGGACTTGAGAGAAAGGGGAGGGAGAGGGGGAGAGAGAGTAAGGAAAAAGAGAGAGGACTTGAGAGAGAGGAGAGAGAGGGGGAGGGAGAGATGGAGTTGGAAGGGGAAGAAAGACATAGAGAGAGAAAGGTGGAGAGGGAGTGACAAGGGAGAGATGGAGAGTTGGTGATAGTGAGAGAGAGAGAGAGAAGGAGGAGAGAGAGACGAAGAGGAAGAGGGAGGGAGGGAGAGAGAGATAGATAGATATGGAGAGAGAGTGGGTATTTTTTGGGGTTGAGAAGGAGAGACAAGGGGAGATAGAGATATAGATGGGGTGGGGGAGGGGGTAGAAGAGAGAGGCAAAGAGAGGGAGGGAGGAAGAGGGATAGATGGGAGGTAGAGATATAGATGGAGGGGGTAGAGAGATAGAGAGAGGGGGGGAAGGGGAGAGATAGAGAGGGAATGGAAGAGGGATATATATATATATATATATCTATATATATATATATATATATATGGGGAGAGAGAATCATGATGTCATTAACTAAAAAACATATTTGGAAAATGAATCAGTTAGATGTCAAATATTCTTTCTTGAATGGTGAGTTAAAAGAAGAAGTTTATTTGGTTCAACCTAAAGGGTTTGTAAAGAAGGTACATGAGCATCTTGTTTATAGGTTAAAGAAAGCTTTATATGGTTTGAAACAAGCACCAATATCTTGGTATGTGAAAATTGATTCTTTGTTTTATGAGAAAGGTTTCGTGAGAAGAAAAAGTGAGCCTAACCTGTACATCAAGAAAGATAAAGAAGGGAATATTTATTTAATATCTTTATATGTTGTTGATATTATCATAACAAGAAGTTCCTCCAAGTTGATTGAAGAAATTAAAATTTAGTTGACACAGGTATTTGAGATGAAGGATCTTGGTGAATTTCATTATTGTTTAGATATTGAAATTTGGAGGGAATTTGGTAAGATACTGATCACACAAAGAAAAATATACAAGGGAAATCCTTAAAAGGTTCAATATAATTGAGTGCAAGGTAATATCTACTCCTTTAGAATATAATGCTACATTATACAATGATGATGGAACTAAAGAGGTGAATGAAACATTGTGTCATCAATTGGTGGGAAGTCTAAACTACCTCACCACTACTAGGCTAGACATAACATATTCTGTTAGCATCCTTAGTCAATTCATGGCTAAGCCTTGTGAAAACCATTGGAAAGTGTATTTGAAAGGAATACTTAATTTTGGTATTATGTATATTGATGAATTTGACATTGAGTTGGCAGGTTATTTTGATTGAAATTGGGCTAGAAATCCCGATGACAAAAAAAAACCTATAGATATGGATTCAATATATGATGGGTGATTATATCATGGAGAAGAAAGAAACAACCAAATATTTCTTTGTCATCCACATAAGTTGAATACAAAGCTTTGACCAGTGCATCTTGTGAAGTTATTTGGTTAAGAAGGATTCTTGAAGATGTTGGAAAAAAAAAAAGAGGAGCGACAAGCATCAAATGTGACAACCAAAGTTTCATTAAGTTGGAAAATAATCCAATTTTTCATGGCAGATCAAAACATATTGAACTCTAGCACCATTTGTATGGGAAAGGATACATCAAAGGAGATTGACTTAGTCGATTATAATACAAGTGAAAATGTAGTTGACATATTTATCAAACCTCTTGGAAAGATGAACTTTGAAATATGTAGGCAACAACTGGACACTGTGAAAAAACCATTTCTCCATTAAGGGGGAGTGTTAGAATAATGTAGAAATGGAAGAGTCGAGAAAGGTGATAGGATTGTTGGGTTGCCTTCAAGTTGTTTGAGTTTTCATTGTCATAGTTAGGGCAATAGAGGCAATTTACTATTTTTAGAATGTGAGATCTGGATTGTCGGGATCTAGATTGTTTCAGAGATGATCATTGTGTGCCTATATATGTAATGGTTGTCAAAGTAGTTTTAATCAATAAGAAGTATGGTTTCAGCTATCTATTATCTATGTGAATTTCTCTAATATTCAAATTATACGAATTATCTTTCTTTATATATATAAAATCCATGTTAAAATTTGGTAACTAATAAAATTATATATATATATATATATATATATATATATATATATATATATATATATATATATATATATATATATATATATATATATATATATTGAAACATTTTATTTAGAATTCACATTCTACACATTAAAATGTTAATAGATGCCCCAATCATATTTGAAAGTAGAAAACATATATCCATAAGATACTCTCTCTATATAATTTTATTTATTTATTAATATTTAAGATGTTACATATCAGCTCCATATTAAAAAAATAAATGAATTGCAAATATCGCCCCCCTCAAAAAAAAAGAAAACTATTAATGGAATAAGAATTCTCTTTCTTTAAATATATAAAATCCATATTAAACTATATATATATATATATATACTTTTTATGCTCCCTGCTCCCAGAGAGAATCGTTCTGGCAGCATCTACTACACCTCTCTATGATGAATGAAGACCGGGTTATCATTGGAGGAGACCTTAATTTCTCTCTGGGTTTCAGGGAGTCATGGGGTTCGGATGCTCAATTTGACCCCATTACTGATTATATGACCAATCTGCTTGAGCAAACAAATTTTATGGATATACCCATGCAGCGACTTCTCCCTACATGGAGGAATCGGCGGGTTGGGGATGCTGCACTTGCTCGCAGACTTGACAGATTTCTTATGAAGGGGACTCTCCAACAGCGCTTGCATCTCTTCAGACAATGGGTTGGCTCGGGGGGATTATCGGATCACACTCCTATATACCTGGAGATTCAGGGTCCTTTCAAGAAACCTAAGGCACCTTTCAAATTTAATCATACCTGGCTGAAGGATCCATCATATGTCAAGATGATATCGGATTACTGGTCCTCTCACCCTATCAATGACACAGAATCCCTCGCCAAAGGGTTCTGCAGGAATCTCTCTGAAATAAAACATATATCAATTATGTGGGCAAAGGAGAAACAGGACCGTGATTCGGCTCAGCTTACCCAAATTGAAGCTGAATTAAGCTCTCTCACCGACGAAAGAGGATTGGGATTCATAACAGCTGCAGACAAATGCAGGCTAATTGATTTGGAGAATCAAAAAGCAAAGATCCTCAAAGAGAGAGAGGAATCCATTAGACTAAGGAGTAGGGCTTTATGGATCCAAGCTGGGGATGAAAACACGAAGTTCTTTCATAACTTTGCAAAGTGCAGGAAAGTTTCAAATACTATCTGGAAGCTCCCCTCCCCGGATGGCGATATCGCAGATAATTTTAACAAGCTCGCTCACCTGGGCACCACTCATTTCAGGAATCTATACAAGTGCCCTCGGGAAGTTAACCTACTTGATATCATTAATGTGGCAAATCACTTCCCGAGATTCGTGGAGGAAGAAGATGTGGAGGCTCTTAATGACCCGGTCTCGGCAGAGGAACTGGAAGGAGTGCTGAAATGGTTCAAAAAAGACAAGAGCCCTGGCCCGGATGGATGGACCATTGAATTTTACTTAGCCTTCTTTGATGTACTGGGACAGGATCTGCTGGGGGTGGTCGAGGAGAGCAGGACTACGGGTTCTATCTATCATGCCATCAATTCTACTTTCATTGCACTAATCCCTAAATCGGATTCCCCGGCATCCTTCGATGACTACAGGCCCATCTCCTTGTGTAACTGCCTCTATAAAATCATATCTAAGACCATTGCAAACCGTCTTAGACCTATCCTCTCCCGATCCATTGCCCCGCAGCAATTTGCTTTCCTTGAATCTAGGCAGATTCACGAGGCCATTGGACTCGCCCAAGAAGCTATGCACTCCATCTGGTCTAGGCATCTGAAAGCCATTCTTCTCAAAATAGACCTCTCAAAAGCCTTCGACCGAGTCAGCTGGCTCTATATAAAAATGATTCTCATCCACCTGGGCTTTCCTCACGCCTTCATCACTTGGATCATGGCCTGTATATCCTCCCCTTCCTTCAGTATCCTCATTAATGGCTCGGCCTCCCCTTTTTTCCACTCTGAAAGGGGTTTGAGACAGGGCTGCCCCCTATCACCCCTACTCTTCCTCTTGGTCATGGAAGGTCTCAGCCGCCTCATGGATTCTGCTAAACGGGCTGGAGATGTAGGGGGCCTCCGCATATCCGACCTATGCACTCTCACACATCTGCTCTTTGTGGACGATGTTCTTATTCTACTTGATGGCAGTGTTCGAGACTCTCGGACCTTCTCAAAGATCCTGCATCTTTTCTCTGCAGCTACAGGTATGCTGCCAAATCAGTTGAAATCTACCATCACTTGCGCTCGTACTTCAGTACAGGAATCCCGGATAGCCCTTCAGGTATTCCCCTACACTGTCCACCCTCTGGATAGAGGTCTCAAATACCTGGGGTTCAATCTGAAGCCTACTTGCCAAAGGATAGCAGATTGGGTCTGGTTGGTCGCCAAACTGGAAAAAAGACTTACAGGCTGGAGCTTCAGATATCTCTCTAGGGCTGGCAGATTGGTGCTCATTAAATCTGTGTTAGAGGCTACCCCGGTCTTCTGGATGGCACTAGCGTGGATACCGAGGAATATCCTAGGGCGACTACAGCAGTTGTGCAATCGATACCTCTGGAATGGGAGTCAGGATAAAAGAATCTTTGCATGGATTAGCTGGAAGAAAATTTCTCTGCCCAAAAAATGGGGTGGATGGGGCCTCAAAGACCTTCCTGATTTCGCCATGGCACTAGCTGCCAAGATGGGATGGACCTTACTAACCAGCCAAAGCCTATGGACACAGGTATCCTATCACAAATATATATGGCCCCAGAATATTCTGGATTGGGCTCGATTACCAACTTGGTCATCGAAGGGGTGCTCATCAGTCTGGAAGGCCTTGATTCATTCCCTTCCCCTCATTCGAGATAATCTTGTATGGCGAATCAATGATGGCTTGACGGGCAGGATTGGCCTGGATCCATGGATCAACTGTGGGGGCAGACACATCCTCAACCGGGATCTTATTACACATCTACATAACCGAGACATTCGGCATTTTGCTCATATCGCCGATCAGCTTCGCACAGACATATTCTCCCAAGCATGGAAATCGGCCCAGCAACTGGATCTCCCACTACAATGGCATCAGGAATGGAATCACTATATTGCTGCATTATCGGAATCCCACATTCGCATCAAACAAGGTCCGGACGAACTCATTTGGTGCATTGCGGATCATGGTTTATACGCTCCAAAGTATGGGTACAGAGCACTCATCTCCCACAGAATACCTGATCCAATACATTCGTGGTGGCATATCATTTGGCAGCTTAAGGCTCCACCTCGCTCCAGACTATTTTTCTGGTGTGCCCTCAAAGGTATCGTCCCCACAGGCGAATATCTTACCCGCAGATCCATCTATGGACCTTCCTGGTGTATATTCTGTAAGGCCGCATCAGAGAACTCGGATCACATATTTCTACTCTGCCCTGCTGTCCACACCCTATGGACCAACATTCGCACTCAATTGGGCATTGCAGGGAACTGGACTGGGGATGATCTATTGGGTGCTTGGACCGCATGGACACTCAGTCACCCGGGCTCCAAACTTCTAAATCTCCCCCTCGTAGCAACTTGGTACACCTGGCTTGCGCGGAATCGTGCTATTTTCAAGGATCTCACTGTATCTTGGAACCGGGTTGAAGCCACCATCATCGCTGCGTACCAAGAACTACCCGACCCGCCTCCACCTCGACCCAGAACCATTCAGCCCATGCCCAATATAGACAAATCGACCCCGTGGGCATTTTTCGACGGGGCAGCAAACCAAGCGGGGTGTGGAGGGGGTTTCGTGCTGCATATAAATGAAAATCACAGATACCATGTAACAATGGGATTCGGAAGAGGATCAAATAATTATGCTGAGCTTTCTGCCATCCGGAATCTATTGCATTTTGCTTTAACCCATCAGCATTCAAATATCAACATTTTTGGGGATTCAATGGTGGTCGTTAACTGGATCAATAATGTCACTACATGTCATACACACACACTCAGCAATATATTACATGATGCTCTCACTCTCAAAGCAGCTTTTAATCATTTCTCTTGTTTGCACATTTACAGAGAACATAACAGCGAGGCTGACAAATTATCCAAAGAGGCCTCGACACTTCCCAGAGGCGAATGGCTAATTGTGGAGCAGAATGGAACCGAAGAACACAGATTTTACCACAGGCCATACATAGATCAGAGAGAACAGAGGGACAACAGTCCCGATAGCTGACAGTAATGGATAGTATTTTTTGACATGATGGAACTGTATATAACTATGGCTATTTTGTATGGAAAAAGGATCCTTTTGTGGACGCGAATAGGCTTGAACAGCCAGACTAATGTATGTACCCAGCACAATTTTGTAATACTCTCTGATACAACACCCTGTGAGGTGAATTTTGTATGATCAACACAGCAATGCCAAGGCATCTACTATATGTAATTTTCTAATATTAATGAAAATTACTGATTTTTCCAGTGGAAAAAAAGAAAATATATATATATATATATATATATACTTTTTGTTTTATATAGTAAATACATAGTTGACATTGAAATATTTTATTTATGATTCATATTCTATACATTAAAATATTAATATGTATCTCAATCATATTTGGAAGTAGAAAACAAATATCTACATGACTCTATCTCTCTTTAATTATTTTAACTGTTACATGTGAACTAAACATAGAATGAATAACATATCATGTAATATTAATTATATTAGTTTTACACGACGTTGTTAACTCCATATTAAGTAGTGAAGGAATTACACCTCTTTAATATTAAAAGGTAAATTAAGTTTTTTTTTTCTTGCTTTCAATTACTTTATCTCTATATAAAGTGGATGTAAAATTAAGGTGGAATTGAAGTATTTTATTTATGGCTGACATTGTTTTTTTTTTTATTACTATTATTTTAATTTGTTATGGTAAGTATTATTTTATTATATTTACATGCAACGTTACATGACAACATCTCCCTTATATTGGGATATAGAGCACCTCAAGGTGAAAAAATCAACTCAATTTCTTTTTAATTTATATTTGAATTTGAATTATATTGATTAAAATTAGATTTTTTTTGAAGGAATGGATAAGAGTTTGATATTAACAAATATTGAATTAAGAGCCAGAACCCTTACACAATTTTTCTGAATTTTGACAAAATAAGTGTTCATCAATCCACAAAGTATGATTGCCAACTCTAGAGATGCATTTCCATCCTACATTGAATGCATTTCTACTGATAATTCTACAAAAAGTCCCAAGTATTAAAATATATTTACAAATAAGCATAGATATTAACTAAGGGATGAGGACTGGATTATTAAAACTTTGATCTAACTCTATTTTTCCTTGTTCCAATGTCGATCCTTTTTTTCCAAAGCATCATCCATCAAATTTAAATTTGTATACACATGAAAAAATTCCAACTTCTAAAACTAAGAGGCAATAAGGATAGTCCTTTGGATAATGGGAGGGTGGTTTGAACTTGGCACCTTTTTGACTTTGATCAATTTTCATATAACAAGCATTGAGTCACCAAAATCTATTAGTTTGAATATTTTATTTACAAGAGAGATTTCCAAAAACTTCGATAGAGCAAGGTACTCAACTTGGATATTGATCACGAGCCCAAGTCCCCAAGCATATTGTGACACAAAGTTTCCATTAGGGCTGGACAATGCCCCTCCTAATCCTGCCTCCCCCAAATTACCTTTCGAATATCCATCAAAAAACAAAGAAAATTGATTTCTTTCCATTCTCTACTGAGTGAAGTCCGACTGATTATGCCTGATGCAAAATACCACATTATTATATAGATAATGCATAGATTTACATGGGTTATTTAGATGTTTTCTCACCATTATCCATTTGTGCTCCAATTGATTAAGATCCTCAAACTATTTATCATTGAATACCTAAGACGAAATAGCTTCGAAGAACAAATTTGTCACTTTAAAGGAAACCATATGAGGGTTCTTGTACTCATTTTTTAATATGGATTTATTACTCGCAATCCAAACAAATTAGCAGAGGAACTTTGGAAGAGATTCCCAACATCTTATTGGTAGAGATGAGGCTTTTCAAGATCATGGATATTTGGATCCCCATAATTTGAACATTCCCACCCATAATCCTAGAATAGAGTCAATAAAACACACAAGAGAAAAAACTGTTCGTAAGGAATCCAAAGAGAAGGGAGAAAACCAAAATAAATGAGGGATATATTCCTTTGATTTGAAGCATAAGACACATCTTAATGGACCATAAATGTTTGTTTTCTTGAGGTTTTTAGCCATAAGAATTTTTTGATAACCAAGAGTCCAAAAGAACATATTCATTTTTGGAATACCATCCTTGTTCCATATTTTTGACCACACTCTACACAAAGGAGGGTGGGGAAGCCGCTTGAACAAAGTGGATATCCCAATCTTGTAGAATATTTATGTTGTAGACTTAGATTCCATGTTTGAAGATCTTGCAGAGTAACAAAGGCAATAGCCAAGCCTTTTAAATTGTGAATCAAACAATCCCATGTGATCCCTAGATGGATCGACATCATTGGCCTTAGCAGACCTTTCCAGCAACCTAATAATCCCAATGTGAAATATCTTTTAATTTGTTATAACCATTTTGTTGCATCCAAATAGCCACATCTCTAAGTTCCTAACATCCCCCAAGAGGGCCTTTGGAGGAGAATTTGTCTTTACATATATTATTGCGGGCACCATTCCCAGATCGCCAGATAAGGTGTTCAACGATTAGAGGGGAATCCTATTTACATAGATTCCAAGTTTTGGATCCAAAATCAATACCTTTAGTTGATTTCGCCATGAGCAAGCAATTTTTGTTATAATTTTCACATGAAATCAATTTTCCACCATTCCTTAGAGTCTGACATAAGCCTCCAAATGATTTTTTCTTTGAGGTCTAGGTTCATGAATAGGGAATATTTCACAACTAGACCACCATTTTCCTTTGGAAGATATACAATATTCTAGTGAACTCCATGATTTTTTTTTCACTATTTTTTCGTCCTTTCCATAAAAATTTATTGATCAAGACACTCATTTGATTAGTCAAAAATCTTGGAGCCAAAATACCGGAGCAAAGATATAAAGGGAGAGCAGATAAAACAAATTTTACCAGAATTACTCGAACAATAGTAGTTAGCCATTGATCTCCCTAGGCTTGATTATACCTTTTGAATTTACTTATGGTGTCTGCCCAACTATCCAAGGTTGAGGCATCCAAATATATTGGGATTCCAAGACATTTAAAAAACTACCATTCAGACTCCAAGAATTCCAAAACCTTGGAAATATCCTGAAGGGTTGAGGTAGGACTATTCCAACCAAATAGTTGACTCTTTTGTTTACAAGCCCCCCAGAGAGATCCAAATATTGATCCAGGACTTGTTTGAAACTTACTGCAATTAGCTTTAAGACACTCCCTAGGAGAAGCGTATCGTCGAAAACCTGAGAGTGATCAACTTCTTTGGTGTTCCTTGCTATACTTAGGCCCATTAATCTTCCCTCAACCTTGGAAAGGTCCAAATTTTTGTTGAGACATTATACAACTAATATGTATGGTAAAGGGGAGAGAGGGCATGAAAAAAATTACAAGGGTGACCATTAATCAAAGGCGTAATCCATAGATTTTCAATACAAGCCTTAATCCCTTTAATGAACTCCCAAAAAAATCCCATTTTTTCCATGACAGAAAACAAGAAATAGTTTCAAACTCTATCAAAAGCCTTCTCCATGTCAGGTTTAATAACCATACCTAATTCACCACTTTGCTTACTAGAGTGAATAGCCTCTTGGAATAGAATGGCATTATCCATAATTTGTCTATGTTTCATAAAACCTCCCTTATTTTATGAGATTATTGTAGGTAAGATATTTCTTAATCTGGTAGTTATCACTTTAGCTAGGATCTTGTAATCTCAGCTGCATAAGGAGATAGGCATAAATCTAGAAAAAGGAGGCAGCTTTTGACTCTTTTGGAGTTAGGGTCAAGAAAGAAGAATTTTAACTCTCCCCAACTTCCCTTTTATCCTCAAAGAATTCAAAATTCTCAGAAGATCCTTCTTAATTATGACCCAGAAAGATCTATAGAAATTTACGGAAAAGTTGTCCGGATCAGTGGCTTTCTCCAGGTCTAGAGACCAAATGGCCTCAGTCACTTCATATTCCTCAATCCACATATTGAGCTGATCATTTTCCATTTTTGAGACAACATAAGGAAGGAATGAGATGAAAGATTGTTCCTCGCCCTTGTCATTTTCCTAATATCTAAGTATACATCTCTAAAAAAGCAAAAGGATTCTTGTTTGATCTCTGGGAAAGATGATATTTTAGGATCGCCCTCTGGGGTAATTTATTCGTGTCAATTCCTTGTTTCCATAGCTCTAGCTTGTTTGTGGAAAGAAGGAAGTATTTCAATCCCTGCCCTGATCTAAAGGCTTCTCGACTTAAGATGCTAACATTCCTCCTCTTTCTTGCTCAGATAGTGAATTTTATAACTTCATTCATTTTTACTTTTCTATGTGCCACTCTATGACTAAACCTTTTTCCTCCATATTTGATGAGTCTCAATATGTTTGATAAAATGAGATTTTTCTTGACCTGAAGGCTTGAAGTTAATTTTTTCCCAATTTCTGAGAGCTTGCTTCACCATTTTGAATTTAGCTTCCCACATAAAGGTAGGGGATTGATTTATTTGGGTTGCCCAAGATTGATTTATTAAGTTTGTTACTCCTTCCTGATGAATCCACTCTAGGTTGAAACAAAATGGGATCCGACCTAGGTCCTCAAGATGATCTATATCTAACTCAATAAGTTGGTGGTTTGACTCCCTTTGAGCTAATATTGAAGAGATACACTCAATTCCTTTAACCAACCAATTTCTATGTAAAAATAAATAGTTTATCCTTGTTACTATGTGCTCAAAACCACTTCTTCAATTTGGCCAAGTATATTTCCCTTTTTTTGGAACTATATCTAGGTGATCCCATTTGCTTATAAGGTCTTATAATATTTCTTGAAAGGGATATCTAACAACACTTCCTCAATATTTCTATGAAGGGAATATAACAATATTGAAATCAACACCAAATATAGTGTATATATTCCATTGTTTCTCCTTGATTAAAGAGTCCCAAAATTTACCCTTCTCACTTTAGTTGACCAGAGCATAAAAAATTAAAAGAGAAGAAATTGTTTCTTTTGTATTATTATCTTCTAACCTAACTACCACCCAGTGTCTTGTTTTGGATCTAGCTTTTAACATAAAACAAGAATCTGACCAAAATTTACTTAGGCCACTTGGACCTCCATAAGAGCTTTTCACTATTCTTAAACCATCTCTCCATAAATCCCTTGATAGAGATAGGATCTCTTCTTCTACTAGTTTTGTTTCTTGCAGAAATAACACTTGCAATTTTTCCAATCTAACTAAATATTTTATAGCATGGGATTTAATGGGGTTTCCAAGTCCCCTTATATTCTAGGATACAACTTTCATTTAAATTTAGAGGCATTTGATTTACCTCCTCCAGACTTGGTACTCCTATGTTCTCTGTTACTCACACTCTTGAGAATTTCTGTAATTTGTGGTTGGTTGTCTAACCTGATGTTTTGTTTTGCTTCTACTTCCCTTACATAATTTTTGGAAGGCCTTCCTCCTTTTTTGTCGTTTTCCAACACATGATAGGTGGAATCACTTCCCCAATTAAGTCTCTTCTTAAAATTTCTTGTTAGCACATTTCCTACTCCACCCTCTATTCCTTGAGGCTCTGAGTACACACCTTTTATTCTTTTTTCCTGCCTATCAATATTTAAACGAGTCGAAGAGCTGTGTTGAATTTGAGATTGGACATTACTAGCAGGAGCAATTTATCTTATAATTTATTCTTCCTGTATCTCCCCCTCTTCTTCTTCTCCCTTCCTTTCTTCTGGTCTTGGGGATTCTTTACTAGTATTTGAATTCTCCTATTTATTATCTTCCTGTGAAAATATTTGATAGGGCTAGTCGAATTTGAAGCAACATTTTGAGCTAGAGTTTTGGGATTTATAGCACCACATTTTCCCCGATTTGCCCCCCTTTTCTAAGTATCCCATTGGTCTTCCTAGGTTGGAATCATTACATCTCTATTTCTATACTGAGTCTTTTTGCAGTCTCGGGAAAAATTCTCATATTCTTGGCAGCTCTTACATTTAAACAAGAGATGAACATAATCAAGCATCCTAATGAGGCAACACTCCTCTTGGGTCAGAACAATCTTAGAGGGAACACCTTTCTCAAGGTCCACTTCCATGTAAATTTTGGAACACACGAATTGTTGACCTTTAAGCTCAACATGATCTAGGTACCGATCGACACCAGTACCTATTTCCTGCAAGCACTTGTCACTCCATCAAGAAAGCGATAATAGAGGGGGCTTTACCCAAACATGAACAATGGTTGGGATGTCCTTGTCTAGGATAAAATCCAAGGACCAAGTGTTCAAAGACATCCCTTTGGAGCCAAAAAAATACAACCCATTATGAAAAACTATGTCTCTGTCCTCTTTGTGCTCAAATATAAAAGCAAAGAAACAATTGTAAACTGTAAAAATGCCAAGGTTCCCCTTCATGATTGGTTTCCATACCTTGTCAGACCACTACTCAACATACTTAGGTGAAGGCCACACACCCTTATATTTTACAACCACGACCTTGTCAGAGAACGTCAGGGAGGTTTCCTGAAAACCTGACGGGAGAGCTACTGGCATTATATTCACAAACTTTTTGATCAATATTAACTATCTTTCTTTTTTTCTAGGATTTTTTTTAGGGTTAATACCATAACACAAAAGGCAGACTCCTGGTCACAAGGAGGAGAAGAGGCCCCCCTCCCCTGGGCCTGAAGTGATTGAGCTTCAACAAAAAAGGCATTGATAGTAGTAAAAGGATTAGGGTTTCGAGGTTTCAGTTGTAGAGCTCAAAAGAAAGATGAATCAAATATTATGCATGACAAGTGGGCCAAATTTTCGGATTAAAATTAGATTTTTATTAGAAAAAATAAAGTTATAAATTTTCATATAGAATCATGATTTAGTTAAATTTCTTCCACATTTTGTTACAATTGAAATGTAGATATATTTATTAGAGAGGGAGAGAGAGAGAGAGAATGGGAAGAGATAGAGAGGGAAAGGAACATGGATATATATATATATATATATATATATATATATATATATATATATATATATATATATATATATAGATATATATATATATATATATATAGGTGACAGGATAGGAAGAGAAGACGATCGGTCGGAAAGGTTTGAGGGTTTCGAAACCTGGTAGTCATGCAGGCCGCACAATCTGCAGTGTTTTCGTATGCTCCTTCGCAGCCTCCCAAGGCTGACAACCGTGGGGTCTCCAATGATGGCGGGCTCTCTCGTCTTACCTTCTGTGGTCTGCGCAAGGAAATCTTAGGAGAACCTGCCGAGTGATGTTTCAGAAGAGCGGTGTTGGCTGCCCGGCAAACGGAAAGGACAGGATTGCAAGGCTATAGAGTGAGGGCATCGGCTTCAGAAATCGGAAGCCACGTCACAGCTTTTGACTTCGATTTGATTATCATTGGAGCCGGCATAGGCGGCCATGGAGCTGCTCTTCATGCAGACGCAAAGGATACCCGTGGATGTGGGTGGACAAGGGCGAGGGCCTCTGAGATCATGCTTTGTGATGGTGCTGTCTTGAGCAACAATGGAGTTATCAGAACGGACAATCGCCGACACCGCCAAAGGTATGAAGAAACAATCAAGCTTTTTGCATACCAGACCTCAGATCTGTACTATTATGATGCAGATCTTGATTTCCATCTGTTCGAGTGACTGCCATTGAGCCCTGATTGGGCAACATTTTCCTTGATCCGTGGCATTGTGCACAGATCGAGCCCTGGGCTTTTCGATCCAAACCCTCGTACTGTAGATCGACCCCTTTTCTGGTCAGATCTGGAAGCCCACTCACTGTATAAGCTGTTTAGAGGTGAGAAAAAGACGCAGAGTAGAATCTCAGGGTTAGATCTGCCGAATACAAGATCTGGATCCCCGGTAAGAGGTTTCCAAGTATTTGTAAAAATCCCGGAAGGAAAATCGAAACTAATTTGGGTAAAAGAGACAGATTCTGTTAAGCAAATGCAGAAAATTATAATGCAACAGCTAGGATACCCCATCAGATCACAAAATCTGATACATGGGGGCAGAGTGCTACAAGACACAAAATACCTCTGGGAATACAAAATTGCACCCCTGTCAACAATCATTCTCAATCTGAGAATAAGAGGGGGCGCAACCGTCAATAGCAGGAATCCTTACAGGGCTGAAGGAAGTGGTACTGGTTCAATAGGGAAAAAACCAGGTAGCATTTCCTTCAAAAACATCCTACAAGGGAAAAACACAGAAGGAGTAGCACCAAATCAATCAGGTATGGACGCTAAGCCATACATTATGGAACAACTAAATCATACCCCAGAATACAACATAGATACACCAGAAATAGATGAGCATTGCACTATATATGAAAGACAAGCAATAATATGTAGATTTAACTACTTTTGGCCCAAACCGGCTGATCTATTTCATTGGATCTTCACGAACTGGACCACACAATGCGAAATACATCTCTGTTCCAAGGGTTTTTTCATAGTGAAATTTTTATCAGCAATAGATAGAGACATAGTAATACAGGAAGGACCTTGGTTCTGGGGATCCACTAGACTCTTCATCACACCATGGTTCCCAGATTTTGATGCAAACACAATGGTCATCTCCAAGATGCCAGTTTGGGTGTGGCTACACAATCTCCCAATACATCTTTGGAATCACCAAGTACTAGCTGGAATTGGAAATACTATTGGGCGCTACATCAAAATGGACACCCAGCGAGTGGAGGAAAGAATTTATACTTTTGCACGAATATGTGTGGAAGTAGACCTCAGCAAAGGCTTGCTAGACCAGATTCAGCTGAAGCATAGACAGAGGAGCTGGACACAGGTTCTAGATTATGAAAATACTGCATTCAGATGCTGAATTTGCTGACAAACAGGACACCTACAAAGCACGTGTCCAGCAGTCAAAAAAGACAATTGCAGAAAAAAGAAAATGGAAAAACAAGTAAAGGGGTGGCAATTTCCTCCACCTCCCTCGGATGACGAGGAGGAAGAAGAGATGGATTTTGCTAACCCCAATCAGACCAATCAGATGAACAAAGAACCAGCAGTAGAAGACACAAATCCACAGGAAAATATAGACACAGCACTGGCAAGGATATCAGATACTATGGATATGGGCAGAAATAAACGTCAACACATATCAGACACATCAGATTCTGATAAAGACAATCCACAACCTGTGGCTGAAACAACACTAGCACTTATAACTCCAACAGAGTCACAGGGGGGTTGGAGAAAAGTTGAGAAGAAAAAAGGGCGAAAAGTCTGACTTTTCCCCACCTGTACATTATTATTTTTTTGCTTTACATGTAAAATTCTTGAAATCCGTACACCCTGCGTGGTGATGAAGGATCTATGCATCTATTTTGAGCACCATTTTTGAACTCTGTTTATAGCATATGCCAAAAGGAATCTACAACATGTAATTTTTCAATTATAATGAAAGATTACGAGTGGAATATATATATATATATATATATATATATATATATATATATATATATATCTGGGGAGAGAGAAACATGATTGCATTAACTAAAAAACATAATTGGAAAATGAATCAATTACATACCAAATCTTCTTTCTTGAATGGTGAGTTAAAAGAAGAAGTTTATTTGGTTCAGCCTAAAGGGTTTGCAAAGAAGGTACATGAGAATCTTGTTTGTAGGTTAAATAAATCTTTATATGGTTTGAAACGAGCAGCAAGATCTTGGTATGTGAAAATTGACGCTTTATTTTATGAGAAAAGTTTTGTGAGAATCAAAAGCGATCGTAACCTGTACATCAAGAAAGATAAAGAAGGGAATATTTATTTAATATCTTTATATGTTGCTTATATTATCATAACAGGCAGTGCATCCAAGTTGATTAAAGAAATTAAAATTCAGTTGACATAGGTATTTGAGATGAAGGATCTTGCTGAACTGCATTAGTGTTTAGGTCTTGAAGTTTGGAGGGAATTTGGTAAGACATTGATCACACAAAGAAAAATATACAAGGGAAATCCTTAAAAGGTTCGATATGATTGAGTGCAAGGTAATATCTAATCCTTTAGAATATAATGCTAAATTGGACAGTGATGATGGAAATAAAGAGGTGAATGGAACATTGCATCATCAATTGGTGGGAAGTCTGAACTATCTCACTGCTACTAGACTAGATATAACACATTCTGTTAACATCCTTAGTCATTCATGGCTAAGCCTTATGAAAACACTGGAAAGTGTCTTCGAAAGGAACACTTAATTTTGGTATTATGTATATTGATGAATTTGACATTGAATTGGCAGGTTATTTTGATTCAGATTGGGCTAGAAATCTCGATGACAAAAAAAACTTATAGATATGGATTCAATATATGACCAGGGATTATATCATGGAGAAGCAAGAAACAACCAATTATTTCTTTGTCATCCACATAAGTTTAATACAAAGCCTTGACCGATGCAACTTATGAAGTTATTTGGTTAAGAAGGATTCTTGAAGATGTTGGAAAAAAACAAAGAGGATGAACAAGCATCAAATGTGACAGCCAAAGTTTCATTAAGTTGGAAAATAATCCAATTTTTCATGGCAGATCAAAACATATTGAAGTCTAGCACCTTTTTGTATGGGAAAGGATACATCAAAGGAGATTGACTTAGTCGATTATAATACAAGTGAAAATGTAGTTGACATCTTTATCAAGTCTCTTGGAAAGATGAACCTTGAAATATGTAGACAACAACTAGGCATTGTGAAAAATCCATTTCTCCATTATGGTGGGATGTTATAATAATGTAGAAATGGAAGAGTCTAGAAAGGTGATAGGGTTGTTGAGTTGCCTTCAAGTTGTCTGAGTTGTCATTGTCATAGTTAGGACAATAGAGGCGGTTTAATATTTTTAGATTGTGAGATCTGGATTATTGGTATCTAGATTGTCTGAGAGATGATCATTGTGTGCCTATATATGTAATGGTTGTCAAAGTAGTTTTAATCAATAAGAAGTATGGTTTCAGTTACCTATTCTCTTTGTTCATTTCTCTAATATTCAAATCATACGAATTCTCTTTCTTTATATATATAAAATCCATGTTAAACTTTTGTAACTAATCAAATGTTATATATATATATATCTATATATATATATATATATTAGACATTGAAACATTTTATTTATAATTCACATTCTACACATTAAAATGTTAATAGATTCCCCAATGATATTTGAAAGTAGAAAACATATAACCATAAGATACTCTCTCTATATAAAATGTTTTTTTGTTATTAATATTTAAAATGTGACATATCAGCTCCATATTAAAAAAATAAATGAATTGCAAACCCCTTCCCTCTCCCCCTCCCACCCTGCGAATAAAAAAAAGAAAAAGAAAACAAACAAACAAACTATTAATGGAATAAGATTTCTCTTCCTTTAAATATATGAAATCCATATATATATATATATATATATATATATATATATATATATATATATAATCTTTTCATCTTTTTGTTTTATATAGTAAATACATAATTGACATTGAAATATTTTATTTATGATTCATATTCTATACATTAAAATATTAATATGTAATGGAATAAGATTTCTCTTCCATTAAATATATGAAATCCATATTAAACTATATATATATATATATATATATATATATATATATATATATATATATATATATATATCTAGTAAATACATAGTTGACATTGAAATGTTTTATTTATGATTCATATTCTACTTCCTTTAAATATATGAAATCCATATTAAACTTTATATATATATATATATAAAATCTTTTCCACTTTTTGTTTTATATAACAATTACACAGTTGACATTGAAATATTTTATTTATGATTCATATTCTATACATTAAAATATTAATATGTAATGGAATAAGATTTATCTTCCATTAAATACATGAAATCCATTAATATATATATATATATATATATATATATATAATCTTTTCCACTTTTTGTTTTATATAGTAAATACATAGTTGACATTGAAATATTTTATTTAGGATTCATATTCTATACATCAAAATATTAATATGTATCTCAATCATATTTGGAAGTAGAAACCAAATATCTACATGACTCTATCTCTCTTTAATTATTTTAACTGTTACATGTGAACTAAACATAGAATGAATAACATATCATGTAATATTAATTATATTAGTTTTACACGACGTTGTTAACTCCATATTAAGTAGTGAAGTCAATGTAAAATTAACGTGGAATTGAAATATTTTATTTATGGATGACATTTTTTTCTTTTGTTATTACCATTCTTTTAATTTGTTATGGTAAGTATTATTTATTATATTTACATGTAACGTTACATGACAACATCTCCCTTATATTTGGATGCAGAGCACCTCTAGGTGCAAAAATAAACTCAATTGCTTTTTAATTTATATTTGAATTTGAATTATATTGATTAAAATTAGATTTTTTTTAAAGGAATGGATAAGAGTTTGATATTAATAAATATCGAATTATGAGTCAAAACCCTTACACAATTTTCCTGATCTTTGACAAAAGAAGTGTTCATCAATCCACAAAGTATGATTGCCAACTCTAGAGATGCATTTCCATTCAACATTGAATACATTTCTATTGATAATTCTACAAAAGCCCCAAGTATTAAAATATATTTACAAAACAACATAGATCTTAATTAAGGGATGAGGATAGGATTATTAAAACTGTGATCTAGCTCTATTTTTCCTTGTCCTAATGTCAATCCTTTTTTTCCAAAGCATCAGGAAATCAAATTTAAATTCGTATACACATGAAAAAATTCCAACTTCTAAAACTGAGAGGCAATAAGGATAGTCCTTTGGATAATGGGAGGGTGGTTTGAACTTGGCATCTTCTTGACTTTGATCAATTTTCATATAACAAGCATTGAGTCACCAAAATCTATTAGTTTGAATATTTTATTTACAAGAGAGATTTCCAAAAACTTCGATAAAGCAAGGTACTCAACTTGGATATTGATCACGAGGCCAAGTCCCCAAGCATATTGTGACACAAAGATTCCATCAGGGCTGGACAATGCCCCTCCTACTCCCGCCTCCCCTAAATTACCTTTCGAATATCCATCGCAAAACAGAGAAAACTGGTTCCTTCCCATTCTCCACTGAGTGAAGTCTAACTGATTATGCCCGATGCAAGATACCACATTATTATATATATAGAGCATAGATTTACATGGGTTATTTAAATGCTTTCTCACCATTATCCATTTGTTCTCCAATTAATTAAGATCCTCAACTCTTTATCATTGAATACCTGAGACGAAATAGCTTCGAAGAACAAATTTGTCACTTTAAAGGAAACCATCTGAGGATGTAGGTACTCATTTTTTAATATGGATTTACTACTCACAATCCAAACAAATTAGTAGAGGAACTTGGGAAGAGATTCCCAACATCTTATTGGTAGAGAGGAGGCTTTTCAAGATGATGGATATTTGGATCTCCATAATTCAAACATTTCCACCCATGATCCTGGAATAGAGTCAATAAATACACAAGAGCAAACACTATTCGCCAGGAATCCAAAGAGAAGGGGCAAAACCAAAATAAATGAGGGATATCTTCCTCTGATTTGAAGCATAAGACACATCTTAATGGACCAAAAATGTTCCTTTTGTTGAGGTTTTTAGCCATAAGGATTTTTTGATAACCAAGATTCCAAAAAAACATATTCACTTTGGAATACCATCCTTGTACCATATTTTTTACCACACTCTACGCAGAGGAGGGCGGGGAAGCCGCTTGACCAAATGTGAATATCCCAATCTTGTAGAATATTGATGTTGTGGACTTAGATTCCATGTTTGAAGATCCTAAAGAGTAACAAAGGCAGGAGCCAAGACTTGTAAGTTGTGAATCAAACAATCCCATGTGATCCATAGATTGATCGACATCACTGGCCTTAGCCAACCTATCTAACAACCAAGTCATCCCAATATGAAATATCTTTTAATTTGTTATAACCATTTTGTTGCACCCAAATAGCCAAATCTCTGAGTTCCTAACATCCCCCAAGAGGGCCTTTGGAGGATAATTTGTCTTTCTATATATTATTGCGGGCACCATTCCAAGATCATTAGACAAGGTGTTCAACAATTAAAGGGGCATCCTCTTTACATAGATTCCAGATTTGGATCCAAAATCAATACATTTAGTTGATTCCACCATGAGCAAGCAATTTTTGTTATATTTTTTGCATGAAATCCATTTTCCACTATTCCTTAGAGTTTGACATGAGCCTCCAAATGTTTTTTTCTCCAAGGGCTAGGTTCATGAATAGAGGATATTTCACAACTAGACCACCATTTTCCTTTGGAAGACATACAATGTTCTAGTGAGCTCAATTAATTTTTTTCACTATTTTTTCATCCTTGCCATAAAAATTTATTGATCAAGACACTCATTTGATTAGTCAAAAATCTTGGAGCCAAAAGACTGGAGCAAAGATATAAAGGGAGAGAAGATAAAACAAATCTTACCAAAATTACCCAAACAATAGTAGTTAGCCATTGATCTCCCCAGGCTTGGTTTTACCTTTTGAATTTACTTATGGTGTCTACCCAACTATCCAAGGTTGAGGCACCCAAAGATACTGGGATTCCAAGACATTTAAAAAACTGACATTCAGAATCCAATGCGAATTCCAAAAGCTTGGAAATATACTGAAGGTTGAGGTATGACTATTCCAGCCAAATAGTTGACTCTTTTTTTTTTTACAAGGCTCCCAGAGAGATCCAATATTGATCTAGGACTTGTTTGAAACTTACTGTAATTAGCTTTGAGGCACTCCCCACGAGAAGCATATCGTCAAAAAATTGAGAGTGATTGACTTCTTTGGTGTTCCTTGCTATACTTAGGCCCATTAATCTTCCCTCAACCCTGGAAAGCTCCAAATTTTTGTGGAGACATTATACAACTAATATGTATGGTAAAGGGGAGAGAGGGCATCCTTTCCTCTCACCCCTTGAGTCTGAAAATAAATTACAAGGGCGACCATTAATCAAAGGTTTAATCCATGGATTTCCAATACAAGCCTTAATCCCTTTAATGAACTCCCAAGAGAATCCCATTTTTTCCATGACAAAAAACAAGAAATAGTTTCAAACTCTATCAAAGGCCTTCTCCATGTCAAGTTTAATAACCATACATGGTTCACCACTTTGCTTACTAGAGTGAATAGCCTCTTGGAATAGAATGACATTGTCCATAATTTGTCATGTTTCATAAAACCTCCCTTATTTTATGAGATTATTGTAGGCAAGATATTTCTTAATCTGGTAGTTATCAATTTAGTCAGGATCTTGTAATCTGAGTTGCATAAGGAGATAGGCCTAAAGCGAGAAAAAGGAGGCAGTGACTATTTTGTAATTAGGATCAGGAAAGAAGAATTTAAACTCTCCCCCAATTTCCCTTTTATCCTGGAAGAATTCATAAATTCTCAAAAGATCCTTCTTAATTATGACCCAGAAATATTTTAGGATGGCCCTCTGGGTAATTTATTTGACTCAATTCCTAGTTTCCCTTGCTCTATCTTGTTTGTGGAAAAAATGAAGTATTTTGATCCCCTGCCCTGATCTAAAGGCTTCTCGACTTAAGATGCCAACATCCTCCTATTTCTTGCTCAGATAGTGAATTTTCTAACTTAATTTTTATTTATTTTTCTATGTGCCACTCCATGACTAAACCTTTTTCCACCATGTCTTGATGAGTCTCAATATGTTTGATAAAATCGGATTTTTCTTGACCTGGAGGCTTGAAGTTAATTTTTTCCCAATTTCTGAGAGCTTGCTTCACCATTTTCAATTTAGTTTCCCACATAAAGGTAAGGGATTGATTTATCTGGGTTTCCCAAGATTGATTTATTAAGTTTGTGACTCCTTCCTTAGGAATCCACTCTAGGCTGAAACACAATGGTATCTGACCTAGATCCTTATGAATATCTATATCTAACTCAATAAGTTGGTGGTTTGAATACCCTTGAGCCAATATTGAAGAGATACACTCAATTCCTTTAACTAACCAATTTCTATGTAAAAATAAATAGTTTATCCTTCTCACTATGTGCTCAAAACCACTTCTTCAATTTGGCCAAGTTTATTTCCCTTTTTTGGAACTATATCTAGGTGATCCCATTTTCTTATAAGGTCTTATAATCTTTCTCGAAAGGGATGTCTAACAACACTTCCTCAATATTTCTATGAAGAGAATATAGCAATATTGAAATCAACACCAAATATAGTGTATATATTCCATTGTTCCTCCTTTAATCTGATTAAAGAGTCCCTAAATTCACCCTTCTCACTTTAGTTGACCGGAGCATAAACATTTACAAAGGAAATTGTTTCTTTTGTATTATTATCTTCTAACCTAACTTCCACCGAGTGTCTTGTTTTGGATATTGGTTTTAACATAAAACAGGAATCTGGCCAAAAGGTACTTAGGCCACTTGAAGCTCCATAAGATCTTTGCACTATTCCAAAACTACCTCTCCAAAAATCCTTTGATAGAGATAGGATCACTTCTTCTACTAGTTTTGTTTCTTGCAAATTAAGACTTGAAATTTTTCCAATCTAACTAAATATTTTATAGCATGGGATTTAATGGGGTTTCCAAGTCCCCTTATATTCTAGGATACAACTTTCATTTAAATTTAGAGGCATTTGATTTACCTCCTCCAAAATTGGTACTCCCATGTTCTCTGTTACTCACATTCTTGAGAATTTCTGTAAATTGTGGTTGGCTGTCTAACTTGATGTTTTGTTTTGATTCTACTTCCCTTACTTATTTTTTGGAAGGCCTTCCTCCTTTTTTGTGTTTTTCCATGACATGACTGGTGGAATCACTTCCCCAATTAAGTCTCTCCTTAGCGATTCTTGTTAGCACCTTTCCTATTCCATCCTATGTTCCTTGAGTCTCTAAGGACACACCTTTTGTTCTTTTTTCCTGCCTATCAATATTTAAACGAATCGAAGAGATGTTTTGAATTTGAGATTGAACATTACTAGAAGGAGTAATTTATCTTACCAGTTCTTCTTCTTGTATTTCCCCCTCTTCTTCTTCTCCCTTCCTTTATTCAAGTCTTGGGGATTCTTTACTAGTATTTGACTTTTGCTCTTTATTATCTTCCAGCGAAAAGATTTGATAGTGGTTAGCCGATTTTGAAGCAACATTTTGAGCTATAGTTTTGGGATTTCTAGCACCACATTTTACTCGATTTCCCCACCTTTTGTGAGTATCCCATTGGTCTTCCTAGGCTGGAAATGTTCCATCTCTATTTCTAGACTGAGTCTTTTTGCAGTCTCAGGAAAAATTCTCATATTCGTGGTAGCTCTTAAATTTAAACAAGAGATGCTCATAATCAAGCGTCCTAATGAGGCACCACTCCTCTTGGGTTAGAACAATCTCAGAGGGAAGACCTTTCTCAAGGTCCACTTCCATGTAAATTTTGGAACACACAAATTGTTTACCTTTAGGCTCAGCACGCTCTAGGTACCAACCGACACCATTACCTATTTCCTTCAAGCACTCGTCGTTCCATCAGGAAAGCAGTAATAGAGGGTGCTCTACCCAAACATGAACAATATTTGGGATGTCCTTGTCCAGGTTAAAATCCAAGGACAAATGTTCAAATACAACCCTCTGGAGCAAAAAAAATACAACCCATTATGAAAAACTATGTCTCTGTCCTCCTTGTGCTCAAATAGAAAAAAAAAAAAAGAAACAATTTTCAACTGTAAAAATTCCAAGGTTCCCCTTCATGATTGGCTTCCATACCTTGTCATACGACTACTCAACATACTTAGGTGAAGGCTACATACCCTTATATTTTACAACCATGACCTTGTCAAAGAACGTCTC
Source organism: Pinus tabuliformis (assembly GCA_031772625.1). Taxonomy (NCBI): domain Eukaryota; kingdom Viridiplantae; phylum Streptophyta; class Pinopsida; order Pinales; family Pinaceae; genus Pinus; species Pinus tabuliformis. The sequence continues at coordinate 917,860,966 of CM062812.1, read as the reverse complement.
AGAGGTTTTCTGAAAACCTGGAGGGAGAGCTACTGACATGATATTCACAAACTTTTTGATCAATCTTAACTGTTTTTCTTTTTTTTCTAGGAATGCTTTTTAGGGTCAATACCATATCACAAAAGGCAGACTCCTAGTTACAACGAGGAGAAGAGGCCCCCCTCCCCTAGGCCCAAAGCCATTTATCTTCAACGAAAAAGGTGTTGATAGTAGTAAAAGGATTAGGCTTTCTAGGCTTCAATTGTAGAGCTCAAAAGAAAGATGAATGAAATATTAGGCATGACCACTAGGTCAACTTCTCAGATTAAAATTAATTTTTTATTAAAAAAAACCAAGTTATGGATTTTCATATAGAATCACAATTTAGTTAACTTTCTTCCACATTTTGTAACAATTGAAATGCAAATATATTTATGTGAGAGAGAGAGAGAGAGTGAGTGAGAGAAAGAGAGAGAGAGAGAGGGAAGATATAGAGAGGGAAAGGAAGAGGGATATATATATATATATATATATATATAGATATATATAGCTATATGTGGAGAGAGAATCATGACTGCATTAACTAAAAAACATAATTGGAAAATGAATCAATTAGATGTCAAATCTTATTTCTTGAATGGCGAGTTAAAGAAAGAAGTTTATTTGGTTCAGCTTAAAGGGTTTGTAAAGAAGGTACATGAGCATCTTGTTTGTAGGTTAAAGAAATATTTATATGGTTTGAAACAAGCATCAAGATCTTGGTATGTGAAAATTGATTCTTTCTTTTACGAGAAAGGTTTTGTGAGAAGCAAAAGTTATCCTAACCTGTACATCAAGAAAGATAAAGAAGGGAATATTTATTTAATATCTTTATATGTTTGTTGATATTATCATAATAGGCAGTGCATCCAAGTTGATTGAAGAAATTAAAATTCAATTGACATAGGTATTTGAGATGAAGGATCTTGGTGAATTGCATTATTGTTTAGGTCTTGAATTTTGGAGGGAATTTGGTAAGACATTGATCACAAAAAGCAAAATATACAAGGGGAATCCTTAAAAGGTTCAATATGATTGAGTGCAAGGTAATGTCTACTCCTTTAGAATATAATGCTAACTTGTATAGTGATGATGGAACTAAAGAGGTGAATGGAACATTGTATCATCAATTGGTGGGAAGTCTGAACTACAGCACCAGTACTAGGCTAGATATAACATATTCTGTCAACATCCTTAGTCAATTCATGGCTAAGCCTTGTGAAAACCACTGGAAGGTGTCTTTGAAAGGAACACTTAATTTTGGTATTATGTATATTGATGAATTTGACATTGAATTGGCAAGTTATTTTGATTCAGATTGGGCTAGAAATCTCGATGACAAAAAAAAAAAAACTATAGATATGGATTCAATATATGATGGGGGATTATATCATGGAGAAGCAAGAAACAACTGACTATTTTTTTGTCATCCACATAAATTGAATACAAAGCCTTGACCAGTGCAACTTGTGAAGTTATTTGGTTAAGAAGGATTCTTGAAGATATTGGAAAAAAACAAAGAGGACCAACAACCATCAAATGTGACAACCAAAGTTTCATTAAGTTGGAAAATAATCCAAATTTTAATGGGAGATCAAAACATATTGAAGTCTAGCACCATTTTGTATGGGAAAAGATACAACAAAGGAGATTGACTTAGTCGATTATAATACAAGTGAAAATGTAGTTGACTTATTTATGAAGCCTCTGGGAAAGATGAACTTTGAAATATGTAGACAACAACTAGGCATTGTAAAAAGTCCATTTCTCCATTAAGGGGGGATGTTAGAATAATGTAGAAATGGAAGAGTCTAGAAAGGTGTTAGGATTGTTGAGTTGCCTTCAAGTTTTCTGAGTTGTCATTGTCATAGTTAGGACAATATAGGTGGTTTACTATTTTTAGAATGTGAGATCTGGATTGTCGGGATCTAGATTGTTTGAGAGATGATCATTGTGTGCCTATATATGTAATGGTTGTCAAAGCAGTTTTAGAAGTATGGTTTCATTTATCTATTCTCTATGTGCATTTCTCTAATATTCAAATTATACAAATTCTCATTCTTTATATATATAAAATCCATGTTAAACTTTTGTAACTAATAAAATGTAATATATATACACATATATATTAGACACTGAAACATTTTATTTATAATTCACATTCTACACATTAAAATGTTAATAGATGCCCAAATCATAAAACATATATCCATAAGATACTCTCTCTTTATAAAATTATTTTTTGTTATTAATATTTAAAATGTTACATATCAACTCCATATTAAAAAGCATAAATGAGTTGCAAATCTCACCCCTGTCCCCCTGCTCCCCCATAAAAAGAAAAAGAAAACTACTAATGGAATAAGAATTCTCTTTCTTTAAATATATAAAATCCATATATATATATATATAATCTTTTCAACTTTTTGTTTTATATAGTAAATACATAGTTGACATTGAAATATTTTATTTATGATTCATATTCTATACATTAAAATATCAATATGTATCTCAATCATAGTTGGAAGTAGAAAACAAATATCTACATGAATTTATCTCTCTTTAATTATTTTAACTATTACATGTGAACTAAACATAGAATGAATTACATATCATCTAATATCAATTATATTATTTTTACACGATATTTGTTAACTCCATATTAAGTACTGAAGGAATTACACCTCTTTAATATAAAAAGTAAATTAAGTTTTTTTTTCTTGCTTTCAATAACTTTATCTCTATATAAAGTGGATGTAAAATTAAGGTGGAATTGAAGTATTTTATTTATGGTTGACATTTTTTTTTTGTTATTACTATTCTTTTAATTTGTTATTTGGGGTCGATCAACTTAGATTTTTCCGTGGACATAGCGCTACCCATTGACTAGGGTGTCCATGAACCACAACATAAAATAAATAAATAAATAAATTTAATTTGTACTATATTGATTAAAATTAGATTTTTTTAAAGGAATGGATAAGAGTTTGATATTAATAAAGATTGAATTATGAGCCAGAACCCTTACAAATTTTTTTTGATTTTTGACAAAAGAAGTGTTCATCAATCCACAAAGTATGATTGCCAACTCTAGAGATGCATTTCCATTCTACATTGAATACATTTCCACTGATAATTCTACAAAAATCCCCAAGCATTAAAATATATTTACAAAGAAGCATAGATATTAACTAAGGGTTGAGGATTGTATTATTAAAACTTTGATCTAGCTCTATTTTTCCTTGTCTCAATGTCGATCCTTTTTTTGCCAAAGCATCATCCATCAAATTTAAATTCGTATACACATGAAAAAAGTTCCAACTTCTAAAACTAAGAGGCAATAAGGATAGTCCTTTGGATAATGGGAGGGTGTTTTGAACTTGGCACTTTCTTGACTTTGATCAATTTTCATATAACAAGAATTGAGTCACCAAAATCTATTAGTTTGAATATTTTATTTACAAGAGAGATTCCAAAAACTTCGATAGAGCAAGGTACTTAGCTTGGATATTGATCATGAGCCCATTTCCCCAAGCATATTGTGACACAAAGTTTCCATCAGGGCTGGACAATGCCCCTCCTACCCTTGCCTCCCCCAAATTACCTTTCGAATCTCCATCGAAAAACACAGAAAGCTGGTTTCTTTCAATTCTCCACTTAGTGAAGTCCGATTGATTATGCTTGATGCAAGATACCACATTATTATATAGATAAAGCATATATTTACATGTGTTATTTAAACGCTTTCTCACCATTATCCATTTGTGCTCCAATTGATTAAGATCGTCAAATTGTTAATCATTGAATACCCAAGACGAAATATCTTCGAAGAACAAATTTGTCACTTTAAAGGGAACCATCTGAGGATTCAGGTACTCATTTTGAATATGGATTTATTACTTGCAATCCAAACAAATCAACAAAGGTACTTGGGAAGATATTCCCATCATCTTATTGGTAGAGAGGAGGCTTTTCGAGATCATGGATATTTGGATCTCCATAATTTGAACATTTCCACCCATGATCATGGAATGGAGTCAATAAAATACACAAGAGAAAACATTGTTCGCTAGGAATCCAAAGAGAAGGGGAAAAACTAAAATAAATGAGGGATATCTTCCCTTGATTTGAAGCACAATACACATCTTAATGGACCACAAATGTTCCTTTTCTTGAGGTTTTTAGCCATAAGAATTTTTTGATAACCAAGAGTCCAGCAACACATATTCACTTTTGGAATACCATCCTTGTTCCATATTTTTGACCACACTCTACGCAGAGGAGGGTGGGGAAGCTGCTTGACCAAATGTGAATATCCCAATCTTGTAGAATATTTATGCTCTGGACTTAGATTCCATGTTTGAAGAACCTGCAGAGAAAAAAGGACAACAACTAAGCCTTTTAAATTGTGAATCAAACAATCCCATGCGATCCCTATATGGATTGACATCACTGGCCTTAGCCAACCTTTCCAGCAACCTAGTCATCCCAATGCGAAATATCTTTTAATTTGTTATAACCATTTTTTTGCATCCAAATAGCCAAATATCTAAGTTCCTAACATCCCCCAAGAGGGCCTTTGGAGGAGAATTTGTCTTTCCATATATTATTGCGGGCACCATTCCTAGATCGCCAGATAAGGTGTTCAACAATTAGAGGGGAATCCTCTTTACATAGATTCCAGACTTTGGATCCAGAATCAATACATTTAGTTGATTCCTCCATGAGCAAGCAATTTTTGTTATATTTTTCGCATGAAATCCATTTTCCACCATTCCTTAGAGTCTAACATGAGCCTCCAAATGATTTTTTCTCCAAGGACTAGGTTCACAAATAGGGGATATTTCATAACTAGACCACCATTTTCCTTTGGAAGACATACAATGTTCTAGTGAACTCAAAGAATTTTTTTTCACTGTTTTTTCCTCCCTGCCATAAAAGTTTATTGATAAAGACACTCATTTGATTATTCAAAAATCTTGGAGCCAAAAGACCAGAGAAAATATATAAAGGGAGAGAAGATAAAACAAATTTTACCAAAATTACCCGAACAATAGTAGTTAGCCATTGATCTCCACATGCTTGATTTTACCTTTTGAATTTACTTATGGTGTCTACCCAACTATCCAAGGTTGAGGCACCCAAAGATATTGGGATTCCCGGACATTTAAAAAACTGCCATTCAGACTCCAATGGGAATTCCAAAACCTTGGAAATATCCTAAGGGGTTGAGGTAGGACTATTCCAACAAAATAGTTGACTCATTTTTTTTACAGGGCCCCCAGAGAGATGCAAATATTGATCCGGGACTTGTTTGAAACTTACTGCAATTATCTTTGAGGCAATCCCCAGGAGAAGTGTATCGTCAAAAAATTGAGAGTGATTGGCTTCTTTGGTTTTCCTTGCTATACTCAGGCGCATTAATCTTCCCTCAGCCTTAAAAAGCTCCAAATTTTTGTTGAAAGATTATACAACTAATATGTATGGTAAAGGGGAGAGAGGGCATCCTTTCCTCAAACCCCTTGAGGTTGAAAATAAATTACAAGGGTGACCATTAATCAAAGGTGTAATCCATGGATTTCCAATACAAGCCTTAATCCCTTTAAGGAACTCCCAATAGAATCCCATTTTTTCCATGACAGAAAATAAGAAATAGTTTCAAACTCTATCAAAAGCCTTCTCCATGTCGAGTTTAATAACCATATCTTGTTCACCACTTTTCTTACTAGAGTGAATAGTCTCTTGGACTAGAATGACATTGTCCATAATTTGTCTATGTTTCATAAAACCTCCCTTATTTTACGAGATTATTGTAGGTAAGATATTTCTTAATTTGTTAGTTATCACTTTATCTAGGATCTTGTAATCTGAGTTGCATAAGGAGATAGGCCTAAAGCGAGAAAAAGGAGGTAGGTTTTGACTCTTTTGGAGTTAGGGTCAGGAAAGAAGAATTTAAACTCTCCCCCAACTTCCCTTTTATCCTAGTAGAATTCAAAATTCTCAGAAGATCTTTCTTATTTATGACCCAGAAATATATTAGAAATTTACAGAAAAGTCATCTGGATTGAGGGCTTTGTTTGGGTCTAAAGACAAAATGGCCTCAATGAATTCATCTTCCTCAATCGACATAGTGAGTTGATGATTTTCCATTTCCAAGACAATAGAAGGAAGGAATGAGATGAAAGATTGTTCCTCAACCTTGTCATTTTCCTTAATCTTTGAGTATACATCTCTAAAAAAGTGAAAGGATTCCTGTTTGATCTCTGGGAAAGAGGACATTTTGGGATGGCCCTCTGGGGTAATTTATTTTACTCAATTCCTAGTTTCCCTATCTCTAGCTTGTTTGTGGAAAAAATGATGTATTTCGATCCCCTGCCCTGATCTAAAGGCTTTGCAACATAAGATGGCAACATTCCTCAAATAGTGAATGTTCTAACTTAATTTGATTTTATTTTTCTATGTGCCACTCTATGACTAAACCATTTTCCACCATATCTTGATGAGTCTCAATATGTTTGATAAAATTGGATATTTCTTGACCTGGAGGCTTGAAGTTAACTTTTTCCCAATTTCTGAGAGCTTGCCTCACCATTTTCAATTTAGTTTCCCACATAAAGGTAGGGGATTCATTTATCTGGGTTGCCCAATATTGATCTATTAAGTTTGTTACTCCTTCCTTATGAATCCACTCTAGGTTGAAACGACATGGAATCCGACCTAGATCCTCAGGAAGATCTATATATAACTTAGTAAGTTGGTGGTTTGAATCCCCTTGAGCCAATATTGAAGAGATACACTCAATTCCTTTAACCAACCAATTTCTATGTAAAGAGAAATAGTTTATCCTTGTCGCTATGTGCTCAAAACCACTTCTTCAATTTGGCCAAGTGTATTTCCCTTTTTTTGGAACTATATCTAGGTGATCCCATTTGCTTATAAGATCTTATAACTTTCTTGAAAGGGATATATAACAACACTTCCTCAATATTTCTATGAAGAGAATATAGAAATATTGAAATCAACACCAAATATAATGTATATATTCCATTGTCCCTCCTTCAATCTGATTAAAGAGTCCCAAAATTCACCCTTCTCACTTTAGTTGACCGGAGCATAAAAAATTAAAAAGGAAGAAATTGTTTCTTTTGTATTATTATCTTCTAACCTAACTGCCACCCAGTGTCTTGTTTTGGATCTAGATTTTAACATAAAACAAGAATTTGACTGAAAAGTACTTAGGCCACTTGAAGCTCCATAAGAGTTTTTCACTATTTCAAAACCATCTCTCCATAAATCCTTTGACAAAGATAGGATCTCTTCTTCTACTAGTTTTGTTTCTTGCAAAAGTAAGACTTGCAATTTTTCCAATCTAACTAAATATTTTATAGCATGGGATTTAATGGGGTTTCCAAGTCCCCTTATATTCTAGGATACAACTTTCATTTAAATTTAGAGGAATTTGTTTTACCTCCTCCAGATTTCGTACTCCAATGTTCTCTGTTACTCACATTCCTGAGAATTTCTGTAATTTGTGGTTGGCTGTCTAACTTGATGTTTTTCTTGCTTCTACTTCCCTTACATATTTTTTGGAAGGCCTTCCTCCTTTTTTGTGGTTTTCCAAGACATGACTAGTGGAATCACTTCCCTAATTAAGTCTCTTCTTAACAATTCTTGTTAGCACCTTTCCTACTCCATCCTCTATTCCTTGAGGCTCTAAGGACACACCTTTTGTTCTTTTTTCCTGCCTATCAATATTTAAACGAATCGAAGACCTGTGCTGAATTTGAGATTGGACATCAATAGCAGGAGAAATTTATCTTACCAATTCTTCTTGCAGTATCTCCCCCTCTTCTTCTTCTCCCTTCCTTTTTCCTGGTCCTCGAGATTCTTTACTAGTTTTTGAGTTCTCCTATATATTATCTTCCTGCGAAAATATTTGATAGGGGTTAGTTGAATTTGAAGCAAAATTTTGAGCTAGAGTTTTGGGATTTATAGCACCACATTTTCCTCGATTTCCCCCCTTTTCTGAGTATCCCATTGCTCTTCCTAGGCTGGAATCATTCATCTCTATTTCTAGACTGAGTCTTTTTGCAGTCTCGGGAAAAATTCTCATATTCATGATGGCTCTTACATTTAAACAAGAGATGCTCATAATCAAGCTTCCTAATGAAGCACCACTCCTCTTGGGTCAGATCAATCTCAGAGGGAAGACCTTTCTCAAGGTCCACTTCCATGTAAATTTTGGAACACGCAAATTGCAGACCTTTAGGCTCAACACGATCTAAGTACCGACTGACACCATTACCTATTTCCTTCAAGCACTTGTGGTTCCATTAGGAAAGCAGTAATAGAGGGGGGTTTACCCAAACATGAAAAATAGTTGGGATGTCCTTGTCCAGGTTAAAATCCAAGGACCAAGTGTTTAAATACATCCCTCTGGAGCCAAAAAAATACAAGCCATTCTGAAAAACTATGTCTCTGTCCTCCTTGTGCTCAAATAGAAAAACAAAGAAACAGTGGTCAACTGTAAAAATTCCAAGGTTCCCGTTCATGATTGGCTTCCACACCTTGTCAAACCACTACTCAACATACTTAGGTGAAGGCCACACACCCTTATATTTTACAACTACAACCTTGTCTGAGAATGTCAGGGAGGTTTTCCGAAAACCTGAAGGGAGAGCTACTGACATGATATTCACAATTTTTTTTATCAAAATTAATTGTTTTCCTTTTTTTATAGGATTGTTTTTTAGGGTCAATACCATAACACGAAAGGCAGACTCTTGGTCATAAGGAGGAGAAGAGGCCCCCCACTCGTGGGCTTGAAGCAATTGAGCTTCAACGAAAAAGGTGGTGATATTAGTAAAAGGATCAGGGTTTTGGGGTTTCAGTTGTAGAGCTCAAAAGCGAGATGATTAAATATTAGGCATGAAAACTAGGCCAACTTCTCGGATTAAAATTATATTTTTATTAAAAGAAAAATCAAGTTATAAATTTTCATATAGAATCAAAATTTAGTTAACTTTCTTCCACATTTTGTAACAATTGAAATGTAAATATATTTATTAGAGAGAGAGAGAAGGGGAAGAGATAGAGAGGGAAAGGAATATATATAGATATATATATATCTATATATATATATATATATATATATATATATATATATATATATATATATATATATATATATATATATATATATATATATATATATATATATATATATATATATATATATATACATATAGATATACATATACATATACATATATAGCGAGAGAGAGAGAGAGAGAATCATGATTGCATTAACTAAAAAAAAAAAAAAAAAAAAAAATTGGATAATGAATCAGTTAGATGTCAAATATTCTTTCTTGAATGGTGAGTTAAAAGAAGAAGTTTATTTGGTTCAGCCTAAAGGGTTTGTAAAGAAGGTACATGAGCATCTTGTTTGTAGGTTAAAGAAAGCTTTATATGGTTTAAAACAAGCACCAAGATCTTGGTATGTGAAAATTGATTGTTTCTTTTATGGGAAGGGTTTTGTGAGAAGAAAAAGTGATCCTAACCTATACATCGAGAAAGACAAAGAAGGGAATATTTATTTAGTATCTTTATATGTTGTTGATATTATCATAATGGGCGGTGCATCCAAGTTGATTGAAGAAATTGAAATTCAGTTGACATAGGTATTTGAGATGAAGGATCTTGGTTAATTGCATTATTATTTAGGTCTTGAATTTTGGAGGGAATTTGGTAAGACATTGATCACACAAAGAAAAATATACAAGGGAAATCCTTAAAAGGTTCAATATCATTGAGTGCAAGGTAATATCTACTCCTTTAGAATATAATGCTAAATTGTACAATGATATAACAAACTAGGCTAGATATAACATATTCCATCACCATCCTTAGTCAATTCATGGCTAAGCCTTGTGAAAACCATTGGAGAGTGTCTTTGAAAGGAATACTTAATTTTGGTATTATGTATATTGATGAATTTGACATTTAATTGGCATGTTATTTTGATTCAGATTGTGCTAGAAATCCCGATGACAAAAAAAACCTATAAATATGGATTCAATATATGATCAGGGATTATATCATGGAGAAGCAAGAAACAACCAACTATTTCTTTGTCAACCACATAAATTGAATACAAAGCCTTGACTGGTGCAACTTGTGAAGTTATTTGGTTAAGAAGGATTCTTGAAGATGTTGGAAAAAAACAAAGAGGACCAACAAGCATCAAATGTGACAGCCAAAGTTTCATTAAGTTGGAAAATAATCCAATTTTTCATGGCAGATCAAAACATATTGAAGTCTAGCACCATTTTGTATGGGAATGGATACATCAAAGGAGATTGACTTAGTCGATTATAATACAAGTGAAAATGTAGTTGACATCTTTATCAAGCCTCTTAGAAAGATGAACTTTGAAATATGTAGACAACAACTAAGCATTGTGAAAAATCCATTTCCCCATTAAGGGGGTATGTTAGAATAATGTATAAATGGAAGAGTCTAGAAAGGTGATAGGATTTTTGAGTTGCCTTCAAGTTGTCTGAGTTGTCATTGTCATAGTTAGGACAATAGAGGCAGTTTACTAGTTTTAGAATGTGAGATCTAGATTGTCGGGACCTAGATTGTCTGAGAGATGATCATTGTGTGCCTATATATGTAATGGTTATCAAAGCAATTTTAATCAAGAAGAAGTATGGTTTCAGTTATCTATTCTCTATGTGCATTTCTCTAATATTCAAATTATATGAATTCTCTTTCTTTATATATATAAAATCCATGTTAAACTTTTGTAACTAATAAAATGTTATATATATGTATATGAAATTGAAACATTTTACTTATAACTCACATTCTACACATTAAAATGTTAATATCATATTTGAAAGTAGAAAACATAAATACATAAGATACTCTCTCTATATACAATTTTTTTTATTAATATTTAAAATGTTATATATCAGCTCCATACTAAAAATAAATGAACTTCAAATCTCGCCCCCCTCACCCACCCCCCCAAAAAAAAAACTATTAATGGAATAATAATTCTCTTTCTTGAAATATATAAAATCCATATTAAACTTTATATATATATATATATATATATATATATATATATATATATATATATATATATATATATATATATATATATATAGATATATATATAGATATACATTCTTTTCCACTTTTTGTTTTATATAGTAAATACATAGTTGACATTGAAATATTTTATTTATGATTCATATTCTATACATTAAAATATTAATATGTATCTCAATCATATTTGGAAGTAGAAAACAAATATCTACATGACTCTATCCATCTTTAATTATTTTAACTCTTACATGTGAACTAGAATGAATTACATATCATGTAATATCAATTATATTAGTTTTACACGACATTTGTTAACTCCATATTAAATAGTGAAGGAATTACACCTCTCTTTTTTTTTAACAAATTCGGTTGCTGGTTGTATTCAAAAAAAGATAGGGAGGCTAAGCTCCAACATTACATGAGTAGAGCTCATAGGATGAGCTTGCAACTGTATTACATTGAAGCATTCAGCTAAAATGCTTTCATTTTCAACTTGAAGGGCACTGACACAGGTATAGATTCGGACAAACTGAAAAAAGAAGTAAACAGACTTTACAAAACATCTAATCTATACTTATGTGACTGATCTGTCGAGCAGTGGAGTCCTCCGGGTGGTTGTCAGCTTCTGCAATCTTTATGCTAGAGGAACTGGTACTTGGGGCGTTGATCTTTTCCATCATATACTTGAGAATGTCTATAGATTCCTGTATATGTGCACAGGTATTTGATAGAGCATTAAATTGCTCCTGCAGTGAGGAGATACGATGAAGGAATAGGTTTAGATCGGCTTCATATTTAGCAGTGATTATCCTGGTAGCAGACTCAATTTTCTCGTCCAAGAGGCGCTGATGCGTTCTGACTTGCTCAAGTTCTACCTGCAAGTCACGACAGTGAAGACAATCTTCGCTGTAGGCCATCTGAAGGTCCTCGGCTTTGTCCTGAAGAAGCATTGAGAGGAAGCTCCAGCAAGCTGTAGACGAAATAGAGAATACCAAATAAAGGATCAGAAGAACAAGGAAGAGGGAGGAAAGAGGGGTCAGAGAATCGGGAGTAGGGAGATAAGAAATTCCAGAAATATTGACAGATGTTAAAGCTGAGAATAAAGGGGGATGATTAAGGGAGATTAGGATATGAAGAAGAGAGGAAGCGATCCTTGTCAACGCAGAAGAGAAGGATCGGGCAGGGAAGAGACTGAGTAAAGGTGAGAAAGCAGTGAAAGAGAGCACGAGCCAACTGCAATCCAAGATAACGAGAGCAGAGGGGCGAACAAGGATGGATAGGGAGGCTTGGGGATAAGGAGGGAGCATCCCGGTATAAATAGCAGGCGAGCTGAGAGGCATGAAGGACTGGATCACGTGGAGAGTGCTTGGGCAGTCACAGTTTTCACAGGAGTAGCATGAATTCAAAAAGACAGAGGAATCTGCAGTGAGATATGAAAGGATTTCCGGTGGTGAAGGACAGAGAACCTCGGGATTATTATGGATTTGATCAGGGTATGCCCTGAGAAAAGTGCGAGTCACTTGATATGAGAGATTTGTACAAGTCATGGAAATCATGGAAGAGATTGGAACAGGTCCTCGTTGTTACAGAGGATACTTCCTTTTGACCGTGTGCAAGCTTGACTGGCACGTTTATCAGCTTCTCGATTGATGGTACGAAGGATATGGTAGAATTGAAATTCCTGAGTTTGATTGATCATGATTTGGCATCTGCTGATGGTTTGCTACAAGAAGATATTGGAGGCTTTTCGCTTGCTAGTCATTAAATTTATAATGATAGCAGAATCGCCGAAGATCATAGCTTTCTGGATTCCCTGAGCCTATAGCTGAAGTATACCTTGATAGAGTGTCAGAGCCTCTGCTATGTTCTTTGAGAGGATACCTAATCCCCACTCAAAGGTGACTAAGGGCTCACCATTGGGATTGTAGATAACGCCCCCTACTCCCGCCGCTCCCGGGTTTGATTTGGAGGCACCGTCAAAGAACAAGGAGTGGGTGTTGCTTGAGCGGAGCCAATTGTTGAAATCGTCCTGCTTTAATCGAATTTTCCATCTGTGGCTGTGAGTACTGCCCAGGTTGCTGTAGGTTTTCACTGCTGGAGGGATGCTAATCTTGTCTATTAAGCTCCTTATGAAATCTTTTTCCTCAGTCCAAAGACTTGTTATGTCAAATTTTTTTGTGATCTTAGATGCGATGGTTTCTATCGCCAGGATTTTAGCCTTGTTACAAAGATGCCTGATTGAGGTCTCTTTATCTTTAAAGATCTTGTTGTTCCTAGCAATCCAGATCCTCCATAAAAGGGCCAAAGGGAGGGCATCCCACACTCTCTTAGTAGGGTTATTTTTCATGGATTGCCAGGGGTAATTTTTTTTCCAGTTGTTAAGGACTTCCCCAATGGATAGCTGAGAATTCCAGAAGGGAGACACGGAAGGATTAATGCTATTCCAACAAGAAAAAGCAAAGGGGCACGAAATGAAGAGGTGTTGAATAGACTCCTCTGCTTCTTGGCAATTAGGGCATCTGGAAGGTCCAGCAATGCCTCTTTTTTTAAGATTCTCTGCAGTGAGAGTTTTTTCTTTTAAAAGGGTCCACATAAAAAATTTCACCTTAGGGATTGCTTCTGCTTTCCACACTGTTTTCCAATGTATCCAAGTTGGTGCCGGGTAGTCCTTGCTGCATAAATAGTCATAGCCTGCTTGTGTTGAATAGCTGGTGCCAGTGGGGTCCCATCTGAATTCGTCCTTGCCATTTTTAATTGTGGGAGCAATGTTGTGAAGATGTTTTCAGAAGTTGTCAAGATTCTCTTTGAGGCGTTGAGGGATAGGAGGAAAATTCCATCGCGTCCAAGCATGGGTTATTGCGTCCCATTGTGAAATTTGGTCTAAATTGCATATCCCTTTGCTTTGAAGAAAGAGTATTATTGAAGCCATACCTGGGAGACTGTTGATTGGCGGATTCCCCATAATTTTATCAGTGCCGATGTTGACTTTTCTACCACCTTTAGGCACCTTGGAGACATTTTGAGCCATAAAGGAGATGGCTTTTTTACAGAGTTTCCAAATCCTTGTGCAGTTTCTGTTGGGTATTTCAACTGTAAGCAATTGCTGCCTTGGGTGACTGAGGTATTTGGCCTCCAAAACTTTTTTCCACCAGGCTGATTGGTCTTCAATAAGCCTCCAGACTAACTTTCCGCCAAAGGCTAAATTTGTGAGTGTTGGAGATCTAATGCCAAGACCTCCTTTCTCTTGGTTTTGAATGACTTGTTTCCATCCAACCAAGTTAAATTTTTTCCTCTCATTTTTCCCTCCCTACCAAAGGAAGAATCTGAGAACACTATCCATTTTGCGGAGAAAAGAAGCTGGAGCTTGAGCAAGGGAAAATTGATAAATAGGAAGAGAGGAAAGGCCCGATTTGAGGAGCACCAGTCGTCCAGCTGGGTTGAGCCAAGTAGTTCCCCACTTTTGGACTTTTCTTTTCATTTTATCTAAAGTTAATTCCCAAACATCAACTCTTGCATTCCCTATACTCACAGGCATTCCCAGGTAGCTGAAGTGATCCCAATTTAATTTGCAAGGTACACCAAATATGTTGGCAATGCTTTGGAGCATTTGAGCTGAGGCGTTCCATCCATAAATACAACTTTTGAGGTGGTTAATCAGTCCCCCTGAGTATCTCATGAATTTGTCTAATAAGGATTTGAATCTTCGAGCTATGATTGTGGTCGCCCCTCCAAGCAGCAGAGTATCATCAACAAACTGAGAGTGATTGATGTTTTTCACTCCATCTTCGAATTTAATACCAGTGATGAGGCCTGTCTGCCGCTTATGGTCAAGAGCACAACTGAAGGACTCAGCCATTAAGAGGAAAAGGTAGGGGGATAAGGGACAGCCTTGCCGTAATCCTCTTGAGGATCGAAAGGAAGGCCTAGGTCTGCCATTGATAAGAGGAGCAATCCAAGGCCCAGAGATACAAGCTCTTATGATATCAATAAAGGAGGAGGAGAAGCCCATTTTCTGAAGAACAACAAATAGAAAGGAATGTCTTACCCTGTCAAAGGCATTTGCCAAGTCCAATTTCAGAATGAAGCCCTTTTCATTCCTAGAATGGCTTGAATGAATGGCTTCCTGAACTAAGAGGATAGAGTCTGAGATTTGCCTGTTAGCCATAAAGCCACCTTGATTTTCAGAAATTAACATTGGCAATAGAGGTTTGAGACGGGAAGCAAGGACTTTTGTGAAGATTTTGTAGGAAGAGTTACATAATGATATTGGCCTGAAACGGGAAAAGTTGGAAGGGCGGTTCTCCTTTGGAATGAGGGCCAGATGTGTTGAATTTGTGTAGCCTCCTATTTTGCTTTTCCTCTGTATCCATTTGAAGTATTTGATGAGGTCCTTTTTGATCGTTTCCCAATATACTCTATAAAAACATATAGAGAAGCCGTCCGGCCCTGGTGCCTTGTCTGGCTGGAGGCACCAAATTGCTTCCTTGATTTCTTCTTCTTTTATTTCTTCTGCCAACCTTTCATTTGATTCTACTGTAATCTTTGTTGGCAAATGCTGTAGGAGGTCAGCATAGTTTTCATCCTCCCCTGATTCAGTTAAGAGCTCTTTGAAATGATCTGAAGCAACGCTTTTGATGGCTGTTTGATCACTGTGTTGAGTGCCTGCGTTATCTATGATAGCTGTTATGTTGTTTCTAATTTTCCGAACAGTGGCTTGCTTATGGAAAAAAGCTGTGTTCTTATCTCCGCTTTTCAGCCAAGTCTGCCTAGATTTTATACGCCATTTTTCTTCCTCTTCTCTTCTGATACTGCATAGCTGGTTGTAAAGATTTTCTTCTTGGTTCTTTTCAGCCTGTTGATACTCTTGTTTTTCTATAGCATAGTGAAGTTCTTCAATTTTGGCTTTCACTTCTCTTTTTTTTTTTCTCTGGCTCTTTATACTGCGTTTTGGCCCAATTCTTGAGCGCATTTTTCACATTTTTGAGTTTACTTTCCCATATAAAGCTTGGAGATCCTTCAACATGTTGACACCAGGTTTGCTGGACCAAATCTTTGGCTGCTTGGTAGTCGTTCCATATATGATTGTATTTAAAGGGAAGAGGGCCCAGAGGGCAGTGGGATTCAAGAGCTAATGCAGTGGGGTAATGATTTGAAGCAGCAAAAGGGAGGATGGTGGCGTTGACAGCTGAAAAGGTGGAAAGGAAGGAAATATTTACCAGAATTCGGTCAAGTCTCTCCATAATATTGTTGCTACCCAATCTGCGATTACTCCAGGTGTATTTACGATTTTTTGGGATGACATCGACAAGATCACCATGTTGCATTATGTTTTCCAGCTGATTTCTAGAAGGGTCTGGAGTGAAGCTGCCTCCACGTTTTTCATTGGCATGTAATATTAGATTTAAGTCACCCCCTAAAATGATGTTGTTGCTGTCTTCTTCTGCTATGTTCTTGTTGAGGGAATCCCAACAAACTTCTTTGTCCCTATAATGATTCGGGGCATAGACATTGTAAATTACAATCTGCTGTTTGCTCATATTGTTCTGCAAGACTGTCTTTACCCAATGCTGTTCTATTACTTCTGTTGTACTGTTCCACTCATCCTGAAGCCAAAGTGTAGCAATTCCGCCTGAGGCCCCTCTGGAATCAGCATATACATCCTTTATAGCGCTTATGATATTCAATGATCTTGTTAATTTCTGACTGTCTCTGTTTTGTTTCTTGCAATAAAACAATGGTTGGCTTCTCTTGGTTAATAAGATCCTTTAAGGCATTAGTTTTGGAGGGGTGCCCTAGTCCCCTGCTGTTCCATGAGAGAATTTTAATCATTTCAAATGTGAGATTCGAGGAGTTGCTCTCCCTCCCTTATCTTTGCTTACTGTGTCTTTATCTATTGATCCTTGTATATATGACTCAATAGGGTTCTGGAGCCCCAATGCTATGTCTTTTTGCGCATTCTCGTCCCTGTGCTGTTTGGCAGACTTTCTTCCAGGCTTCTTTTGACTGTCTAGAGTGGATCCATGTTCCTTGGAATTACTTCGGGTGATTCTGAGAGGGGGAGGATCTGATGGGAGGGAAGAGGGAATGACCTGGGGATGGGGAGAAGAGGGAGGCTCAGATTGAGTCAAGGGGGTAGGGGATTCCTCAGGAAGGGAGAGGACATGAAAGGGATTGGGGGAGGGAGAGGAAAGAAGGGGATCCAACTGGCAGACAGAAGATAGGGGCAGTTGAGGGGAAGAAGGAAGAGGAAATGAAGGCGGGGGAGAAGAGGTAGGAGAGATGGGGGGGGGTTGAGAGGAAGGACCAGCTTCATTGGATAGTTTATGGTTAGGGGCTGTCTTTTTCTTTTTGACGGTTTCCCATTGTTCTTCTTGCGGAGTATTTTCAACATTAGAAAGTTTAGTGCAACGATTAGCAAAGTGACCATACTCGTGACATACCTTGCACTTGAAGGGGATCTGCTCATAGTTGAGTTGCTGAATGTGCGTCCAGTCGTCAACCTTGAGTTTAATGGCTTCTGGCAGACCTTTACCCAAATCAACTTCTACGCAGATACGGGCACAAGCCTGCATGTTGTCTCTCAGCTCACTTCGATCAATGTATTTCCCGACAACATTCCCAATTGCACGAACTGAATCGTCTCCCTAGCAATGCAAGGGAAGGTGAGGAAGACGGACCCAAACAGGGACCGCATTAGGAATATCAAGCTCCGGGTCAAAGTCCGGAGTCCATTTGTTTAAATACAAACCTCTGGAATCGATGAAGTAAGGTCCATTACGGAAGATTAAATCCTTGTCTTCCTTTGTCTCAAAATGAAAGGTGAAGTACCCCTTTCCACAAAATCTGATAGAAATTTTCCCTTGAATTTTGTTTGTCCAATTCCTTTCCACCCACCTCTGGACTGTTTTTGGGGAGGGCCAGAGTCCTGTAAATTGCCCTATAAGTCCTTTTTCAGCCAGGGCAAGAGCAGCCATTCTGGGCAAAGTAGGAGGGAGAGAGACTTCCTGTAACCCGTCAATTTTTTTCACAAACTTGGAAACTGAAGGGCGAGCTCGCTGAGGAGGCATGGAATTGATTAAAGCAGAGAAGGCATGTTGAAGCACTGCCT
Organism: Pinus tabuliformis; assembly: GCA_031772625.1. Lineage (NCBI taxonomy): Eukaryota > Viridiplantae > Streptophyta > Pinopsida > Pinales > Pinaceae > Pinus > Pinus tabuliformis. The sequence continues at coordinate 917,842,722 of CM062812.1, read as the reverse complement.
CCTCCGGTGGAGCCTCCGGAGGGGCCATTCTGAGCGGTCGAGGAGCGAATCAAACCTAAGTTGCAGGCGGCGGCAGGAGTAGAGGAGTGCGTGTGATTTTAAGAATAAGTATCGAAGGAATTACACCTCTTTAGTATTAAAAGGTAAATTAAGTTTTTATTTTCTTGCTTTCAATTACTTTATCTCTATATAAAGTGGATGTAAAATTAAGGTGAAATTAAAGTATTTTTTTTATGAGTGACATTGTTTTTTTTTGTTATTAGTATTTTTTTAATTTGTTATGGTAAGTATCATTTTATTATATTTACAGGTAAAGTTACATGACAACATCTCCCTTATATTGAGATGTAGAGCACCTCTGGGTGCAAAAATCAACTCAATTGATTTTTAATTTATATTTGAATTTTAATTATATTGATTAAAATTAGATTTGTTTTTAAAGGAATGGATAAGAGTTTGATATTAATAAAGATTGAATTATGAGCCAGAACCCTTACACAATTTTCTGATTTTTGAAAAAAGAAGTGTTCATCAATCCACAAATTATGATTGTCAACTCTATGAGATCAATTTCCATCATACATTGAATTCATTTCTACTCATAATTCTACAAAAATTCCCAAGAATTAAAACATATTTACAAAGCAACATAGATCTTAACTAACAGATGAGGACTAGATTATTAAAACTTTGATCTAGCTCTATTTTTCCTTGTCCCAATGTTGATGCTTTGTTTGCCAAAGCATCACCCATCAAATTTAAATTCGTATACACATGAAAAAATTCCAACTTCTAAATATGAGAGGCAATAAGGATAGTCCTTTAGATAATCGGAGGGTGGTTGGAACTTGGCACCTTCTTGAATTTGATCAATTTTCATATAACAAGCATTGTGTCACCAAAATCTATTAGTTTGAATATTTTATTTACAAGAGAGATTTCCAAAAAATTTGATAGAGCAAGGTACTCAGCTTGGATATTGATCACAAGCCCAATTCCCCAAGCATATTGTGACACAAAGTTTCCATCAGGGCTAGACAATGCCCCTCCTACTCCCGCCTCCACCAAATTACCTTTCGAATCTCCATTGCAAAACAGAGAAAACTGGTTTCTTTCCATTCTCCACTGAGTGAAGTCTAACTGATCATGCGATGCAAGATACCACATTATTATATAGATAGAGCATAGATTTACATGGGTTATTTAGATGCTTTCTCACCATTATCCATTTTTTCTCCAATTGATTAAGATCCTCAAACTCTTTATCATTTAATACCCGAGATGAAATAGCTTCGAAGAACAAATTTGTCACTTTAAAGGAAACCATATGAGGATGCAGGTACTCATTTTTGAATATGGATTTATTACTCTCAATCCAAACAAATCAACAGAGGAACTTGGGAAGAGATTCTCAACATCTTATTGGTAGAGAGGAGGCTTTTCAAGATGATGGATATTTGGATCTCCATAATTCGAACATTTCCACCCATGATCCTGGAATAGATTCAATAAAATACACAAGAGCAAACACTATTCACTAGGAATCCAAAGAGAAGGGGCAAAACCAAAATAAATGAAGGATATCTTCCTCTGATTTGAAGCATAAGACACATTTTAATGGACCACAAATGTTCCTTTTCTTGAGGTTTTTAGCCATAAGTATTTTTTTATAACCAAGATTCCAACAAAACATATTCACTTTGGAATACCATCCTTGTTCCATATTTTTGACCACACTCTATGCAGAGGAGGGCGGGGAAGCCGCTTGACCAAATGTGAATATCCCAATCTTGTAGAATATTGATGTTGTGGACTTAGATTCCATGTTTGAAGATCCTAAAGAGTAACAAAGATAGGAGCCAAGACTTTTAAATTGTGAATCAAACAATCCCATGTGATCCCTAGAATGATCGACATCACTAGCCTTAGCCAACCTTTCCAGCAACCTAATCATCCCAATGCGAAATATCTTTTAATTTGTTATAACCATTTTGTTGCATCCAAATAGCCAAATATATAAGTTCCTAACATCCCCAAAGAGGGCCTTTGGAGGATAATTTGTCTTTCCATATATTATTGTGAGCACCATTCCCAGATCACCAGATAAGGTGTTCAACAATTAGAGGGGCATCCTCTTTACATATATTCCAGATTTTGGATTCAGAATCAATACATTTAGTTGATTCCACTATGAGCAAGAAATTTTTGTTATATTTTTCCCATGAAATCCATTTTCCACCATTCCTTAGAGTCTGACATGAGCCTCCAAATGATTTTTTCTCCAAGGGCTAGGTTCATGAATAGGGGATATTTCACAACTAGACCACCATTTTCCTTTGGAAGACATACAATGTTCTAGTGAACTCAATGAATTTTTTTAACTGTTTTTTCCTCCTTGCCATAAAAATTTATTGATCAAGACACTCATTTGATTAGTCAAAAATCTTGGAGCCAAAATATTGGAGCAAAGATATAAAGGGAGAGAAGATAAAACAAAATATACCAGAATTACCCGAACAATAGTAGTTAGCCATTGATCTCCCCAGGCTTGATTTTACCTTTTGAATTTACTTATGGTGTCTTCCCAACTATCCAAGGTTGAGGCACCCAAAGATATTGGGATTCCAAGACATTTAAAAAACTACTATTCAGACTCCAATGGGAATTCCAAAAGCTTGGAAATATACTGAATGGTTGAGGTAGGACTATTCCAGCCAAATAGTTGACTTTTTTTTTATAAGGTTCCCAGAGAGATCCAAATATTGATCCAGGACTTGTTTGAAACTTACTGCAATTAGCTTTGAGGCACTCCCTAGGAGAAGCATATCATTAAAAAACTGAGAGTGATTGACTTCTTTGGTGTTCCTTGCTATACTCAGGCCCATTAATCATCCCTCAACCCTGGAAAGCTCCAAATTTTTGTTGAAACATTATACAACTAATAGGTTGGTAAAGGGGAGAGAGCGCATGCTTTCCTCAAACCCCTTGAGGCTGAAAATAAATTACAACTCTGACTATTAATCAATGGTTTAATCCATGGATTTCCAATACAAGCCTTAATCCCTTGAATGAACTCCCAAGAGAATCCCATTTTTTTCATGATAGAAAACAAGAAATAGTTTCAAACTCTATCAAAGGCCTTCTCCATGTCGAGTTTAATAACCATACATGGTTCACCACTTTGCTTACTAGAGTGAATAGCCTCTTGGAATAGAATGACATTGTCCATAATTTGTCTATGTTTCGTAAAACCACCCTTATTTTATGAGATTATTGTAGGTAAGATATTTCTTAATATGGTAGTTATCAATTTAGTCAGGATATTGTAATCTGAGTTGCATAAGGAGATAGGCCTAAAGCGAGAAAAAGGAGGCAGGTTTTGACTATTTTGGAATTAGGGTCAGGAAAGAATAATTTAAACTCTCCCCCAATTTCCCTTTTATCCTAGAAGAATTCAAAATTCTCAGAAGATCCTTCTTAATTATGACCCAAAAATATCTATAGAAATTGACGGAAAAGTCGTCCAGACCGGGGGCTTTCTCTGGGTTTAGAGACCAAATGGTCTAATCACTTCATATTCCTCAATCGACATAGTGAGTTGATGATTTTCCATTTCTGGGACAATGGAAGGAAGGAATGAGATGAAAGATTGTTCCTCACCCTAGTCATTCTCCTTAATATTTGAGTATACATCTCTAAAAAAGCGAAAGGATTCTTGTTTGATCTCTAGGAAAGAGGATATTTTAGGATGGCCCTATGGGTAATTTATTTGACTCAATTCCTAGTTTACGTTGCTCTAGTTTGTTTGTGGAAAAAAGGAAGTATTTCGATCCCATGCCCTGATATAAAGGCTACTCGACTTAAGATGCCAACATTCCTCCTCTTTCTTTCTCAGATAGTGAATGTTCTAACTTAATTTGTTTTTATTTTTCTATGTGCTACTCTGTGACTAAACCATTTTCCACCATATCTTGATGAGTCTCAAGATGTTTGATAAAATCAATTTTTTCTTGACCTAGAGGCTTGAAGTTAATTATTTCCCAATTTCTGAGAGCTTGCTTCACCATTTTCAATTTAGTTTCCCACATAATGGTAGGGGATTTATTTATTTGGGTTGCCCAAGATTGATTTATTAAGTTTGTTACTCCTTCCTTATGAATCCACTCTAGGTTGAAACGAAATGGGATCCAACCTAGATCCTCAGGAGGATCTATGTCTAACTCAATAAGTTGTTGGTTTGAATCCCCTTGAGCCAATATTGAAGAGATACACTCAATTCCTTTAACCAACCAATTTCTATGTAAAAATAAATAGTTTATCCTTGTCGCTATGTGCTCAAAATCACTTCTTCAATTTGGCCAAGTGTATTTCCCTTTTTTTGGAACTATATCTAGGTGATCCCATTTTCTTATAAGGTCTTATAATCTTTCTCGAAAGGGATATCTAACAAAACTTCCTCAATATTTCTATGAAGAGAATATAGCAATATTGAAATCAACACCAAATATAGTGTATATATTCCACTGTTTCTCCTTTAATCTGATTAAAGAGTCCCAAAATTCACCCTTCACACTGTAGTTGATCGGAGCATAAAAATTTACAAAGGAAATTGTTTCTTTTGTTTTATTATCTTCTAACCTAACTCCCACCCAGTGTCTTGTTTTGGAACTATATTTTAACATAAAAAAGAATATGACCAAAAGGTACTTAGTCCACTTGAAGCTCCATAAGAGCTTTTCACTATTCCAAAACTATCTCTCGAGAAATCCCTTGATAGAGATAAGATCTCTTCTTCTACTAGTTTTGTTTCTTGCAAAAATAAGGCTTGCAATTTTTCCAATCTAACTAAATATTTTATAGCATGGGATTTAATGGGGTTTACAAGTCCCCTTATATTCTCGGATACAACTTTCATTTGAATTTAGAGGCATTTGATTTACCTCCTCCAGACTTGGTACTCCCATGTTCTCTGTTACTCACATTCTTGAGAATTTCTGTAATTTGTGGTTGGTTGTCTAACTTGATGTTTTGTTTTGATTCTACTTCCCTTACACATTTTTTGGAAGGCCTTCCTCCTTTTTTGTGGTTTTCCAAGACATGAATGGTGGAATCACTTCCCTAATTAAGTCTCTTCTTAACAATTCTTGTTATCATCTTTCCTACTCCATCCTCTATTCCTTGAGGCTCTGAGGACACACCTTTTGTTCTTTTTTCCTGCCTATCTGTATTTAAACAAGTCGAAGAGATGTGTTGAATTTGAGATTGGACATTACTAGCAGGAGAAATTTATCTTACCAGTTCTTCTTCCTATATCTCCCCCTCTTCTTCTTCTCCCTTCCTTTCTTTAGGTCCTTTGGATTCTTTACTAGTATTTGACTTCTGTTATTTATTATCCTCCTGCGTAAAGATTTGATAGGGGTTAGCCAAATTTGAGGCAACATTTTGAGCTGGAGTTTTGGGATTTCTAGCACCACATTTTCCCCGATTTCCCCCCCTTTTCTGAGTATCCCATTGGTCTTCCTAGGTTGGAATAGTTCCATGTCTATTTCTAGACTGAGTCTTTTTGCAGCCTCTAGAAAAATTTTCATATTCATGGTGGCTATTACATTTAAACAAGAGATGCTCATAATCAAGTGTCCTAATGAGGCACCACTCCTCTTGGGTCAGAACAATCTTAGAGGTAACACCTTTCTCAAGGTCCACTTCCATGTAAATTTTGGAACACATGATTTGTTGACCTTTAGGCTCAACATGATCTAGGTACTGACCGACACCATTACCTATTACCTTCAAGCAGTCGTTGCTCCATCAGGAAAGCGGTAATAGAGGGGGATTTATCCAAACATGAACAATAGTTTGGATGTCCTTGTCTAGGTTAAAATCCAAGGACCAAGTGTTCAAATACATCGCTCTGGAGCCAAAAAAAATACAACCCATTCTGAAAAGCTATGTCTTTGTCCTCCTTGTGCTCAAATAGAAAAGAAAAATAACAATTGTCAACTGTAAAAATGCCAAGGTTCCCCTTCGTGATTGGCTTCCTTACCTTGTCAGACCACTACTTAACATACTTAGGTGAAGACCACACACCCTTATATTTTACAACCACGACCTTGTTATAGAACGATAGGGAGGTTTTCCAAAAACCTGGAGGGAGAGCTACTGACATCATATTCACAAACTTTTTGATCAATATTAACTGTTTTTCTTTTTTTCTAGGATTGTTTTGTAGGGTCAATACCATAACATGAAAGGCAGACTCTTGGTCACAAGGAGGAGAAGAGGCCCCCCTCCCCTAGGCCCGAAGCCATTGAGCTTCAACGAAAAAGGTGTTGATAGTAGTAAAATGATTAGGGTTTTGAGGTTTCAGTTGTAGAGCTGAAAAACAAGATGAATCAAATATTAGGCATGACAACTGGGCCAACTTCTCTAATTAAAATTAGATTTTTATTAAAATAAAATAAAATTATAAATTTTCATATAGAATCACAATTTAGTTAACTTTCTTCCTCATTTTGTAACAATTGAAATGTAAATATATTTATTAGTATGCCTTTTTCTCTATATAATTGTATATGTGTTTATTACATCAATATGTGTGTTTATTTTGGAAGATGACTTCATAATTTTAATTTAAATATTGATATTTTTTTTCCCGAGGAAAAAATCCTAATTTCATTCAACCTGGGAACAGGGACAAAATTACATTTTGCAGATGCTCGAGGGAATTACAGACACAAGAGAAAAATATCCTACCAAAACAAATGTCTCAGAGATATATAAAGAAACCCTAGGGGTCGAAAACCCTAGGCCAAAGAAACAACAAAAAATAAAATATGAGCACGCAGGACTACTGAAAAAAAGCCCTGAAGGAAAGCTCTATCAGAACTCAAAATTGGGCCACAAATAAACCTTACAAACCGAGTTGAAAAAACACAACAAGGGCAACGAATCCCATAGACGACCAAAGTCACAGAGGCGCATACACATAACCATGGAAAAAAACGCAAAACAAAAACCAAGAAACCTGTGCACAAGTCACCCAGGTAGCTGGAAACAAAATGCCCAGAGACATGGTTGCAACGCAAACAGGGAAAATCCCCAACAAAAACCTAGAAGCGAAGGAAAAACCCGGGATAGGGCACCAAAACGCAAGGTTGGAAGGGACACTGCAACCAAGGCATCTCTAGAGTCGATGGCCATTGGAGGATCAAAGATTGTAGGAACCAAGGAAGTGAGTGGTGGTGAAACTCAAACAAACGAACCCCACGTTGACTAGGACATGCGATAGAAAGTGTTGAAGCCCCCAAAAACACCTGAAACCCTACACTGCAACAAAGACCACCGCAAACAGCCACACCTGCAAGGAGAAAATTCAACAGAAAGAGGGAAAAAGGAGACACAAAATAGAGGAGGCCGCTAGGGAAGTTGACGTTCCCCACTCCCTCCTTTAAATACCAATAATTATTAGGTGGATGATAGAGATTTAATCTCCATAAAATATTCTAAATATTCTTAATAGTATGAAAAATTAAAAGGATGAGATTTAGCTCCAGAATGGTTATTAGCTTTTTTGGTTTTAACGAAATTGAATAAGGCACCATGGAAGACATGTAATGTTAACATAAACATTCTGAGTGGGTCAAAATAAAGGCATAAAATAAAAAATAAAAAATGGAGAGGTAAAATTATTTACAATATAATTAAATAAAATTAGTATTTATTTGAATTGTTGGTAGTTTTTAGATTTGATGGCTCTCGAGGCTTGATAGATATAGAGTTAAGATGGATCTAGGTTGGTTCAAGAAAATGTGATCACTTATAGTTTTTTTGGGCTTGTGGTATTGATAAGACATTGTATTGGCCCATGGTATTGTAACAAAACCTATTCAGTGAAATCATAAAGTGGAGCTGAAAAGCATAGTTAAGAATATTGTTACATATCTTTTAAATGTATATATATTAATTTTTTTTATAAATAATAATAATAACAATAATTTAGTTGATTTTTATGATTTTTTCATTTTTACCAATGTGAAATGTATTATGATGAAATAAGTATTTTAATATTTATCTTCAATCGAAGCTATCAACATTTATTAGTCATTTAATTTATTTTAATAAAATAATAATACTTATTTTATCGGCTTATCAAATTTAAAAAAAAAATAAATTAATAATTAATTAATTTAACCTTATTTGAATAAACAAATTTTTTCAGAATTGAAGTAATCTATATAATCAATAAAATCACAACTATAAAACTTTATTTACATTATAATTTATTTAAAAAGTAACTTGTGCCACTGAAATATTTACATTTTAATTTATAAAAAAAAATAACTTATGTCACTGAAATTTCAAAAATAAATAAATTATGTTAACATCTCTATGAGGAAAATATCCCTTTCTTTTGTTGTGTTGCAGCTTCTTCACCTTTCTCTATTGGCTGTTCGGAAATCATATAACACGCAAGTTCTGAGTTCCTTCTCGCTATCGTCATGCTTTTCCAAGTGCTGTCTCTCTGTTAGTTACAAAAAGTATAACCAGCAAGTTCTGCGTTCCTTCTTGATATCGCCAAGCTTTGCCAACTGCCGACTGATAATAAGCAAAAGGAAAATATGGGCACTTGCATGTCTCCTGTGCATGAACATTCCTTTACATACTTTTGCAGGCATCCATCCATCTTCTCACTGCATCTTCTATAAGGTCCGTGGTTATGAATAGGAATGGACAGTTGTTTAGTGACTGGATGCATCTTCCATGAAGTCCATGAATATGAATAAGAATCATTAGATATTGAGTAAGTGGCATCCACCTCTTTTCCTGTTATGTCTAATGAATTTCTTGAAACATATCACTGGAATTGGAATTGGAATTGAGTTTGACTTGTATGGCTGCGGAATATGTATTCAACATGGTTGATAATGGGTTTCCAACTCCAATCCAATCTGATTGGTGCTTTCTTCTGTAGTGTTGTTCCTTTGGAAAAATTCCAAAAGCAATTCATATTTTTAGGAAAATAGACCGTAGTAATGTATTTTTTAAAAGAAAATAGACGGTAGTGGGATGATTCTCAATTAAATAATAATGCTTGTAGTGTCGGTTGAATATGAGTGACATAGTTTAGTCTCTAGAAATCTTTGTTATGTCGGCAGTAAACTCCAAATTCGACCCATATCATAAGGCGAAGTGTATCATGTAGCACCATATTATTGCCATTACAATCATAGCCTTTCATGTCAGTTAAGTAATCATATGAGCAAGAAGGATTAAGACAAAGAAAGATGTTGATGTAAATAATTTTCAATTGAGAATTTAAGACCAAGAAAGATGTTGTTGATGCAAATAAAGATGTTGTTGATGCAAATAATTTTTAATTGAGATTTTTTAACTTAAGAAATTGTGTTTGGAGTAGCTCTCACCGTATATATATTCAAGAATTGAACCACAAATTTTGTAAGACCAAATTTTTCCACCTCATCATTAAACTACATCTATTAAAAATTATATTATCTTTCTTATAAGCCATCTTTAACGTTGTGGACCTTAAAATAATTTGTTTTTTTCTTTTCCTTTCTTTTTATAAATGTTCAAGCAACAAATTGAAACCGCCCCACATCAAGATATGATGATTAATATGAAGAGAGGTTTGACATTCAATTAATTAAGAGCTAATAAATATTTATAAAAGTTAAAATTAAATTAATTTAAAATTTTGAAATTCTTATTTACACAGTTTTGTTTAAATAATTAAAAAAGAATTTAACCCAACTAGTAGTTCAAGGTTAAATAATTTATATTATGTTCAAGTTACATTGCATTTGATATAAATAATTAACATTAATTTATAGTTTATAATAAAGCTTACAACCATAAAGTTGTTCTATAATCTATATTCAATAGAATAATATAATGTGAAAAATCAATAAATCAAATTAATGGCTGAGAAGTTTACGCTCTTCGAGAAAGATGGATTCACACTTAAATATTAATAGTGCTATGTTAAAGATTCACACTTAAATATTAATAGTGCTATGCACATTAACATAGCAGTCCAATCACAATAGTTTCTTTCCAAAAATAATATAATGTGGAAAATCAATAAATCAAATTAATGACTGAGAGGTTTACGCTCTTCAAGAAAGAGGGATTCACACTTAAATATTAATAGTGCTATGCACAATAGTATAGCAGTATGATCACAATAGTTTCTTTCCCATTCGAAGAGTTATGAGTTGGTTCGAGGGAGATAGGAAGGAAACTTCCATTGTCATATCGAATTTTTATTTAATCACTCAATTTTCTATTAATCTTTTTAAAATTGTATATTAATTTCTAAGAAGGTTGTATGTTTAAATATTATAAAATGTTTTATTTATATTAATTATATTATGTTTTATTCAATGTCAGCGTGGTTTTTACCACTACATAAACCATGTATTGAGTCACAATGTTGTTAAAAGTGTGTGGTTTTATGTGTTTGTGGGATTCACATTATTTTTGAAGAAGGACAATCTTATGATATCTATTAGAACGGAGGTCCCGGTACAAATAATAAAGCGGAAATTATGGTTTTGGTTGGTCTCATTACTTTCTCTGATTCCCTTGGCATAAAAAACCTTCACATTTTTGGAGACTCCAAAGTCACCATCGATCATGTTCTGTCCAAAAGTCGAATCAGAAATATTCACCTTACAGGCTGGTTAAATAGGATTGAGGATTGGTGGCGCAGCAGGAAGGACTACACCATCTCCCACATTCCCAGAGGAAAAAATCGAAGAGCAGACATTCTGTCTAAGCAGGGACTTACATCACCGCAGGGCATATGGAGGCTGCAGATTACTGTGGACAACTACGCCTGCCAGATCCAAGATTTCACTATGACGGGTACACAATTCACAATTTTGTGATGCCAATCAGATAAGATTTTTGTCCCCCTACTTATGTCTCACACATGTGGTTTTTATACTATACATAGGCCCATTGAATCTCCTCAAAGATAGATCCGATGTTTATATTTCACACACTATGTATTAGTTTTTGATCTGGATACACATATCCGTCTCCATGAGGTCTATGGTTTTATTTTTCTCCTTCCAGAACAAATGCCATAACTATAATGATGTACATGTTTCTGTTTTTTTATTAATACAAAATACCTATACAACTTTTTTCATGCTGAAAATAAAAAAAGATTTTATCAATATCATTAGTGTGGTTTAATTTTATTTATTTATATTAAATATATCATTTATATATTTTTTCATGAGGTAAATAAGGCTGTTTCATGTTTTTAAATGAAATTATATAATTTAACAAATTTAGAAAATGAATTAAAATAATAAAAAATATAGAAAATTAAATTAGATTTTACAATATATAATTTATATTTATATTTATAGAATATATTTAATTATATAAATCAATTTAGATCTATCTTAACTTTGAATTTATAAGTGTTAAAAGGGATTAAATCTCTTTTTACTCTAAAAGAGGTTTGTATCTCAAGAGATTTGATCATTTTCAATGGATTTATGTTGGTTTATTTTTATTTTTTGTAAATTGAGGTTCTATTCATTCATCAAAAGAAAGTACATAGATATCAAAATGCAAGCAGTCTCATCCCGACTGAGTTTGTTGACTAAAGCTAGCACCATATGACAAATAAATAGTAGGAACACTAAATGAATAGTCCAAAGCTTGACAAACCAAAAGTACCAAAAGGCGAACAAAACTAGAAGAACACCTGTGACCATGCTCAAACACTAGAAGTAATTGACGTTGGGCTGTATGTCCTAGTCCCTAGAGGGGGAGGGGGATTATAGGTGCATTGCACATGTTGTTCGAAGTGATCCAACCACGTTACCAACTTCTCCACCTTTTCAGTTAGCAGATTTTGACCACGCTAGACCACCACAATCCTTTCTCTGACATGGCATTGAAATTAATGCAGTTGATTTAGTGTAGCAATTACGACCTCATGTTATTCCTTTCTGGCTCTATCGTAAGCTTCCAGGTGATCCAGAATATACTAGAGAAAGTCACGACAGACATTAGAGCGAATCTGCCTGCCAGTAGCACCTGCATGCACCGACTAATGATTTCGACCCCACACACATGCTCCATCCCCATGCGTCATTCTACCTTTCTTTCTACCACCAGCTACATGACCACCTCGCACTGCTCTCGCACCACCTCTGTCACCACGGCCTCCCGGCGTTGCACGAATCACCCCCCAGCAACTTGACCACACTGCTTTGGATGCTCAGCAACCCAGGCCTCCAACACCACCTTTGACTCATTGCTGCATCCACCCTAGCTGGTCAAAGCTCCCCTCTGCTTGGGCTGGGAGTGGGAAATACGAGACATAGTCACATGGTGAGAGCCTAGGGATACACCTCTAAAATAGGACCAACAATGAACAAAAACACCTCTCAACAAGTTGTGAACCGTAGTGGGGAAAAGTCAGCCCTTAATTATCCAACATACGCCTACTCCTCAGAATGAACACCACCACTCTCTAACCAAGAGTGTTGCAAGCAAACACACATACAAGAAACACACCAACTAAACTGAGACCTTTTCTTCTCCTCTACCAAGGGAAGCACTTGGTAATAGAGACGCAGATAAAAGGACTTGACATCAAAGCACAAACACACAAGAAATGAACCCAAGCCAATTACCAGCCACGACAATTGCCTCTAGATGGCCCTTCCACCACCGAACCCAATTGCTACTCACCCAGCGGTGGGTCTCAGGAATCCAGGGAAAAACCATAGAGAGAGGAAGATCCAAAATATATCCGGCCGATATGAGACTTATACACCCTTCCAAACACATATAACACTCAAGGAGAAAGCTAGCAAGAAGCGTATGAGTAGGCACTAAGGTCGACCAAATTACCATGCAAAATTCTCTTAAGCCATTGACATAAGAGAGAAACTAGGTTATGGGAGAAGAACTTGACACTTTTTTGAACTCTTCACAGTGGAGGAGGCAACAACAACGAAATATCCACCACTCTCAGACTAATAGAGGGATGAATAAACCAAACAAACTAACAATGCTCACACTACAAGATGTCAGCCACCATACTACCACAACAACATAACATTCCTGAACCCTGGCAAGTGTTATAAACCCACTTACTTCTCCAACACACAATCCTGAAGAAAATGAATGAGACTTCGCACGCAACATTTGTTAAACTCACCATACCCCATACATAATGGGAGGATAAAGTATATGTCCTCCTTCCTATTTGTCGAATGTACACATTCATTGCATACGCATCTAGCATGCCTCGATGTTTGTCACTCTAATCGGGGATGTTGATTTAATTATTAATTTTATGTTTTATTTATTTATTTACTTATTTTTTTATTTTTACGAAGTCATAATGTTAAATAAGACATTACATCATCTCTACCATACTAGATTAGAGAGTTTTATGTTATTTATATTATTTTATTTTTATTTTATTTTGAACGAGTCAAAATGTTAAACATTAGAACATCTCTACCATAATGGATTGGAGAGCACTCTCGACAATTTTTTTTCCTAACAATAACATATCACTGTATTCACATTAGGACAATGTTTTAAAATTTATTTAAAAAATTACAATGTTTTAGAATATATTTTAAAATTTTACAAATGCTTTTGTGGATACTTTGGATTCATGTGGTGTTTATGTTGAAACTCATTGAGAGAAGCACTAAGTGAACTTTGCTTAGAGCTTTGATTAAGGTAAAATGGACCCTCCTACCTAGCAATCTTAGGAAAAGAAATGGGAGATGACTATGAAGGATGATTTGGATTCTTTGACATGTACTAATATGTAGTTTTTTTTTGTTAATAATTTCTTAAAAATTACAATAGAGTCTTAAATCTATAAAATTATTATCCACGTGCTAATGTACTATATCATGAACTTAAAATAATCAATTTAATAGATTATTTTTCTTAAATTGTTAAAAATTATTTTTAAATATGTAAGGAAATGAAATCTTATAACCCAAACAAAAGAAAAATATACATTATAATTATCAATGTCAAAAGAACATAAAAAAGGGCTAGATCTTAGACTTTTGTGATCCATATTGATGATGAAGTTGTCTTTTAGATTAATCATATTATTGAGATTTGGTCGACGTTTCGAACCATATAATGTGGTTCATCCTCAGGACAAAGGTGAAAAAATCAATCTACCTATGAGTTTAAATAGCAGAGATGCATTTGGGTCCAGAGTTATCCGTTGGGAAATTCGCAGTGAATAATTAGTTATAAAAAGAATAAAATTAATATTATTTAAGTATTAAATTAAATAAAATTATATATATATATATATATATATATATATATATATATATATATATTCTTCTCTATGTATATCGATTATAAATTCAAATTAATATTATTAAAAAAAAGGTAATTGAGAAGAGAGGGTAGCAACCCAGCCCCTACTTAATTTCCAACCATCGTCCCTATTGATATTGATTACATGTTTCTCAATCTCAATGGTTTCTCTTAGTTTTCTTTGATGGAGGTGATTAACCCTTGCGATGACATGAGAATCTTCAATGTAGACATGGTGTTTAGATTCCTGCACATGTTCAACCAAAGCTAAGGAGTGGGAACAATTGTGTTTAATGTTTGTTGCATGTTCTTGGATTCTTTGGCTAATAAAGCGACTAGTTTCCCCAATGTAGGGAATCCCACATGAACATGGGATTGAGTAGACCCCTTTCATGTCTTTAGGGTTCACAGGGTATTTAACTGATCTGAGAGAATTTCTAATGGTATTAAGGGGTTTGAAGGTGGTAGAAACTTTATTCTTATTAAGAAAATGAGAAATCTTATCAGTGGTCCCCTGTATATACGAAAGATGCACAATTGAGATAAGATCATCACAAGCATGTTTAACCTTGGACTCTTTACAGGCTCTTTGAAAAAGCTTTGAGGCCTTGATGCTTGCTATAGCCATTATGTTAAAAAAAATAAAAATATGAGATTTTCTTCTTCTAAGCGATTCTCATCAGAAATACTCAGTGCATGAGTGGCGAGAGTGATGAGAACTCTAAATTTCTGCACCGAAAAATGATGATAAATGGCATGAAGATATTGTTTCGTGTGAGCTTTTTTGCAACAAACTTGGTGAGAAACGAAACCATGATTAATACTAGAGAGGAGAATATCAAGGAAAGGAAGACAACCATTAAACTCAACCTCCATCATAAATTTGATGGAGTTTTATTGGGAATTAAGATGTTTTAGAAACAAGTATAATTTCTCACAAACATGGGATCAAATGATGCATGTATTGTCCACAAATATCTTTCATCTCTTAGGGTGGAATTGAGCAGAGGCCAAATCTTTGGTCTCAAAATCTTCCATGAATAAGTTGGGAACAATAGGTGAAAGAGGGGAACCCATCGCTACTCCACATGCTTGTTCATAGAACTTACCTTGGAAACTAAAGAATGTAGAGGTAAGGCAAAGGCCTACTAATTTGGTTGTGTCTTTATTAGTGATCCGATTTATGAAATCGATGGCCTCATGAATAGGAATATTAGTATAAAGGGAAACAACGTCAAAGCTTACTAGCAAATCCATTGGTTCAAGCCTCATATCTTTCAACTCTTTAATAAAGGAATCATAGTATTTAACAAAGGAATTAGTGCGATCAACAAGAGGCTTGAGTTTCTGAGCCAAGAATTTAGTGTGGATAAGTAGGCCCACCAATTATGTTAACAATAGGTCTCAAGGGGACCCCAATTTTATGAATTTTCAGAAGGCTATAAATTCTGGGGGTGAGGGTTTGCTTTCACTAAGATTTTTATTGAGAGGCTGAAGAACATTATTATATTTAATGGGTGTTGCGACCTCTTTAGAAACTTTTTTAATAGGATTCTTATCAAGTTTAATGTAACTTCCACTGTTATAAAGATGGTCTATAATTTTGTTTATGTAGTTGGATTTATCTAAAATGACAACAACCCCACCTTTATCAGCTCTTAGGATGACAATGTCAGGGTTATCCCTTAAGGATTTAAGGGAAATAAAATCATTTTTGCTAATGCTATTTTTGGGAGGCTTGACCTTCCTAAGCACAATAGCACAGTCTTGTCTAATAATTTCCTTGGCATTATTGGGAAGGTCTCTAATTCCATATTCAATGTTATAAATAATGTTATCTATGGGAATCTTTTTAGGGGAAAGGGAAAAATTAAGCCCTTTAACTAAGAGACAAACAACAATAAGATCCAATTTTTTACTAGAAAGATTAATAACATTATTAAAGATGGGATTATTATTATTATTATTATTATTATTATTATTATTAAAGTTAATATTATCGTTACTAATGATGTTGTTGTTGTTATTATTATTATTATTAGCGAAGTTTATATTATTGTTACTAACTAAGTTGTTGTTACTATTATTATTAACGGTGTTGTTGTTGTTGTTATTATTAATGATGTTATTATTGTTATTATTATTAGTTGGATTTTTATCAGGAATATTATTAATTGAAATATAGTTATTATAATTATTATTGTTAGATCCAGGGGAAAATTATTATTATTAGGAGCATTATTAATTAAATTAAAGTTATTATGGAATTTATTGGGGAATGAATTAAAAACAAAACAATGGGAAGAGGGGGACTTGGAAAAGGTATCACGAAGTGGAGGATTTGATTGAAAAGACAAGGGATGAGGGAGGATAATGGAGGAGAAAGGAAAATTAATGGAATGAGGGGCAGTTGAGTTCAACGCACTGGTATCAACTAGAGATGAGTTGACTAGTTGACAGGTCAAGGAGAGAGAGCATTATAAATTCTCTCAGATCTGTTAAAGACCCTTTTAACCCTAAAGACATGAAAGGGGTCTAGTTTATCCCATGTTCATGTGGGATTCCCTACAATGGGGAAACTGGTCACTCTGTTAGCCAAAGAATTTAAGAAGATGCAACAAACATTAAACAAGATCGTTCCCACTCTTCAACTTTGGCTGAACATGCGAAGAAATCTAAACAACATTTCTACATTGAGGATTCCCAGGTCATTGCAAGGGTTAATCACTTCCATCATATGAAACTAATAGAAGCCATTGAGATTGAGAAACATGTAATCAATTTTAATAGGGACGATGGTTGGAAATTAAGCAGGAGCTGGGTTCCAGCCCTCTATCTTAATCTGATTTTATAATCAATATACATAGAAATAATAATAATAATAATAATAATAAAATTAATTTTATTTAATTTAAGAAATAATAATAAATTACTATTGTTCTAACATCTAATTTCTAACGGCTAGCTCACAAAAAATATATCCTAACAACTATTTCATAACAACTAATGAATAATTTATAATTAAATACTAATTTTATTTAATTTAACACCTAAATAATATTAATTTTATTCTTGTTCGCCTGAGGTAGCTCAAGGGGCAATGGCTGTGGAATGAAGTCTTACCGAACCAGAGATCTTGGGTTCGAATCTTGTACTACCCTCCCCCCATTGCGGGGTGAATAATGGGCATGTAAAATCGAAAATGAGAGAGTCCTACCAACCTTAAAAAAAATATTAATTTTATTCTTCTTATAACTAATTCTTAATGGATAATTTCCCAACAGGTAACTTTGGACCTAGATGCATCTCTTCTATTTAAACTTATAGGTAGATTGATTTTTCTCGCCTTTTTCTAGAGGATAAACCACATTATATGTTTCGAAATGTCGATCAAATCTCAATGATATCATTAATCTGAAAGACAACTTCATCAACATGAAAAATAATAGAGTTTGGAGTCATGTAGTGTTTATGTTTATGGTAAGAAGTCATTAATACAAACCTGAAGTGAGTTTTAAGGTATGATGGAAGGCATGATGGACCCATATACTTATCAAGCTTAGAGAAAGGAATGGGAAATGACACTAGAGAATGAGTTGGATGCTTTCACCTGTATTAATACGAAAATTGTTCATATATTTTTTAATATATTAATAGTCTTAAATTCATAAAACCTACTAAACCATGAGCATGTGATAATGCACCATATCATGGGCTTAAAATAATAAATAAAATAATAGTTTAATTTTCCTAACTCGTGTAAATATTACTTTTAAAATGTATAAGGAAATGAAATATTATAAATGAAAAAAAAAATCTACTTTATAATTTTGAATGTCAAAAGAACATAAAAAATAGACTTTGGAGTCATGTGGTGTCTATGACAGAATAATAAGGTGAATTTCGAAATCTCTCACAACTTTGATTAAGGTATGATTGAACCCTCTGGTTAACAAGGTTGTGAAGGGGATGGGAGATGACTATAACTTGGATGAGTTGGATGCTTTAACATATATTAATAGAATTTTTTTGTTAATAATTTTTTATAAATTAATAAAGTCTTAAACTCATAAAATTATAATCCATGTGTTAATGGACAATATCATGGGCTTAAAATAATCAATTTGATAGTTTATTTTTCTTGAGTTGTGTAAATATTAGTTTTTATTGTGTAAGGAATTGAAATATTATAGCTTAAGCAGAAGACATATGCACTTTATAGTTATAAATGCCAAAAGAACATAAAAAATATAAAACAATTTTATTTCTTAAAAATTAATATATCCTAAACCTATATAATTATCTATTAGTGTGTTCCTATAGAGGGCTTATGCTTGAGGAATCATGCATGAACCTATATGAGTCTTAAAAGTTTAATTTAGGGATCGAAATCCTTAATTTTCTCTCTTTACTAAGTTCAAGTTTCAAGCACATATTCTTGGTAAGTAAATTCTCCAATAACATCCATATTAACATTTGGAGGCCACTAACCCTAAAAAGGGATTTCATGGTGTTTCAAGGCCTCATTTATGGCCCTTGTACCTTAGAAACTTCAATCAGGGTGTGGGGATTTTACATTCCCCCCAAACAAGGTCAATGGCTTAAGACCCATCCTTGGTATACAAATCCTCCTAATTGTAGCCACATTCCCACTTAGAACCTAAATATCCCTTGTATACAATATAAGCTTCAATTATGGAACAAGTCCCTTAATTTCCTCTATAGACCCATGTAAATTCTTCAGACCCATCTCAATACACAAAACCTTTTAATGATATCCATGTTCCCACTCAAAATCCAAATATTTGTTATAGAGAGCATGTGTGGTAGCGTGAGATCGTGAGTTCCTAATTTATGTAATAAGGACTCTTATAACCAAGGTCAAGTACCATAAACTCAACCCTCACACAAAAAACATCTTAGTTATGCTCATATCACATTTAGATGTTAAATATCCCTTACACAAGGCTAACATAGTTCTTTAAGGCCTATTTCATGGTCCACAATCCATGGAAGTTATGTTTATTGAAGCCTTTGTTTTCATCCATTAATCATGGTTAATTATTTCACACCTACCCCTAGTGAGAATGCCCCTTAGTGGGCCTCATATTCCCAATTGGAGGCTCAAGATACCTTGATTATGTGGTGGCTTAGGGCGTTATTCAAGGTCCTTAAGTCTATGAATATTAATTTAGCATTGTTATCCTCCCTTAACCAAGGGAAATGTCCCTAGCCCCATTCATAGTAATAAAAACCTATTAATTGCACCCATATTCCCATTTAGATGCCAAATATTCCTTACAAAGGTCCTATGTAATGCTTTTGAGGCTTCTTTATGTCTCATGAGACCTATAAGCTTCATTTAGGACCCAAAGCCCTTATTTTTTTCCTCAAATTGTGTTTTAGGTCCTTAGACCCATCCATAGTCATTAAAACCTTATAATAATTCTCATATCCCATTTTGAGTCTAGTGATCCACTAAATAGGGCACACGAAGCAATTTGAGGCCTTAATCATGACCCTTAATCCTTAGAATCTTAATTTGACGCTTAAGGTTGTTATTTTTCTCCCCTGATCATGCTTAAGGTTTTGGAACCCTTCACTAATGTGTAACTTAATGGCCTACCTATTCCCACATGGAGGCCAAATATCCTTGACAAAGGACTTATGTGGTGGTCCATGACATCTATAATGGTCCTTGACTAAGGCTCTTATTTTCCTTGACCAACCATGGTTGATGCTTCACTATCCATCCATGGTGTGCTAAGCATCCAAATGACACCCATATTCTATATTTGTAGGCTAAATATACCCCAAGAAAGGCTTCAATGATGGATTGAATCCTTGTTCATGGACCTTGAGACCTTAAAGTTTCATATGGCCTAAGGCCTTTATTTCACTTCCATGGCCAAGGTTAATTCTTGAGATCCATACTTCATGTTTAAAACCTCCTAATGGCACCTACATTCTTTCCTAGAGGCCATATAAGATTCATTTATAACCCAAGTCCCTTGAATATCTTCCTTGACCATGGCCAACTCCTTTGTTGATGAGATTTTTTTGTTGGGGTGTATTATTTGATCCACCTAGTTGATTAGAAGGCTAATGATAAATAATAACTTTTTTCTACTATGTAAAATAAGTAGGAAAGCGAATTAGATTTCAAAAAAGAAAAAAAAATAAAAAAACAAGAGAACCTATAACCTTGTGCTTCTTGTAGGACATTCCAAGGTTGAAAGGATGATCATGAACAATAATTTCTATCTTCAATACCCTTGCACACAAGACAAGAAAATAAATATTCCTACTCTACAAGTTCCAAAACTCTAAATCTAACCTATTTAATAAAGTAAAAACTATTATCCCTTACTAACAATATTAAACAAAATTAAAAACATGCACAATTAAACTATAATATCAACAACTCAAATATTTTTTAGGGGGCCAGGAGACATTGAAATAGTTAGTAAGAAAAAGATACGATAACGAAGATCAAAACCTATAAAATGATGTAATTGCTTCATGTCCCTTCTCCTAGTCAGTAAGAAAAAGATACGATAACGAAGATCAAAACCTATAAAATGATGTAATTGCTTCATGTCCCTTCTCCTAATCATTGTTCAATCCTATTCAATGCCTTTTTTTAATTTAAATGCCTTCACAGAATAAACTATTTATGTTCTCATCAAACCTTCCTAAGTTTTTTTTAAGGCCGATACAAGGAAGGATGAAAAGTAATCAACCTTTTCAATTTTAAAAAGAACGATAAAGAACCACTATTTGAAACCATGCTCTAAATTTCCATAGTTCACATAAGTTGGTATGCACGTGACCAAAACAAACATACCCCATATTAAAGAAGCTCTTATATAGAGAATGAGTCCTCTAAGAGTTTTGTATCATTAATATGGTAATTACTATAGGAATCTCAATGCATAGTATGTGCACTTTAGCGATTAAGATTAACTAAATAACCATATGAAAGTATGCTTCTATAAACAAAACATGTTGAGATTTATGAAAGTGATTAAGCTTGATCCAATCTACCTAAAGGGTGTGCTTTTAATAAATAAAATACACTACGATTGACAAACGTGATTGAGTTTGGCTTAATTAACATAAACGAGTGCACACAAATGATAATTCCTCATTTAATCAACCTGGGAAAATGCATACATTGTTTTGAACTTTTCAATGGGTGTGCATTATTCAAAGATGGTGTGATCATTAATTTTGAATTTATTTAGCCCAACGAATGCACATTTTAAGGAGAATATGGTGCAAGATATCAATTACCAAGGTTAATTAATTATTTATCAAGGGTTTTTCCATCTTCAAGATTCCTCTTTCAAAGTCTACATAGAACAAAGGAACTTGTTGATAATGTAGAGGACAAGGGCACCACTTGCAATTACAACAAACGACAAGAGAATCACCCTTTCGTACTTGAATTGATAATTGCCCTGTTAATACATGAATAGCATATAAATGGATCCATAGCTCAAGAAGAAAGAGACTATGACATAGTACATCAAAGTGGTTCATGGATTAATAATCAAAAGTCACATGCCATAGCACATTAATATTTAGATGCATCATCATTACATCCTATACTAAAATTTATGGTAAAATATTTCTAGAAACATGTGTCACGAAACTAAAGAAGATGAATCCCATAGGTGAATAAGGGTATGGAAATGTAAGGTACTTAAGTGCTAGTTTTAAAAATTAGGTTCTCACTTTGTCTAAAAATGGAACCAAACATGCCCTAGGTTTTTGACAAAATATAGAACACTAATACCATTGAGTATGATTTTTCCCACTTGATAAGGAGTTGAATTCAAGCATGAAAGAAATCATTTGGCTATAAATCAATGATGAATTTGAATTTATTTCCATACCTGAGCTATAAGGTTACAAGGATATTGGGAATGGAATGGAGATACTAGTACGATCATAACAATGCAAATAAAATATCTAATTCAGATATGAGAAGGAACTAACTATTTAGTTATTGATGAAAGATAATAATTCACTACCAAATATGAGGAAATTCACCAAAGAGGAATGTGGAAACTAAGGTAGTAGTATTCTAGTTCAAGCTTATAGAGAAAATGTTTTAATATTGATAAGATAATACAAATTGGAGGAAATTCATTGATGAATCCCTTCAATAGACACAAGATAAGAATATATTTGATTGATAATTAAGACATAGAATCAACTCAAAGGAACATGCTAAACATTAGAAGGGTGGAACAAGAATTACCTTGATATGAAGTAGGACGACCAAGATGGACTAATATTAGAAAGGAAATCATGAACGGAAAACCTAACCAAGGTGAAGTAGGAGATACAAGGTATAGTTGGTATCGATAAACATAATAGTTAAACCAACACTTAACTTTGACAACCAAAAAAGGCATACAAAAATCAATGATCATGATGACTAAGTGGAAGGATGCAATAATGACTCAAGATGGATGTTTTGGTTAAGGAAGACATTAACATACCTATACGAGATTGATGGAGATTAACAAATCAATAAAATCACTAAAGTATAAATAGTTCCTTTCTTTCCATTGCATTTTTGTTTCTATGATTTTTTTGTATTTTCTTTATTTTTATTTTTGATGGAATAGAATACTTTTAGGGATAACGTTTGCACAATTTATCTCAAACATTCCAATGTAATTTTTTTTGGACTGTAATACTTCATATTCTTATATACACTCTTTGATTTCGGGCATCTATGAGAACTTATCCACAAATATCTCAAGAAATGAAGTTACATTTTTCATGCTCCCAATGACGATAGGTGCACATGTGACCCTATGAACAAAAAATGAAAAATAACAACAAAACCCATATATGCATCTCCATTCCCCATCTTCTTCATATTTCTCCATAGAATTGTTAAAACAACAAATGAATATATATTGTGCAACAGATAATAAACTATTTGTATCATTGAGCTATCATGACCTTCATTGTTGTTATATGTAAATTTACAAGATCCTCATTAAGAAATCTACATCTGTTGTGATTCATTAACCCAAATTAGAGAAAAATGGAAAGAATAAGTAAGGCCACACTTTGAAAACAGTGGGTGAACAACAATGCCATTTGGAATGGGTAATCTCCTTTACACCTTATATCTACAAGTAACTGTGATCGCTCAAATTAGATCTCTTAGTTGGTTAGTCTAGTTATCTATCTATATGAGAAAAAATGCATAGTTACAATCGAAGAGCTCAACTAATTAAAATAATAATATAATTATAACATTATAGTGGCCCACCAACATCTTAGGGTTTAACACCATGATGTTGAGCTTAGGTATGCTGCAATTATATTTGAATAAGATTATCAATACTAGTATAATTAATAAGTCATAAAACCTTGCAAGTGAATCAATGCATATATTTTTTAAAGAAAAATAAAAATAGCATCACAAACATAGTACATCAAGATTTATTGTAGAAGCCCTTAACGATGAAAAGCAACTTTATGTATTGTTGTATGTCATCTTTATCATTACATTATCTTAATCATTCACAATATAATAACTAGATTTCCATAACATCCAAAACCTTAATTTAACAACTCATAATAAATTACAACTTTAATCTCTTAATTATGATTAAATTATAAACTAAAAAAATAACTCAGGGAAGAATAACAACAAAAGAAAAAAATATCCCAAAAATAGTCCAATGGAAAAAACCAAAAAAAATCTCACAATTTCGTTTACATGCTACTTCCTAAACCTCGACAAAAACATATAAATAGATGCATAGTCTACATTGGATAATTAACACCTCATGCAAAAATGCACAATTCAAAATAAAAATAATATAACACATCTTCTAACATAATTTATATGGAAAGAACCCCATAAAAACACTTTATAGTTGGTTTGTTAACATGGAAGCCAATTTTTTTGGTGTGGATATTGGTTAGAAAAAATCAAATATCTCTAAACAATTCAAATCAAGTCATAATTTGTTCCTTATATCTCTAGTTTCTTAAGTCATTCAAATTATATTTATTGTATTATAAATAAGCAGCATTATCTTCAATATTTTATATTTTTTTGATACAATTATCCTATTTTCCAATCTTATAATAATGAAATGATTTTATTTTCAATATTCTCATTCTTTTCTATAAAACATATTGTATGATAGATGCATTAAGTGAGCGCATTTTTTCTTATTTGACTTCTTCCTCCTTCTTTATAAAGCATATTATGTAAATATCTAACTATAAAATGATCCATATATCTTATATCAATTTAAAATAATAATACAATATACATCTCTTATATTATCAATTTAAAATTATAATATGATATACATGTCTTATATCTTTACACATGAAATAACTATGAAATCTAGTATCCTCTTATTAGTCCCTGCCATCTGGCAATGGCCAGGGACTATAGTAATCGGAAAGCACGATGTTAACATTAATTGACCTGCTTGTGACCTGCTTCTTAGCGCCGGTTGAGGGATTATATCGAAAGTTTTTTCGTACATAATAATTCACTGTGTTATTTGGCCTCTTCCCGAGGCCGGAGGCAAAAACATAGGTTATAAATAATTAGTTTTTGCCATTCAGTGTTAGAGCAGTTTAATGCTAGCATTAATCCTAAGCGTTTAATGCTTGGGATAATGCTTGGCACATTGTACTATCAGACGTACAGGTACAAGTTGCTGCGTGAAGACTCTTGCAATGTGTTTGCTGTGTGTCTACTCTGCATGTCTACTCTGCATGTTGCTCTAGAACAAGTCCACCTGGTCATTTAGGCTCAAGCTGTCAAGCTGTCATTCACGTTGAAGCTGTCAAGCTGTGAATTCACACTGAAGCTGTCATTCAAGCTATGTGTTTTAGGCCAAGGGAATATTAGTTTCTAGAAATGAAGGCTCAAATCAAGGGCTCGAGAATCATACCGAAGTGCAGACTCAGCTGAGATTCATCCATATCTGTAGAATCACCTGGAGCAGAAGCGTTATTGCGGTATAGGCAACTTCAGCTGCAGTAAGTAGGAACTTTGGCGTAGCTATGTTAGAGATTTCATTGCGAGCGTTGAAGTCTTTTCATATATTATGCGGAACGTTTGGCCGAAAGAAAGCCTCGTTATCGACTGGATAGGTTGATTTAGCGACTTCGGAACAGCTATTCAGGCAACAGATTTGGTCTATAGCTTGCGTGCGTGATGCCATGTTGTAATGGTTTTCTTGAAGGGGACTGCGGCGGGGATCCGGAGCATACAATATGACTCATGACTATCAGGTTTGGGGTTCGATACAAAGAAAGAAGAATGCTTTCTTTATTCATATCAGTGAGCGAGAACGACCTTACCTATTTGTTTGGTCGAAAGGTCTCAAAGAGGCAGAAAGAGGGCGTTGCAAGATCGGGCTACTTGCTTGAAGGAATACGGGAAGCATATTCAGTCCAGATGCTCAGAGGATGCCGCTCCACCATAGCATAGTCAGAGCCACTACCTCCTAACCCATCCTTCCATGCTTGAAATCTGAATGAGCAGTTTCAAAATCTAAATGAGCATCGCTGGGTGAACAAACCTACATCACAATCACAATATAGATATACAACAAACTTCAATCAGCATAAACATATATCAGATGAGGTAAGTGAATTTTATTTCATTTATTTTGCTTAAAAGGATTCGATGGATGATTGACTGCCCTGAAAATTGCTTACTATTAAAAATTCTTTGCTACAGAGGTCTAAGTATTAGATATCATTTTGGGATTCAACTGCGTTAAGTAAATCATTCATGTATGACCATTTCCATGAGAGGTAGTCGTAACTGACTAATTTCTCATGATTTTTGAATAGTTCACTTAGCACTCATTGCATCGGGTGATGCTCACAGGGGTGAAGAAGTGGGATTGAAACTAGTGAAAAGTGGAGAACGAATCACATAGCATCAATCATCACTTCCGGGGCTTGCACCCGGTAACCAGGACTTCCCAGGAGGTCACCCATCCCAGAACTCCTCTGGCTCAAGCGCGCTTAACTGTGGAGTTTTTCCCACAATCAAGCCCACTTAGCTTGCTACCCCATTTGCAAAACCTTAGCAAGTATTGTGCCTCATGAACCATTCAAGTAGAGATCCCTTGACTCTTTTTGAATTTAAGTATGGGGGTTTACGCAGTGCATTATATTAGATATCATTTTGGGATTCAACTGCGTTAAGTAAGTCAGTTACGACTACCTCTCATGGAAATGGTCATACTTGAATGACTTACTTAACGCAGTTGAATCCCAAAATGATATCTAATATAATGCACTGCGTAAACCCCCATACTTAAGGTCTAAGTATGTCAAGCAGAAGTTCAGTCAACTCACCTTTCTCGGCAGAACCTGTTTAAGAGGCAAATCCACTTGTTTATCATAGGATGACCCAGTAGCTGATCCACCAACGGCCCTTTGTTTAGTTCCAGTCATTGATCTATTTAAGTATAGCTAAAAATTCACAGATACAAATAGATGCATACAACTAGACACAGACATATAACAATAAAGCAGGACACAGGGACGAAGTGCATCAAACGATAGCGCTTACGCATAAGAACACTGATTTATGAGCCAGTCTCAAATAAGAGTGAACAACAGGCTCATTTACGTCGAATTGCATGAAAAATATAGGAAACATGGCACAGGATTTTTGACAAATATAGGGAACGTGGCATAGACTTTTTGACGCGTGATATTACCATCTTCAACTCATCATATTCGAAGCCTGATTTTCTGGTTCTTTTCTTATCTGTAGCATACGTCACCCCTATTGTTCACCTGTCAATCATTTCTTGCCCCGTATATCATTTTTTTACTGTTGGCCTCTCAATCAATTCTTCCTTTATTATCTGCGATTTCCATTATTTGACAAATGTAGTGCTCAAAATTAACATTATTCTTGCCATATTTTGCATCTAATGATGGCAAACCTGCTGTCCCATGTTGTTATTCCTTGAGGTATTATTTTTAATGCTTTTTTTCTATTTACAGTTTTTCTGTATATGAAATATTATCAATTTTTATCTCGGTAAACTATGAAGTAAAGCGAACTCAAATCTCAAATCTTACATGCTAATTGCAAACCTGCTATCCCATGTTGTTATTCCTTGAGGTATTATTTTTAAAGTTTTTTATCTAAGTAAACTATGAAGTAAAGCAAACTCAAATCTGAACTCTTACATGCTATTGTTTAACAACCGTTGTTGCTTTACAACAGCTAGTCTATTGCACTACTGCAGTCTTGCATTGTAATGGTTGTAATGGTTTTCTCGAAGGGGACTGCGGTGGGGGTCCGGAGCATACAATATGACTCATGACTATCAGGTTTGGGGTTCGATACAAAGAAAGAAGAATGCTTTGTTTATTCATATCAGTGAGCGAGAACGTCCTTACCTATTTGTTTGGTCGAAAGGTCTCAAAGAGGCAAAAAGAGGGCGTTGCAAGATCGGGCTACCTGCTCGAAGGAATACGGGAAGCATATTTGGTCCAGATGCTCGGAGGATGCCGCTCCACCATAGCATAGTCAGAGCCACTACCTCCCAACCCATCCTTCCATGCTTGAAATCTAAATGAGCAGTTTCAAAATCTAAATGAGCATCGCTGGGTGAACACACCTACATCACAATCACAATATAGATATACAACAAACTTCAATCAGCATAAACATATATCAGATGAGGTAAGTGAATTTTATTTCATTTATTTTGCTTAAAAGGATTCGATGGATGATTGACTGCCCTGAAAATTGCTTACTACTAAAAATTCTTTGCTACAGAGGTCTAAGTATGTCAAGCAGAAGTTCAGTCAACTCACCTTTCTCGGCAGAACCTGTTTAAGAGGCAGATCCACTTGTTTATCATAGGATGACCTAGTAGCTGATCCACCAACGACCCTTTGTTTAGTTCCAGTCATTGATCTATTTAAGTATAGCTATAGATGCATACAACTAGACACAGACATATAACAATAAAGCAGGACACATGGACGAAGTGCAGCAAACGATAGCGCTTACGCATAAGAACACTGATTTATGAACCAGTCTCCAATAAAAGTGAACAACAGGCTCATTTACGTTGAATTGCATGAAAAATATAGGAAACGTGGCACAGTCTTTTTGACAAATATAGGGAACGTGGCACAGACTTTTTGACGCGTGATATTACCATCTTCAACTCATCATATTCGAAGCCTGAGTTTCTGGTTCTTTTCTTCTCTGTAGCATACGTCACCCCTATTGTTCACCTGTCAATCATTTCTTGCCCCGTATATCATTTTTTTACTGTTGGCCTCTCAATCAATTCTTCCTTTATTATCTGCGATTTCCATTATTTGACAAAGGTAGTGCTCAAAATTAACATTATTCTTGCCATATTTTGCATCTAATGATGGCAAACCTACTGTCCCATGTTGTTATTCCTTGAGGTATTATTTTTAATGCTTTTTTCCTATTTACAGTTTTTCTGTATATGAAATATTATCAATTTTTATCTCGGTAAACTATGAAGTAAAGCGAACTCAAATCTCAAATCTTACATGTTGTTATTCCTTGAGGTATTATTTTTAATGCTTTTTTCATATTTACAGTTTTTCTGTATATAAAATATTATCA
The DNA here is from genome assembly GCA_031772625.1 of Pinus tabuliformis. Lineage (NCBI taxonomy): Eukaryota > Viridiplantae > Streptophyta > Pinopsida > Pinales > Pinaceae > Pinus > Pinus tabuliformis. The sequence continues at coordinate 917,813,708 of CM062812.1, read as the reverse complement.
ATTTTTATCTCGGTAAACTATGAAGTAAAGCGAACTCAAATCTCAAATCTTACATGTTGTTATTCCTTGAGGTATTATTTTTAATGCTTTTTTTCTATTTACAGTTTTTCTGTATATAAAATATTATCAATTTTTATCTCGGTAAACTATGAAGTAAAGCGAACTCAAATCTCAAATCTTACATGCTAATTGCAAACCTGCTATCCCATGTTGTTATTCCTTGAGGTATTATTTTTAAAGTTTTTTTTATCTAAGTAAACTATGAAGTAAAGCAAACTCAAATCTGAACTCTTACATGCTATTGTTTAACAACCGCTGTTGCTTTACAACACCTAGTCAATCTCAAATCTTACATGCTAATTGCAAACCTGCTATCCCATGTTGTTATTCCTTGAGGTATTATTTTTAAAGTTTTTTTATCTAAGTAAACTATGAAGTAAAGCAAACTCAAATCTGAACTCTTACATGCTATTGTTTAACAACCGCTGTTGCTTTACAACACCTAGTCAAGCCAATTTTATTTTCTGTTATTTCAAAAATTAATTAAACAAATTTTATTTTCTGTTATTTCAAAAATTAATTAAGGTGGCAGGGACTTGCTGCCTCTGCAGCCCCCTTGTTTATTATGATATTGATTTGATTACCAATCATATGACACAAGGTTTATGTTCCTTCTTGGTATTAACATGGTTTGTATTTTTTGGCCTACCATGCGTTACCAGCTGAAGGAATCACATGGCAACTTGAATGTCTCATGTTTTGCGTGGTTGTGAACGTGGAAATTTCGCTTCATTTAATTTAAGGTCTATGAATATGAATAGGAATGAACGCATATTTAGCAAGTGGCATCCATCTTTTCCCTAATTTGTTCAATTCTCTCCACTTGAATTGAATTTGGGTTTGACTTTTATTGTTATCGAATAGGTCATCGATGACGGGTTTCCAACTCCAATCCAATGATTTCATTGGGCCTTTCTTTCTCACTCGTGTTACTTTCGGAATGTTTTTCTAAATAAATGCTTTTAACTTTTGGAATACAATTGATAGCAATGTAATGCATTTTAAATTGAATGATAATTTTGATAGCAATGTAATACATTTTAAATTGAATGATAATTTTGATAGCAATGTAACACATTTTAAATTGAATAATAATTTTTGTGATGTGAGTTGCCAATGTCGATGAGCTATCTGAGATTTTATAAAATTCTTAGTTATATTATTAATAGGATCATCACTGGTATGAAAGGTAGATTTTGACCTACATGAGAAGGTTATTGGTATATTTTGGAGCATTATATTTTGAGTAAAGGGTAAACTAGCAATTGCACCACATGTTGCAATGGGAATGCCGTAAGGCAAGAATGTAGGAAAAAGTAGCATAGAGGACCACATGATAGAGGAGAAGCTTTGTTTAAAAAGAGAAGAATGGAATCTCGTGAGAGCTTAGTACTTGAAGTGTGAATTTTCCACTACCCCATTCAATTATCCCAATCTTTTCTCCTCTAGGAAATTCACATGTGATACCTCTAAATAATGTAGGAAAAAGTAGCATAGAGGACCACATGATAGAGCAAAAGCTTTGTTTAAAAAGAGAAGAATAGAATCTCATGAGAGCTTAGTACTTGAAATGTGAATTTTGCACTACCCCATTCAATTATCCCAATCTTTTCTCCTCTAGGAAATTCACATGTGATACCTCTAAATACAAATGGCAGATGTGGTCCATATCAAACCTAATTGCATGTCCATGATAAAGTCAAATTGTTAGTAGCATAAGATTTCTCTTTATTATTAATATTTTAATTGGTGGGGTTGGGTACATTCTATTGAGCATACACCTATTCTTGAAGATGAGGTTTTTGATATACATGCCTTTAGACTTACTAACTAAAATTCCCACAGTTTATATGCATATGATGAACATACAAAAATAATCAACCCAAACAAATTTAAAAATTCAGTTTAAAAAACTAGTCTTATAATTAACATAAAATTAAAAACATATTTTAATTTTACAAGTAAAAAAATAATCAACCCAAACAAATTTAAAAATTCGGTGTAAAAAGCTAGTCCTAAATTTTAGGAATAATTCTTAAGCACTTAAAAATTCCGTGTAAAAAGCTAGTCCTAAATTTTAGGAATAATTCTTAAGCACTTCTTAAGCACTCAATAATTTTAATCAATAAAAGACACAACAATTCTTTAAACTGTGAATAGTTTCTATTGAGCACACACCTATTCTTGAAGATGAGGTTTTTGATATACATGCCTTTAGACTTACCTATTTTTGAAGATGAGGTTTTTGATATACATGCCTTTAGACTTACAAACTAAAATTCCCACAATTAATATGTCTATGATGAACATATAAAAATAATCAACCCAAACAAATTTAAAAAACTAGTCTTATAGTTAACATTAAATTAAAAACATATTTTAATTTTACAAGTAAAAAAATAATCAACCCAAACAAATTTAAAAATTCGGTGTAAAAAGCTAGTCCTAAATTTTAGGAATAATTTTTAAGCACTTAAAAATTCCGTGTAAAAAGCTAGTCCTAAATTTTAGGAATAATTCTTAAGCACTTCTTAAGCACTCAATAATTTTAATCAATAAAAGACACAACAATTCTTTAAACTGTGAATAGTTTCTATTGAGCATACACCTATTCTTGAAGATGAGGTTTTTGATATACATGCCTTTAGACTTACCTATTTTTGAAGATGAGGTTTTTGATATACATGCCTTTAGACTTACTAATTAAAATTCCCACAATTAATATGACTATGATGAACATATAAAAATAATCAACCCAAACAAATTTAAAAATTCAGTTTAAAAAGATAGTCCTAAATTTTAAATATCAAGAATACTTTTAAAAATTTAAACATAAAACTAATGGTTTAATCATTATAATAAATAAATAAAATATTAAATTAAAAATAATTTTAAAAAAATTTATAATTGAAATTTTTTCAAGAATACTTTTAAAAATTTAAACATAAAACTAATGGTTTAATCATTATAATAAATAAATAAAATATTAAATTAAAAATAATTTTAAAAAAATTTATAATTGAAATTTTTTTATTTAAATAATTTTTTAAGTTTATAAAATAAGAAAATATTTCAAGATAATAAAATTAAACTACTTAATAATAAATAAATAAATAATAGTTTAAGCAGTGAACAGTTCTTAAGCACTCAATAATTTTAATCATAAAAAACACTGCAATTCTTTAAACAATGAATAGTTTCTATCAAGAATCTGTGCATCACTTCTTCAAATAAAATGCAAATGCGCTGCATAATTTCTATCAAAATTATTTTAGCACTTAATAATTTCTATAACGAAAATGAATTGCATTTTAGCACTTAATAATTTCTATAACAAAAATGAATTGCAATTTCTATAATGAAAATGAATTGCAATACTTCTAAGATCTCAAAATCTTTATCAACAAAATGACTGCAATCATATTAACATTTATCAACAAAATGACTGCAATCATATTAACATTTAATACTTTGGATAAAAAGGCACCGTAAATCTTTAACAACTTTTATCAAGAAAATGTAGTTCAAAACTTTATCAAAATTTGCAAGAAAAATGAGGTAAAGACAAACCTTGGCTGCCTGAGGGAAGAGGACGGGAAAGTATATGAAAAGAAAGGTAATGGCTGTAACCATTAAATTTTTTCAATAAAATTAACTTAAAAATTATTACTACCATTTTTATTTTCCATATTCTTATTTTCCATATTCACCTTAAACTTTGAGCAGTGAAAGTTATTTTTACGATCTTTACTTTCCATATTCACGTTGAGCTTTGAGCATATTAAAGGCATGCACAACCATTCGGTGTTAGTAAGACCACTGTTCACCATTAACAACAAACACACTTCTCACGTGCTTGGAAGATAGAAGCTCCTGGATCAATTCTGCTTCAGTCAAAACAATTCTCACTTCGTAACCAAATCAGATCACAAACTTTTCACCTGCAACAAGAAATTGAATTTGAAGTCTATAATGGCAACAAACAATCCAAGAGCAGCGTATGCCATAAAAATTACTTGTGACAGTGCCACTCAACCATATAAGGGAAAACTCTCTTTCTGAAATCGTGATGTACAAAGGCCATGTCTGTGCGCAGCTCCTTCTGATCGTGCTCGCAATATCAATAGATTGCCGATCATAAAGGGTGGGGCAGAGCCTTTGAATACCTGGTTTTTAGCGCTCCATGGAGAGCCCTCGCAATATCCAATAGATTGCCGATCATAAAGCGTGGGCAAGGCCTTTGATTGCCGATCATAAACCGTGGAGCAACGCCTTTGAATCCCTGGTTTTTCAGCGTTCCATGGAGAGCCCATGGCATCGACAAGTATTTGAGGAAGAAACGTTTGCAGAAAAGGGGATATTCCTGCAAGAAATAGTGTGAAATAGTGTGTACAGCAGAGCATTAACGGATTGTAACTGATCCAACGGATTCATACCGGTTTTTCCCATAGTCACTCTTTCCATCGTCTAACATTGAAATCAAAGGCGGACAAAGTTACAGCTGGCATGAGGGGGAGTTTGTTTCAGAGGGAATGCCTTACGGCGTAATTATGACCGACATGAGAGGGTTATTGGTAAAGTTTGGAAGATTATATTGAATGTCATTACAATTTCAATCTTTTATATTAATTAAATAAACGTAGATTCTGACCCACATGAAAAGGTTACTGATATATTTTGGAGCATTATATTCTGAATAAAAGGTAAATTATGACCGACATGAGAGGGTTATTGGTAAAGTTTGGAGGATTATATTGAATGTCATTACAATTTCAATCTTTTATATTAATTAAATAATTACTTGTGTTTTATTTTTTTGTATTTGAAAGGAGCTTAATAGCTTCCCTGACATGTAACTATTAGTAAACTTCCGGGGTCTATGACTTATCCTCTCCATAAACTAGGTCACAAGGGGATTTGAACCTTGGATTTGTCAGTTTTCACAGATTTCACATTACTTCGATCACCAATTGAACTGCCCCCAGGGACTAAACAATCACTTAATTAACTAGGAATCTAAAGAAATATTATAATGATTCATCTAGATTGCACTGGGAAGGAAAGTTGTAATGGATCAATATAGATCCATCTTAACCACAAATTTACCCAACACTGAGAGGGATCAAATTTATTGAAATGCAAACTTCTTTTAAAGTGAAATTTAAAAAAAAGGTTTACACCTCAAGATATTTGGTCCTTCTCATAACTTGGTAGATTCATGGTTAAGATGAATATATAACGATTCTATATATACACAATACACCACATATTATGTGTAATTTTTCATTCTTTAAATTGCATTTTTTAACGCATAATTGGATTCAAATCTTAAATTGATTGTTTTAATATGTAAATGGATTTAGCGTTTCGAAAATCCCCTTTAACACTTGGATTGTGTAGACTATACAATTTAAAGTTGCAATTCCACCAAAGAAAATTTTATGGGATAATATTCGCAGGTAGGCTAATTTTCTATAACTTTTCCCCAAAAATAATCGTTAATTTCCATTTTTTTTTCTAAAAATGATTCACCCAAATTTTATAGTATGAAATTATTCCACCCTAAAAATCGCCAAAAAATTATATCGAGACTATACAAAACTATTATAAATTTGAATATTTTTACAAAAATATCTCCAAACATTTTATAGATTGCATATTATGGACTAGTGAGATTCACCAAGGTTTTAAAACTTAATATAAATATCCATTCTTAAATTTTTCCGTGATTATTCCACCAAATCTTTGCTAGATTTTAGACAAAAATTAACTGGAAAAATATGCCTAAAAAGGGATCAAAATGTATAATAGTAAGATTAATTCAAATGTTTTAACCATGCGATCTCTCTCTCTTTTTAATTGATTTACATAATATATACATGGATCTATGTGTCTATTATTTAACCCATTATATTAAAATATTTAGTTATCTCAAAATTGACTCGGGAAGGATTATGAAAGGAATTCACAGATTTATTCACATTTGTGTTGAAGTGGACCTCAATAAAGGATTGTTGGATTACATCTTCATTACATGGGGAAGTAAGGTTTATTCCTAAGTAGCGGATTATGAAAACATGACTTTTAGATGTAGATGTTGCCAACAGCCCAGACACCTACAAAATGTTTGCCCATAGTCACAAGGCACCTCTTCGCACCCTGATTCTAAGTCCATTATGGCTCACAGGTCGAGTAATTCTCAAAATTAGAAGACTCCTAATGCCAACGTTACTCCTGTAGACCGAGCTTAGACTCATGATATGTCATCTCAACCATAAGGGGAGGAATCTTACCCCTCAATTAGTATGACACAAAATTCATCCATAATTTTGGAATCTACAAAGAGGGAAGAAACATACCCATGAATTAGACCATTCAGATAGTGACAAGGAGCCAACAAATATGTTAGAGCACTCGACAATAGAAACATCTCAAGGAAATGAAGTGGTTGTCTTAGATAATCCCTGGGGTTGGATAGACCTTCGAAAGAGGAAAGGAACGAAAAAAAAGTCAATGTATAATATTGGAGTTGAATTCCAGGAAGGAAAAATTTAATATTGTGTAGCGTGATTAGGGGAATATTGATGCACTATGATGTGATATAATTCATTTTTGATGGATCAATAGAATTGTTATATATATATATATATATATATATATATATATATATATATATATATAGAGAGAGAGAGAGAGAGAGAGAGAGAGAGAGAGAGACCAACAAGAGCTCAGGATGGCGAGTATTTTTGAAGGGTTTCTCCGTGCTGACACTGCTCACTAGCCCAACGAATCAGGCAACAATGGAGAACACAGAACGGGGGTTTGATGCATCCATAGAAGGCCTGAAGGTGTTTTTGTGGACACTACCACACATTTTTCGTACGAATCTTCAATGAACCAGAGTATGAACTTCTAGAGGTGAATGAATCCTCCAATGGCTAGGGATGTTCACCCCTTTCTTGGATCAAAGACAATGCCATATATCAGGCCATGATCTATCAGATCTAGCCTCCAGGAAGGTAGATCAGCCCCATGTAATGGACAGATCTAGAAACTTATCCATGATTCGGTTATGCCCTCTATCATTCCGTTGTCGTGAAGTTAAAACACAAAGGAATATCCTCTTGGAAGGTTTAGGTCACATTGCAAACAAGCCGAGAATCTGAGAGGCCTATTATATTTCTACAAGATCTTCTTCTAAGATATTTGGGGAATTTCAATTCAAATCTACCTCACTCCATAAAAGAACTCTGATCCATAGAAGTAGATCAACACTCGATTTGGATGGATTTGGATTTTTTTTCTCAGGAATAAGGGATTAATCCCCGGATCTGGGCCTTCAAATAACAGATCAGCCTCTGATATGGCTAGATACCTCAAATCTAGAGTGTTATGTAGTAGATCGACCCCCGATATGGACATATCTGTTTCACTGTCTCCAGTTCCAAATGATTCCACAACGTACAGGAAGGGAGGAAACGATGAAGGACTATGGAAAATAAGGGACAGAGGTGCCCGTGACCTGTGGCATTGGAACAATGAAGATGAGAAATATGGTCCAAACCTCATTTATGCAGATCGATACAAAAGAAAACTTTGCCTAGTCACAAGGGTTGGAGATCGACTCAGTCTCACAGATCGCTGCATATAAGGAGATTGATTTCTTAGAATAGGAACAACATAATTCTTTCCAAATATTCTTAAAAACCCTAGAACATAAATCCACAGTTTTTTGGATACCGGCTTCTGACAAGGTCTTACAACCGAAACAAAATTTTATGAATAAGATGGGATATCCATACCAGCTACAAAACCTAGTCTATGGAGGTAAATCATTATAGGATGAAGGAAGTATACATGACTACAATATACTAACTTCTACTACCATCATCCTCAACTTGAGGCTAAGAGGAGGAGCAGTGAGATCAAGTAAATCCAAAGGGACAAGAGGTGTTGCTGGATCTAAATTACCTAAAGGAGCAGAACCAAATCAGGAACATAATAATGCTGGTCTCTCCTACGAAAACATCCTCTAAGGGAAAGCAACAACTATAACAAGCTCAAGCTAAGCACATAATAATCCTAACCCTTACATTGTGGAGCATACAAATTATGTCCCAGAACTGGAAATAGACATTCCAGAAACAAACAAACATTGCACAACCTATGAGGCACAAACCCTCATCTGCAGGTTTAACAATTTTTGGCCAAAGCCAATGGATATTTTTCACTAGATCTTCACAAATTGGACAACAAATTGTGAGATACACCTCTTCTCCAAAGGTTTCTTCATTGTAAAATTCACATCATCGGAAGAGCGAGATATTATCCTACAGGACGGCCCATGGTTTTGGGGATCGATGGGGCTCTTCACCACTCCATGGTTTCTAGAATTTGATGCTAACACCATGATTGTATCAAGGATTCTGGTATGGGTTAGGCTACATAACCTTCCCCTACACTTCTAGCATAATCAAGTGCTAGAAGGAATTGGAAACATTTTAGGATGATACATAAAGACCGACGAACAAAGGATGGAAGAATGAATCTATACTTTCACACGCATATGTGTGGAGGTGGACCTCAGTAAAGGTATACTAGATTTCATTCAACTGATACACAACAAACAGAGTTGGATTCAATCCTGGATTTTGAGAATACAATCTTCAGATGTTGTATATGCCACCAAACAAGACACAAAATATGTGCCCTATTGCTAAGAAAGAGCAACGAAGGAAGAAGAAATCAGGGAAACAACCAAAATGATGGAAATTTCCCCCAAATGAAATAGATGAGGAAGAGGAAGGAGTAGGAAAGGAACCCAACCCAAATAAGGAAGAACAACACTTTCAACAAAATGAAAAAAAAACCGAAAAGACAAACATATATACCAATAGAATTACAACGCCCTACAAATCAACTAATCAGACTACCTAAAGAAAAGGACAATGGAGGAATAAAATGTCAACATACTCCAAAAAATTCAAATTCAGACAAGGAAACCTCAAGAATAGAAGAAAATCAACTAGATATCGTCTCATCCAATCCATCTCAAGGAGAATCGTGGAAGGTTGGAAAGAAGAAATGGAGAAAAGTCTAAATTTTCTCCTCAGATTTTAATTCATTATTTTGTATGTATGAAATTATGATCGTCAGTCTTTGACTCGATGATGGACTTCTTGTACGCAACTACAACATGTAATTTTGTTTTCATTAATAAAATTACGATTTTTTCCTTGGGAACACACACACACACACACACACACACACACACACAAACACACACACACACACACACACACACACACATATATATATATATCTATATATATAGATATATCACTTACATTAAATATTTTTATTATTAATACTATTTGTCACATATTTTTGTTTTTAAGAATTGAATGGATTACACGTATCTTTCTCATTAAAAGAAGTAATTGAATTTTTTTACTTTCAATTTTTTTTTTTAATTACATTTAAATAAATAAATATACATATAAATATATATATCGTAGTCTAACTTATAAATGAAATGGAATTTTTTCATGACATTTTTTCTGGTTAATTTTAATCAAAATCTAACAAATATTTTTAAAAACTTGAGTTTAAATTGTTTAATCTGCATAATTCGAGTGCTCCAGGGGTTTTTCAAGGTGTTGAATCCATTTATGCATTCAAAAATGTATTTTAAACAACAAAAAGTCTTGAAATTGTATTGCCGGATTTTGGTGAATTCCAGTGAAAAGGCTTATTTAATCTATAAGTTAGAACACACACACACACACACACACATAAATGAGTAGAGCATTATATTAATAAAAATGGGATTCAACCCCGAACCATTAGAATTCTTTTGAGAATAAGAGCTACCAGAATTCTTTGAAGATTTGGGATTGAGTACACGGGGTCAACCCAACTCTTTACAAGAGAACTCCACAATACAATAAATTTGTTTCTATTCCAACTGAAAACTTTCCAAAAGACTGCTAAAATCCAGATGTATTTGCATCCCATTCTCAACATAGTTTCATTTTAACTTTGAATAACTTCTTGTTATCCATGGAGAAATGCTTTTCTTCTTTTTTCCCACTTAGGTCCAACCCATATTTTTTGATGAATCTAACATGTCAAGATTCTTGGATCGATCTCTACTAGAAGATTCATTCATTTTTCCTAATGAAGAATCCTCCACCTCTACCTGATCATCCCAAGGGGGAGAATTTTTGAACCTTTTTTCTTGAGAAACACACTTGGAGGAAATGGACTTGGTGACAAAAGGCTTGCCTTTGTCCAACAATGAATGATCAGCCCCTAAAGACATTTTTCCAAAATAATTATCTGAGGGATAATTTGGATTATCTACTTTCATTAAGGTGTCAAGGACCTCTACACTGCTACCCATCTTCTTTTGATTTATTGTTAATATTCCTTGGTATTTAAGAGGGTCAACCTAGAGATCTAAAGGTTTTTTTCCTTTTGAAAATTGACCTCATTACAAAATAATTTGAGGAGAAACCTCCTTGGAGATTGTATAGTGATTTGAGTTAGCTCGCTCCCACCAACTTCGTTTTCAAATATTTTTCTTTTCTTCATTCTCTCCAACTTTGGGACAATTTTTGAGAGAATGCTCGATATCATAACAAACTCTACAACGAAGATAAATATTTTCGTAATCCAATTTTTCCACCCATGAAAAATTAGGACCTGTTAACTTAATATATGTTGGAAAACCTTTGGGAAAATCCATTTTCACACATATGCAAGCATATGTGGGCTTCAGGTAGAATTTTGTGTCATCACATCAACAATATAATTTGCCTACGACATTACCTACTGGAGTGAATGAAGGAAGATTCCACATATATAAGGGGAGATTGGGAAGCCTTCCCCAAACCAGAAAAAAAGAGATTGAAGTCGAAAGAGGGTCGAAGGAGGGGAACTAGGGTTGTAAAGAGAACCTTGTGCAGCCCCAAAACCATGGGCCAGATTTTGAAATCAATGCCCAATCTTCAACTTTGTTAAATATTGCAATAAAAAAACCTCTTGCCAGAGGGTAAATATTCGGATCAACAAATATTAAGAGCTTCCACTGAAAAAAATCCTTGAATGGAGATCAATAATCCTTGACCATAGGCCATTAAAATTGCAGATCAAACCAACTTCTAAAATTATTTTTCCTCATTCATATCTTTAACCACTAGAGGGGCCTCAATCAAAGGGCCTTCCTGAATATGCATCCTGGAGGAAGATGAACTAGAGTCTAATTTCAAAATATCGTAAAAGGAATGAAGAACTATGACCTTTATAACACCCAATGGAACATTACCAGAGCCAAGAACCATATCCAAGCCCTCCACTTAGAAACAAACCACACACTTAGAAACCACTCACTTAGAAATAAAGGATCTAGACACTTACGAACCTAAATCCAAAGAGATTTGGGAAAATTTTCCATCCACCAAGGGCGTCATGGCAGAAGAAGAGGTTGTTGTGGAGGATGAAGAATTAGAAAATGGATTAACCATAACAAAGGACACTAAAACCGAGACTGAAGCAGAGTAAGGAGGATTCAAAATGTTCTCGACATAGTAAACACCCATATTAAGGATCTGGGACACAGAGGAAGAGGCAGTCAGCTAGGGCTGAACCTTACCATCACATTGAAGCCAACACGTGCAGTTGCCGCTTTAAAAATCCAAAATTATTAAAATATTTTATTATGGTCAACATTAAAGTCACTTTTTCCTTATTTTTCTCTCTATGTACAAGGTTGATATTGAAATATATTAATTAACATACATATTCTGATAGGTGGGTGAAAGCATGGATCTAGGTTACACTTTTTGGTGAAAGACGACACATTTGGTTGGAAAAAAGAATGGCTCGATCGATCCATTTAAGTGCTTAATCGAGCCCTTTTTAAGTGCTTGATCGATCTCCTTTGGTGCTAAAAAGGTAGCTCGATTGAGCCTTTTTTTTTTAATATTTACCACTCCCATGAATTGTGCACGCCATTTACACAGACTGTGGGAGATCGACCAAGAGTTTGAGAGTATTGGAGCTCGACTGAGCAATAGAATGTTCAAATCAATCTCGCCAACCACCCCACAACGTCGCATAGGCTGAAACAAAGGTAGGTACTTTATCCTTCGTCTTTTTTATTTAATTTTTTTTTGGAAATGTAGCATATTAATTTAAAAAAATACAACCATGTACAAAAACCATCAAAACCAATAAATTAAGAAAAAAACAACCATACAAAACCACGAAAACCACAAAAAAGCCCTTCAAAAAACTTAGAAAATCACAAAACCAACCAAGAAAACCATAAAAAAATCTTTTCAAAACAACTTAGAAAACCAAAAAACGAACCTACAAAACCATCCAAAAAACTCTTCAAAGCAACCTAGAAAACACTTCAAAACCACAAAAAAAAAACTATAACTTAGGTTTTAAATTTGTTTCTTACTTGCAATGTTTTATTTATTAAATGCATATTTTTAGATTTTGAATGGTATATATATATATATATATATATATTTTTAGGTTTTAAAGTTTTTCTTTAGGAATTTTGTGAAATAAAATTTCATTTTTTTTTTTGTTATTTAAAATGCATTTTAAATTTCTAGCAAATTTGACTGAAAATATACCCCAAAAAACTCCAAAATAGAAAACAACGAAACTATAACCAATAAATAAGTAAATTAAGAGCTTGAGATTAACATGATGAATATGGTTGCTCATAGTGAACCTTTATTTATAAAATATGAAATTTTATTTTATTTTATTATTTTAAATTTAAATTAATTTATATTTTAAATATTTTTTTAATAATAAATATAGTACGATTCTAGTTTTAAAAATAAAATATTAATATTTAAAGTTAAAAACATCACTATCTATAATTATAACATTTTACATAACATATATATAACTATATAACATAACATATAACTATATTTAACTATTATTTAACTATAACATCACATAGCTATATGTTATGCAACTAGCTCACAAAAAGATAGATCAATGACTTAAAAAGTATCATCTTCGAGGGGGGAACCACTTTTATATTACATAAATGAACAATTCTTGGATGATACAAATGACAAGACCACATTTTTATATATAATAGTCTAAGGGGTCAAAATATAATCAGAGCCTACATAACAATAGTAATTTAAGAGAATAACAATAAAAATAGTGGACCACTGTGGGGCACAACAATAACAATATGGGGGCTACATGGGCACAACAATAACAATAAGGTGGCTACACTAACAATGAAAATAAAGGGGATACAGTAATATTATAGGGACATAACATGTCCCTCTCCTTCAAAAAAATGTTGTCCTCAATGCTTGAGTAGTTATAAATGCTTCTATATAAAATTATCATCCTTCTATGTGGAATCTTTAGCGGGTAAGTTCTTCCACTTAATGAGATACTCTGAAATTGATCAATTCCACAACTGTCAGGTTCTTGTTTCCGTGATTGCTTCAAACTCAAATATGATTTTTCCTTCTTCGTCATTTTCTGGAAACATTGTTTGAACTAGAAGCTTGTCACCGATAACCTTTTTTAAGCATGAAACATAGAAAATTGGGTGTACTCGATAAGATGCAGGAAGCTCCAATTTGTATGCCATAGTACCAATCTTTTACAATACATTGTAATGACCATGGTACTTAGGTGATAATTTATTATCCTTCTTAGCTTGCTTGAAAGACATTTGTTTGTATGGTTGTAGCCATAAAAGTACCCAGTCACCTACATCAAGAGTTGGAGAGATTGTTTTTTATGCTCAATGAGATATTCCACTACTTGAACCTTAGAATTTTATCTTAAAGATGATGTGATGGATGATGGATAATATCCATAAAGTGCCATAAATGGGGTCATTTTTACTGCAGTATGGAAGGAAGTGTTATACCACCATTCCGCTAGAGGTAACCACTTGACCCATTGTGTTTGTTTATCAGATACAAAGCAATGAATATATCTTTCCAAAGATTTGTTCACTATCCCAATTTTCCCATCAGATTGAGGATGATAAGATGACCTATGAGTTATTTGAGTACTAATACAAGAAAATAATTCCTTCCAAAACTTTCTAGTGGAAATGGGATCTCTGTCACTTACTATAATATTTGGGTTTCCATGAAGCTTTTGAATTGTTTCCATAAATGCAGTAGCAACTATGCTAGCTTTAAAAGGATGAGATAATGCAAAAAAGTGTGCATACTTGGTAATCCTATCAACTACCACCATGATGACACTCTTTTCTTCAGACTTGGGTAAACCTGTGATAAAATCTATTGAGACCTCCTCCCAACACTGACTTGGAATGGCTAAAGGTTGTAATAGACCCAGGATATTAATTGTCTCAACTTTATTTTGTTGGAAAACCAAACATTCTAACACAAACTTCTGAATAGATTTAAGGCCATCCCAAAAAAGTTCCTTCTTGACCCTATGGTAAGCTTTTAAAAATCCTGAGTTCCCTTCTAAGGGAGAAGTGTGCAATTCCAAAAGAATCTTTTATTTCAGTTGGGAATTCTTACAAAGATATAAGCGATCTTTGTACCATAATGAATCATTTTTCCAGCTAAATGTATAAGATGTACTGAGATCTTGCTGCAACTTTTGAATGAGTGAACACACCTCTTCATCATTCTTTCATATGTTCCTTGCCTTGGTTATCCACTCAGATTGGAAAATAGAAATTATACAAAGAAATGCTTCCACATCCTCATCCTTTCTTGAGAGTGCATCTTCAACAACATTTTTCTTCCCTTTCTGTAGATAATTTCAAAGTCATAACCCAACATCTTTGTCTCCAATTTTTGCTGCTCGTCAGAAGATAATATTTGTTCCAAAAATTATTTAAGACTATCATGATCTGTTTTTACCTTCAAGTGTCTTCCCATTAGGTAAGGCTTCCATTTATTTAGTGCATGTAGCATTTCCAACTTTTCCTTCTCATGAATAGGTTTGAGTAAATACTTTCCTTTGATTATAGAAATTTCAAAAGCAACGAGTCTTCCTTCTTGCATTAAAACAACACCAATTCTATTTCCTAAGGCATCACATTCCACAATAAAAGGTTTTGTGAAGTTTGGCGTAGCTAAGATTGATGCTTGGCACATTGCCTCTTTAAGATGTTCAAAGGCCTTCATTGGTTTTGAAGTCCAAGAAAATGCATCTTTCTTCAACAATGATGTTATAGGTGCTGTTATTCTCCCATAATGCTTAACAAACTTGTGATAATACCCTCTCAACCCAAGAAATCCTCGAAGATGCTTTATGGTTGTGGGGATTTTCCATTCTTTAATGGCTTTAATTTTGTTAGGGTCTACCTTAACACCATCATGAGATACAATATGACCCAAATATTCCACGTCTTATGCTCCAAAGAAACATTTGGAGGTTTTTGCACATAATTATTTCTCCTCCAATAGTTTGAGCACCCTCCCAACATGTTGAATATGATCCTTCCAAGACTTGTTGTAGATTAGTATATCATCAAAAAATACTAACACAATTTTTCTAAGGAAGGGTTTGAAAACGGAATTCATCAAACCTTGAAATGTGGAAGGTGCATTAGTAAGGTCAAAAGGCATGACTGAAAATTCATAATGAACCTCATGAGTTATGAATGTTGTTTTCAGAATGTCTTCAGTCTTCATTCTAATTTGATGATATCATGAAGAAAGAGCCAGCTTGGTGAAGTAAATTGCTCCATGTAATCCATCAATGACAAGAATGGGAAATTTATGTTTAATAGTGAGCTTTTTGAGCTCCCTATAATCCACACACATATGCCATGATCCATCCTTCTTGTGCACCAATACTAATGGAGTAGAGAAATAACTTTGACTAGGTTGAATTATACCAACCTCTAGCATTTTTGCAACCATACGTTCAATTTCACTCTTTTTGGGCATAAGGATATCTATAAGGCCTGATATTTGGAGGAACACCTCCTGGAATTAAATGAATAGCATGATCATGATCACAAATAGGTGGGAGGCCTTTTAGAGTTTCAAACACCTTGGAATGATTATCCAAGACTTTTTGGAGATCTAGAGAAATAAATGATTTCGATGTTTGAACCTCTAGTGAGCATAATTGTGAAATTCCACCCCATTGTTCTTTCTTTAGAAGATTTTTCATGCCATTAGAGCTAATTATCTTTCCCTGTTTCCCTGCAATACCCCTTAATTCAACTTCCTTTCCTTCCAAAAATAAATTCTAGAAAAGTTCTTGAAAATTGAAATCTGTCATCCCCAAAGATTGTAACCATTGGAATTCTAGTACAACATCAACACCACCCATTGGAATGGAGAGAATTGGACTATTCAATACATATTCGCCCATGGTTAGCTTGATATTATGGTGCTTTCCAAAGCAATTTATAGTTCCTCCATTTGCAACCATCACTTGACACTCTGGTGTTGGATATAGGAAGAAATTCAATTCCTTGGCTATCTTACAATGAATAAAATTATGGGTACTACTTGAATCAATCAACACTATTACCTTTTTCTTCTTGACATATCCTTCTATATTGAGAGTTCGAGGAGTGGTAATTCTTGCCAATGCATTACAAGATATGGTCAAATTCATTTCTTCTTTTTCTAGGGTTGGTTTTTGGTGTATATCCTCCTCTTTTGATGTTTCTTGTTCCCTTTCTTCCTCCTCTTCACAATCTATGTATAATAATTTTTTCTGAACACACTTATGTCCTTTAGTGTATTTTGTCTCACAATTGTAACAAAGCCATTTTTCTGTTTTTTCCTTCAATTTTTGTGGTGTTAACCTTGTAGGTTGTGGAAGACTAGGAGCAACAACACTTCCATCTTTATAGTTGTGAGTGGTAGACTTCCTTGTTGCCATAATTTTTCTTTCAAATTTTTTTGCCACCCTGAATGCCTTCACTAATGAATCAGGTTCCCAAAGATGAACCTCATGTTGGATGTTATCTTTAAAGTTCATATAAAGACACCAATCCTATGCTCCTCTGGAATATCGGTTACTCTAATATTTAATTTTTGTAAGTATTCAATGTGATTCTCCATTGAACCCTTTTGTTTGAGATTTATCAATTGGCTAAAGAAGGTGTTTCTCTTTGTATATTCTATTTATGCTATCATTTCATCTGTAAAAATTGACCAAGTGACAAGTGGTTTACGAGAACAAATCCATAAATACCATAAAAACTGATTGGGTTCTAAATATAAATATTCAATACATACCTTTTGTGAGGGTTGCACATCCTGTAGATCAAAATATTGCTCCATCTATAGTATCCATGTTACTAGATCCTTTCCATCAAAATTCATCATATATATCTTTGGAATGTAGCGGTTATTAAACCACACATTGGAGTCTCGAAAATCATAATTCATATTAATTTTTTCCTCATCATGATTTTCATGGATTACCTTGTCATCACCGAGAAGCATTTCTTACAACAACTTTGTCAACCCTTCCAACTTGACATTCATCGCATCCTTGTCTAATTTAAAAAATCCATGTTGCCTTTTATACCATCCATGTTCCCTTTTAAGCCATCCATGTCATCTTTGGTTTCTCTTTGTGAGAGTGAAATTTGTTGGACTTGGTCCCGTAATTTTGATATATCATGTTGCAATTCTTCCTCTTCATGCATCATAGTAGAGCTTTATGAGGGCTTAATGGGTGTATAATTATTTTGTTTGGGAGTATTCCCTTTGAATCACTTCAAACTGATTTTTGAAATAAAAGTTATGAAAAATAAAAAAAATACATACATTTTTCTTTCTTTTTAGGAGCTCGATATATCAAAATTTTGTCTCTAAAATTTCGTATCTCTAAGGTCTGAACTTTCATCTTGTGGTATCCCTATGAGTCTTCTTTTCAACCCCATAAGTCAAATCGATATTGGATTCTTCAAGGAAGAGTTATTCCCAATCTCCAATGATGACTTGATTATTCATTGGTTTAGTAGAGTGAACATGTATGGAGTGCCACGTGTCATTTTTGTTGAGTTTCGTCCCTGAAAATGATACACAAAAATCTAAAGTTTGTTCCATTTCATCCACTTTTGATGAAATTCAAATTCGATGCTCAGAGAGAAATTTATGACGATTTTCCCTAGGTCACCTATTTGAGTTTGAATTATGGAACCTACAAAAACCCTAACTTCCTCGGATAATATCTCCGGAAATATAGAGAAAAATATTTTAAATTTGGACACGAATTGCATCAAGATTTTTACTCCATGTGGTCAAAATTTCAGCTTCTGAATCCTCGTAGAAAAAAAATTATAGCGAAAATGCCAAGATGACCTGTTTGGAGAAGCAAAACCTTAGAACCCAAGGCTCTGATACCAAATATTATGCAACCAACTCACAAAAAGATAGATCAATGGCTTAAAAACTATCCTCTTCTAGGGAGAAACCACCTTTACATTACATAAATGGAAAATTCTTGGATGATACAAATGAAAATACCTCCTTTGTATATATAGGAGTCTAAGGGGTCATAATATAATCACAGCCTACATAAAAATAATAATGTAAGGGCACAACAATAACAATAGTGGGCTACTATGGGGCACAACAATAACAATAGTGGGCTACTATGGGGCATAACAATAACAATATGGGGGGTACACTGACGATAATAATAAGGGGGTCACACTAGTATTATAGGGACCTAACACTATATATTATAGTTCTATATATAAAATATATAACATAGGATAGTTTTACAACTATTTAACATAACATAACTTATTATTTAACATTAAAATATAACATAAAATTAGTTAACATAACATACCATGGTTCTATAATTATTTAACATCAAGTTATATATATATATATATATATATATATATATATATATATATCTTATTTTTTAACATTTAACATAACATGTAACTATAACTAAATGGTTCATAACATAATTAGATAGCTAGATGTATAATTTAACTATTATACTATAACATCACACACACACACACACACATATATAGAATTTAACATATAACTATATATATAAGTTCATGTTTCAACAATGTGTCATTGATAGATACATTAAATCCATCATGAAAAGTGCATTTGGTCTAGTGAATAAATACATATAGACTCTTTTCTAATTTGTACCATATTGTTTCGTTATGTAGTGTGTTGTACAAGAAACATGGTCTTCATGTGCTTGCACTCATGTGCCAAAATCAAACATTAAGAACAGAAAGCCTATTGTAGTTTTTGGTTTGAATGATATTTTATTAGTGTTGTAAATAGGTTTATTTCAAATTTTTACTTCTATATTTACATATTTATGCGCTATGAATAAAATGCAATATCTAGAAACGTGAAAAAAATGTGAGGGTAGATTTAATCACTTCTTTCGATTTTGTTTACATGGAACTCAATGTAATTTGGTTGTTAAATTATCAAAAAATTGATTCTAAAGTTTAGGAATTCAACTAGATTATTCGGCTTGAGTTTAGAAATGGTTTGTTTATCAACATTTTTTCCTTGGATTAGTTTATTTGTATTATATGTAATATGTTGAGGCATCCCATATACGGTAGTGTGAGAGGTTTTATTATATGTGGTAGACGTGGTTGGGCTCGTGATAGATCATGTAGCCCATCGAGATTTCATGTTCCCCTCGTATACCTTAACTCCGACACCAGTCAGAGTTTCATAGGCAGTGTTTCTGTCTCTATTAATGACTATGCTACATTCTGTGGACCTTCTTCACCCATTTCAGGTACACCTCCTGCAATTTTAAATCCTCTTTAAACTTTATGTGTTTATGTATTGAAATTTTGTTTAATTTTTAAATTATTTTCAATTGGTGTGTTTGAATTTAATGTATATTTTATTATGCTTCCAGTTTGTTAATTATATATATGTTAAATAATGTTTATGATTTACAGGTCCTCAACAAGCCAAAGCTGAGGATCAGAGTGCAACATCGATCCCTCCGTGGGATGATGCTACAACTAAGATCACATTAGAGGATGTTATGACCCATCATACACAGATCACAACAGATGTAGAGAAGATCCCTACCAATTCACTCACTCATTTTGCATTTCCTTTGATGTTGGAGAGTATCAATAGGTTGATCGAGATAGACTGAAGGTCGGGTCGACATAGCAACATATTACAATCCGTAGAGAGGATCAGGAGGCATGAGGTTAGAGGCCCATATTCTTGGGAGGTGGTGAAAGAGGTCATCAAGGACATTGATGTTTGTGGGGAGTTGTTTGACATCCCTCCGGATCACCCTACTAGACATAAAGGTTCGATTCCACTGAAATATTTTAGGAATGTTAATGTAACCCATTTTTTCTATGATAGATCCATTGGAGCTTGGGGTTAGTTCCCCCACCATGATGAGGTCGCCATTTATTTTTACAATAATTTATATGAAGAGTTCATGTTACATAAGAGACTGGATTACACTAATACTAAATCTCATTATTTTGGACTCAACATGGGACATACCTATGAGCATTAGGGGGATCGTAGGGACCCTGGGCATGTACCACCGCCTCTAAGATTATTTCCACTACTATATTGGAGCTTAGTATTACCAACAAAGCTAAGGATTTGTCACAGTTCAGTGGTGAGATGTGGGAGCCCATTACAAACATGTGGTTATAATTGGCTAGTGTGTGTGTGTTGCATTAGATGGAGAGATTAGGAGACCACCACCACTGCCTCGTGACCCACCAATGCCCTTATGTGATTATGCATTTCTTGTGAGTTTACAATTTGAACAACTTTTGACATATGCATGTATGTATCATGATGCCATTTGTGAGACTTGGAGGGTGCACGACCTACGTGACACATACCATGTACATATATACACGAAACATTTGACTCTTATTGTCAAATTATGTATAGTTATTTATATTAAAATTTCTAGTTCATATTGGATTTCATTTATATTAATAAGTTCATGATAACATGTAGACACATCCCAGCTACATGGATGAGCTTATGAGGTCATTTGAGGGGGCAGTTGATCATCCAAGCCATCCTCAACTAGACCATGTTTCCATGGATTCTCCTCCACCTCCATCTCCACCTTTTATGTTCACTAATGTGGAGGGGAGTCAGTATGTACAACCACATAGACAAAAAATTGAGCTAAACTTTTTTATTCCTAAGATTTCAACATTTTCTTTTTTTAAGTTACATAAATATGCTAATTAATTTGTAGACTAATTATAATTTTTCCTTTCCATTGTGTACATAGGCCCATATGTAGAGTGTTGTTGATGCCATTATTATGTGGAGACATGAGTAGGATGTTGGGTTTAGAGGAACTGATGATGCAGGTCCATCGATGCAGCCCCCAATCATTGAGCCACTGGCAGGGGAGAACCAAAACTAGATTCATGCTCAGACCCCCATCCTATCTGACTTGCATTTGGACTCAACTGAGGTTAGTAGATTCATGTATATGTAATTAAGAATGTGGTTCAATATCATTTATTTCCATATTGTTTATTTTGTACAAATACTGATCTAATTAGTTTGAATTTGAATGTGTTATATTGTAGTACCAGCTTACGAACACTTACTTTTCAAGACAAAACTCACATAGGAATTCTGGTGGTACTTAGAGTGTCATAGTTTGTATATTTTCAAGCTCATTTCATAGGGCATATTCACATGTGTGATATAACCTTTGTATATTTTCATACATGGATAATTTATGGATGTACATCATGGAAATTATTTTAGTTTATGGATGTTTATTATTTCAGTTTATGGATGTTTATTATTTCAATTTATGAATGTTCATGTGATGTTTCTAATTTGTATATATTTTCATATGGATAGTTTATTTATACATGTATTCACTATTTCAATGTATGGATTTGTATTAATCTTGTTTATGGATTCTCATTAATTTTTTGAAGTTTATGGGCTGTTAAAATTATTTCACTAATTTAATATTTTTTATATATACTATAACTTTTATTAGTAAATTATATGTTCAATTTTGATTTCCAATTTCATAGACTAAGAAAATAAGCACAATCTTAAGTTATGATGCAAGTCACTTTGATACTTAAAATGAACTAAAATATATCATGTATCAATTTTAAATTGAACATGGAAAGAATTGAAAGAATTGCAATCATGATTTATATTGGCTTGTAGAAAGTGTCTTTTAGTGCAATCAACATATATGTTATTACAATTCAATTTTAAAATAAATTATTTGAATTATAAAGTCATCCGTATTATCTCTGTAACACACACACACACACACACACACACACATATATATATGAATTTTTTTGTTACCTGCCCATATACCATTGCATGGACAACTTTTTTAAGTATTTCAATTAATTTCTTATTTCAAGGTTCAACTAAAAAACACAAATATGATTGAAATAAGTTTTATTCAATTTTAATATTAGAACATGTCATGTAAACAACAAATAGGTTTTATTCAACATTATTTATTTTGAGATTATCTACAAGAGCTTAGTGATAACATGATTTAAGTCAATCTTATTGAAATTTAATATATAATCCAAACAACAATATATGGCATTTTTTCTATAATTTTATATAATGTTATCAACTTTCCTAAATTCACAAGTAGTTATCCAAGTATTTCAATCAATTCCTTATGATGTAAATTTAAGTTTTCTTCAAATTTTAAAAACTCAAATATGATTAAAATAAGTTATATATTCAATTTTAAAAGATGTGGAGATGCAAAAGTTACAAATACAAGTTTTATTCAATTATATTTTATTTGAGATTATCTACAAAATCTTAGTCATAATGCACGTTGTTAATATTTTTTTTTTCTTACACTGAAATCAATGCACAATTTTAAACTAATTACCTTGAAATTAATGTACACCATATATCTAGTTACATCATTTATTATAAATCAACATCTTCACTGAAATCAATGCATCTAATGCAACCAATCATATATGATGAGAAATCATCTACACTAAAATCAATGCGTCTAATGCAAAAAATCAAATAGGATTAGAAATCAAAATCTACACTCAAATCAATGCATCTAATGTTGCAAGCAATCAAATAGGATTAGAAATCAACATCTACACTAAAATCAATTCATCTAGTGCTAGAAATTAAATAGGATTAGGAATCAACACCTACACTGAAATTAATGCATCTAATGCAAGCTCAATCAAACAAGATTATAAATTAACATCTTTAATGAAATGAATGCATTTGATGAAAGAAACGAAATAGAATTAGAAATCAACATCTGCACAATAATCAATGCATCTAATTTGCAAGAAATCAAATAGGATTAGAAATCAACATCTGTATATTCAAATCAATGCATCTAGTGCAAGAAATTTTCTTCCCTTTCTCTCCCCCCCACTATATTGATATCTACCTCCATATGTCCTTCTTTTTCTCTCTATATCACCCCTGAAAACACATGCTCTCTCTCTTCATATCTATCTATCTCTCCCTCCCTCCCTCTATCTCTCTCTTCTTCTCTCTCTCCCCCTTCCATCTATATATATCTATCTCTCTCTGTCTCTCCTTCTTCATATATCTATATGACCTCATAAAAATACACATTATTTCTCCATATATATCTATATATCCCTCCCTCTCCCTCTCCCTCTCTCTCTCTCTTCCCCTTCTCTCCCTCTGTTTCCCCTTTATCTCTCTTCCTTCCTATTATCCTCTCTCCCTCTCTTTCCATCTCCCTTGTCACTACCTCTCTCTTTATCCATCTATTGTAGTGGCTACAACCACCCTCCAAATTTTTTCCTTAGCTTCATTTTGGAGCCTCCCTACCAACCTTTTACAGCAACATGTCTTGCCTTGGCAAGTACACATGCTTCAATGATTTTCTTGTAGAATGACAACCTGTCCATCAAAACTTGTTGCATCCCCCACACAAGTTGTTTCATCGAACTTGGTCCAGCTTCATGCTAAGCAAATCCCTCAAGAATTTGTGCAATTTTTGAGGGGAACCAGGCTTCCCTCCAGAAATTGTACAATTCTGTCTAGCAGCCTGTTGGGCTCTAGAATTGTGCAAATCTTCCTGTCACTGTTCACTGGAAAAATTGTGCAATTCCTCCCAGTAGGACTGCTCAGCCCAGAAATTGAGAAATTATGAGTGACAGTCAGCTGCTCTACCCAGAAATTGTGAAATCCATCTGGGCAGCCAGCCCAGCTCCCTCCCAGCTAAGTAGATTGTTACATGTGTAGTTGAGTTGACCGGTTCCCCCCCGGTACTGAGAAAAGCTAATTTGCATGCATGACATGCTTCTCCTAAGGAAACATTCAAAGGCATCCCTTGATTCAGGGATCTACTTTTAGTATTTGGAGGTTGCATGCAAGGATCATTTCAGAAACCTCCCACCAAGTGTTTCTCTTCCTATATTTGTGGCATGTGCATCACCTCTTCGATTTTATGAAAACTCATGAACCCGATACTACAGAGCTCATTCCTCACATTGACCTCGTAGATCTGACACCCAACATTTCATCTAGGAGTCGTCGGCACATTGAACTCAGTTGTTTTGGGGTAAGCCCACTTTCCATGTCTTGTGTTGTATTTCTGTTGCTTCTTTTGCTTCGCTTTGTGTGATTGTTGTCTTATTGATTTTATTGAGTGTTTGTTGTCGTTTTGATGCATGTTATCTTGTCAAAGAACCATTTCAGTTTTCGTTTGCATCTCACTGTTGTCGCATGCATGACATTGTTTTGCACGGACGGTCGTCGTTGCGGTGACTTACTTCACACACATGCATGCTTTCCTATTTTTTGAATCCCACACTTGTTGTTTGCAATCATTGACTCTTGTTTGCACTCATCTCATCATGCATTCACACTTGACATGTTTTCAGTCGCCCATCATCCAGATTAGGTTGCCTTGGCCCGGACTGTTCCTTGCCCGGCTGGCACTAGGCATTTCTGGAATCGAAGGCTCGGCCTTCCCTCCAAAAATTGCGCAAGTCTAGCCAGACACTGACCTGCAGGTGTGAATTGTGCAATTCTTGGAGGTAATGTCCTGTTGGCCCCAAAAATTGTGTAATGCAGTTTGTTGGTTGCATGTCATTGTTGACTGAAATTGTGCATTACGAAGTTTCAGTCCTCAATAGGCTAAGTTGGAATGTACATTGCGCAGTTTCAGTGCTTAGCAAGCTAGGCTGGACTTTGCATTGCATAGTTCCAACAATTAATCAGCCTACTGACAACCCGAACTATACCTTGTGTAATTTTAGCAATCACTCTCCTGACCTCCCAACGAAAATTGTGCAACCTTCATGATTAGTCACACAGGTATGTTGCAAGTCAGTTATCAAGTTTGTTTTGGTTTTCGACTAATAGATTGCTTTCCATGAGTGTTGCCATGTCTCAAGGTATTGCAAGTGTTCATCTGCCTCTTAGCAACATAGGTACAATGGTTTCCAGGAGAGTAGAGTCGAAGACACCGTTGATAGCACACTTGGGGATGCTGTCGATGAAGTGTCTAGGAACTTGCCTACCCACGAAGGCATCGAGTTGTTTGTAGACAAGGACATCAAGGTATGATGGCAATAGCATCACAACAAGCAGCACGTCTACAACAACTGAAGGCAACATATCAGATACAACGAATGCAAGATTAAGTTTGTTGATGACATAGAAGTGGAACAAAGTTTCCAGCTCAAGTAGATCCACTTGTGTTGAAAGAAAATTTGGAGACTCAGGCTATGAGGTGATAGCGTGACATGAAGATTGCGTGAAGGTAGAGAACAAAACAAAGAAGGATTTGCATGTGCTGAAGTAGAAACTCAAGGAAGAACAGGAGTTGCATAGACGAGAGAAAGATTTGTAGCAGGAACAGGTACAGCGAGAGGCGCAACATGCACAGATGGATGACACTGTTCCTGTACAAGTTATAGATCCATGCCAATAGCTGGCATGGAGCAAAAAAGGTGAGAAGTGTTGTTGATCACATGCAAGGTAATTCAGTAACATGCATGTCAATTGTGCACATGCATGCGATCCAATCCATTTGGCACACTTACTAAGGTGAAGATAAGAAGAAAGTCTGATTGGAGATGGACATGCAGTTGACAGTTGATGCGCATGACCACCAACACACACTGGAAGATCAGCACAGACACTATACATCAGTGTGTTTCCGGTTCGGCCGCACCCAAGAATACCATGCACATGCTAGCAGATGAGTTGGATGGAGTAGCCATACTAATGCACCCAGATGCAATTGAGGCAAGAGTTCACTTCAACAAGATGTCTCCATTGAGTGCATGCACACCATCACGGATGACCAAGCTTGGCATCAACTCACCACCTTCACCATCACAAGCATGTCAAAGAGTTGGTCTCACCACAATGGACCGAGTGTCAGTGATGTCTTGCATGGCTTTCTCAAGCCATATTGTCTCACATGGGCACATGTGCATTGTAATGTAATGTCTTGTCAAGTGGAAGTTCAAGTGTCGATAGTTGGATGTAACAGTCATAGAGCAGATGAAGAGTCATGAGGGTAGTTGATTTGTCACAAAGGGGAATGTCAAGGGCCACCCCACCCTTTGCTATAAATAGTCCCTCATAACTCATTGTAGAGGATTTGATGGGACTATCTTAGAGAGAGCTTGGACAATATTGTAACAAGCCTTGGCTTCTCCACTGCGCAGAGCTAGTACATCTCTTTGGAGGAGAAGGTGGTTGTGGGTATAACATTCCACTATTGGAACTAGTGGTTGGACATGGATGTATTGTATGACTGGAACTTACACTTCTTAATATAACATAGCCAACACGTTTCATGCATATGTTGTATTGTATTCTATGCTATCTAGTTTACTCTAAATGATATATGTATTTGTTTGCTTACGCATGCATGTATGGACTATTCTATATAAGTATGCATGAATATTTCTAAAATGTGTTGTTGGTTTAACCATCACTTTGGATTACTCGCTAACTTGCTTTCTAGCTTGTGATGCATCTTTTCTCGTGAGTTCCCTTCCAAGCCACATACTATTACAAGTTTCCAAGGGGCGCACTCACCTCACCTTCAGTGTGTTAGAACCTCTCATGCACTGTCCTTGACTTACTACAGTTGTCACAACCTTGCTACAAACAGGGACATCTTACTTACCTCTGTGCGAAATCACGGTCAAGGCATTACCATACAACCCACTATTGGGACTCCTACACCAAACGGTTTGAGGTCTAATTGGGAGTTCTTACTAGGGAGATCCCCTAACATGTTGGCAGGTCCAGCATCATCAACATTTTTGGTGCTAGAAGGAGGGTCAGATGATAAGCTAAGACCTCATCACCTATTTTGAAGTTTTTCATATCTTTCATGGAGTCTTGCACCTCCTCCCTCCAAGATGCTTTTTGCATGCCGAATCTGTTACCATCATGAGGGAGTTCTTTGATCTATTGTCCACATACACGTATTATGGTGAAGACGAAGTGGCTTGGCCTGATTTCTTACATGACTTCCTTGCCTTGCTTCACGAGGATGAAGGATGTTCTGATGAATAGGCTAGCCTGCTGCTTACTTACACACTTTGTGAATCTCCACATCGGTGGTTGTGCAACCTACTGGCTGATAGCGTGCTCTCACTTGAGCACTTATGTGATCTCAGTGAAGACACTTTCTATCATTTTGGACCAGAACATCTTGACCAAAAACTGTTGCAACAATGGAAGGCTCCACATGAATCGCCTATGGATTATTGGAAACACTTCCGTGATACGCAGTTTCAAGCTCCGAAGTGCAAGATGAAATTTCCCTATCTTTGGGATAGATTCAAGTATTTCCTTAAGAAATTTTCCCATCCCAAGAAGAAGTTCAAGCTCAAGCCCTGCTCAACATTCTTCAGTGATGGAGCTGCGCAATCACAGACAAACACGGTCATTGTCACAAGTGACTGTCTGTCATCCCCTCATCAAATAGCTCCACCATCACAGAGTGATGTGAGAGAGCATGAACACACATTTGTCGAACCTTCACATCCTCCTGACATCTCTCCTTCTGATTTTTGTGCAGACTTGGTTGTGAGTCCCATACCTCGTCACATGTATTTTGTACCTCAACCTCCATCTTTGTATTCTGATCATCCTCCAGATGACACTATCTTGTGTTATTCCATTCCAGACTCTACACTTGTTTTGAACAAGGATCGATCTATCGATGGAGTTGGTGTTGCACAACAAACATGCGCTAGAATTCATGAAGACCATGATGGGGAGCTTGAACATCCACCGATAGTAGGGGACCATTCCTGTCCGTCTATACCTCCTTCGTTTCTTCTTGACATCCTTGTTGATCCTGCCATCCCTGATTTTCCATGCGCATCTCCATCCACAGATGTACCCATTGTTGATCATTTTTAGGACACACTGGATGTTAGTCCATCATTTCAATGACAGAGAGGAAAAATCATTCATTGAAATTCCACTTGATCTTTCATCTACTTTTTCTGGAAATGCAGAGGGTGAACATCCTTTCTTCTCATCTACCCCTTTGTGTGATTCATCAAATCATGAGGATGCCGACCAACATCCTGAGTTTTCTGATCTTGGCTATCATGATATCTTTAGCTCATTATCTAATCACAATGTTGATTCATTCGTTGTTAATCCATCTAAGCCATTGGTCTATGATGATCTATCTATCGATGAAGTTGAAACCCCCCAGACTATTGAGGCACTTTAGCCCGAGCTGATGGTTATGTCAGGCCCTCGCTGTCTTGAGGTGAGTCTCACTTCCGAACAAGAAATTTTTCAAACACATAAGGCTCCTCATCACTCTTTTGTATGCATTGAAGAACAATCCAACACTCAGATTTCACTTCCTCCACTCAAACTACACGATCCCATCACTCATGCATTGGAGGAATCTTACATAGAAAGCACACTTGCGTAACATAAGTGGTCTACCTTTTTCATGTTTGCTTGTGTGTCATGGTCAAGGGAATGCATACACTCAACATCTACACGCAGTATAGCAAAACACTGTTGCAAGTCCATAGAGTGCATGTCATGCGTTTTCACTCATTTTTGTTCTATGGACACCTATAAGCTCAGAGTATGTTTGTTTTCACTGTTGTATCTTTCACATTTGTTGGTTCACACAACTGGGTTTCTTGCTGACCAAGCCTTCACCAACATGGCTCAACCAATGCATTGGTGGCTGGATTGGAAATATCAATTCACGTGATCAGGACCATGCACTATTAGCTTAGGAGTAGGAGTAGTGTTTGCTTTCAGTTTGCTTGCTTGCATGCTTGTTTTCTTTATTGCTTCGTTTGCTTGTTTGTGTGCTTGCTTGTTTTCTTACTCACTTTGCTTTTTCATTTACTTCTGCTTCTGCTTTGCTTTGTTGTTTGTTTGCTTGTTTTCATTCCCAGGTTAGTTTCGCATGAAACCAGGCATGACTCTTGAAACAAGTTGGGTAAATTACAAGAGGCCTTGTGTAGCTATCACTACTTGGTTATTTGTCATCATGCCTTTGTATGAAGAACTTGTTAATTTTTGTCCATGATACGTTGATGGAAAATACGTACTATTCAAAATGAACCTTGGTGAAAACACAATGCTTGTGCAATAAGTAGTGTCACCTACTCTAGTCAGTTGTTTTTGGGTTAACCCTTGTCAGCTCAGTCAAGTATAGTAAGGTGAGGCTTAACAGGAATGTCAGAGGTATATAATAAACTAATTCTTTGAAGGAACAAACTCTTCTGCTCTCAATAAGTTAGGATCCCTCTTCCACCTCTAAAATGAATAAGTGCTATGCAAAATTATGAAAAAATGAAAAAAATAAAAAATGAATAAGGAAAAAGAAGAGAAAGGCTTCCTACACACAGAGGTTATGCAAGTAAATCCGCCAAGATACTAACCATGCTCATTGGCAGTGGAGCGATACTTGTGTTCCTATGTGACTCCGCTAGGGTACTATCGAGGCTTGCTAGTAGCAGAGCAACACCAGAGATGAAACTAAGACTATGACGACCATAATGCTTGCGCACCAATATACCCCTCAACCCCAATCGAAACAATTGTGTTGGCTTGGCTTGGAGTGTGTGTCAATTGACTAAGAGCTTGGCAGATGCTACATCTTACTATCAAGCAAGTGTGGAAACCAAGACGAATTGAGAAATTAACAATACTTCCGGAGGTGTTAGACTTACTTTTCATGAACAAGGTCCATTTAGAGAGCTGGAGTTCTACTAGTGTGTCGCCAAGTGTTGTAGCAGATACAACCACCCTACAAAAATTTTCCTTAGCTTAGTTTTGAAGCCTCCCTACCAACCTTTTACAATAGCATGTCTTGCCTTGGCAAATACACAAGCTGCAGTGTTTTTCTTGCAGAATGACAGCCTGTATTTCAAAACTTGTTGCATCCCCCTCACAAGTTGTTTCATTGAACTTGGTCCAGTGATAGGCTGAGTAGCTCCCTCAAGAAATTGCACAATTCTGGAGGGGAACCAGTCTTCCCTCCAGAAATTGCGAAATTCTGTCTAGTAGCCTGCTGGGCTTTAGAATTGCGCAAATCTGCCTATCACTGCTCACTGGAAAAATTACGCAATTCCTCCCAGTAGGATTGCTCAACCCATAAATTATGCAATTTTGGGCAGCAGCCAGCTGCTCTGCCCAGAACTTGCGCAATCCCTCTGGGCAGCCAGCCCAGATCCCTCCCAGAAATTCACATTTTTTCCTCCTAGCTGAGCAAACTATTGCATGTGCAGTTGAGTTGACCAGTTCCTCCCCGGTACTGAGCAAAGCTGATTTGCATGCATGGAATGTTTCTCCAAAGGAAGCATGCAAAGGCATCCCTTGATTCAGGGATCTACTTTTAGTAGCTAGAGGTTGCATGCAAGGATTATTTTAGAAACCTCCCACCAAGTGTCGCTCTTCCTAGATTTGTGGCATGCACATCACATCTTTGATTTTATCAAAAAGCATGAACCAAATGTTGCAGAGCTCATTCCTCACATCAACCTCGCAGCTCTCACATCCCACATGGAATCTAGGAGTCATCAACACATTCAACTCAACTGTTTTGGGGTAAGCCCACCTTCCATGTCTTTTGTTGCATTTTTGTCACTTTTTATGTTTCACTTTGTGTGATTGTTGTCTACTTGATTTCAGTGAGCACTTGTTGTCATTTTGATGAATGTTAGCTTGTCAAAGAACTGTTTTAGTTTTTGTTCACATCTCACTGTTGTCAAATGTATGACATTGTTTTGCACGGATGGTTGTCATTGCAGCGACTCGCTTCACACACATGCATGCTTTCCTGTTTTCTGAATCCCACGCTTGTTTTTTGCATGAATGATCATTCACTCTTGTTTACACTCATCTCATCATGCATTCACACTTCTTATGTTTTGAGTCACTCGTCGGCCAAACTGGGCTGCCTTGGCTCAGACCGTCCCTTGCCCTGCTAGTACTGTGCATTTCCAGAAGTGAAGGCTCGACGTTTCCTCCAGAAATTGTGCTAGTCTAGCTAGGCACTGAATTTCAGGCATGCATTGCGCAATTCTTGGAGGCAGTGTCCTGTTGGCCCCAGAAACTGTGCAATGCATTTTGCTAGTTGCATGTCACTGCTAATTAAAATTGTGCATTGTGCAGTTTCAGTCCTCAGCAAGCTAGGCTAGACTGTGCATTATGCAGTTCCATTAGTCAGTCAACCTACTGATAGCTCAGACTATGCCTTGCGCAGTTTTGGCAGTCAGTCTCCCGACCTCCCAACGGAAATTGCACAACCTTCATGATCAGTCACACAGGTATGTTTCAAGTCAGTTCTCAAGTTCGTTTTGGTTTTCGATGAACATATTTCTTGCCATGAGTGTTGTCATGTCTCTAGGTATCGCAAGTGTTCATCTGTCTCTCAGCAGCACAGGTGGATGCAGTCGTTCAAGTGTCTAGGAACTGTCCTACCCACGAAGACATCAAGTTGTTCGTAGACAAGGACATCAAGATATGATGGTAGAAGCATCACAACAAGCAACACCATCAACAACAGCTGAAGGCAGCATACTTGATGCAACGAATACAAGAGGAAGTCTTTTGATGACATAAACACAGAACAAAGTTGCAAGCTCAAGCAGATCCACTTGTGATGAAGAAAACTTTGGAGACTCAAGCTATGAGGTGACATTGTGACATGAAGATTGTGTGAAGGCTGAGAATGAAATAGAGAAGGAGTTGCATGTGCTGAAGTAGTATCTCAAGGAAGAATAGGCGTTTCATATACGAGAGAATGAGTTATAGCAGGAACTGGTACGTCAGGAGGCACAACATGCACAGAAAGATGAAACTGCACCCGTACAAGTTATAGATTCATCCCAACAGCTGGCATAGAGCAGAAAAGGTGACCAGTGTTATTGATCACATGCAAGGGCATTCGGCAAAATGCATGTCAATTGTACAAATGCATGTGATCCAACCCATTTGGCACACTCACTAAGGCGAAGACCAGAAGCAAGTTTGACTGGAGATGAACATGCAATTGACAGTTGATGTGCATGACCACCAATACACACTAGAAGATCATCATGGACACTATGCATCAGTGTGTTTATGGTTTGGACACACCTAAGAAGACCATGCACATGCTAATAGACAAGTTGGATGGAGTAGCTAGACCAATGCACTAGGATGCAATTGAGGCAAGAGTTCGCTTCAGCAAGATGTCACCATTGAGCAAATGCACACCATCATGGACCACCAAGCTTGGCATCAGCTCACCACCTTCGCCATCACAAGCATGTCAAAGAGTTTGTCTCACCACAATGGACCGAGTGTCAGTGATGTCTTGCATGGCTTTCTCAAGCCATATTGTCTCACATGGGCACATGTGCATTGTAATGTAACGGCTTCTCAAGTGGAAGTTCAAGTGTCGATAGTTGGATGTAAAGGTCATAGACTAGATGAAGAGTCATGAGGGTAGTTGAACTATCACAAAGGGGAATGTCAAGGGCCACCCCGCCCTTTTCTATAAATAGTCCCTCATAACTCATTGTAGAGGGTTTTGCTCATCCAAGCTTCCGAGAGGACTATCTTAGAGAGAGCTTGGACAGGTATTGCAACGAGCCTTGGCTTCTCCACTACGAAAAGCTAGTATATCTCTTTGGAGGAGTAGGTGGTTGTGGCTGTAACATTCCACTACTGGAACTAGTGGTTGGACATGGATGTATTGTATGACTAGAACTTACACTTCTTAATATAACAGAGCCATCATGTTTCATGTATATGTTGTATTGTATTCTATGCTGTCTGGTTTACTCTAAATGATATATGTATTTGTTTGCTTATGCATGCATGTATGGAATATTTTGTATAAGTATGTATGAATCTTTCTGAAATGTGCTATTGATTTAACCATCAATTTGGATTGGTCGCTAACTTGCTTTCTAGCTTGTGATGCATATTCACTCGTGTGTTCCCTTCCAAGCTGTGTACTATTACATATTTCCAAGGGACGCACTCACCTCACCTTGGGTGTGTTAGAACCTCTCATGCACCTTCCTTGGCTTACTGCAGCTGTCACACCCTTGCTACCAATAGGGACATCTTACTTACCTCTATGCGAAATTGTGGTCAAGGCATTACCGTACAACCCATTGCTAGGACTCCTACAACAAACAGTCTGAGGTCTAATGGGGACTTCTTATCGGGGAGATCCCCTGACATGTTTTTGGGTCCAGTACCGTCAACACCATCTCCCTTGCCACTCCCTCTCTCTCTCTCTCCACCTTTATATCTCTTTATATCTCTTTCTTCTTACCTCCCTCTCTCTCTCTCCCTCCCTTTCAAGTCCTCTCTTTCTTCCTTTCTCACCCATCTCCCTCTGTCTCTCCCCCACATCACTCACTCACTCACTCTTGCTCTCTCTCAAGCTTCATCCTATAAATTTGTTGACTATCTCCCTCCCTCTCTCATTCTCTCCATTTCTCCTTCTTTGTCTCTCTATCTCACACCCAAACATACACACTCTCTCTCCATCTCTCCCTTGTCACTCCTCTCTCTCTCTCTCTCTCCACCTTTCTCTCTCTATATGTCTTGAACTTATTCCTTCCCTATTTTTTCCTCCAACTCCATATCATGAGCTCCCTCTCTTTCTCAGAAACTCTCTCCTCATCTCCCTATCTCGAGCTTTGTGTCCCCCCTCTCTCTCTTACCCTTCTCTCCCACTCTCTCTCACTCTATATTTCAAAATTTTTAAAATGCTTTGACAATTAATATATATATATATATATATATATATATATATATATATATATATATATATATATATATATATATATATATATATATATATATATATATATATATATCCTACAACAATTTAATTTTTTTAATATAATACATATTTAAAATGCAAGATTTCAAATGTGTATTCAAAGGTATCGCTGCATAGGACCCCAGTTCGTAATGGGGTGACAACACCGCTCGTAAAATATTCGCTGCAGGGGGGTCTGGGTGGGGCGGCTGCGACCTTTGGGAGGCCCCCCCTGGCGGGGGGATTGGGGGTAATGCCACCAAAGCTAAAAATAGATGTAAAATTGCCTTGTAAAATGTTGTAATTTCATAGCCAATCTGAGCCATTCATTAGGTGGATATTTGACCATAGAAGTTATGTTTAATTAGGGTTTTTCCCTAGAAGGCAAGCCCTTGCTATATATGAGGGAATTGTGTTGCGTCTAGGTAGATCTATATTCTAAGTGAGGAAGAGAGAGGAGATTGAGAGAGAAGATGGAATTATAGTGGACCTACTGTAGGTTGTATCTCTTTAGTTTGTTGGATAATATAAAAGGAAGGACTGGCTGTTTCTCCATGGACGTAGCCCAAACTGGGTGAACCACGTATATCTGTGTCTCTCTTGTTTTATGTGTTTTCTGTGTTTATATTTCTGCAATATTTTATGTGTTCCATTTCTCTATAATATATAATTTTCTAACAACTAGAATCAGAGCCGAAGGTCTATTTGGATGATAAACTCGTAGGAGAGAAGGGTTCCTGGTTCGAGTGGGAGAAATGATGGAAGATGGTAGGTTTAGGGTTGAAAAATTGAATGGCCAAAACTACCAGCTGTGGAAGATGCAGATGGAAGATTATTTGTACCAGAGAGATCTGTACCAACCAGTGAGTGGAAAGGCAAAGAAGCCAATGAGTATGATAGACACAGAATGGGATATTCTCGTCAGAAACGCACTTGGAACAATATGGCTGTACCTAGCGGCTTCAGTAAGGTTTAATATTTCAAAGGAAATGAAAACAGAGGGTTTAATGTCGACATTGGCCAAACTATATGAAAAACCCTCGACCTTGAATAAGGTATTTCTTATGAAGCGTTTATTTAATATGAAGATGTCAGAAGGTGGATCTATTGCTGATCATTTAAATGAATTTAATATAGTTACTAGTCAGTTAAGTTCTGTAGGGGTAACTTTTGATGATGAAGTTAGGGCTCTGTTATTTCTGTGCTCATTGCCAGAAAGTTGGAATTGTTTAGTTATGGCCATTAGTAACTTTATCTCTGGATCTAGTACTTTAAAGTTTGATTATGTTGTCGGCGCAATCCTTAGTGAGGAAATGCGACGGAAAAGCTCTGGTGAGACATCAGGTAATGCTTTGATTGCAGAGACTAGGGGAAGAAAAATGGAAAGAGGAAAGAGCCCTGGATATCGCAGTAAGTCAAGAAAAGGCAGATTCAAGTCTAGATCAGGGATAGTGTGCTGGAAATGTTGGAAGAAAGGACACCTGAAGAAAGACTACAATTCTCGGAAGGGAAAAGAAGGAGATGCGCAGAAAGAAAATAATCATGAAGCGAATGTAATAGGTGATGTGTTGCAAGATGCTTTGATTCTTTCTTTAGAAAATATTATTAATTCTTGGGTGGCAGATTCAGGGGCCTCATTACATGCCACACCTGATAGGAAACATTTTCATGATTATGTTGAAGGAGATTTGGACATGTTCGATTGGGTGATGATAAACCCTATAGAATCATTGGAATGGGTACAATTTTCATAAAATAACAGAATGGAAATCAATGGCTATTGAAGGAGGTAAGGCATGTTCTAGATCTGAAGAAAAATCTGATTTCAACAGGGAAGTTGGGGGATGAACGTTGTGTGAGTACTTTTACAGATAAAACCTGGAAGGTCACTAAAGGATCCCTGGTAATAGCAAAAGGAGAAAAGGTTGGTACATTGTATTTATGCAATGTTATTTCGAATTTTGTTAATGATTTAACCTCTACAGGAGAAGATACGACATTGTGGCATCATAGGCTCGGGCACACGAGTGAGAAGGGGATGCAGATTCTTCACTCAAGAAATTTGTTGTTAGTTTTGAAGCATGTTGATTTAAAATTCTATGAGAATTGCGTTTATGGAAAACAAAAGAGAGTTAGATTCCTCAAAGTTGGGAAAGAGAAGAAGTGCAAAAAATTAGATCTTGTGCATACTGATGTATGGGGACCTGCTTAGCTATCATCTCTTGGTGGCTCTCATTACTATGTTAATTTTATTAATGATGCAACCAGAAAAACTTGGATTTATTGTATTCGAAATAAATATAATGTATTTGATACTTTCAAGAAATGGAAATCTTTGGTTGAAAATGAGACAGGAAAAAGGTTGAAGTGTCTCAGATCAGACAATGGAGGTGAATGTTGTAGCAAAGAGTTTGATAGGTACTGTTCAGAGAATGTAATTCGCAGAGAGAAGACAGTTCCAGGAACACCACAAGAAAATGGTGTGTCAGAAAGGATGAACAGGGCAATCATGGAGCGTGCAAGGTGCATGAGATTGCATGCATAATTTCCTTTACAATTTTTGGCAGATGTTGTAGATACTATTGTTTATATAATAAATAGAGGGCCTTCAAGTTCCTTGGATGGTGGTATTCCATAGGAGGCATGGACAGGTAAAAAGGTAAACTACTCATTTTTAAGAACTTTTGGTTTTGAAGCCTTTGTCCACATTAATAAAGAAAATAGAAAAAATCTTGAGGCAAAATCAATGAAATGTACTTTTATTGGATATGGTGTTAATGATTTTGGTTATCACTTTTATGATTATGAAAAACACAAAATCATTAGGAGCAGAGATGTCATATTCAATGAAAAGGTTTTGTATAAGGATCAGCTGCATGAAAGGAAACAAGAAAAAGAAAACAAAGAATACACAATGCTTGATGAGATCACAGAAAAGTGATGGTGCCTGAAAATCATAATGATCAATAGCTAGAACAACAACCACAATAGCAACAAGCACCTCAAACACCTGAAAGTGCTGTTAGAAGATCTACTAGGATAAGTAGACCCCCTGAATGATACTCTCCTTCATTATATTATGTATTGTTGACTAATTCTGGTGAACTAGAATGTTATGAAGAAGTAGTGTAGGTAGAAACCAGGAAGAAGTGGGAGCAAGTCATGAAAGAAGAGATGGACTCCTTAGCACATAACCAGACTTGGGACTTAGTCAGGTTGCCTGTAGGTAAAACAATATTGCAGAATAAATGGGTTTAGAGGTTGAAGGAAAAAAATGGAGGTAGACAAAGGTATAAATCTAGACTTGTGGTGAAGGTGTTTGCACAAAAAAATGGTATAGACTTTGATGAGATATTTTCTCCTGTTGTTAAAATGACTTCAATCAAAACCATTTTAAGTCTAGTAGCAGCGAAAGATTTGCATCTTGGGCAGTTAGATGTAACGACAACTTTTCTCCATGGGGATTTGGAGGAAGAGATATATATGTAGCAGCCAAAAGGATATGAGGTAAAAGGGAAGGAGAAACTAGTGTGCAGGTTGAAGAAGAGCTTATATGGCTTAAAATAGGCTCCAAGGTAGTGGTATCTAAAATTTGACAGGTTCATGTCTTAACAAGATTATACTAGATGTCACTCTGATCATTGTGTTTATCTCAAAAGACAAAATGATGACAACTATATTATATTGTTATTGTATGTAGATGACATGCTTGTTGCAGCTTCTAACATGCAGGAAATAAATGTGCTCAAAAGAAAATTGGCAAACTCGTTTGCAATGAAGGATTTGGGTGCTGCAAAACAAATCCTTGGTATGAAAATAACTAGAGACAGGAAGAATCGCAAATTAACATTGTCTCAAAGTGAGTACATACAAAAGGTGTTGAAAAGCTTTAATATGAAAAATGAAAAACCAATTAGTATACGTTTGGCTAGCCATTTCAAACTAAGTAAGGAAATGTGTCCTAAGACTCAGGAGGAAATGGTTGATATGTCTAAAGTTCCATATGCATCAGCAGTCGGAAGCTTAATGTATGCAATGGTTTGCGCAAGGCCTGATATTGCACATGCAGTGGGATTTGTAAGCAGGTACATGAACAATCTAGGAAAAGACCATTGGATGGTAATAAAGTGGATTCTCAGGTATTTGAGAGGTACCACAAATCAAGCATTATGCTTTGGTGGTTCAAACATTACTCTACAGGGATATGTTGATGCAGATATGGCAGGTGATAGAGATAACAGGAGGAGCACCACAGAGTATGTGTTTACTTTAGGTGGAACAACTATCAATTGGGTCTCAAAAATGCAAATTGTTGTTGCACTCTCAACAACAAAAGCAGAGTATTTTGCTGCTACAGAGGCTAGTAAAGAAATTATTTGGTTACAAAGGTTTTTGGATGAATTGGGTAAGAAGTAGGAGTTAGGCAGGTTATACAGTGACAACCAGAGTGCCATACATCTTGCAAAGAACTCTGCATTTCATTCCAAGACTAAACATATACAACTCAAGTACCATTTCATATGGTCAACATTGGAAGATGGATAGTAGAAGATGGAAAAGATACACACTAGATAGAATCCTGTAGATATACTAACAAAAGTTGTAACCAAGGAGAAACTGAGAGTCTGCTCAGTTTCAATTGGTCTTCAAGTATGATGAAGAACATGAGAAACAACCAGGTCCAAAGTGGATTTATTGTCCAACAAATAAAGCAACAATGGAGTTTCTATAATCAGTCTCCAAGTGGGAGATTGTTGGGTGTGGAGCCTGATTATCTTCTGTATTCAAAGGTATCATTGCATTGGACCCCAGTTCATTGCCACCCATAAAATATTCGCTGCAAGGGGGGTCCTTGTAAAATGTTGTAATTTCATATTCAATCTGGTTCGTTCATTAGGCGGAGATATGACGGTAGAAGTTATGTTTAAATTAGGGTTTTTTGCCCTATAAGGCAACCCCTCACTATATATGAGGGAATTCCATTATGTCTAGGTAGATCTATATTATGAGTGAGGAAGAGAGAGGAGATTGAGAGTGAAGAGGGAATTACAACAGATCTGTTGTAGGTTGTATCTCTTCAGTTTGTTGGATAATATAAAAGGAAGGACTAGTTGTTTCTCCGTGGACATAGCCCAAACTGGGTGAACCACGTATATCTGTGTCTCTCTTGTTTTATGTGTTTTCTATATTTATATTTATGCAATATTTTATGTGTTCCATTGCTCTGTAATATATAATTTTCTAACAATATATATATATATATATATATATATATATATATATATATATATATATATATATATATAGATATATATATATATATATATATATCTTACAACAATTTAATTTTTTTATATAACACATACTTAAAATGCAAGATTTCAAATGTGTGTAATGTACATTCACCTGGAGGGGAAATGATATTTTTTCGTGAAAATATTATCTAAAAACTTCCAAAATAATAATGTTCCAGCTACCTCCATCAAAGATACATAGAGCGCTCCATGTCTTCCAATTGAAACAATTTAGGTTTTATTTCTTTAAAGGTAGCTTTAGGTTATGACTACTTGAGGATTTTAAAAATATTATATATTTTATTACGTTAGATTTATAAAAAAATTAGGTAAAATAAAATTAACATATTGAGTCAACTTGTATGACTCTTTTGTTGACGCCTATGATGTATATCAACCACATTTATTAATGTGGTTGTGCTAGTATATATTAAAATATAAGAAAATTTATATTATATTAAAGTTAATAATATTATATTAATCCAAAATTAATAAATTTACTATTAACATTAAAATATATTAATATTTAATTTTTTATACTAATGTGTGTGTTCACGTAGCCCCTGTTAACCACGCATATGGATTAATTGAGGGTTTAGAAAACCCTCGATCGAGCTATTTGAATTTGAAATTCAGGTGCTTGATCGAGCACTTTGGCACTCTATCAAGTCTCTTAAGTCCTAAAATAAACAAGTTCAACACCCCTTTTACAAAATTTCTTGCAATTCCATTTTTTCCCCTAACGGACTTAGGGCTAAATTTGTCCTTAGGTGGTAGAGTTGATCACATTGGATTCATGAAGGAATCATTTATCCAATGGCATATGAGTTTGAAATTTTTGAATTAATATGATATGTTTCAAGTAATTACTTTTAAACATAATGTTTGATCTTTTTTTTTCTTAAATTGTTTTAAAGAGGTTGAATAAAAAATCAATATCATAAAATATACACAACAAAAAATTTCAAAAAATACCACTATCTTCGTTTATGAGTCCTCTGCAAAAGAGTACTTTTGGTTTTTCAATTTATTTAAATAGTTGAGAAAACCCTTAGTGAACACGTGTCTGCAAAATGCAATTGAAATATTACTTTGCCAACTTTGAAAAATAATACAAAATACATTTTTGCAATATGAAAAGCTTAGCTCTCTCCTTGAAGATAATGCTTATATATATATATATATATATATATATATATATATATATATATATATATATATATATATATATATATATAGATATATATATATATATATATATATATATATATATATATATATATATATATATATATATATATATATATATATATATATAGATATTATTTTTATTTTTATTTTTTCCTCGAGGAAAAATCACAACTTTCCATTTATTTGAAAAATTACATGTAATAGATGCCCGTGGCAAATGCATTCTATTGGTCATAGCCTTTAAGCAGTAATGAAAAATAAAGTATGCAAAACCATTTCAAAAAGAGATAGTTCTGTACATATATTACCATGCAGGATATACTGATAATTCTTATAACATAAATATAAATATATACATAGACATGGCAATAGCTGACCTATAAACTACTAATAATAAACAAAAATAAATTTGGGCATGTCCGCCCTAGGATATGCCCTATAAATGTAGGGCTAGTGATAGTATTGATATAGTTCTTCATCAATTTTTTCATATATATATACACATTTTAGACTAAGTTGTGCTACGTGAACACACACATACATCTTAAGATATGTGAAAAGCAATAAAATATTTTTGCAAAAAATATCATTATGTCAAAAACATAATTCTCTAAAATTTTTCTTTTTACTTCGAATCAAAATTCACAATGATTATATGAATTTTGAAGGATTCAATTTGATAAAAGCGAAAAAACTTGAAATTTAATCATCACATTTAGCCCAAAAGTGTAACCCATCTTCATGCTTTCACCCATGTTGATATTGGAATATATTGGTTAACATAGATATCATGATGGTTTATTTAAGTATAATATTGAAATATTTTTAAAAAGTATATGGATTACATACCTTTGTCACTTCAAAAGTGAAAATATAAGATTTTCTTATTTATTTATTTATTTCTCTCTAATGTTTGATATAAAATTATGTTACTTAATATAGACATCAAAATATTTTATTTATGATTGAATGAGTAGTATATTTTACCACATCTTCTTTCCAGGTTCTAGTATGAAGAGCTAACTGAACAAACATAGTGAGTGTGGGATTATTAATGTTTTATAATGTTTCTAATTGAACTAACCAAATATGCATATTCATTTTTATTTTTATTTTTAATTATGGCTTACATTGTTTTTATTTAGTAAATATTTGTTTTTTATTATAGTTGATATATTTTTTTATTTTATTTTTATTTAGAGAATATTTTATTTTTACTTTAAAAGGACACATATCAACTCCACATTGAGCATGGATGAAATCACACATCACCCTCATACTGGGCTATACGATGCACCTCTTGATGCGATAGAGTTATTTAAGTAAGATATCTATTAATAAATATCATGTCTCAACTATTTCAAAGTTGTTTAGGTGAGATATGAAGACATGCTCATGGCTATCCATTAATTAGCATATTAAGTGAGTTTCTTTTACAAACCCACCTTTTT
The DNA here is from genome assembly GCA_031772625.1 of Pinus tabuliformis. Taxonomy (NCBI): domain Eukaryota; kingdom Viridiplantae; phylum Streptophyta; class Pinopsida; order Pinales; family Pinaceae; genus Pinus; species Pinus tabuliformis. Next base: position 917,771,404 of record CM062812.1, on the reverse strand, counting down.
ACAACATCCATAAATATGGACAGGCTATGCATTTTAGTTGTAGATTAGTATCCATGTTCATAGAAAAAATAACGGCACATTAATATAAGGTTATTATTATCTATTAGTGCAAAGGAATATTAATATTCAAATGGTTATTAGGAGGATACTCTATGATGGACTTAACCAAAGTGTTAATTTAAGGTTCAAAAATTATAAAATGTCTAAGTCACATTTTAATTGGTATAGAAGGCTAACAATGGTCTACGATGTCATCTACAGCCAAACAAATTATGTAAATGTTTCATTATAGTGTAGTTGAGATCATTATATGATACAATACTAGATGATTTACTAAATCAACATGATAGAAATGACCAACGAATCAAAATGGATCTAAGGTTTATGACATTAAATTTGAACACGCACACACACATATTGGTAGAGTTTTTCATAACATCAAAATATCATAATAGATTTGTATGGTTTTGATTGTAAATATTAACTTCTAAATAAGGGAAGATATAAAGGACATACCAAGTGGTATATGAAGCTTTACTTATTAAATGTTGATTCTTTAAACAAGAATGCAAGAATCAACACTAAAAGAAATATTGTACTAGTAATTTAAGGAGAAAGGGGGGTGAAACTTGGGATACTTTAAGCCCTAAAATAATATTTGAGAGAATACAAATGTCATAGAATAGATAATAGAATATAAAATCTCATAGAAGTATAATGTTCACATCTTACCATCAAAGTGAGCAATAATATGTGAAACCAAGGAGAGGAACAACCTTCAGGTATACTAATGCATTTATTGGTTATTGATTTTCATGTAATCGGTATGGTCACAAGGCAATTGATTGCAGATCTCATGCATGGAGTAGAGGCTTAATAAATGCAAGGAAGATATTTGAACCTCTTGTGTCATATCTCGAACATGTGAGGAGTTATATTTGTGACAATATTGGTCACATTGGAAGATATTGCAAGTTTGAAAATTTTCAAGAAAAATAGACAAAAGGAGCAACATTTCTAGAGTAGGCCTAGTAGGAAACCATAGAAGAATGCACATGCCAATAAGGAGAAAAAAGTGAAGTGTGGCATTTCTCTTTGTACCTTTGATGATGCTGACAGATGGTATATAGATAGTGGTTGTTCCCATCATATGTCAGGGGAGAAGAGTAGATTCCACTTCTTGCAGAAGATCAAGGATGGTCATTTTATTCTTAGAGAAAATACACCTGCTAAGATGTTGGACAAAGGAAAATCCAATATTGGTGAGAGGAAGACTAATGTAGCTAATGCATTTTGTGGTTGAAGGTCCTAAGCATAATATGCTAAGCATGAGCTAGATGGTTGATGGAGGCAAGGATGTGATCTTCAATTCTAAAAGTTGATGAATTCAGAAATAAGGGTGCAAGAGAGTAATTTCCAAAAGAATAAGTACCCTAAGAAACATGTATGTGTTGAAGGGAGGCGTGAGAAAAATAAAGGGATTGAAGAAAGTCTCTTCCTCTTCAACTTTCAAATAGAAGAAGTCAAGCCCCCATTGTAGTCCACTGATCTCAAATCTATTCATAATGAGACTGTAGAAGTGCATGTGAGACCTGCATGGTCTCAGGAGGAGTGTATGGCAGCATGAAGAGAGGTTGCAACAATAACTTGGTGTGATTGAGAGCCTACTAGCATGACCAGGTCCGAAGGACCAACAAGAATTCAAGAAGGTATATGAGTTCATGAGGAGCTATGCATCATATTAGGGTTCTAAGGGTTTATGTATTTTTCATTTTTTCTTTCAATCGTTCCTTTTGGTAGGAGATACATATTGTATTCATCAGTGGAAGAGCATGTAATTTCAGCCATAAATTTAATGGTTTATCATTGGCAATTTGGTTGAAAACCCTTATACTAGCTATGGATATAATATCATCTTTTACTTCAAACATGCATAGGAGAGAGTATGCATTTTGGCATGCATATCAGTGAGTCACTTATATTAGCCATGTATGCACCCTTGAGTGCAAGATCTAGCATTATACTTTGTTTATTTTATTATTTGGATACTAGTTGAGTGGTCCTCATGTAAGGCATGCAATGGAGAGAGTCATGTGTCTTGGCATGCATAACAATTTTTCATTTATTCAGCCATGTATGGCTCATTGAATATAATTTTTGCAACCCTATACTTCATTAGATTAGCCCTATACTATCTCGTGTTTATCAGTTAGTCTTGGTATGTGTCGTACTCTTTGGTCAAGATTGAGTTTTCTCTTTCATGTTGCAAAAGGCTTCAAGAAGGCATGTTGAAAAACAATTATGAAGAGTTAATTGCAGCCCCTAGTACATGTTCAAGGGGAGTGTGTTCAGTGAGAGAAATATCATGGTGTTGGCATAGTTGGCATGTTGGTTACAGGATGTAGCCAATTTTCCTTGGTTCTAATATTTGTCTTGTAGTTGTTTTATAGCTGATTTTCTTCATAAAAGAAAAACAATATCAACAATGTTCATTTGATGTTAGTATGGAGTTTGAGAGAGGCCTAGATGGCAAAGGGGGAGAATGTGACTAACCACTAGTAGTGAGTGAGAATATCCAACCAAATGAGAATGAATATAAATTTGGTGACGTGGTTATAGATTGCCATCAATGCCAAAGGGGGAAATTGTTGCCAACATGGTGTTGGCATTGACGTCAACAATGGATTTAGCCAACTTGGCATTGGCGTCAATAAATTGATCAACTTTTTATGGTCATAGATCTAAGATAATATGTGTTTTGGAGTTCTATATGTGTCTAAGGAAGTGGTGTTGTCGTTGGTTGTAGATATGGGAAGAGAAGTTTTAAATTTACCATGTTTTACAACATTTTTGTAGACTTCCTTTTTCATTCTAGTGGTAGTACCATATTGTTGCAGTCTACACTTTGTGTTCCCATGGAAATATACCCATGCATCCCAGCATATTCCTGTGACATTCTCTGTAGGTTCAAAAAGCAAAAATCAGGTGCTTATACCACTATATTTTACCATGGTTTGGATGTTATCGAAGATTCTTATTTTGGTCTTCAACGTCTAGATCTGATTGGTCATCAAGTCAATGGTTTGATGTATACCAATGGTGTGAACACAATCATTGGTGTTATGATTTGATTTGGTCACACCCTGATTTGATCCAAAGTAATACTGGAATATCATAAATACATCAAGTGGTCAAAAGCACATTGATCTAGTTTGTAGCACACTCATCGACCTAGTCTAAAGGAGTCTGGTTTTATTTATTTAAATGTGTTATGATTAGGATTTTTGTGAGTTTGGTAATGTATGCTTATTGGATGGTTTGATATCATTATAGAACTGGTGCATCAATGCGATTAGAGGATGATAACTATAAAAAAATATATATAATGGATCAGATGTGCGAGTATGATAGTGTGCATGTACAAAGAACAATGCCAGTGTGTTATGAAGTGTGATATGACTCTTGAGGTTTGTGCAATTTGAGTAGATCGATGAATTGTTATGTGTTAGTGCATAATTGATGAGAGATTGGTGGTCTTTGAAGAGATACTCAAGTGCCATGTTTGCAGTATGATTGATGTGTGAATTCTGGAGCTGATTAAGTGCATGGTATGAAGTGCATTGGAATGTTAAAGAAAAAGGTGTTGAATCACAATGCATTTATATGTTGTTGCTAACAATTTGTTATAAGGGTTAATGTCTGAGGCCACAGGGCCCATATGTATTGTTGTCTAGTATATGATTATTATCAGCCCTATATTGTGTGTATGACTAAGTGCTAGTAGTTCATGTACTACCATAAATCTTATGTTGTAGAGATCCTTTGATGCCATGTGTATGGCTTTGTATGCTACTATTAGGAATATGTATATGTATCATGATGTGTATGGCTGAGAGATAGAGTTATAGTGTTGTTGTACGTTATTGGTTGGCATGATAGTGAGATGTTTTCTAAGGTAATGCCATGAGAGTATTTGTTATGATGAGTCACAGTTTGATGCCACTACAAGGTTTGAGATAGAGTGTGTGTATGAGGGAATTTTTGATTGCATGAGAAGAATTTATATTGTATGGAGATTGTTATTTTGATGTTGTATTGAGACGAAAGGGATAATAGGGGCAGTCTAAAAATTGTGAAACATGGCCTATAATTGTATTAAGTTGAAGCTAGTGGGCCCTAGTTTGAAAATGGATTAAATATGATCCATAAGGATTTGAAGGTTGGGGCCTTCAATGAGAAAGTGGTGACTTCCTTAAGATTATGGCCTTAAAAATTTGGGAGTGATGGCTTCCCCCATATGGTGGCCTTAGTAACTATTAAAGGTTGGGGCCTCCAATAGGCAGTGGCTTGCAACAAGTAGTGGATTTAATAGTTGATGGAGTCATTGGCTTCCAACAGTTAGTGGCTTGAATAATTGAGGGAGTGGTGGCTTCTATTAGGTAATGGCCTAAAGCAAGGGGTTCCTCACATGCAATGCAAGTCAGTGGTTGCACACTGGTGGTGGCTAGTGATCGATGTAAAACAAAGATTCTATTATTAATAATAAGAAGCAAATCAAAGTAGATGGTGGTTTTTCTCCCGGAAGGTTTTCCACCTTATATCTTGTGTCCTCATGAGTTAGTTGATGTGTTGTTGTTCATGGTACTTGTACTTGTGTTGATTATTTCTCATTCTTATGATCATGCATATGTTATCTAATGTTTACATGTATGTTGCTAGTTAAATAATGAATGATTCGGTTAATGATTTGTAAAGAAAAGGAAAAAAGGTGTTAAAGTGATCCATCAAGCATAATACTGATTCCTTGGCCCACCCCCCCGCTCTCTTAGTATTTTCAAACTCCCAACAATTGGTATTAGAGTGCATGATTTTAGGTGCAGTTTGTCTGTTGGAAGGAAGATCTAGTAAATGTTGATTATTTTTTTTATTATTAATTTTGTTTTTTGTAGGGATCATTAAGGAGTGCTTCTTCTCAATACTGTAAATTACCTAGTATGGAATGAAAAGGTTAAAATTGAATTATTTTCCCATGGATCTAACTTATGAAGCTAGTGTGTGAATATTGTGGTAAAGAGCCTATCTCAGTGAAAGTGATGCAATAGAATGCTCAAGCAAAATGTGTGATATATGACAATCTCCATAATGTAGATCTGGAAAAGCTAATAGATCTAACATCTACTAAGGATATATGGGATAGATTGTAGAGCTTGTATGGAATATACAAGAGTAGTAACCATGGAGAGAAGAAGAAGAATAAAAGGAAGAAAATAACGAAGGCCTATCAAAAGACATAATATCTTTGAAAAGAGTCACATATACCTAGCGTGAGTTCAACAACTGTTCATCAAGAAGAAAATATGAAAATGAAGGCCGAATATAACCTGGTGTGCAACAATGAAGTAGATATAAAGGTGTTTTCATTGTGATGAACACCCTCCAAAATTTTTCTCACACTTAAATTTTGGAGCCTACTGAGGATCTTACAGTCTATGGTCCTATGGTCACTCCATGGTGATTTTATGTTTTGTAAAACGTTTAAGTATTTGTTGTCATTGTGACAAACACCCTCCAAAATTTTTCCTACACTTTAATTTTGGAGCCTATTGTGGATCTTGTGATCGGTCATTCTACAATCACTTTTTGGTTGGTTGATATCTTGTTAAGTCTTTGAACTCCCTTCTTGGATTGTAAGTGTTGAATTCACCTACTTACTTGGTTGGTTGATATCTTGTTAAGTCTTTGAGCTCCCTTCTTGGATTATAAGTGTTGAAGTCACCTACTCACACATGCTAAGTCAGTAATGAATTCATGAGCACATTCCTTCACAAAAGATTGAAAAGGCCTAGAAAAGTCCATAAAGATAGTTCTTGTGCAATATTCAACCCATGTCGACAGTTAGTGCACAAGGTCAATGGTAGTATCTCACTTTTGGTTGCATTCATACTTTGATTTGGTGAGTTTTTTAAACTGTTTATTTTGCGTACCTTCACTTTTTCATGTGTTTTTTTTTCGCATTTTTAACTATCAATTTTTCTTTCTTTCTATTTAACTAGTATCATTTTCATGTTATCTTCACCTTGACATGTGTCACTTTCACTGTCGTTCGTGCTTTCATTTTCAGATAACAAATTTTATCTTTTAGCATGGCTAGTGTCACACACTCTATAAAAGTAGTTTTGGTTTGTTTCAAGGGGTAATATTTGTGTTAATGAGTTTTTCTTATCATGTAAACATGTATCAAACTCATTCTCAAAGTTTCAAGAATTGTAGCACAAGTGTTGTCACTATCGTCGCAAAGTGTATCTTTAGTGTCGCACTTAGAGTGAGTTGTCATAATTTTTTCGCATTGAGGAAAGTAAGTTGTTCATGTGTTCTGAGTGTCTTGTGTTTTTTCTTCTAGTGATCAAGGTGGGTGATCGTGCTCAAGTCTTGTTCTTGTTCAAATTCATCTTGTTGGCCCCACACTTAGTCAAAAATGGGAAAAATCCCTAACTGGGCCACTCAGGCTCATCCAACCCTCCTGAACTACACACTATGTAGTCTTAGTCCTCAAGGAAAAACCTTTCCTCTTGGCACTGTGCAACACACAGTCTCTGCCTCCCAGAACTGCACACTATGCAGTCACAGTGTTCAACCCCAACCCCTGAGCTTCGGAACTGTGAAATTTTCCTCTCCAGTTAGTCATTCACTACACATTGCATAGTCTCATTCCTCAAGCCTTAACCTTGAGCTATTGAATTATGCAACTACACAACCACTTGGACTCCTCTCCTTCTAAAATTGAGCAGTGGGAAAAATCAATGCTCAAGCCCTTATCCTGCCACCTTGAGTCCCTCAACTACACATTTGACATGTCCAACCTAGCCTAAACTGCGCATTACACAATCTTAAGACTCAATCTTAGCGCTTGACTATTTGAGCTATGTAAATGTGAAATCCTAGAGTCTCTCTCTCAGTCTACCACTAAGTTCCATCCCAGCTTGTGGATCATCATGAATAATCTTAGACTATGGGTTATTAAACTAATGTCATATTTCCATGAATGGTTTTCAATTTAAGGTACTCTATGTTATCATGATAGGATGATGCAGGAAAATAAGAAGGAGACCATGCTAGAAGTAACCTATGGATCTAAAGATACCAGATGATCATCAGGCTAGAAGACGAAGGAACATAACATTACAACACAAGGAAAAAAATAAATATCACATTGAAGACTCCTTATCTTCAAGTCATGAGGAGGAGGAAGAATAAGAAAATTCACCATCTTTCAAGAAGACACAAAGAAACTAGCATCAAAGGGTGACTGTATATTTCCATGTCATCACAAAGTCCATGTCAGCAATGCCATGTCATGAATCATCATGTGCCACATAAATTTGTGGATTATGTAAATCCTATATGGGAGAAATGTACTATAAAGTGGAAATCCAAGGGTCATGTACAAAATGTGAAGAGTCATGACAAATTTGAAAAGTCATAGGGAAGTCAAACAATCATGAGGGTAGTCCAAGAGTCACAAGGGAGGTGAAGGATCACCCCATTTGTTATATATACACCCTCATCGTACAAGCAAAGGAATTTTTCATCTTGGCTCCTCCTACCAAGCATTAGAGAGGAAGATAGTTGTTTTGGAGGAGAAAGTGAGTGCTCTAACGCTCCACTATTGGAGCTAGTGGTGTTCATTGTCTTGATGTACCTTGGAAATTTTACTTAATTTAGAATCTTGTTGAGCCAACATGTTTTCATGCATATGTCGTGAATATTGTAAGAATATTCTTTGAATTTTTTTGATGTATGTTGTTTCATCTATACTAAGGAAATTGAACTATTTCACTAGCTTTGGGAGCTATCTTGTTGAAGGTGTGTTGTATTTTCTTTAACGACCATTGCTTCCTTGTGAACTATTTTGTTGGTTATCAACGATTCATTCTTATGTATATTATCGTGTGCCTTTTCTAGATCAATACTATTACTTGTATTAAAAGGGCCCAACTTTATCTTCCCTTTCAGTAGAAGGACCTCGATACATTCCACAGTTGAACATTTCAAAAAGAATACTCACTTTCTAATTCGAAAGTACCTGTGCATTACTCTCCTGTGCTGAAATTTGTAGCCAAGGAAAATATATAAGAATATATGGAAGTCAAGCCAATACTTCGGATGGGGCTCCTACTCTAAATGGTGTGAGGTCTAATTGGAACTTAACATCACAGAGACAACCTTGGTTGATTGATTTCCAACACCATCAACAAATAGTGCTAGAAGGAGGCCTAGATGACAAGTTGTGCATGTTGAGTCTATTTTGAACCTCTTATCTAAAATTTCTCGTCCTCAAATCATACTCCCAAGGTGTTTTTCTAACCTATCCCCTGGTAAACTTTCAATCCCCGATGAGCCTCTTCATGACTTGTCTCAATTCAAGTTTGATGGTGAGGATAATACATCCATTTCCGAGTGCATCTCTTTTTGTTAAGTTATATGAAGACTATGAAATTGATTTTAAAGATGTGGCTTGTATTGTCTTCTACCTCACCCTTGAGAGTCGAGTTAGTTGATGGTGTCACACTTTACCACCGACTTCCATTCATTCTATTGAACACCTCATCAAGGAGCTTCGTTTATCATTTGATAGGTTTGATTACCGAGATGTTTATAAAAGGATTAATGAACTAAGAATGAAGCCTAACGAATCAATTGATGATTTCTGTAATCAATTTCTTCATCTCTATTATGAATTTCTTGAAGAAGTCACAGATTGGGATTTCTTTAAATAAAAGTTTTAGAATTTTATTCATATCTCTTTGCATGGTGAACCCAAACCACTTGATGTTTTTTCTTCACCAACTCTTGTAACTCATGAGAAACCCCTAATTTCAAAGGATGAACTTACTATCCCTGTTGTTCCTTGCCCTCTTCCCTTTTCAATTCTAATTAGGGTGCCCCCTTGCGATAATATTAAAGTTGGGAAATATGAAAATCAAGTTCCTAATCCATCTTCTCATTCTCCTTCTGATTTTCATGATTCAGATCCCATGGAGGAAATCCTAGAATGGTTCATGAAGCCTATGGTGAAGACTAGTCCTTTCATTCCTCATTATGGTATTAACACTCATAACTCTAGTCTTAGATTTGATTTTGATTCCTGTCATCCTCTATCACCTCTTTCCCCATGATTTTCTTGATCAACCTATTCCAAATCCAAAAAGTGATCAGGTTTGGTGTATTCACATTTCGCAGGTAGAGGAGAAGGAAGGTGAAGATTATTTCAATCATTCTTCTCCTTTTAAAAATCCTCTGTGTGAATATGGTGTTTCCTCATTCTTAGCTGATAATGACTCCATTGATAAAAATGGTGATGAATTCTGAGGTGAGCCATTTGATCTTTCAGTTTCTCAAGAATATTTTGTTTTAAAATATTTATATTTCAAACCTATTTCGGTCAAATAAGATTCACTTATGAATACTTATTCCTCTTAGCCTCCCTATCCCTTGTGCTCTACTGTTTGTAATGCACCAACTTGCGATGAAGATACTCCATACTCTTCAAGTTATTCATATGATGAGTTAACTTCTCAATTGACACAAGGTAGTGAGATTATCCATGAGGAAGGAAATTTCAAAGAAATTATAGAGAATCCATTCGATTCCTTATCATCTCCTATCTTTCTTGGGGGAAACTCTTCGAATCCATTGGCTCATGAGGTTTCTATGATTCATACATTGTTATAGACATTTTTGTGCCTTACAGCTCTAAGCATGAAATGTCCATAAACCAAGCGCTCCTAAGTTCCTAAAAGTGTTGTTCTAACCCCTAAAGGAACAAGGTCAATAGATTACAGCTTCTCGCAGAAGTTCTCCACCAGAAACTGCTCAAAATAAGTCAAAACAGGATCATTTCGGCTGCTCCACTGGCTAGGTGCGTTGTATTGCACCTAAATACACTATGAGGGTGCGTTGCATTGCAAAAGTCCCTTCTGTGGGGTGCGATGAGCGAGAAATGACAAATGGCAGTGTCATTCCGCGAGGTGGAGAGACAATGGAAGCTTCCATAATCTTCTCCTGTGACACTTGCCTCACTGAATTCGACCAAGGATGAGTAAGAGGGCTTCAGTCTCCAAGTGGAAGCAAGAACTGACAGAGAGAAGACACTAATCAAATCACAAGCTGACTCATCCTCCTTACACATATCTATATATGGATCCCTCATCTCAGAGATCCAGAGGCTGGAATTTTGCACATTGTAAGGAATTGCTGTTGGTTTTGAGACAAACATCAGAGTATTGGGTGATTTATGCTTTGTTGGAGGTGAAGAGGGGCTTCTTTGCTGGGAGGTTGATGCAGGGTCAGGAACCATCGGTTGTAACTCCTCCTGGATCTTCTTGTTTATCAATAAAAACTATTTGAGTTTTTCCTCCATGCTTTTGTATTATTGATTCTTGTTACATTTGTATGGTTAACTTAAATCTGATCCTAAGTTGTTTATGAATATAGATCTATGTCTTTGTATAGTGTTCTTCTTCTGTGATCTTACAGGTACTTGGTGAAGCTGGGCAAGTAAGGGAGCAGGTAGCTGGAAGCTGTCAAAGAAGAGAGGGATTGGATCAAAGGATTAGCGCAAGACGCAGGTTGGTTCTTTCTATTCCTCTCTATCTATAGTTCATAAAGGAAATACAAAAGTAGTTTTCTCTGTTTGTTTCTAAGGCAGCTGTCACACCTTAGTGGGATAGAGCAGTTCTAAATTGACACTTTTCCCGGTAACATACATCTTCATATTTTTTATTAGAATAATCATACAAGTTGAATAATCTATTTGTTTAAGTTGTAAAATCTGATCAAACCAGTGATGTAGATATTTTCCATCCAGATAATGGTGACTCTGTTAACTTAACCGACATTAGTTTTCCACATGCAATTTATGATCTGACTCAGTTTACAAAATGTTGTTATTTGTCTTTTCAAAGTTCTGAAACTTGTTAGGAAATCAAGGCACTTGAACTCTTGTTGATGGTTATTTTGAGTTCTCGTAATCCTGGTGAAATTCCTAAACCATGTTAGATATGGATTTTCTCATAGAATACTTTCATTCATATTTTTTGTTGGATGCAAACTCATTCTTGATGGATTTTAGGATTTCTCGTTACAATTTTCCTATTTCTCGAGATCGAGTTTCTATTCATACTACTATGGGGAATTCATCCCCATGAAAATATCTTGTCTTGAATTTGAGTTTGGAGTGTATACCTTCTATGAATGTGTGGAATTACAAACTGATTGTTTTGAAGATTATCTTTGGCCGAAGAATTCATATATGTTGAGTGCTATGGTGGATAATCAATTCCTAGTCTCTCTTGTGGATGTCTTAATGACACCAAAACGCCTCTTGAGTATTAGAAAGTGCTTGAGTTATTTGTTGAATCAGGTTACTCTTTTTCATACATTGCACCCTAACTGGTTTTTTATATTTTCTATTCTAGCATTCCTCTTTAATTCTTTCGATGATTATGATGCTTGTATAGTTTGCCACCAATTATGGGAAGATGATTTGTCAGATTCGGCATGTGAGGAATTTGGTTCTATTATTTAGAGCATTCAGAGAATTGTTCAATTTATTTATCCTTGTTAATTAAAAACTTGGAATCTAATGCTTTAATCAACCCATCTAATCATGATTTTGTCTCTAATGACTGTCATTCAACTTATGATTTTCTCATCAACAAATCCAATGATAGTTGTTTTACATCCTTTGATATTTATGGTTTATCATCTTAATATATAGATACTAGTCAAGCAGTTGAGGCACTTCAGCCTTCGCTGATGGTTATGTGAGGTCCTCACTATTTTAACATGCCAACTGAATATGATCAGATCCATTTTCCCTCACAATATTCTCATCCTGACCTTGTGCTTCTAATTGAAAATTCATCTTTTCAAGGATTTTGGGGTTTTAAAGAGGATTGTTTCGAATTTCATGATCTAATCTATGATTACCTAGAATCATCTTACTTAGCAAGCCATTTTTCTAATAACAAGTTTCGGTCTTTTCTCATGCTTGTTAAGAAGGATGGCACAAATGAAGGTGAATTCAAAAGGAGCTTTTGAGGTTTAACTGTTTCTAATTTTCATCGAAAAGGTACGATCACAAGTTGGGTAGAAGTAGTGATTATAACACATATTTTTGTTGACAGGAAAGACCTTCTATTCTTTGTGCAAGTTATTCAAGGTCTTATCTTTTCAGTTGCACATTTCTTTATATCAATTTTAATTGGTTGTATCTTTGTCATTGCAGGCCAAGAAAAACTATGGTGGCTTCACCGGAAGTTTCATTACACTTGATCCTGACCTTCTAGTTGGTTAGGTTAGGAGTAGGTCTAGCTTCATTTTAGTTTCCCCCTCTTGCACTCATCCTGCACTCATTTTTTGTAGTCTCTCTTGTGTTTTCTAACTTTTTTCATGCATCCTCTTTTTAGTTATCCCCCATTTGCTCTGTCCTTTTGATTTTGGGTTTTTGTCGTGTCTTTTCTCTTCTTTCATGCTTTGTTTAATAATAATTCACATAAAGGATGTTCCTTTGGCTTGAAAGACAATGTGGTAAAATAGAAGAGCACTTTGTGACACTACAAAGTTTGGATAACCTTCAGTCCTTCTTCTTCGTCTTGGTTATCCTATGGTTGGTGACGTTTTGAACAAAAATATGATCCTCGCTTGAGGAAATATCTTTGTTGAACCATGATATCCATGTCTATTATAGAAACCTCATCCCTATGATCCGTTCTCTATGTTTTAGTGTTTTCAATGTCGACCCAATGAAGTAGAGAAGGACATGGGGAAAATATAAATGTGAAAATGAATATCATAGGTTTTACATATGCTTCTCTGAAGGAACAACCTCTTTTTCTCTCAATAAGTCAGGATCTCTCTTCTACACATGAAATGAATAAGTGTCAATACATAGTCCCATATAAATAAAAAATAAAGGGTGAAAGAAGAGAAAATCTTCCTGTGCAGGGAGGTGAAGAAAGAAACTCCACCGGGGTATTGTCTAGGCTCGTTTGTAGTGGAGTAATTTTTGTGTTCTTGAAGCTACTCCATCAGGGTAATTTTGAGGCCTACTAGTAGTAGAGCAACACCAGAGTTGAAAAACTATACTCTAAAAATCTAAAGCTCTTGTGCTACATTACCCTTCTCCTGTCTTGAAATGTTGCGATATTGTTGGTCATATGTTTGTGTTCAACTGAGAAGGAATGAAGGGGACTATGTTTACATATGGAGTAATTGGGGAAGCTGGAGTGATCCAAATGATGAATCAATACTCCTTGAAAAACTTGACCCTACATACAGAATTTACTAAGGCAGAGAAGTTGGAGTTATACCAATGTGTTGTCAAGTGTTGTCGTTATGACAAACAGCCTGTTATAGACATTTTTGTGCCTTACAGCATTGAGCATGAAATGTCCATAATCTAAGGGATCCAAAGTCCCTAAACATGTTGTTCCAACCCCTAGAGGAACAAGGCTAACTAACCACAGCAATTCACAGAAGTTCTCCACCTGAAACTGCTCAAAAACAAGTCAATTCAGGATCATGTCAACTGCTCCACTGACCATCTGCGCTGAATGTCAGTGGCTCCACTGTCTACCTACGTTGAATGTCAACTCCAACACTAGCTACCTGCGCTGAGCGAGTTTGGACATGTGGCAGACTCATTCCTCAAGGTGTCAGAGCCCAGGAAGCTTCCAAAATGACACTTGCCTCAGGGAATTCGACTGGTGATGAGTAAGAGGTTCCAAATCTCCAAGTGGAAGCAAGAACCTCCAAGTGGAATCAAGAACTGATAGAGGGAGAGGACACTAGTCAGATCTCAAGCTGACTCATCCTCTCTCCAAAACATCTATATATGGATCTCTCCTCCATGAGATCTAGAGGCTGGAATTTTGTTGTTGCAAAGAATTGCTGTTGGTTTGAGACTGGAACCATTGGGTGCTCAATGCTTTGAAGGGAGGTGAAGATAGGAATTCCATTCTGCTGGGAAGGAGATGCTGGATTGGAGCCCTTTGGGTTGTATCTCTTCCTGAACCTTGTTATTTATCAATAAAGCTATCTTGGTTTTCTCATATATACTGATGTATCTTTGATGTATGATTGCATTAGTGTATTTGATTTATTTCTAATCCTGAATCATTTATGAATATGAATATCTGCCTTTGTGTTGTGTTCTTCTCTTGTCTCAAGTAGCTGTTCTCTTGTCGCAAGTAGCTGTTCTCTTGTGATCTTGCAGGAAGGCAAGTAGCTATTCTCTTGCAGTTTTGCGAGGAGGCAAGTAGTTGTGAACACCCAAAGGGAAGAGGATCTAGATCGAGGGACAAACAGAAGACACCGGTAAGTCCATTGATCTCTCTTCTTTCCCATTTCATAAAGGAAGAAACCAGAATAGCTGTCTCTGTTTGTTGCTAAGGCACTGTCACACCTTAGGTGGATAGGATCGTCCTGCATAGGCATTTTTCCCCACAACAAATTGGCGACTCCGCTGGGGAAATTTGTTTTAGTCATTTTATTTGTGTTTACATCATTGTTTGTTTCATAGACTCAACAACAACGATCGAACTGCTTCTGCAAAGTAGATAGTTGCTGCCTTGATCCTTCACTGGATTTTGTCTATGATCTGAACAATGGACTCACAAATGATTTGATTATCCTTTGTGATAGATCTTATTACCCCCTCAAAGCATCCCTTTGATTATATCTTGCTTGTGTTTCTGATTTGGCCTGAAACTGTTGATTTTTGAGCAATCTGTGACCCAGAACCCAGTGAGAAACGAGAGTTTCTCCTTCAGCGCAGACACTGTGAAGGCAGTCTGCATTTCAACGCAGGTCCCGTGAAGGCTACCTACGCTGAATGTCAAACTCACAGTGTTGGGGTTGTGCTGAACCAGTTTAGCCTTGTGCAGCTGGGGTTCTCTGCTCTCTGTTGCCCTGTTTTGATCTCTGTTTTTTGCAGCCTTTAACCAGCATAGGTACCAGTCTGATAACTCCTTTTCTTTGCTTAGATTCTGCCTCCTTTTGTACAAAAAGACTGTGAGTGTTTTTATGTGTTTGTGGCGTCATTTACAGTTTTCCTTTGCATGAGTGAAATAATCATCCTGTAGCCCTTGATTCAGATCAGATTGACTGTGATCTTAGAAGAGAGTTCATTGGTTGTTTACAGTTGATTATACATTTGCTTTTGCTTATTGGTTTGAGTTTGTCTCTTTTAAGTTTTGAAACAGGTATTCATTTCGAAAGTCGCAAAGTGATTGTAATCTCTTCTACCCTTGTTGATTTCGAAAAAGTAAACTTGTTTGTATCTGTCATTTAAAATCAAATTCAAAGTTGTACAAAAAGCTTTCTTTGTAGGCATCAATACTAAGAAAGCGGAAAACAAACACCTGCATTGTGCATTTGCATTTTGATAAGTTTGCATGCTTGATTTAGGAAGAGTGCATTAGAGTGTGCTGATTGCTCTTTGAGAAAAGTTGGTGTCTTTCTTTTCCCTTAGCAGCTAGGATTTTCAAAGTTGAAAAGATAATAAAGCTTGCTTATCATCTTAGACTGCATTTAGGAATTGTACCATACATCTCGTGGTGATCCAGAAAGGCAAACTTCTAAAAAGATCAACTTAAAATAAACTGAATGAACCTAACAACGCTTTGCAACATAACGCACAACATAAAGGTCTAGGCTAGAGACGTGTTCCGGCATCGTTAAGCCTAGTGACTGTCGATCTCGTGGAAGGTGGGTGATTCCTCCAGTGGGACGATAGCACTAGTACGGATTATGCTCCCACGTACCGTCGCATATATATTGGGAGAACCCTATAGGCATATATCCTTTATCCTTAGGAAGCCGTGTCGGCTGCCCTACTGATCGCAATGCAGTGAACACAGCATTCACGAAGATCGACCGCCCGTACCTTAAAAAGTATTCTGCAGTTTTGCGAAAAGTTTGGCACACCCTCTGCCTAGAATTCCAGAGCAGTTTCTTTTGGCCTTTTTCAGACTCTATAATAGAAAAAGTCCATCCAAGCATTTGTCCCCTTTTGTATTTTAGTTGATCGAGTAATCCGCAATCGTGGAAGAAAGTCAATTGAAACCCCATCGTTCGCGGAGACTTACGAGTCAACCGTCTTTGTCTCTAGAATCGAAAACAGTACGGACAAAGCGAACTCGTTTAACCGGTTCGAAATCTCCTATCAAAGTCAGAACAAGTGTTCTGACAACATCTGAGATTCCGGTTACTCCAAACATTTCTGGAAACCCTGCCTCTATTGAAGAAGTTCAACAGCCACAGAGGGACAGTGATCCTAGTCTGAGAACAAATACTTGTGTCTCTGAACCAGTTCCGTCTGTAACCGGTCCAGAGAGTCTTGTTCCTCAAACAACTGTCGCTGTCGATTCAACCACTTCTTCGGCACCAGAAATATTTTACGGACCTGACGGTCTTCCTCTTCCACCTGGTCTGATTGCGATAGAGGAAATTGTAGAGGATCCGCAAGCAAGTACTCCAACCCATTTTGGAGTAGGGGTCACTCTGTTTCCCTCTACATCAGAAGTTAGTCCATCACCAGTGGAAGTTCCTGTAGAGTCACTAGGCAATCTATTGGATAGACTCAAAATGTCTGAGCAACCGTCGACATCTAGGACTGTGGCAAATGACACAGCGACAGCAGAACTCCCTGCCGTCACTCCAACGATGTTTGCCGGTGTACCATCTGTCCCAACTAGCTCGCAACCGCTAGAAGGAGTCCACCCAGGGACTATTTCGACAGTGTGGTCTGTTCCAGTTTGTTCCTCCGGAGTAATATCCGGTAACTCTTATGTTGAGACTTGACAAATTGATCCCTATGGAGGTCAATTTGGGCCATCTAGTCCCCAAGGGCAAACAATCCCCTTGAGTTCCGGATTGCTACCGTATGGGGGGCAGTATGCCCTTTCATTACCCCCTCCGGGAGGATATCCTACGGTAGTTCTCAACAGTATTCAGGTTATACTGGAGTTATGACAAGTGGTTGGGTACCTATGCTACCCCAACAACCAAGAGTTGTGTATTCTATGCAACAATGTGTACCTGTGTCGAACATCCCGACAACGCCAGCTATTGTAACAGTGTCGCAAGTTCAAACGATGCCTGTCGTGTGTCAACCTCAGATTTCTCAGGTTGTGATGCAACAGCCCCTTGACCCTGTGACACAACCATAATCGCCAACTGGTGGGGCGACACAGGTCCAAACGGGTACAATTACCCCACATCTTGGTCCGTCGGTTAGTATAGCACAGCAGAGCATGGCTTCACAACCGTGGCTGGTGCAATACCAACAACCACAATTCCAGCAAGTGTACCAAGGTTCTGAGCAGCAGATCTTTGCGAACAGTGGACAGCCGTATATTCAAAACGGTCAAAACCAACCGCTTTATAGTGGTCAAGTCCACCAACCGTATCAGTCATACCAACATCAATTACATTATGCTGGTATGCAAAGACCTACTGCTCAGGCGATTCCATCGTATCCTGGGTACGCCTCACCTAACCTAAATCAACAGTTACCATTCGTGGCAACTTTAGAATTACTGGATTTACACCGATTAACGAATGATCCAATTGCTTACGCCCCTTGGTGGCCAGCGATTCCTCACAAACTTCCATCGGACATTCCTAAATTCAATGGAAATCCAGGCGAAGACCCGTCGAATCACATGATGACTTTTCATCTGTGGTGTTCGTCGAACACCCTGAACGATGATTCGATAAGGCTTCACCTTTTTCAGAGGACATTGACAGGTCCAGCAGCTAAATGGTATATTGAATTACCTAGAGCCTCTTTCGACAATTTCAGTTCCCTAGCCACGACTTTCTTAACCCATTTTCAATTACCGATAAGGTATGAAACGGGGACAGAAATCTTAACCAACTTCAAGCAGACGACGGCCACACATATATCCGATCATATACATGAGTGGCGTCGTCGTCGCAGAATGGTGAAGACTTACGTTCCCGATCAGCTATTAGCTGAATGGTTTATAAAGTCGTTACTTCCTGCCATAACGGAAGATGTGGCCAAGGGGGGAGTCGTAACAGAGGAGCAAGTTATTGCTCGTGCACAGTATCTAGACTTAGTATACACTCAGTCTGGCACGCTCTACGACAAAATACCTGACGCCCCTAGACCGGAATTCTCAATTCCTCCTCCTCCTAAATCAAATAGTGACTCTCATGCCGGCGACGGTGTGATTGGCACGGCAAACGCAAAGTCGACAAAGGCTTCGTCTAAGAAAGCCCGTAAGACTTCGGATCAAAATGCAAAAGAAGAAATTCTTGCTTCGGAAGTAAATGCCGTATCAGCAGATAAAGGCAAAGAACCCAATCAACCAGGAAGCAAGAAGAAGCAAAACAAAGGGAAGAAGAAGAAACAGGGTGAGTCATCCCCTGAAAAAACTTCTTCAAACCCTCCTAAGAAAGGGAAACCAAAAACTCCATGTTTTATATGTGATGAGGATCATTGGACACAAGATTGTCCATACAGAGCTGAGCTTAAAAAGTTCTTCAAAAGTTCACACACCTCAGCTGTGTTAACTGATCCGTTTCCCAATCAAGGTCAAAATCTGGTTGAAAGTGGTAATGCTTCCCCGTCGCAAGTAGCTGTTCTCTTGTGATCTTGCAGGAAGGCAAGTAGCTGTTCTCTTGCGGTTTTGCGAGGAGGCAAGTAGCTGTGAACACGCAAAGAGAAGAGGATCTAGATCGAGGGACAAACGGAAGACACCGGTAAGTCCATTGATCTCTCTTCTTTCCCATTTCATAAAGGAAGAAACCAGAATAGCTGTCTCTGTTTGTTGCTAAGGCACTGTCACACCTTAGGTGGATAGGATCGTCCTGCATAGGCATTTTTCCCCACAAAAAATTGGCGACTCCACTGGGGGCAAACAAGTGTCGTCTGACAAAAATCCACACACTGCATTAGCAAGGTCTAAATCGCCATGCATCATATGCAAGGGAGACCACTTCCACCGAGATTGTCCCTGTATCCCCCGGATACTAAGAGACTGGTCCCCCCGTTTGCACAATTTGGTAGCGTCGACCTCTGATAGCCATGTTGACTGCTCACCGTCAACTAGCGGAAGTGAAGCCCCAGGACAGAGTGGGAAAGCTAGATTTCCCTGCAAACTGTGTGAAGGCGATCACGCCATCCACCGTTGTCCCTTCTTAGACGAGGCAAAAAGAGTTCTGGAAGATCGCCCGATTTTACGAGCGCAACTTCCTCCTGGATATCAAAGACTCCTGCCAAGTCCTTCGCTAGTTGAGAACCCGGCTGACCCGCCCAGGTGGTCAGCCGAAGCACCTGTCATTGAAGATGAACCGTCTGAATCCATACCTGACGAAAGTCTAAAGGTTGAAACGGCAGTTGACCCGGTTTTGCCTTCAGAGGCTCTATCTTCGAATGACACCATCACAGAGGAGAATAAAGATGACACCGTCCAAATTCTCTTCATCAGCACTGACTCTGATGATCAAGGGGGCAATGCCACCATTCCTTTATCGCAGGAAGGAAGTTCATCAGAGCGATATCCGGCCGTCTATTCGGTCCCACCACCAAGCAACCTAGTTGTGTCCTTCGACTGGAACCAACTAGGCAGACCCCGCTTGCCAGCTAGCATACCATTCAGAATTATTGTCCAAATATACAGAATGGTAATGGCTGGCACAGTTATTGATGAAGGGGCATCTGTGAGTATCCTTTCCTCTATTGCTTGGAAAGCGCTTGGTTCGCCAGCGCTTTTGCCTGAAATGAGAAATCTATCGGGCTTTGATAAGTTTGCATGCTTGATTTAGGAAGAGTGCATTAGAGTGTGCTGATTGCTCTTTGAGAAAAGATGGTGTCTTTCTTTTCCCTTAGTAGCTAGGATTTTCAAAGTTGAAAAGATAATAAAGCTTGCTTATCATCTTAGACTGCATTTAGGAATTGTACCATACATCTCGTGGTGATCCAGAAAGGCAAACTTCTAAAAAGATCAACTTAAAATAAACTGAATGAACCTAACAACGCTTTGCAACATAACACACAACATAGAGGTCTAGGCTAGAGACGTGTTCTGGCGTCATAAACCTAGTGACTGTTGATCTCATGGAAGGTGGGTGATTCCTCCTGAGGGACGATAGCACTAGTACGGATTGTGCTCCCACGTACCGTCGCGTATATATTGGGAGACCCCTATAGGCATATATCCTTTATCCTTAGGAAGCCGTGTCGGCCGCCCTACTGATCGCAATGCAGTGAACACAGCATTCACGAAGATCGACCGCCCGTACCTTAAAAAGTATTCTGCAGTTTTGCGAAAAGTTTGGCACACCCTCTGCCTAGAACTCCAGAGCAGTTTCTTTTGGCCTTTTTCAGACTCTATAACAGAAAAAGTCCATCTGAGCATTTGTCACTTCGGGCTCGTTAAAACATCGAAGGAGACTAGAGTCATCTTTAGCTTTTTCTCGACTCTTTAAAAGTGAAAAAGCAAGTTGTGTCTAAAGCGTCGTTAACAATTTATTTTAAACGGAACAATCACCCTTTATTCTTGCATTGATCTTTAGGTTGAAAAGATGGAGCACACCAACCAAGGAATTCCCCTTGGTGGAAATCCTAGTCCCTTCTCCTCTTGGGGAGATGTTGGTGCGCCCCACATGGCCACTTTGTCACTTCCAGGATTGACAATTGGCCTACCAGTCTGGCTCTTTTCAACCAATGTCGTTCAGAACACCACCATTCCTGAACAGTCGAGTCAACAGTTAGACCAGACTAGAGTTGCCCACCAGCCTTCGACTTCTAATTCTTCCTCCCCTCCTTCCTCTTCGCTTGACGGAACTGGTAGAACAAAAAACCGACTTCCTAAGGAGAAGAAGGAGAAGAAGAAGAAAGAGAAGAAGAAGAAGGAGCCAAAGGCGACTGGGGGCAAACAAGTGTCGTCTGACAAAAATCCACACACTGCACTAGCAAGGCCTAAATCGCCATGCGTCATTTGCAAGGGAGACCACTTCCACCGAGATTGTCCCTGTATCCCCCGGATACTAAGAGACTGGTCCCCCCCGTTTGCACAATTCGGTAGCGTCGACCTCTAATAGCCATGTTGACTGCTCACCGTCAACTAGCGGAAGTGAAGCCCCAGGACAGAGTGGGAAAGCTAGATTTCCCTGCAAACTGTGTGAAGGCGATCACGCCATCCACCGTTGTCCCTTCTTAGACAAGGAAAAAAGAGTTCTGGAAGATCGCCCGATTTTACGAGCGCAACTTCCTCCTGGATATCAAAGACTCCTGCCAAGTCCTTCGCTAGTTGAGAACCCGGCTGACCCGCCCAGGTGGTCAGCCGAAGCACCTGTCATTGAAGATGAACTGTCTGAATCCATACCTGATGAAAGTCTAAAGGTTGAAACGGCAGTTGACCCGGTTTTGCCTTCAGAGGCTCTATCTTCGAATGACACCATCATAGAGGAGAATAAAGACGACACCGTCCAAATTCTCTTCATCAGCACTGACTCTGATGATCAAGGGGGCAATGCCACCATTCCTTTATCGCAGGAAGGAAGTTCATCAGAGCGATATCCGGCCGTCTATTCGGTCCCATCACCAAGCAACCTGGTTGTGTCCTTCGACTGGAACCAACTAGGCAGACCCCGCTTGCCAGCCAGCATACCATTCAGAATTATTGTCCAAATATACAGAATGGTAATGGCTGGCACAGTTATTGATGAAGGGGCATCTGTGAGTATCCTTTCCTCTATTGCTTGGAAAGTGCTTGGTTTGCCAGCGCTTTTTCCTGAAATGAGAAATCTATCGGGCTTTGATAAGGGAACCAGTCAACCTTTAGGGATCCTCCCCAATGTGCCCATAACATTGAAAGGGAAGACCGTTGCTAATGTTGTCAATCTCCAAGCAACAAAATGATGCTTTGATTTCGACAAGGAACAAAGATTACGGGAATCCTCCGCTGTCGAACGACAAAGGTAAAGATCAACCAAGTAGTTCGACAACAACTTCGACAGAAGTTGTACCACCCATCATTCCTGAATTAACAATAAAACCGCCAAAGGGGGTAGTACACAAGTCGACATTTAATCCTCGTGCCAGAGTGGTGCAACATTATAACATAGTGGAAGATTTGGCCCAATCGCCATCCGCTATGTCGACTCTTGAAGTACTACAAAATTGCCCATCCCAAAGGCAGGCATTGTTATCGGCTATTGGTGGGGTTGATCCTAAGGATTCCAATCTTGTATCCTTCGACCACAAAGGATACGATCCTCAGTTACCAGCTCAACTAGCTTTCCTTATTCAAGTGAAAGCCCTCAACAAAACTGTTCACCGAACAATTATTGATGAGGGGGCATCCACATGTATCATGTCGATGAGTTGCTGGAAAACTCTAGGATCTCCAACCTTGTCGCGATCTTCGACGACACTAAAAGCATTCGACGGAAGGACGTACACCCCGTACGGCATCCTAAATAACTTGAAGGTTGAACTAGGTGGAAAAACAGTAGAAATAGATGTTGAAGTCATCGATGGGAATCTTGACTATAACATCCTACTGGGAAGACCATGGATATATGCCATGGCGGCTGTAGTGTCGACTTATTTTAGGAAGATTGCATTCCCTTTTCAAGGAGGGATTACGGTCGTCGACCAACAGAACTTCCTCCCTAATGGTTCACAAGTTACAGGAAGCATTCCCATGATCCATGAAAGCAACCATTCGCTTCAAGATATCGGAGTAGGCCTACTGAAAGACCCCACATTGATGGGAACTTTCACGCTTCCGCCTCCCATCTATATAGGAAATATAGCGTTAGTAGCAACCTGCAACATGATATCTTCCACGAAGGTCACAGAAAATGAAGACATGGATCATGCAATGGTTTTGCCCCCAAGCCCTATAGAAATATTGTAGCAATCAATGTTCCAGGCATGGGAGGTGAACCCGAGTCAACGCTCGTCAAGCATTTGGGTAGATAGGTCTAGGGAATATGGTACCCCGTTAGATCCTTGGTCGAAAGTGCATGGGACTGACGAAGGAATCCTACAATCAATGTTGATTGAGGGGACACCATGGAACGATCACCACCATCGTTCCCTTCTTCCAGAATATGAAGAAGATACTCAGCATGACCTTTATCACCCTTCAGTTTTTGAATTCCTATCAAATACTGTAAATACGGTGGATTCCGAGCGAAACTTATCCAATATTGAAGTGACTATAGCCATAAATATCTCGACTAAAACAAATGTAGTAGAGAATATTTATGTCGGCAAAGGATGTTCTCCTTCAGAACTGGAAATATACAACGCTCTTTTTCGCGAGTTCAGAGATGTCTTTTCTTGGTCATATGATGAAATGCCAGGCATTGACTCGAGTTTCGTTGAACATGAAATTAAGATGTATCTTGATGTCAAACCAGTAAGACAATGGCTTCGGCAGGTGCACCCCAAGAAAGCCGCTGCCATTAAAGCAGAAGTTGAAAAGCTTCTCCATGCTGGTTTCATCTACCTGGTTCCTCTAACCGATTGGGTATCGAATATTGTCCTTGTTATGAAGAAACAAGGGACAATTAGAGTGTGTGTCGACTATAGGGATGTAAACCAAGCTTGTCCGAAGGACAACTACTCTACACCCTTCATCGACCAGATAATTGATGAATGCACCGGATGTGAAATCTTTTCATTTATGGATGGATTTTCCGGGTATAATCAAATAAATATCCGCCCACAGGACCAGTCAAAGACTGCATTTATTTGTCCATGGGGCACATTCGCTTATCGAAAATTACCTTTTGGCTTAAAGAACGCAGGGGCGACGTTTCAGAGGGCAATGAATTATGCCTTCCATGACATCAAGAACATCGTTCAACCATATCTCGACGACCTTCCGGCTCATTCGCGAAAGCGGACTGATCATCCGCAGCATTTAAGAGCGATATTTCTACGTTGCCGACACTACAAGATAAGACTCAATCCACACAAATGTGTGTTTTGCGTCGGTTCTGGTCGTCTACTTGGCTTTGTAGTCTCTAAGGATGGGATTCGTCTCGACCCTTGCAAGGTTCAGGCAATCATTAATTTGCCTCCACCTTCAAATTTGCTTCAGATTCAGAAACTCCAAGGGAAAGCAAACTTTCTGAGGAGGTTCATTCCGAATTATGCAGAACTTGCTAAAGGTTATACTTGTCTTTTGAAAAAGGATGTACCTTTTGTCTGGGATCAGGTGGCGCAAGCTTCCTTTGATGCTCTGAAAGATTCTCTAGTAAAAGCATCATTAATGTATGCCCCAGACTATCAAAGAGATTTTAACCTGTATCTGGCTGTAGCAGATACGACCATTGCGATGGTTTTAGTTCAAGAAGTCGATGGAATTGAACATCCTATATATTATTTAAGTGAGAACTTAAATGATACAAAAAGCAAATATTCTTATGTTGAAAAACTAGCGCTTGCATCTGTTCAAGCGATTCAAAGATTTCGACATTATGTCCTCTTTCGGAAAACTACCATTTTATCAGATTGCAACCCCATGACTTATATATTGTCGTGACAGTTGCTGGGGGGCAAATATTCAAAATGGATAATGATCCTTCAAGAGTTTGATCTGGAATTTGTAAAATCCAAATCAAAGAAAGCTCTAGTTTTTGCAAAATTATTGTGCGACCTCCCATCGTTGTCCAACGATGAAACATCCGAAGAATCAATCGTGGACGAGAATTTGTTTCTGATATCTACAAGAAATGAATGGTATGGAGATATCATAATTTATCTCCAAACCCAAAAGTTCAGGCCTAACACCTCTCACTCTGAACAGAAACGTATACGATACCAAGCGAAAGACTACATGATCGTCGGTGATACACTTTACCGTCGTGGTATCGATACAGTTCTGAGAAGGTGCCTTACCCATGAGGAGGCCGAAAAAGCCCTGAATGAGTGTCATTCAAGCGCGTGCGGGGGGCATCAATCTGGATACGCAACAGCACAAAAAATCTTACGAGCAGGATACTTCTGGCCAACCATGTTCAAAGATTGCATAATCGCTGTCAGAAGTTTCCATGCTTGTCAAATTTTTGATAGCGAAACCAGAAGACCACCCGCACCTTTACAGCCAATAGCTGCTGTTGGGCCTTTCGCCAAATGGGGCATCGATTTCATGCAATGTAACCCCACCTCGAACGGGGGGCATGGGTATATTATAGTCACCATTGACTATTTTACCAAATGGGCCGAGGCGATGCCTACATTGCATAACACTGGTGAAACAACTGCCCTTTTCTTTTTCAATCATGTAGTCGCCAGGTTCGGCATACCACAGGCTATAGTTACAGATCATGGATCGCATTTTCGCAATCACATGATGGTCGAATTAGCTACCAAGCTAGTGCTATCTCACGACAGCTCTACCCCGTATTATCCGCAAGCCAACGGACAAGTTGAAGTGATCAACAAGGTCCTGAAGCGTATGTTACAAAGGATGATCGGGGTTCACAAAAGAAGGTGGCACCTAATCCTGTACTCAGCCTTGTGGGCTTACCGAACATCGGTAAAGAATGCGACTGGGTTCACAGCTTTCCAACTGGTGTATGGCCTGGAGGCAGTCTTACCAGTCCAGTGCGAAATTTCATCCCTTAAACTCGCAATCGACCTCCTCCCCGAAACTTCAGAAGAAGAGGCCTGTTTCTTGGAATTAATCCAATTGGATGAAACCCGTCATGACGCCACTTTGGCTAACGAAGCCCATAAGAAATGAGTCAAGGCGCAGTTCGACAAAAATGTCAAACCCCGTGTCTTCTCAGAAGGTGACTTGGTCTTGCTTTATGACCAAGAATCCGACAAATTGGGAGCAGGTAAATTTAATTCTTTATGGATGGGCCCCTATATTGTCAAACGGGTGTTAGCAAAAGGAGCCTACGAGTTAATGGATTATGACGGAATTCCACTGGCGCAACCCCGCAACGGGTTGTACCTCAAGCGTTACTATGCTTAAATAGTAACTTGTGTGCTTTTGTTGTATTTTGTTTTCGCTAAAGTGTTTGTTTTAGTCGAGTAATCCACCTTTTTACATTTATTGCAGATGTCGAACCTTTCTGAGACATGTGTGGGATATGCTGATGGAGCAAGTCGTAGTTCACGGAACCTGTCCTCCGCGGCCTGGGCCATTTTTGATCCAAGCGGCGAGTTAGTGAGTTTCAGAGGTGTGTGTATTGGGCAATCAACGAATAACATCGCTGAGTATAGCGCGTTGATAGAACTCCTCTCCGATGCCATCACCCATGGTATATGCTGACTGATCGTCAGGCTAGACTCACAACTCGCGATACTACAACTCACTGGTATATACTCCGTTCGCAATCCGGCTATTTATCGTATGTTTCTAAGGGTTAAGATTTTGGAAAGACAGTTTGATTTAATTCAATACCAACATATTTCTAGGAACTTAAACACATTAACTGACTCATTAGCAAACTATGTGTTAGATAGACATTTGCGACATTTATAAAAGGAAATGCATCATCAATGTTGTACAAGTGGATCATAACTCAACCAGAATAAACCCCGAAAATCAAAATATATATATAAAAGTTGTTTATCGTTTACACATAATGTTTTGTAACCAAGACAAAAATTGGTCGCATGACCCAAAAACTCAAAATTCTAGGGGGCACCCTAGCCTAGTGATGCTCATGATAGCACGTCACGGCCTGTGCAATCATGCGCAAGAGACGAGTCCATCGTCTAGGCACACCAGTAGTATGTCGCTGCAACTGTAGAGGTAACTCGTCAATCCATACATCCGGAATACCGAGAGTAAGGCTCTCAACCTGCTCCTGCACAGCTGTAAGGGTCTCGGCCACGTCAAGGTCGCGAAGAATAACCCTCCCAGCAGGCTCCCCTGCTGGAGCAGCGACTGGCGGTCTCGGGCGAACTGCTGGACGAACAGGACCAACATCTGCAATGCACACAAGAGTTTGATTAAAGTCTTGACAGAATAAAGCACAACAACATTATGAATAAAAACAGTAAACAGTGATATGGTCAGAGATTTTACCAATAGCGCCCCACTGTTCGCCATCCGGTAGCACCAAATCCGGATCACCTCGGAAATCCATGCCAACATATGGATACTCAGAATAGACCATCTCCTGGCGCTCGAACCACCTGAAGAAGGTATCAGTGAAAGTAATCTGAGGTTGACCAGCATGCCTAGACATGTGATCAACCCATCTCTGCATGCGTGGCTCGGTCGGAGAAGGCAAGTCGAGTGCAATATACTGAGGCTGCATCAGTGGTATTTTCTCCAAGGCAAAGGCAGTCAAAATAGAACCAAATCCAAAGTTCTTCAGCTTCCCGTCCTTTACCTTGGTCAATTGACTTTTCATCTGAACAAGTACTGCATCACACCAGTTGAATACTTTCGGTTGGAGACACTCCAAGGCATGCTGTACATAAGATCTGTTGGCAACATGAAGAGATGCACTACCGGCCATCCTACCAATAGTATACAGAATGGACCTGAGAGACCTGTCAGTAATCTCACGGATAACAACCTTGCCGTCTCTACGCGGCTGGGAACCTTCCCTGCAATACTGGCGGACATAATCTCTCACGGAGTCATTCCCTCGGGCCGAACCTGACAAAGAAATGGGGGCACCCCACCTTGACAACCCAGTCAAGAAGTAAATGTCTACGATGGTCAAGGGGATGGATTTGCCCCTAATCTGGAATACTTGGTTGATAGGATCCCAAGCATCAAGCATATACTGCAGTAAGGATATCTGTGCTCTCATGCTAGAGATACGGAAGAACTTCAGCAGGCCACAGTTCCGCAGTGCGTTCACCGTGACAGGATCATGGAGGGCAATCATGTCCTCTTCTTCATGTTCTCGTTCTCGCCATGTAAGGGACATTTTGCTCAAAGGTCCCTGCAAAACAAACAAGAGAATGAGTAAGATCCTGGATTTGATGAGAAACTGGCGAAATTTCATCAAAAACTGTGCAAAAAGACCTGTCTTCTGTGCCCAACGCAGGTAGCAAGTGTTCTACCTGCGTTGAAGGTCAAACTGCCTTAAGGCAGCTTGACATTCAACGCAGGTTTCGAATGGACCACCTGCGTTGATGGCAGGGCGCCCTGGCAAAACCCCAGGTGCTCAGGAGGACAGGGAAACAGGCACAGAATGGAAAAATGAAACCATGAAAAGAAAGAGCTAGGGTTTAGCTCCTACCTGGTCCTGACGGCGCCGAGAATCGTCCACAGAATCTCCCGAAATCAGCTGGTGAAAATCAAGGGGGAAGAGGCACCTCCAAAGCTCCAACAAGCCAAGTTCAAATGAAATGGTAAAATGAGAGGTAAAAACACTTTTTAATTGCTTTTTACGTAGTTCAAAGCGAAATATTAGGGTTTTAATCTCATTTTCAAGCAAATGTCATTCATTTCTAACTAAGTTTGATGCAGCAATTGAGAATGCAGTACTATCCTTGAAAAGAGGAAAACTAGTTATGGTAAAAAATCAAAATTTGACCATATAAACGAGCAGTTTTAGCATAAAGTTCATGCTCGTTAAAAAATAAATGCAAGATCCGAGCAGTTTTAGCGCATAGTTCATGCTCGTTAAAAAATAAACATAAGATTGAGCAATGTTTTTCCGCATTCAAGCTCGTTAAAAAATGAACGATCTTCCGGTAAAGAACCATTGTGTATGTAACCTTATCAGCCATTAAAAGCCTTGGTCGTGTTTGCACCGTCACCTCCACTTTTCATTTGGCCGATTGTTCACCTCCATATGATTGTTTACCCATTTTGAGGAACAGCTGCGAAGAGTGATTTCACCTAGCCATCCTTGTGACACTGCCGTGATTGGAAAATTCCAACCTGTACCTGGAATCAGCTGCTAACCCTGTTTATCACTCGTTCCTCAAAAGACGAGTCTTCTTTAAGCTCTTTTCAACTGACTCGTAAAATATGAAAAGATTGCCGAGTTTTGGCCTTCCAGCTCGTTAAAGAAACCGGAAGTGCTATCCCTCCTCTAGATTTTAATCTTTTTGGACTTGAGGGATTATTGCACAAAAAGATCGAGCGCTTGTTTGGTTCGGCTCGTTAAAATGATCGAAAACTCATCCCTTCTGTATTGTTTTATACTTTTTCGGACTTAAGGGATTAGATGATGAAAAAGGAATTTTGGAGTTAACTTTACGTACCTTTTCAGACTCTCTAAAAATGAAAAGGGACCGAGTTGTCTTTGTCGTTAGACTCGTTAAAATCATTAAATAGCGACAAACTTGTCTTTAGACGAGAACGAGTTTCACTATCGCTAGGCTCGTTAAAACATAGCGATGGGCTTGCCCGAAGGGCAGGTTATAGAACAAGCATATGTTATCCTCCTCAAGCTTGACAAAAATAAAGAGGTACTGGTCAACAATGACTGGGGAAAAATTGGGAGAAACTAAAGAAAACTTTGATGGTAGCAAGTCGCTCTTGAACATGACACTTTTCCTCCGTACCACAATTGGGTTGGGTTGTTTCATTCACCAGTCACATCACCATGGTCTCGCCATACCATCCATAATTGGGGTAATGCTACCGATCCATCGCATCAGTGTCGCCATATGTTCAAGAGAAGTCGTTCAGAAAGAGTCAACCGGGTCCCATCCACTCCCATACATTATCCTTCATCCATTCATGACCGCCACCCTGAATCATATGTCACAGATCATTTTCACCTCCATCAAAATCATTAGCTCCGTTCCGTGTCACTGATGTGGGATTCATTAAGGCCCTCCTTTGACGGATCGCTTCTTGTCGACATCAGCTCATTATCTGAGAAGTTGATCTAGGGACAACCCCTTTAGTACTTTGAAGCTTGCATGCCTCAATGGCAAGTTTCTCACTTCCGGCGACAGGTATACATTAATGACCTTCGACCAGAAGATTTTGCGTGGTGTTCGACGCCAAGTCCTTTATTCACACCACGTGAATTGTACTGCAGTACCTTGAGGGTCATTATCATTATCGGTGATTCCTCTCGCGCTTGTTAACGGTTTACATCATTGACCGGTAATTAAGCGATGTCTTTCCATGTTCGACTTTAGAACAATTCTCACATGGATCGACTTGTACTTAGAGTGAAGATCAAATGAGTTTGAAGACCCCAGATCTAGTTTCATCCATCCGGGCTGCGATATATATTCAGGAAATATAAAGACATTTGACATGTACATCATTACAGCAGATGATCATCCTACTCAAAGGATGATAATTTCACCAAAATTATCAGTCTACCATCAGACGATCGTCTGTTCTATGTACAGAAATGAATTTATAAAGCTGAGCATGGGAATGCCCGCCTCAGCTAGATCATGAAAGCAGTATGAAAAATAATGTATTGTATTATATCTTATTGCAGGTCTCCTCCCAGCAAATGGATGAACTTCAGACCCTCCTGGATAAAGCATTTCACCCGATAAACGGCCTCATACTTTAGGGGGCAACTGTTATAGACACTTTTGTGCCTTACAACATTGAGCATGAAATGTCCATAATCTAAGGGATCCAAAGTCCCTAAACATGTTGTTCCTACCCCTAGAGGAACAAGGCTAACTAACCACAGCAATTCACAGAAGTTCTCCACCTGAAACTGCTCAAAAACAAGTCAATTCAGGATCATGTCAACTGCTCCACTGACCATCTGCGCTGAATGTCAGTGGCTCCACTGTCTACCTGCGTTGAATGTCAACTCCAACACTAGCTACCTGCGCTGAGCGAGTTTGGACATGTGGCAAACTCATTCCTCAAGGTGTCAGAGCCCAGGAAGCTTCCAAAATGACACTTGCCTCAGGGAATTCGACTGGTGATGAGTAAGAGGTTCCAAATCTCCAAGTGGAAGTAAGAACCTCCAAGTGGAATCAAGAACTGATAGAGGGAGAGGACACTAGTCAGATCTCAAGCTAACTCATCCTCTCTCCAAAACATCTATATATGGATCTCTCCTCCATGAGATATAGAGGCTGGAATTTTGTTGTTGCAAAGAATTGCTGTTGGTTTGAGACTGGAATCATTGGGTGCTTAATGCTTTGAAGGGAGGTGAAGATAGGAATTCCATTCTGCTGGGAAGGAGATGCTGGATTGGAGCCCTCTGGGTTGTATCTCTTCCTGAACCTTGTTATTTATCAATAAAGCTATCTTGGTTTTCTCCTATATACTGATGTATCTTTGATGTATGATTGAATTAGTGTATTTGATTTATTTCTAATCCTGAATCATTTATGAATATGAATATCTGCCTTTGTGTTGTGTTCTTCTCTTGTCTCAAGTAGCTGTTCTCTTGTCGCAAGTAGCTGTTCTCTTGTGATCTTGCAGGAAGGCAAGTAGCTGTTCTCTTGCGGTTTTGCGAGGAGGCAAGTAGCTGTGAACACCCAAACGGAAGAGGATCTAGATCGAGGGACAAACGGAAGACACCGGTAAGTCCATTGATCTCTCTTCTTTCCCATTTCATAAAGGAAGAAACCAGAATAGCTATCTCTGTTTGTTGCTAAGGCACTGTCACACCTTAGGTGGATAGGATCATCCTGCATAGGCATTTTTCCCCACAACACAGCCTCCAAATGTTTTCATATACTTAAATTTTGGAGGCTATTATGGATCTTGTGATCAGTTATTCCATAGGAAATTCTTGGTCGGTTGATATCCCATTAAGTCTTTGAGCTCCCTTCTTGGATTGTAAGTGTCGAAGTCAACTACTCACACATGCTCAATCCATAATGAATTCATGAGCACATTCCTTCACGTAAGATTGAACAGGCCTAGAATAGTCCATAAATATAGTTCTTATGAAATAATCAACCCATGTTGACAGTTAGTGCACATGGTCATTGACAACCTCTCACTTTTGGTCACTTTTGTACTTCTATTTCGATGAGTCTTTCAAACTGTCGCTTTTGCTCACCTTCGCTTTTGCGAGTGTCATTTTCATATTTTCGACTATCTCTTTAGCTTATTTTCACTTTAAATAACTTAATTATCATGTTATATTAACTCTTGCATGTGTCCCTTTCATTTTCGTTCATATATCGCAAGTGTCATTCAAAATTTTCTTTTCATATAGAAAATTTCATCTTTTAGCATGACAGGTGTTACACATCATATAAAAGTAGTTTTGGTTTGTTTCACCAGGAAATATTTGTGTTAATGATTTTTTATTATCATGTAAACATGTATCACACTCATTTCCAAAGTTTCAAGCAATGTCACATAAGTGTCGTCACTGTCTTCGCAAAGTGTATCTTTAGTGTCACACTTGGAGGTCTCGCAATGTTGTCGCATTGAGGAAAACGTGTTTTCGATGTGTTTAGAGTGTCCTGTGTTGTGTCATCAAGTGATCTAAGAGAGAGATCATGCTCAAGTATTGTTCTTATTCAACTTCATCTCACTGATCCCACACTTAGTCAAAACTGGGAAAACTCCTCGACCTATCCACTCAGCCTCATCCAACCCTCCTGAACTGCGCAAACCACAATCTCAGTCCTCAAGCAATAATATTTCATCTTGGTATTGTCTAATGTGTTGTCCCTGAATTAGTCACAATGCTCAAGGGTAGCCTCTGAGCTCCAAAATTGGGTAGTTTTCCTCTCCAACCAATCCTTCAATGTGCATTATGCAGTCTTAGTCCTCAAGCCTCGACCTTGAGCTATCTAACTACATAACTGCACAATCACTTCTGTTTCTCTCCTTCTAAAACTGTGTAGTGGAAAAACCCAGTGCTCAAGATCTTAGCTTGCCACCTTGAGTCCCTCAATTTCACATTTGACATGTCTAGCCTAACCTGAACTGTGAATTTCATAGTATTAAGGCTTAGTCTTGACCCTTGACTATTTGAGCTACACAACTACACAATCCTAGAGTCTCTCTCTATCCATCACCTAATTCCAGCCCAGTCATTGGATGATCATGAAGCCTCTTATAATAGGGGTTTATCATACTTATGTTCTCTTTCCATGAATTTTTTTCAATTGCAGGTACTCTATCTTATCATGCCAGGATGACGATGGAGGAAAAGGAGAAGGATACCATGCTAGAAGACACATATGGAGCTAAAGAGACCAGATGATCTTCAAGCGAGAAGACGAAGGAATACAAGATTAAAATAGAAGAAAATATATAAATAGCACAACAAAGACTCCTTATATTCAATTCATTAGGGGGAAGAAGAAGAAGAACATGCACCATCTTTCAAGAAGGCACAAATAAACTAGCAGCAAAGGGTGACTTGATATTGCCATGTATAACATCCACCTCCAACACTCATCGAATATTACCATTCCACTAGAGTAAATATGTTACAAGGAGTTAATATGATATTATTCAACTCTATAACTGTAGTTAATGAAGTGGAATTGAGGAAACAACACTTTACAAACCTCCTTCAGGTGCTACAGGACCCCCAAGAGCTGATCCACCACTCTAAGTGCCTAACCCTTGAGTTAACCTAGCATTTTAATGATTTAAACCCCTATTTGATCCCATGAAATGGAAATTCATGTGACTGAGACCCTCCAGCCGCTCCCACAATGCCTGCAATGGAGGGACTATGGTATTTTCAGCTAGTTCTGTGCCAAAGATTGCAAGATTCAAGCCACTTTTCTGGGGCTTCTCTCTAAACCATTGCTCGAAACTCGATAATACTTTCTGAGAAAATAACTGACACCAAGACAAAACCTATAACACAAAACTTGAGCAAGGACTTAACCTAATCAAGCCCAACCATGACAGTCATTTTGTGAAACATATCACAAATATGTAATCTACAAGTCATAACAATAGATCTAAGCATAGGGGTATCATACTTGTCTAATATTCATAAAGAAGCACTGATACCTTATCAAAATAGTTGAATTATCATATACTAAGTCATAGATTCATTGTTCATTCATTTACAATTAAAAATATGATGAGATCCATACATCATATTATCATAAAACATGTTCATAACCAACATAAATAACAAGGATATAAAAACCATAAAAACCACATATAAACCAGTATATTTACCCATCAGATACAAGAAGAAATAAGCTCTCGTTAACATATACAAAATGTAATTAGGTCTGGGACTTCCATGAACCACTTGACCATAGACAAGGCTGAACCAAATCTCTCTTTCAGCTAGTCACCCCCATTCCATATTCCAAGCATGAATGTGGTATCTCATGGAACTAATCAAGCACAACCAAACTAGGGTTTCCAGCAACTAGCCATCTCCACCCTCAACCAGTGATTCCACCTCATGGTCAGACTTCACTAACCATCGCCATATCGGTCTCTACCCAAGCTATCCAGGGCTCCAGAGTATGTGTTCGAACTTGACTTCCAGGATTAGTAACTCAACCCACGACTATTGCCAGGATCTAGAGTGTTTTTCCAACCAAGGATCTAGGACTAGTAACTCAAACCATAGTTGTTGTCAGGTTTCATAACATTTATACAACCAAGGCACCATGACTAGTAACTCAACCCACCAAGGGCTCCAAAGCATTTTTCCAACCAAGGCTCCAGGATTAGTGACTCAACCCAAGATGTTAGAGGGCTTCTAGAGTGTTTGTCCAACCAAGGCTCCAAGACTAGTAACTCAAACCAAGCCATTATAGGGCTTACAGAGAATTTTTACAACCAAGGCTCCAGGAACTAATAACTCAACCCATAGCCAAAGGAACATGAGCACCAACCAGAAAAAAAAGGAAAGAAACCTACAACACCATCGTTATCAAGGAAATGGTAAGGCTAGGGAAATCCATTGTCAATCTAATAAATACTCCATGCCAATGAAATATCATAACCAAAAAACCACATGCATGTGTCATGCATGCCAAAACTAACAACAAATCCATACATGCAATGTGATACATGAAGAGAAATCTAGTTGTAGTTGTTGATTGCACTGTCCTCTTACGCTTTTCTACTCTTCCTTTACCTTCTTTCTCCAAATCCAATGTATGCCACATTCCTCCAAGAGTGCTCTAAGAAAAATTTAAGTTTTTAAGAGTATGAGAGAGAGAGAGAGATAGAGAGCTCTGAGATAAAATTGACAAAAGTCTATGAAGTGATCCTCATAAGACTTTTTTATCAACAAGGCCTCGATTTTCTTCAATTTCCATCATTTTCCTTAAATTTCCTCCTCACATGCAACCTATGACCTTTCACATTCCTTTTCTCCTAATTTCCATTATTTTCATAAATAAAATGCCAATTAATATCTCTTTGAATTTTCAAATCATTTTCCATTGCCTTTGCCAAATTCCTTTAGCCATAATAACTAAGATGAACACAAGCTAGGATGTTTTTCCCACCATTCAGCTTGAAATACGTGTCCCATGACCTTAGTCTTATATTTTTACATAAATTTTTTAACTAGGTCTATTACAAAACCCTCCCCCTTGTGGGAACACCGTCCTCAGTGTTCAATGACACCTATAACCAGCAACCCACAGAAAACAAAACATATTTCCCATGGAGCCTTATAACACAACTTGTTGTAGTATTTATAATGACCACTGTTGAAGATATGACAATCATACTATTTACTGGAGCTTTATAACATAGCTCATTACAATATTTATAATAATAACCATATATACACTTATACACTTTTGATTCAACTAACAAATAACCATACTGTCTACGGAGCTTTATAAATCCGACTCAATACAATATTTACAATAATATACACTTATACACACATGCACATTTTCTCAACCAACCAATAAAAGTATAAGATAACCGTAACAACAAAAAGGGAATCTATAGGCTCACACCTTGACCCTCAAAGTAATACTAGGTTTAATTTCCTTCCCAGGAAGTCTAGAATCCACTGTAAAGTCAAATTTGCACTCAACATCCAATGCTACAATCCTGCGCCACTTTTCCTCTCAGTGAACAGTTACCGACTCATTGCTCTAGGGCACACTCCCATTTTGTATCTGATTCCATCTAGCAATGCTAATGAAAAAACAAAAATTCATCCTTGGCTTTCCCTTCTCTGCTGGATAGTTCCTCAGGCAATCCAGTCACTCACTTCCATGTAGTCACACGCCTACCAATTTCTGCTGGCACCCCCATCCCGGGAAGTCCATCCCTTGGAAAGGTTTCCTCTCATAGGTAGGTCCAAAAACCAAGGCATGTACCTACCTCAAAACCATCATACCATTCACAACATGCTCATGGAAATCAGTGGATACTATTGGGTACTAGTTTCCCACAATGGTCTTGCTCCTAGAGTGCTTTACCAACATATTGCTACCTATTCCAATTCCTTTCACTAATTCTGCTAATTCTTGCATTCGATTTTAACCATCCCAAACTGAGCATTGCATGCTTTCCTATACCAAGAACATACTTTCCATTAGATTCAAAATAAATTCAAATAAATTCAAATCATACCTCATTGGTGGTTCATCAATAAGGTACACCTACAACTCTATTCACTTCCTATCATAGCAAGCCAAATTAGTTGTTTGATTAAATCATCATGTATAAACATATCACTTATGGTTAACTCAAAATGAAGCTATCATAAATTAAAAGCATGAATCACATGCAATCATCATAAAAAAAATTCATAGATCACATGTAACCATCATAAATTGGAATCATAGATCACATGCATAATAATACTGAAATACAATACTCATACTTATCCTTTAATCGATCCTTTGCTTCTACCTTTGTCCTTTGTATACACACTAGTTTGGTTGCCACACCCGACAAGCACCCAATGCCTTTTTCTTTTCTTCAATCATGTACACATACACACAACATACACCATCATGTAATACATGAACCTACACCCAACATACAAAAAAACACATACACCAACATTCAGTGTAAAACACAACACATACACCTACAGCTGGTGTAAAATAGAAAAGAATACATACACCTACACCCGGTGTACAACACAACACAATACATACACCTACACCTAGTGTACAACACATTACATATACGTACACAGAGTACAACACAACAAATACACATGTCACAATACCATCACCAGAAAATTCACATACATAGTACCGCATGTACACAATACAACATGTATGACATGGACATAATACCACATGTACACTAGTACCATATGTACAACATGTACACAATACCACTTATACATGACACCACCTGTGCAATGTGTGTGCAAAATCACATGTACACCAACTGCACATGTACATAATGCCACACGTACACCACACCACCTGTACAACGTGTACACAATACCACATGTATGACATGTACATGACACCACATGTACACAACACCACATGCACTACATGTACACAACACCACCTACATACAATACCACATGTACAACATGTGCACAACACCACATGCACACAACACGACATGTATAGTCATGCACACAATACCATATGTACATAGAACCACATGTACAACATGCACACAACACCATATGTACATAGCACCCTATGTACACAACACTGTATATTCAACATGCAGAGAACACCGCATATCCATCATGCACACAATATAATATGTACATAGCACTGCATATCCGACATGCACATAGCACCGCATATCCGACATGCACATAGCACCATCTATACCCAACACTACATATGAAATATACACACAACACCCTATATACAATAAGCACACAACATCATATGTACACAATAATACATATGCTACATGTACACAACACCAATACTACACATCCACAACCATACTATCTTTACCAAGCAACCTTGCTTCCAGTATCTCTCCGCCATCCATGCTTATCCTAACATGATGCAGATCACACTATTTTCATTCTGTTGATGTATTTCTCAGCATTACCTATCTATAACATAAACATAGGCATAGTACAAGCATATAATATCAATTCATATCCACATGATACTGACCTTGTAGATCTTCCAGGGCTACTCTTCCCACTTGATTCTTCATAATCCAAGAAACTCTTCATGATATTCACCTACATACGAAACCATTCCTCCACAAGAATGATCCCTGATGACCCTTCCAAACAACAACATACATACATACATACATACATATATACATATAAAAATCATGATTCTATCAGACAACGACATGCATACATACATATATACATATAAACATTAGTATTAAAGAATCATGATTTTTGACGACCCTGTCAGAAAATGACATACATACAAACATGTATACATATATAGACTTTAACATAATCATGATCACAACATAATTTTCAAATAGCATAAGGTTAAGGTTAAGAGAACTCCATTTATTCGTTCACAACATGCAAAACATTGAGAACAATAGTTCCCAACATAACCAAGGCATATGATGCATCAAGTCCATTTACTTTACCTTTCTTGTTACCTTCCTCATGATTTTCCTGCCACCGTCTAGTATCCCATGGACCTAACCAACCAACCAACTATTATAATCTTACCTTCAACTGCCCTTATACATGCACCGGGCTTCATATAGGTATTTCATTACCTATCAGTTACCAAACATCTCTCCCTATCGCCATCAACTTTCCTCTTTCCCAACCAATTCCCAAGACCCTCAAACACAAAAGACAAGAACAAGAAACACACAAGGAGAAAAACCATGAAAACCTAATAGAAATACAACACCACAACAAAGTGGCATGGCCATGCACTAGATGCAATCAAGACTGCAAATCATGTGCAAGAAATCACAAAAGACCAAAAGCACAATACTAGAAACAAACACCATGAATCAATCCGATGGTTCCCAATGCTTCCAAAGGAAAGATCAACTTGAGCCTTCTCCAAGGTTTCATGGTAGTCTCTTTGCCATGCAATTCCTTATATCATATTTCCATAAATACATATGTGTCAGTGTATAAAAAAAAATAACAATATTCTAGTTATTTTACCATGTTGTGCCAAGCACTCTGCCTTGTAGCTGAACATATCCATGCCATCTCTCAAGGGACTCCAATTCCCTTGACAAATCTAGCCATAACTAGAAAATAGTTGTTATAGATGTCAAATACATGTTCAGGAATATAACACATATCCACATAATGTGAAACAAAATCAAGGTTAAGAAGACTTCCTATATGCAAAGGAGTCATTCTTTTGGAATTGTGGTTCCAAACATAGCCTAAAGGGATTCTCACCCAATTCCTTCCTTTTACCTTTTTACCTTGCTGCAATCATTTCTTACTATGTACTATCACATCACCCCACTGTTAGTTATATAAAAAAATCAACTATTACCTTTTCACACTAATGCCAAGCATCTTTCCCCGCAACTACTCACACATGTTAGTCGCACGTTCCAAAGATCAAGATATCATGTCTATTAATTTGAAATCAACCTTTCCCAAGACTAAAAACCATGTCATAATCAACTCACAGTCGACAATCATAATACTACAAATAGAACCTATTTACACTCAAGTACATATCAGATGTATCAACATATAATGTTCTAGTATAACTATCTTAAAACAAAATCATTCCTTCATGCAATCTTATAGACACATACTCATATCATGCAAATCAACTTGTAAACATACCATGCTAGATAAACCAAATAGATGACATAATAAAACTCATACCTCAATGTCTCTCCAGGGAAGCTATCACATCTGCACAAGTTAGTCTAGATTAATATGACACAACATCACAAATATAACATCTCATACATGAATGCCACAACCATAACCATATACACATGCCAATCCAGATCAAAATTATACATATAACATCAATATCTTAATGCAATAACCCTAGTCATCAATTTAACTAACATATAACAACAACAAGTCAACATATAACATACTTATCAACAACATATAACATAATCATCATTTAACTATCATATAACAATCAACAAGTTAACATATAACATACTTATCAACAACATATAGCAAAATCATCAAGTTAAATATCATATAACAATCAACAAGTTAACATGTAACATACTTATCAACAACATATAACATAATCATCAAGGTAACTAACATAAAACAAAAACAACAATGCATATAACAACAAGTTACTATCATTCATGACTATTTGAAACATGTGCATATGACCACACTGATTCACTAGCATCTACTATGCATGTAACCACAAAAACAATAAAATGACAAACATGTACATAAGTAACCTTAATTCTTATAACAACCATTAACCACATACCTACATGCTAAAAGTACAAATCTATAAGACAATATGCTCTTACCCCGAAGTCCAGCGTTGCAACCGCATTCTGATGGTATGTTTCTCCTCCTCTATCTCAGCCGACACATTAGCATCATAACATACCAACAATAGCATCATGACCTAAAATGCATACAATGAACTCATGCACGAAAACCATGCCCATAATGACGCATGCATAACAACATATAGACATTGACATGCATAACAAATGCATATACAACTAACATCCATTCATGACGAACACATTCCAAGATCAAGACCATCATCTCCTACATGGCAACATAACTGTAAAAATGACTACTACCATACATACATAACAAGCACATTGAACACAAGCATAAAGAAAACATATGCAACTGACATGTATGCATGACAAACACATTCCACCTGTCTAGTCCAAGTATTGAACCATGCTCTAAAACAACTCTATAACGCCCTCCTCCCACACTTATCCAAGCTTACTAGTCCACTAGGGTAAATATGTGACTAGGATTTATTATGATATGATTCAACTCACTAAGTTCAGTTGAGGAAGTGGAACTAATGAACCAACACTTTACAAACATCCCTTAGGTTCTATAGGAACCCTAGGAGCTAATCCACCACTCCAGGTGCCCAACCCCTAAGTTAACCTACCCTTTAAATGAATTAAACCCCAACCGCTCCCATGAAATAGGCATGCATGTGACTGGGACCCTCCAGTCACTCCCACAGTGCCAGCAAGGGAGAGATTACATTCTTTTTCAGCCAGTTTTGTGCCAGAGACTACAAGATTTAAGCTACTTTTCGTTGC
This sequence comes from Pinus tabuliformis, assembly GCA_031772625.1. NCBI lineage: Eukaryota > Viridiplantae > Streptophyta > Pinopsida > Pinales > Pinaceae > Pinus > Pinus tabuliformis. The sequence continues at coordinate 917,730,362 of CM062812.1, read as the reverse complement.
TAGTCTCCAAACCACTACCCAGAACTCTATGAGATTTTCTGAGCCAATAAATGACACCAATAAAAATCCTATAACACAAAATTTGGTCAAGGAATTTCCCTAACTAAGCCCAACCATGACAGTCATTTCATCAAACATATCACAAATATGTAATCTACAAGTCATAAAAATAAATACTTATTTGATATTCATAAAGAAGCATTGCTACCTTATCAAAATACTTGCATTATCATCGATTAAGTCATAGATTCATTTTTCATTCATTTAAAATTAAAACCATGATGAAATCTTCATAAAACATGCTCATAACCAACATATAACCAACATAAATAACAAGGATATAATAGCCATAAAAACCACATATAAACCAGTATATTTACCCATCATATACAAGAGGAAAGAAGCTCTTATTAAGACATAGAAAATACAACTAGGTCTGGACTCCCATGAACCACTTGACCATAGACTAGGCTGAACCAAATCTCTCTTTCAGCCAGTCACCCCTGTGCCATATTCCAAGCATGAATGTAGGATCTCATGGAACACATCAAGCACAACCAAACCATGCATTCTAGAGGCCAACCACCTCAACCCTCAACTAGTGATTCCACCTCATGGTCAGACATCACAAACCATCACTAGATCAGTCTCTACCCAAGCTATCTAGGGCTCCAAAGTGTTTGTTCCAACATGACTTCCAGGACTAGTAACTCAACCCACGACTGATGCCAAGATCTAGAGTGTTTTTCCAACCAAGGATCTAGGACTAGTAATTCAACCCATAACTATTGTCGAGCTCCATAGAATTTTTCCAACCAAGGCTCCATACTTGGAACTAAACCCACCAAGGGCTCCAAAGCATTTGTCCGACCAAGGCTCCAAGTCTAGTAACTCAACCCAAGCTATTATAGGCCTTCCACGTCGTTTGTTCCTACCAAGGGTCCATGACTAGTAACTCAATCCAAGATGTTACGAGGCTTCTAGAGAATTTGTCCAACCAAGGTTCTAGGAACTAATAAATCAACCCACAACCAAATTAACATGGGCACCAACTAGAAAACAAAAGGAAATAAACCCACAACACCATGGTTATCTAGGAAATGGAAAGTCTAGGAAAATTCACAATCAATCTAGGCAATCCTCCATGGCAATGAAAGATCATAACCAAGAAACCACATGCATGTGCCATGCATGCCAAAAATAGCAAGAAAACCATACATGCATTACGATACCTGCAAAGCAATCCAATTGTAGTTTTTGATCCCATTGTCCTCTTATGCTTTCCTACTCTTCCTTTGCCTTCTTTCTCCAAATCCAATGTATGCCACATTCCTCCAAGAGATCCAAGAAAATTCTAGGTGTCCAAGAGTATGAAAGAGAGAGAGCTCCAACCTAAAATTGGCAAAAGTATATGAATTGATCCTCGTAAGCCTTTTTATCAATGAGGCCTCTATTTTCTTCAATTTCCATTATTTTCCTTCAATTTCCTCCTCACATGCAACCTGTGACCTTTCACCTTCCTTTTCTCCTAGTTTCCATTATTTTCATAAATAAAATGCCAATTAATACCTCTTTTCCTTAAAGCATTTTCCATTGCCTTTTCCAATTTCCTTTAGCTATAATAACCGAAATGAACACTTGCTAGGATATTTTTCCCATCATTCAACTTGGAATACATGTCCGATGACCTTGGTCCTATATTTTTACATGAATTTTTAACCAGGGCTTTTACACCATGTCATCACAAAGTCCATATTAGCAGTGTCATGTTATGTCATGTCATGAGTCATCATGTTCCACATCATTTTGTGGATTATGTAAATCCTATATGGGAGAAATATATTTTGAGGTGGAATTCCAAGAGTCATGTATAGAATATGAAAAGTCGTGAAAAAGTCGAATAGTCATAGGGAAGTCAAATAATCATGAGGGTAGTCCAAGAGTCACAAGGGAGGTGAATGATAACATCATTTGTTATATATACACACCCTCATCATACAAGAAAATGCTTTTTCACCTTGGCTCCTCCTACCAGGAATTAGAGAGGAAGATAGTTTTTTTGGAGGATCAAGTGAGTGCTTTAACACTCGATTATTGGAGCTAGTGGTGTTCATTATCTTGATATATCTTGGAACTTTTACTTAATTTAGAAGATCATTGAGCCAACATGCTCTCATGCATTTGTCATGAATATTGTAAGATTATTCTTTGAACGTTTACGATGTATGTTGTTTCATATATACTAAGGAAATTGAAATATTTCACTGGATTTGGTACTTATCTTGTTGAAGGTGTGTTGTATTTGGTTTAAGATCGCTGCTTCCTTGTGAACTATTTCGTTGGTTGATAAATGATTCATTCTTATGTATATGCTCGTGTTCCTTTTCTAGATAAGTCTTCTTACTTTTATTTAAAGGGCTCACTTTTCTCTTCCCTTTCGATAGAAGGAACTCGATACATTCCACAATTGGACATTTCACAAGGCATACTCACTTGCTGATCTGAAAGTACCTATGCATTACTCTCATGTGTTGAAATTTGTACCTAAGGAAAATCCATAAGAATATATGGCAGCCGAGCCAATACTCTGGATGGGGCTCCTAATCCAAATAGTGTTAGGTCTAATTGGGACTTCACATCAGGGAGACACCCTTGGTTGATGGATTTCCATCATCATCAACAATCTTCTTCCTAGTTTTAAACTGTGAAGTTACTTTCATACACATGCTAAGTCTTTCATTAGTTCATGAGAACACTTCCTTTATGTAAGCTTGGAGAAGCATAGAAATTTCCATCAAGACAATTTCTGTGTGATGTTCAAATCATGTCAACAATTAGTGTGTACTTTTATTGAAGTCACCCTCACTTTGTTGCATTTGTAGTTCTATTTTGGTGAGTTTTCTCAACTGTCATATTTTGTGCATTTTTGCTTTAGAAAATATCATTTCCACATTCATAGTTGTCATTTTGAATTGACTTTACTTCAATAAGTGTCATTTTAATGTTATCCTTTCTATGGCACATGTATCTTTTAAGGTCATTCACATTTTGCAAGTGTCCTATTCATCTTTTCCTCATGTTGCAAGTGTCGTTTTTGTTGTTTTCACTCCTGCATGTGTCACACCTTTTTACATCACCAAAGTTACTTCTGGTGCACTTTTTTGCATTATATGGTCTTACATATCATTAGAATATGTTCCAAACACATTCCTATAACTTACTGCACCTTTTGATCACAATCGTTATAGTTGTCGTACTTACATTCTAAGTGTCGTAATGTGTTGTTTCAACTATCACACTTAGAAATAAGTGTCACTTTGATTTTGTTTTGAGGTCTGATTGTTATTCATGATCCTTGCATATTATTCTAGCTTGCATTTATGGTATTATGTGTGTGATCTAATATTGGGTCATTTCTAGATGCTTTCCTCTTTTACACTGTCGATCCCAAACTTAGACATTTTGGAGCTGTTCTTGGTCCATTAGTCCAATAAAAGTTGTGAATCTATTTTCCCTCTTACCAAGTGTGGAGCTCAACTTATCCATGGGCCTCAATGATGCAATCCTACTTTCAAATATTATAGGACTAAGTCCTCCTAAAGATCACCTCCTAGCTGCTGCACATTATGATCCTCCAAAGGGCACTCACTTGATCCTTCCTTCTTATACTAAATCATATGCTATTTTTTGATCAAATATGCTTTGCATGGAATAAAGAGAACTCTTATCTAACAACATGGAGCTCCTCCACCCTTTTGTGGAGGCAAAACATGTAATGCAAAGATCCTCCTAGTGTAGTGAAAACCCTCCTAGGAAAAGGGGCTCCATCCCTATAACCTTCCTCAATGAAAAGTGCACTCCAAATGGTCAAGTACCCACATTTGGATCAAAATTTGCTAGCATAGGATGAAAATCACATTAAAAAGAAATAGTGACCCCTTGTTGAAGAAAAATACACTTTCTCTCAAGCCTTCTCTTCCTTTGAGTGCATGGAACACTCCTGAAGGCTGAAGCCTCACTCTTTGCCCTTTCCAAATGTGCTCTGCATGTAATCTTGGCTTAGCTTATTCCTTTAGAGCACATGGAATAGTAGGGAAGGCTATAGGAATCCTCCTTTCCACATTTTTCTATTCAAAGTGCACCCTCTTTGGAGCTTCCTTTCCCTTTTAGCACACATCACAGTCCTGAAGGTTGAACCTTTCACCTTCCCTCCTTCCCATTTCTCTCATGCACCCAAGCTTGTCTATCCTTTCCATTTAGAGCACATGGAATAGTAGGGAAGGCCAAGGGAAGCTTCCTCTTGTCTTTGACCAGTCAAACGATGCCCTCCTTGAAGTCTCTTTTTCCTTTGAATGCATAGTGTAGTCCTCAATGTTGAACCTTTCACCTTCCCTCCTTCCCAATGCACTCATGCACCCTAAGCCTTCTTTTGTACCTTCCTTTGAGGACATGGTGCATTAGGGAAGGCTCAAGCATGCCTCCTCTCACCCTTAATTGGTCAAACTGCACTTTTAAGCTTCCCTCTCTTTTCTTTGGAGCGCATGGTGCAACCATGAAGCATGAAAGTTTCACCTTGTCCCTTCAGCTTCCCTCACTATGATGGACCAAGGAGAGGTCTTCCTCATAGTGCATAACACAGTAAAAAAGGATAAGTGGAGCCCTCCTAAGCCATTTATGAATTTGATAGTGCCCTCTTAATCATGCCTTCCTTTTTTAACCCTCGCAGGCCTATCACAAGTAGATCATTCTATGAGCTAGGTACTGATAGGCTAAATGTTTTAAGACTAATTTTACCTTGCCATGAATAATATTCATTAACATGAGTACTATATTAGCATGACAAGGTGATACTCAAGAGAAGATAACAAGGAGAAACCATGAAGAAAAACCTGCATAGAAGAATCACTAAGAGAGCTATCATGAAGACATGAAGTAGATCATGGACCAAGATAGGAACAAGAAATTATATGATGACTTGGAGGATTTTGATATGATTAAAGACCCCTTTGGAGGGTGAATATGAGCAACAAAGTGGATATTTCATGAAGATGAAGCATAAATCAAATATATCATTAGGAATTCCAAATGAAGTAGCAAGCAAGACAACTTGGCATTTTCACCTCATCATGAAGTCCATGTCATCATTTTCAGGTTATAACATGTACAAGTGTCATCATAATAGTCAACGTGTGTCCATGTGTCATGCCACATCATTATGTTGAATGTAATGATGTATATTCAAGAAAAAGAAAAAAATGTAATGTGTGGAAGTCAAAGATTCATATGTAGAACATGAAGAGTCACATAGCCATATATGGACAAATATTGTATAGAATTCCAAAAGTCATTTAGAATTTCAATTATTGTTTAGAAGTCCAAAGGACATAATATAAGTCCAAAGGCCATGAGGGTAATCTAGGATTCATGATGACATGAAAGGTCATTCCTCTTGTTATAAAAGCAACCTCATAACTCAAGGAAATTGATTTTGGAGGCTTAAGCTTTGGAGAGCTAGTCTTGGATTCTCTACTTGGCACATGAGATAAAGCTGCTCTTTGGTGAAGCAATAAGTGACTTAATGTTCCACTAATGGAACTAGTGCCTCACCATTGTAATTGTGTACTTGGATCTTTCACCTTATAATTCAAACTATATGAGCTAAAACATTTTCGTGCATGTATTATGAATGTCTTAGGACTATTCTTTAGATGTTTTTTATATATGTTTTGTTTATATGTACTAAGGGAATTAAACTATTTTAGTGGCCTCGGTACTTATCTTGTTGAAGGTATGTTGTATGTGTTTTAATGACCATTGTGTCTATGTGAACTATTTCGATAGATAAATAACGAATATTTATTTTCTCATGTGTCTATCTTATGTTAGTACTATTACTTCCTTCTAGAGGCTCATGTTTTGTCTCCCCTTCATGAAAGTATGATTTTACACATTGTAATTGGTGTTTCACAATCCCAACTTACTTGCTTGTTTAAGATTAATCTATATAACCTCTTATGTTATCTGTAGAAACCAAGACAAACCTTTATGTTATGGTAGCTAATCCAAATTGGATCATTGTCTTGTTTTGTCCATCTCGATGCATTTGGAGTGGAAAAAGTGGAGGAATTAGCTCATGAGATTGTTTTTACTAGCGGGACACAGTTTGGTGAAATGGGGTTTGAAACCTTATGGGAGCATTTTTAGGAATCAAACAACGTTTTTTGGGGTAAAAATTTGTCTCTTCAATGCTACACCTTTTCATGCTATTCTACACATAGAGACCTTTCCAACAACATAAGGAGTGCATCAATCAGAGTTTTTATGTAAATGTTATGCCACTCAGAAGTTGACCTTCTTGTTTTCACACCTATAGTTTGGGAGGATGCCACGTCAACCTCCATTATTCATGGAAAAGGGTTTAGCCATGTGTTTTATTAGGATATTCTGACACATACGAAATAGTTAAGTATAACTTGGTCTAGTGTAGATTTAGGTAAAGTGTGTTTATTTACTACGTACTTTTATAACTTACAATCCAACGATCATGATATGTTCTAGACATGAAGTGATTTGACGGTTCATTATCTCCTCGGTATTACCAACACTTGATCTGTGGCTTAACACCCGATTGGTCCATGATCTCTATTTAAAGAGCATGGAGGGTTATTTGTTGGTTAACTGTTCATGAGAAAAGCTTATGTAAATTTTCATTCTTTTATTAATAAATTGCCTAAAGTGGCCGCGTTGGCTCAGGCTGTGGATTGTTTCCCTATTTGAGGGTTTTAACCACGTCAAGAATATTGGTGTATTGATCTGTGATTTGCGGTGTCTTTTGGTGCTCTATCTGAGGAACTTACCCTGTATATTCTTACATGGTATCAAAGCTATTTGAGGGCCACATCCATTGGTGATTCAAATCTGAAGCCGATAGAACTGCATCTGATTATCGTTTCCTAGATCTACTATTTCTGAATGATTTCTGTCCAAGAGGACTACTCTATTGTGTTAGGATCATCTGTTCTAGTGAGGAACCCATTGCATTTCACGTGATAAGGTTTTAGATAGCCCTAGCTACGTCATTTTTAAGATCTGGAAGTATAAAATCTTTATTTGGAGTTCTAGCTATTCATCTCTCTGTTTATTTCGGTTTATTTACTTCTCTGTTTTTTATTACCGAATCTATACCTTTCATTTCTGTGTATGCTCTTTGTCCTGCAACTCTGTGCGATCTGGGTAAATCAGAAATAGAAAGGAAGGATTTTTCTCATGCGTATGATCTTTTCCGCCGCACCTTAGTGTGATCTCAAAAAATCAGAAACATTGAGGAAAATATTTAGTTTACGGCTAAAACTAAGTTTTTCTTTTGTATGTCAGTGTTGGGCTTTGTGGTTTTCTTTTGTGGGAAAAAAGAGAATTTTCAAGTAAGCACACACCTGAAAGCTTCAGTGACTTTAAAAAAAAAAAAAAAACTCCTTCCTCTTTTCCAAAAATTACTAACCTTTTAAATTAGCTCACTTGGTCCAAAGTTACTTTATGAGAATAGAGGTCTCGAGTACAAGTCTTTCTTTTTGTTGAGTCACTTTTTCAAAAAACACATGTAACTTATGTTTTAAAGTTACTTTATGTAAAAGTGTTCTCACCCATTATAAAAAGTGAGTCACTTATAATTCTAAAGTCTATTTATCTTTTATTTAAGTTATAGTTTAGTGGGTAGCTCATAAAGTACCATTGTAAAAGTTACTTTCACTTATTTATAAAGTGAGTCACATAATTTTTTTTTTTTAAGTGAGCTAATTAGATTAAGTTTGGAAAGGGGGCAGTTTTTTTCTAAATATAACATTATCATTCATTTCCACATGTTCACACACTTCGTCAGCATCTTCAACAAATTATCTTCAAAAAACCATAACTTCTTCCTCCAGAAGTTGTTTTTAGAGCAGTTCTTTTTTAATCAGCCTAATTTTTCGAAATTTGTCCTTTGGAACACTTAGTTTCAGCATCTACAACTTTAGTTTATGTTAAAATGGAAATTCCATGCCAAGTTATTCTTGACAGCACCAACTACTTCAAATGGTGGTCCTACATTGTGGATTTACTTAGAAGTAAAGGTCTTTACAGAATAGCCTCAGGCCAAGAAACCAAACCTCAAGATGAAGATAAGGCAGCCAAATGGGAAAATAGGCAAGATCAAGCATGTGGGTTGATAGGGATGTCTATTTCTCCATACCTTAGATTCCATATCGCAGAACTTGATACTCACAATGAAGCAATAACACAACTCACTACAGTTTTTGGAATTAAAAATGAAATTAGAACCCATCAAGTAAAAAATGAGTTGCTTACATTGGACCCCAATAACTTTTCTTCCATTGAATATTTTTGTCCAAGTTCAAGACTCTTAGACTTCTCTTGGAAGGTGTTAAGGATAAGAAAGAAGATGGTAGCCTTATCTATTCCATTCTTACTAAGTTGGGACCAACATACTCTGTGTTTGTTTCCACCTTCCATTCTACTAGAGAAGCCTTTATTTCTCAAGGAAAAGACTACAAGTCCCCCTCTTTTGATGCCTTTTGAGATTATTTAATAGGAGAAGAAGAAAAACTCTTATATCTTGGTCTTCTTAATCTTAAAAACTCTTCTAAGAAAGCCTTAGCCACTCAGTAGCAACCAAATTCAAAGAATCCTAAGAAGCAATATCCTAAAAAGAATGGTCCTAAACCAAACAAGGGTCCTAAATAATTTCAGCCTCAAAATGAAAATCATTTCAACAAAATGATAAGGCAAATAAAAACAAAGGGAAGAAGACTGATAGGCATTTCAACTTTTGTAATTGAGATGGCCACTTAGAATCCAAATGCTTTAAAAATATGGAAGTCTTGGAAGCAGCAATTGTTGAGTTACGAAATGGGTATGTATTTACTCTTAATTTCATCACCTTTTCCTCTTTTCTTATCTTTTTCATATCTTAATATGCTAACGTATTGATGGATTATGATAAGAAATGGATGAACTACTTGTAGTTAAGATTTAGCTATCATAATTAACTTTTACTCCTCTTTATGCAAAAAAACGACAAAAGGAACATTTGATGTTCCCTAACAATAGAACAACATAAGCCAAAAAACGAAGAATGGAATGCATCGGTTGCGGATAGGGCTGAGGATGAATCAAGAGGATCAGTGCGAAATAGGAAAGGTGTCTGAAGATAGCAATCAGTTGCGAATCCCTGAAGATCAGGAGATCCCGAGGGATCACATTTATCTTTTATCTCTTTCTGACTATAAAAGCAAATGATTGTATGAAGAAAGGGGATGGATCTTTGTTATTTCAAAATTGTAATTTTAATTTACAGACTCGTGTTGTTGGAGGTATTGTAATGCTACTTAAGTTCAATGATTAATATATAATTGAAGTTGCTATTCATTCGTATTCTCTAAAGTAGTTCAGTAGTGTTCACCGGCAGCTAAGGGCCCGACCTCTGGTGGATTAAACTACTTCCTTGTGTTATATATTTATGATTCTTGCAATTTTGATTAGTTTGTTAATTTTCCCATTTTCTGTGAGTTTATCTTATTCGCTATTTATCACTTTCCTATATTGAGGTAGTGCATTTTCTTTATATATTTTACAGCACTGTCACTTGATTCGATTTACGCTTATTCCAGATTCAATTATTTAGATAGTGAACCATATTGATTTAAGAAACTTTAAGCGTTTGGTTATTGCTATCGAAATCTAAGATTGATATCATTTCGATTTGGATTGCTTTGTAGAGATTGAGTATGATTTAGATTGAATCAGCTAAGAAGAGATGAATTATTGCTTCTGTGCTCTCGGCTGATGCTATTGTCAATTGAATTTCTTGTGCGATATTTGATTACAATTTCAGTAGAGGATTGAGTCTTAAAGCTTAGATGTCATATTTCCTTTAATAATTGCGATTTGAGTTTATTAGATGCATCTGTTTACTCTTGTATCAAAGGTTTATACTTCATTTTAAGAAACATTACTCTCTAGATTCATACCATGCACATATTGTGTACACTCTTGGAATAAAAGGATTTGCCCAGGTTGATGATTAATATGGGGTAATTAGGAGTTTTAAAAGACACCTTTTATAAACCAACATTCTGGCGTCGTTGCCGGGGAGAGTGTCACCATTTTACAAAGAGTGATGTATATATGATAATTGCTATTGGGAAAGAATTGGGTATTGAACATGGAAGGTAAGAACCTACGTAACAAGCAAGTAAAGTTCTTGCTCCTCCACCCGTTTTTCAGCACAATTACAGAAAAGTGAAGTAGGTGTTTGATGTTTGTATGTTGAGAGCGAAATGGGTATTAAAAACGGAAGGTAAGAACCTGCATACGGAGCAAGTAAAATGCCTGCTCCCCTGCCCGCTTTCCAGTAGAATTGCTAGGAACTTAAGGTAGAAATAAACATTTGAATTTTTGCATGAATGACTAAGATGAAAAGACCAGAAAACAATACAATTCCACATCAAAAACCTGAAAAATCTAAGGGACCAGTGACCCTTGGACAATTAAATTTTATTGACGACATCTTAAGAAAGGCTGAATCTCAGCCATCAGTAGGTCCCCGAACCGTTGATTCTAGAAAACCTACTATCTCCCTTCGAGCCACAGGCTCACCATCTGTAGCCTACATTGAGGTCCATAGTAAAACTGAAGGGATTGAGCAAAGTTTTCAAGACATTGAAAATTATCGACCAATTCCCTCACAAGAAGGGAATTCTTGCAACATTCGTGAAGGAGGAGGAGAAACAGGGGAAACATAGGAACCAAGATCCCCTCAGGTAGTAATTGAGTAGAGGACACCCAATGTCCCAAATCAAGGGAGTGTTGTTAGGATCATTCCTACCTCTTCTAGACATCCCAGGGATAACTCTCTAGCTCCAGAAATCTCGGAAAGGTACTGGCATATCTTTGATCAAATGGCCAATAATACACAAGCACCCCAGATCTCTACATTACAGTATCCTATTGTTGACACAGCTATCAACACCCCCATGAAAGCTATCCCTCTACAAAATATTCCCACCTTTCATGGACTCACTTTAGAAGATCTGGATGCGTTCCTGTTTGAATTTGATGTCCTATGTCGGGGTTATGATTACACCACCGATCCCTAGAAACTGAAGTTATTTCCCTCCACTTTAAAGGGAGCAACCTTGCATTGGTTTATGGGACTGGGTGGGGGCACCATAAATGATTAGGACCAAATGAAAACTGCTTTCCTTAAAAAATATCAGGATTATTGCAGATCTAGAGAACTAAAAGATGAGATATTCCAAATGGTATCAAGACCTAGTGAAGCTTTGGAAGAGTATGTGGAGTGTTTCCAATATAACCTCCAAAGGTCTCCCTATGCAAATCTGCCTTTGCCTGATAATGTGCTAAAAACCACACTGATTAAGGGGATGAAAGACCAGTGGATAGAGACATTAAATATTATGGGTAAAGGTGATATCTATCAAGAAGAATATGCTAACATTATTGATTTGTGTATCAGGTGCTCGAGGGGTAGTACAAGACTAAAACCAGCTGAATGCGATATGATCACTAGGGACAACAAAATCTCTGGTGGAAGCATTACTCGTACTGAAATCAGCAACCTACTGGAATATTTCAAAACGGATATCCTGGGAACCTTGACAACACAATTAGACATCATGCAAGCCAAGCAAAAGTAGAACAAAACCTGGTGATTTTTTTCCCTCGATGTACGAAGAAAAATAGTCATAAAGAATTTCCACTGGATATGGTACAAACCTATGCCATATTCACTAAAGAACATGCCACAGAAAATTTCCCATCTCTCCCAGAATTAAAAGAGGTCTTCAAAGAGGAAAAGGAAGAAATGGAGCCAGTCTACCTGTTAAATCAGTGTCGCCAATGGCAAGCATGACAAACAGGTATGCTTACTAACCCATCTTCATTCTTTCAGCCCTCACAATATAATTCTCAGCAATACACATGAGCTACATGGAAAAACCAACCACCTTTTCCTAATTGGTCACCACAAGCATTTTCTATGCCACCTTGGTCCAATCAATCAAATCCAAACAATAGTTGGCCAAATTCCTCTTACTTTCCACCACTCTGGTTGAATGATCCATATCCATCTCAATGCCCCCCTCCATTTCACAAAATAAAAAATGGTAGTCAAGCTGGCAAAGACCTACAAACCAGTCAGTAGAAACAATCCCCCTGCCTGAACCTACACTACCAACACCTTACACGTTGCAACAGAATCCTCAACCCAATTTATGACCATAACTCCCAACCCAGCCCAACCTGAATCTCAACAATAGACTAGTCCAGTCGGTACAAATTATTGAAGGGTTGGATCCAGAAACTGAGTTGAGAGAGTGTAATGAACTCAAATTGAGGTCTGGACAGATAATCGAGTTAGAGGGTGATAAAAATATACAATTAGAAGAACCACTACTTGTAGAACAAACACCTCAAACAAAGAATACAGTTAAACAGAAAAGCCACGATCAAACTATTACCTCTTCTCCACCATTCCCAAAAAGATTGATTATACCTCGCCCAATCGAATATCCCAATTTCGATCTCCTAAGAGAATTAAAAAATATTTGTGTAAAAATACCCCTCCTCCAGGCTATTCAGGACATTCCAATCTATGCAAAAACCATTAAGGAATTGTGTACCAAAAAGCCTACGAGGAAAATAAAAGCAACACCAACTGTCCACGTAGTCAGAACTTTGTTTGATTTATTATTAGGCAGAGAAACACCGGTGAAATATGAGGACCCAGGAAACCCTATAGTCACAGTACAAATAAATGGATGTTCCTTTCCCAATGCATTAGTCGATCTAGGGGTAGCCATTAATATTCTCACAACAACAACCTGTCAAAGACTTGGCATCACAGCCTTAGATCCAACTATGACCTTGTTGGAACTTGCTGACTGATCAGTTGTCAAACCAAAAGGGACATTATAGGATGTAATGGTGTCTATAGATTCTTGGGAATACCCAACAGATTTCTTGATTATTAATCCTAGAAATCGGCTAGATGGACATCCTCTAATATTAGGAAGACCTTGGCTAGCAACTGCAGATGCTTATATAAGCTGTCGAATAGGCAGTATGACTATAGCAAGAGGAAGTAATGTGAAGAACCTAGCTTTATATCCTCCAGCTTAGCCAAGCCTAACTATAATAAAAACTAGGAAACAACCTGTAACATATTTAACCAAAAATATTCAATCACCGCTAACTGTAGCAAATGCTCTTGAATTTAAGAATCAAATAGAAGATGACATTATTAACACTTACATTAACCACCCAACTGCCATATCTAATCTAAAATGTCACATGATTGAAGCAGCCCTGGATAACGAAATTGAAGAAGATCCCTTAAAAGATATCAATGACCAAACAATACCAACAACAACTGTTTATAACAGCAAACCCATTGAAATTGAGCCAGGGAAAGTCCTAAACATTAACAAAAACCTAACCGACGACCACCAATAGAGGCTTATCTAACTCATAAAATATAAAGAGGCTTTCGCTTGGGATTACCCAGATATGAAAGGGATTGACCCCCAATTATGTATGCACCACATCTACACTAAGAAAGATGCGAGAGCCATTCAACAACCTCAACGAAGATTAAACCCTCACATAAATGATGTTGTTAAAGATGAACTACAGAAATTGTTAGATGCAAATTTCATCTATCCTATATCTGATAGCAAATGGGTTTCTCCATTAGTTATGGTTCCTAAAAAGAATGGGAAGTGGTGTATATGTGTCGATTACAGAAAGCTTAATAAAGCAATGCAAAAATATCATTTTCCCCTCTCGTTCATTGACCAGGTTCTAGACACATTGGCAAGTAAAAAATTCTTCTCTTTCCTAGATGGCTTCAGTGGCTACAACCAAATCCAAATTGCCCCTGAAGACCAAGATAAGACTACCTTCACTTGCCCCTTGGGGACATTTTCTTACAGGGTATTACCTTTCAAATTATGCAATGCACCTGCCACATTCTAGGGAGCCATACTCAGCATTTTTGTAGACTTGATAAATGAGGGACTCAAGGTGTTCATGGATGATTTTACACCCTATGGAGATGACTTTGAGCTGGCATTGCAGATGTTGGAGACAGTCTTGCAAAGATGTATTGCTACTAGGCTCTTCTTAAGCCACGAGAAATGCCACATGATGACGACCGAAGGCCTCATCCTGGGTTATTACATCTCAACAGCTGGAATTCAGGTAGATCTAGCAAAAATTCAAATAATCCTTTTAATACCTACCCCCTACACTCAAACTAAGGTACGTAGTTTTTTGGGATTTTCTGGATATTATCGAAGATTTATAAAGAACTTCTCCCAAATTGTTGTACCATTATATGATTTGATAGGAAATATCGATTTTATATGGATTGAAAAATGTGACATTGCCTTTGGAGAATTAAAACGGCTAGTATCAATAGTTGCAGTATTACGAGGCCTGAACCGGGATTTACCATTCCAAAATTCATCCAATGCATCAGATACGGCTATTGGAGCAGTTATCAACCAAGAGGAAGATAAGAAACCTTATGTGATACACTACATCAGCGAAAATTTAACTCCTGCTGAATTGAATTACACTGTGACCGAGAAGGAGTTTCTAGGTGTAATCTATGCTATTAACATATTCAGACACTATATAACAGGATACCCTATGGTTTTGTATACTGATCACTATGCTATCAAATATTTATCTAATAAACCTATTACGAATGGAAGAGTGACACGATGGTTAATCATTTTGCAAGAATTTGATATAACAATCAAGGATCGACCAGGAATGGAAAATTTGGTGGCAGACCTCCTCTCACGCGTGCCAAAAACAGACGACGTAGTGGCAGTAGAAGACTAGTTCCCCAATGAGCATCTATTTGCTATAACTTTGAAAACACCATGGTACACAAATGTTGCAAATTACCTAGCAGTGGGAAAATTACCCAAGCGCCTGACGCCCAGAGAAAGAAAATTAATAGTGCAACACAACACTCGGTTCTCCTAGATCGGAGGATACCTCTTTCACACAGGAGCCGATATGCATATCTGCAGGTGTGTCAGGGAAGACGAAATCTATGATATCCTAAAACAATGGACCTTGCAGTGGACACTTTGTAGACCGTAGGACTGGACATAAAATCTTACAGATGGGTTATTATTGGCCCACCATTTTTAAGGACGCCAAAACATTTGTCCAAGCATGCGATAGCTGCCAAAGCATGGGCCTCCCTGGCTAGTCTGATGAGATTCCCCTACATCCACAATTAGTCATCGAACCTTTTTAACATTGGGCATTAGATTTCATTGGCCCAATAAACCCATCATCTAATCAAAAGACATATATACTGGTTGCAACCGAATATGTGACTAGATGGGTGGAGGCAGAAGCATTACCAAGGGCAATAGAGGATACAGTAATCGATTTTATTTTTCAAATTTTCATGTGGTATGGCTTGCCCAGGGAAATAATTACGGATGGAGGGCCACAATTTGTAGGCCATAAGATTGCTGCTACATTAAAAAATCATCACATTTTGCATAGAATCACATCTCTATACCACCTGTAGGCAAATGACCAGGTAGAAAGTACCAACAAAGTAATCGAGGTCATTCTAACAAAGACAGTCACCTCGCATAGACGTGACTGGGCTACCTGATTGCCAGAAACCCTGTGGGCATATCACACAACTTGGAGGAATACCATAGGATACTCCCCATATCAGCTAGTGTTTGGAAAAGAACCTATCTTCCCAATAGAATTTGAAATTCAAACATTGAGGATAGCCCAAGAAGTAGGGTTGGATTTGAATGAAACACAGGTTAACGGACTACATCAAATCAATGAATTGGATGAAATTTGGCTATCATCTCTTCAACAAACTGCATTGATTCAACAACAAAGAGAAGATTGGCATGATGGCCTCATCAAGAAAAAGATATTCCATGAAGGTTACTAGGCACTTATGTACGATTCTAGGTTCCAGGATTTCCTAGGAAAACTCTATACTAGATGGTTAGGTCCCTCCGAGATACAAGAGATGCACGATAATGGCACCCTTACATTAGCCACCATTGATGGGTCTGGATACTCTTTTAAAGCAAATGGAAATTGAGTACGCATCTTCCACAAACTTCTTACAAGGGAATCCTTTTGCCAACAGATACGTGAAGATTCTATGATACAAATTCTCGCTGAAAAGGGCAAATCTTCAACAGCACCAGTCCAGTGAAGAACTTATTTTTTGAAACCTGTACATAAAATTACTTTTCTGTTTTCTTTCTATTTTGGATTTTCTAGAACAATAGAGATGATTGTTTATTAGTCTTTTTCTTATGTTCCTTTACTGTTCCCTACAGGGAACAACTGTTGTTTCCTACAAGGAACAACTGTTGTTTCCTACAGGGAACAACTGCTATTTCCTATAGGGAACAACACTTTTTCGTGTGAATTTTCCTTTGCTGTTCCCTATAGGGAATAACACTTTTTTGTGAGCATTTTCCTTTTCTGTTCCCTACAGGGAACAAATGTTGTTCCATGTCACATGGAATGAGTCGATCTTGCGGACAAGATAGACCTTCCTAGAATCTAACGATATCTAGTGACAAGCAATCCAATCAAAAACTATCTTTCTCTAAATATGCATTTATAAACAAAGGCAAACAAGTGTTTAGGCCTATCTTGGGTCCAATGCAATTTTGTGGAAGCCTCGCTACTTTGATCCAAATGAGCTCCCTTGTAGCGAATCTGCAAACACAAACAAGCAAACAAATTAAATAGCACCTGAAAAGCCAATATCATAAAGCATACTTAACATGATGATCAAGGAATTCATGAAACAAATGACAAGACAATTTGTTGAGAAAAATGAATCTGATTGTATTAATTCAAATTAAAGAAGAACTTTACAACCTGTGCCTTGATGCTGTACAAGCTCCTCCCATGGTCCAACAAGAAGTCTCCTGTACTTTAACAAGTTTCACTCTCTTCCCAATGAAGCCAAAAAGGTATGTGATCTCTCCTCTCAAGCTTAACTAGGAAGTCTCAATTCCACCAGCATTTAACCTTAAAAATGTTCACTTTCTAACCTCCCTAGCAACCAGCCCAATGCCTTAATTTATAGTGCAATGGAGGGAAGTTACTAGGTCCTCCTTCAAAGGGATAAAGCCCTCCTTCAAAGGGATAGCTCCTCTCATCAAGGGATTAGCTCCTTCTCTTTTGGGATGCATGAACCACCTAAGAGTGACCAATCCACGTCAAAATTACTTAGAATCATCTAGAATTAACCCAAAATGAGTTTTTTAGAATAAACTTGCGCCTTTTTGACTTTCACAAGGGTCCGCACCCACTCCTTTAGGGATAGAGCGGGCAGGTCCGCAGTTTTTGTGAACAGGGGGTGCGGGACCACAGGCAACAGTGAGAGAAAGTGCGGAACTAGAGCTTTGTTGATTTTCAATGTCTTTCTCTCATTTTCAAAGCTTGACTTGAAGAGCTGAGGTCTGAGACTTGCTTAGGAGGACAGTACAAGTGATGATAGACCCATACTGACTGCAAATAGTCATGGTGACGATATTTTTGTGTAACAGATTGCCCCCTAAAGTGCGAAGTCTGTAGTAGATGAGGATTTCATTTATCATTTAGGAAGAGTGAAGTACTTTATCATTTCGAGGATCATCTTGTGGAGAGCCCGATCGGAACCTATAAAAACATTCAATGCAAAATATATATATGAGATCATATCATCGCTGAGGTAGGCATTCCCATACTCAAATCAAAACTGACTAGAAAACTAACTACTGCTCTGATGTAGGAATGATCTTGTAATACATCACAAGTATAGACACATGTAGACACAGTATGGATGCAGCCATCTGTTTATGAATAGTCCACAATATAATGAATACAAAGTTCCTCGTAGCCTGGATTGTGGAAACTAGATCCAGGGTCTTCATTTCTACTTCCCGAAACAATATGATTCTATCCATGCGAATGAATGTGTTGAAGTCGAACATGGTAGAAACCACTTGATTACCAGTCAATGATGTAAACTGTTAACAAGTGTGAGAGAAACCACCAGTAATGTCAATGGCTCTCAAAGTACTCAGTACAATCCATGAGATGTGAATAGATGTATTGATTTCAAACATGTCACGGAGTCCTTTGATCGAAGGTCAATGATGCAACCTATCGTTGAAGGCGAGAAACCTGCCATTGAGGCATGTAGATCCCAAGGTACTGATGATTTCTAGATCATCTTTCTAGATAATGAGATGAAGTCGATAGAAAGTGATTCGTCGTAGGCAAGCCCACAACACGAAATCATAGATCAAGTTGAAAAAATTTAGTTGCAAGGACTGACTCAGGGATGGTCAAGATGGATGATAGATATTTTGCAGATGAATGGCTTATTGGCATATTGGCACTGACCTCTTGAACACATAACGACATAGCAGATGGTTTGGTGACAATTGACCCAAAGTTAATACCCAGAAACCGGCTGAAGACTTTCAATGTGGTTTGATCAACTGTTAGGCAAAGGATTTCCCAACCCAGGTGAATAAAAGTGTCGTGTTCAAGAGTGGTTACAAAGTATGACAAATAGGCTCATTTTTCTCTCTTTTCCCCCACCATTTCTGGCAAGTACCTCTTTATTTTTGACAAGCTTGAGGAGGATAACATTTGCTTGATTATAAGCTCATCCTTTGGATGAGTCAAACTTAGTTTAAATTCGAACCCTAAGAAGGAGTGGTCCGTTCCTGTTTGTAATTGAACAGGTCCTTTACTGTTAAATTTTAATGAGTCCAGTATAGGAGAAACTCGACATTTTTCAATTTTAGAGAGTCTAAAAAACTCAAGAAGACTCCAGGGTTGACCTTTTTCGTAAATTTGTGTCTCCCAAGCCCGAAAAAGTATAAAATAATACTTGAGAGAACCGCTTGATCTTAATGACCAAGGAGTACTTTTCGTAATTAGTGCCTCTGATCTGAAAAAGTAAAAAAATGATCAATGACACGTTGTTTTATAACCAATATCGAATTTGAAACGACAAAAATCCGGCAATCTTTTCATGTTTTTACGGTCAGAAAAAGAGCTGTAAGTGGACCGTATTTTTAGTTCCATTTTAACGAGTTTAAAAAGAAAAAAGTGGCGATCTTTTCATGTTTTAGAGTCAGAAAAGAGCTTAAAGGTGACTCTAAATGTTTTTTTCTGTTGAAAATGACCGATTTCCCCTGAAAAATGCGTTATCCTGAACAAAAATGCAAACATTACTCATACCTGTTTGAGATGGATAAACATGTTGCAAAAGTTACCTTTCTAAAGTGAAACATAAAGAAATTTATAATTCATTTATTCAAAAAACTTATAAAAAGGGCCTTCGTCAATTCATTTTTACCATTTGAGATTTGGGTCAGAAAATAGTGCTTTTGGTCAGAAACTTCCCGTAAATATTGCGGAAAATCCATCTGTCGGAATCGAGTGCCATCTCCTCCAGGTAATCCACATCATCTTACTCTTCAAATTCATCCATTTCAATTTGTTTTTTAGGGTTTTATTTCATTTTTTAGAGGGTTTTTAGGTTAGAAACCCGCGCGCGGGGGCCCGCAGGCATAACAATGGTAGCCTGCGGACCCCAACTTTTTCTCAATGGGGAAAAAGTTAGGGGTCCGCACCTTCCGTGAAGGCAAGGTGCGGACCCATGCACTGTCTCTAATAGAGAGGGTGCGGTCCCCGCAGCAAGGGTTTTTAACCCAAAAATTCTCAAAATTGACCCAAACAATTTAATTTTTTGCATTCTAATTCGCCTTTTTGTTGGATGTAGAGTATACATCATGCTTGATTGGCGAGAACGGGAGCATGAGGACGTAGATCTTGCCGCATTAAATCACCAACCTTCGATCGATGCATTGAAGGCATGCGGCTTGTAAAAATTCTGGGCCATACCTGGCATGAGGGCCCAGGTGGACTTCTTGCAATGGCTGGTAGACAGGTGGAGCATACAGGACTAGTGCTTCTTCATTGGTGGCCACCAGCTCAAAATTGAGTCAACAGACATATACTTTTTGACTGGTTTGCCTAAGAGAGGCGAAGACTTGACTCTATTCGGGACTAGGCCAAGTGGCCAGTCTATCGATAGCCTCCGGCTAGAGTTCTGCAACAACCAGGCTAGAGACAAAGGGATAGACATTAAAACCATATCCCGTCCTGAACTCATGGTGATCGCGTTTACTGTTACCAGGCTTTGCGGGAGCGCCGCACTACATATTGCCACCAGATCCCAGATGCGGATGGCAGTTGACTGCTTTCGAGGCACCATCTTCAACTGGTGCGATGCTGTGTTGGCTAATGTAAAAGGCCAACTGACCAGAGCCAAGAACGGACAAATGAAGACCTTTGGATATGGTGCTTTAGTTGTGAGCTTTGGTCTGGAGAGGGTCCCAATGTTGGTCCCACAGCACCTCACTGTTGGAGCTGGACTTCCTCGAGAGCCCAAACTGATGCGATGGGTTGCAGTTATGGCCCGTCATCCTGACAAGGGGACAGAGGTCGTTCGATTCAAACCTGAGTATTTCCATTGGTTGGAAAACCAGGTTTTTGCTATTCAGGACTTCCCTTATGCTGGGGTAGATTTTCATGGTGACCCAGACATGGCTCTTCCACCAGGAGAGCAATGGGATGACTCAGGTAAAATCATTTTCAACATTTTCCTATTTTAATTTTTTTTTGTTTTTATCTCATCCCAAAACTGATAGTAAAAGTTTCAAATGCAGATGTGGGTCCACAGCGACCAGCCACTCTCCGGCCTTACGAGAGGAAACAACCAGCTGCAGCGGCACCAGCCCCACAGGACGAATTAGCAGAGACCTTGGCCAAGTTGGAGAGTCATCTAGAGTGTTTGACAGGGGACATTCCAGAGACCGGCATAGATGACATTCCTCGTCGACTACAGCGCTATGTGATTGGGGTCCCAGGACCTTTTAGGAGGTTCCTTTGTAAGGTGGCCCATACAGTGGTTTCTTATCGAGATCATCACTAGTGATAGGATGATCGCCTATTGTAGACACATATGACATTTTTGCTTTTTGTACTTATCATTTTTGTCGATCATAAGGTGTTTTTCAACCTATGATCGAGGACGATGTATATTTTGACACGCTCCTATATTATACTATATCACTATTACTGGCTTATCTTGTAAAACATGTTTATGGAATGTTTTTAAATTTATTTGTATGATTATTGCAAATGTCTACTTAACATTTGAAAAGCAATTGCATCTGCTAATGTATTTAAAGATCTTGGAATATGCTGATATTCAATATAATCAAATTCACGTTCCAAGAGACGCACTCTCAAAAACAATCTCAATAACACTGGATTTCTAATGGAATATACTCTATTAAGCTGTAATACAACGAGTTCAGAATCTAACCTCACTATCAAACTCCGAATCCCAAATGAAATAGATTCATATAATAACTCAATCACTGCACTATACTCTGCAATGTTGTTCGTTGTTTGACCGAGGCTTACCCCATGCATAGATACCAACTCGTCAGAGGGCGAGTAGATAACCCAAGCTGCAGAAGAAATGTTCCGTGTATTACGACAAGCACCATCAATGAAACCAATGTATGTTTGGAGAGGCATTGACATCTGCAATATCAAGAGTAAAACCAAGATAAGCAGGAATAATGACGAAAAACACTCTCTAAGCTAAGCACACTTTTTTTTTAAAACTAAAGCACACCAGCTAGAAAGAAAACTATCCTAACTAAAAATCTCCACACCCAGCCTTTAAGCATAATACCTCTTCAGGTAAAGACCATTTCTGGGTTTACCTAAAGAGTCCCCGTCAAAGTCTACCAATTCATAGGCCCCTTTTGCTAGCTTTCGCTTGACAACAAAGGGACCATGCCACATAGGAATGAATTTTCCAGCACCTAATTTATCATTAGCTTGATCATATAATAAGACTAGGTCTCCTTCCGAAAAATTTCAAGGGGTCACATTTCGATCATACTGAGCTTTAATACATTTTGCATGAGTTTCGATCGCCAATGCAACATCACGTCGATTCTCATCTAATTGAGCCAAGTATAACAAATGTTTTTCCTCTTCGGAAGTGGCTGGAAGTAACTCGATGGCCATTTGCAATGACGGGATTTCGCATTCAATGGGTAACACAGCTTCCAAACCATAAACTAGTTGGAAAGGAGTGAACCCTGTTGACGTTTTTACTGAGGTTCGATACGCCCAAAGTGCTGAAAATAGCATGTTATGCCAATTCGACCGATGAATCCCAATGATTCATCGGATCATGATGACTAAAACTTTGTTGATGGATTCAACCAGACCATTAGCTTGTGGATAATAAGGAGTTGAACTATCGTGACGCAAGCCAAGCTGGCCTGTAAGTTCAGTCATCATAACGTTTCGAAAATGACGCCCATGATCAGTGATAATTTCTTGTGGAACTCCAAACCTAGCAATTATATGATTGAACACAAAAATTGTAGCTATTTTGCCATATGCCTCAAATGTAGGCATCGCCTCGACCCACTTGGTAAAATAATCTACCGCCAGGAAGATATACGCATGCCCCTCGGCCGAGTGAGGGTTACATGTAATAAAATTGATACCCCATTTGGCAAAAGGACCAACGGAAATTATAGGGTGGAGAGGAGCAGGTGGAGCGCGCATCTTTCGATCAAAAATTTGGCAGTTGTGGCATTTTCGGACCGCGTTAATACAATCTTTAAATAAAGACGGCCAGAAGTAGCCAGCGCGCAATATCTTTTGGGCTGTGGCATACCCAGACATATGACCGCCACACGCTCTAGAGTGACAGTCATTTAGAACCCTTTCAGCTTCCTCATGAGTTAAACAATGTCGAAAAACAGAGTCTGCCCCACAGCGATAAAGAGTATCTCCAACAATTTTGAATTGTTGGGACTGGAATCGTATTTTTCGACGTTCTGACCTTGAAATTTATGGCCAAAAGGATTGGGTTTGGAGATAAAAGATGATATCCCCATACCACGGATCTAAAGTGCTGATTAGAAACAAGGATTCATCTGCAATGGGCTCCTCCACCACAGTTTCCGTGTCAGCACGCGGGAAGTCACACATTAACTCCGCAAAAACTAAAGATTTCTTTGACTTAGACTTTTCAAATTCCAAGTCAAACTCCTGTAGGATCACAATCCATTTGGAGTACTTGCCCCCTAGCAATTGCTTGGTCAAAATATAGATCATAGGGTTGCAATCAGAAATTACTGCAGTTTTACATAGTAAAATGTAGTGACGAAAACGTTGGACAGCGTGAACAGCTGCCAATGCCAATTTCTCCACATGTGAGTATTTTAGCTCAGTTGGATTTAAAGTTCGACTAAGGTAATATATCACATGTTCAGTACCGAATTCATATTCTTGAACTAACACCATTCCAATGGTGGAATGGGAGGCGGCGAGATACAAAATGTAGTCCTAGTTGTAGTTGGGAGGATGCAATAACGTTGCATGGGTCAATGCGTGTTTTAGTGCATCAAAAGATTTCTGAGCTATCTCATCACAATAGAATGGAGTATTCTGTTTCAACAACCGGGTAAAACCCTTTGTAACCTCGGCGTAGTTAGGAATGAATCGTTGTAAATTTTTTTCTTTCCCTTGCAAACTTTGGAGTTGGCGAAGACTCAAAGGAGGAGGCAATTTGACAATAGCTTCAACCTTCGAGGGATCGACGTGAATGCTGGCTTTTGAAACAACAAACCCAAGCAACCGACCCGTTTCTATATAGAAAACAAACTTGTGTGGATTCAACCTAATCCGATAATGCCTACACCTCATAAATATTGCTCGTAAATGGATGAGATGATCAGCTCAATGTAATGAATGAGCAGGCAAATCATCGAGATAGGGTTGCACAATGTGCTTGATGTAATGAAACGCATAAGACATGGCCCTTTGAAAAGTTTCCCCGGCATTCTTGAGCCAAAAAGGTAATTTGCAATAAGCAAATGTCCCCCATGGACAAATGAAAGCTGTTTTTGGTTGATCGGCAGGTAGAATATTGATTTGATTGTATCTGGAAAAACCATCCATGAAGGAGAATATTTCGCTGCCGGCACAATCATCAATGATTTGATCGATATAGGGAGTTGGGTAATTTTCCTTTGGACAGGCTCGATTAATGTCCTTATAATTGATACATATTCTTATTGTCCCTTGATTTTTGTTAACAGGAACAATATTCGATACCCAATTCATTAACGGAATCGGATAAATGAAACCTGCTTTGAGTAATTTTTCAACTTCTGCTTTAATAGCAGCAGCTTTTCTCGGGTGAATCTGACGCAAACATTGCTGGATGGGTTTAGCGTCCGGGTAAGTTTTGATTTCATGAACAACAATTGCGAGGTCAATTCTTGGCACTTCCTCATATGACTAGGCAAACACGTCGCAAAATTCTTGAAATAGGGCCTTATATATTTGAATTTCATCTTCTGTACACGAGGCACCTATATGAATGTTTTCAACAATTCCAGGCTTAACTGAAATATCAATGGGAATAGTTCGAGAAATGTTTCCCAAATTTAACTCTGAATCAGGATTTTTCATTGGATTCTGAGGTTCCTTGACATATTCAGTCGTAAAAATTGATGAGAAATCATTTTCAAAACAATCATTCTCAGGTAAAAACGAAGATCTGTGATGAAGATCTTCCCATGGTAAATCATCGACACATAGGATTTCACGAATTTTCTCATCAGCGTGAACAAGTTTAGAAAATGTTATTGAATCTGAGTTTGATGTGAAAAGTGATTCCTCATGGACCACATTCATTAAGTCAATTTTGGTTGAAGATGGGTCAGAAAGTGACTGCACGGCCTGATACGCAATTTCATACGGACTCAAAGGCATAACATCACCAAATGAGTCTATCTCAGATTCAGAAGGTATGATCCAAGGATCATCATAAACAATGGTGTCTGACGAAATCATATGAATGGTTGAAAAAGAAGACGATGCGTTGATCGGAGGAAAAGGAAAAGTTCCCAGTAAACCAGCATCTTTAACTAGTCCTACTCCAACATCCTTATACGGGATAGTCGTTTTACCGACATGCTGAATGCTTTCAGAAGAGGCTGGGTCAGATGAAAAGTAAGCCAGTTGGTCTATTGTTATGATCTTTCCATTATGAGGAAACTTTATAACCCAAAAGACCGATGAAACGACAGCTGTCATAGCATAATACCAACTACGACCCAAGAGAAGGTTGTAATCTAGAGGGGCATCAACCACCTCCACATCTAGATTAACAGTTTTGCCTTCAACCCCTATAGGTAAATCCTGTAGAATGCCAAAAGGATGAAACCCACGGCCATCAAAGGCCTTTAGAATCGTTGGGGATTGATTTAGTGAAGGAGAACCAAGCGATCTCCAGCACTGTATCGACATAATACATGTTGAGGCTCCCTCATCAATCACAGTCCTATGAATAGGTCTATTTTTGACTATCACTGGGATCTGGAAAGCCATTTGACGAGGTAAGCGCGGTGTACTATTTTCTAGATCGAAAATTATTAGGTTCGAGTCCTGAACGTCAATAGCTCCTATAGTCGACAAAAGTAATTTACGTTGTGCTGAACATGATTGCAACACTTCCAAAGCTGACATCGCTGAAGATAAAACAACTAAATCTTCAACAATGTTATAGTTCTGAGCCGCTCTCGCATGTGGATTGAAAGCTGACTTTCGAAGTATACCCTTGGCAGGTGGTTTGATTACTAAGTCTGGATTAGGTTTCTCGATCTGTAGTGGATCGGAACCGGGAGCTGAGGTTGATGGGTTAGAATGAGAAGATTTTGCTTCTTTACCATCAACAGGACTTTTACTTCCATAATCATGCGATCAAGTCACAATCCTAACATGGGACATCATCAGTATGGGTTCTTCATTGGCATTCGAGGGAGAACCTATCATCTTACTGTCTTGACTTGGAAAAGGATCCTTCAAAACAGTAGGCATTTGGGAACCTTTGACAATCTTCGCAACCTCTGCACGATGAGGGCAGTCTCTTGTAAAATTCTCTTCGTCACAAATGAGACAAGGATAACGAGGTTTACGTTTCTCATCATTTGATTCCGCTTTTTCTGGTTTCTCTTTTGAATTTTTATCTGTTTTATTTTTCTTCTTCCCTTTCTTCTTACCACCGGATTTTGATTTGGCTGTAGATGACTCTACAACATGAATATCGGCGGAAATTTCCGCGGAAGAATCTCCTGTCAGGGAATCTGGCAAGGTTATGATAGGAGAAGAATTCTTGGAAGACTTCTTCTTACTTTTGGTATTAACTGTACCAATCATACCGTCAACGGCATGAGACCCTGAAGGAGCTGCAACGATTTGATTTTTCTTAGGAAGATCGGGGATTTTCTCGTGTAACGTACCTAACTGAGTATAAACTAAGTCAAGGTACTGCGCTTGAGCAATTACTTGCTCCTCAGTAACGACTCCGGCCTTAGCTACATCCTCAGTGATCTTTGGCAATAAAGATTTTACAAACCATTCAGCTAAGATCTGATCCGGAATAAAAACCTTCACTAAACGCCGTTGACGTCTCCATTCATGAATGTGATCTGAAATGTAAGTGGACATCGACTGCTTTAACGAAGTTAATAATTCCGTGCCATTGTCATATCTGACTGGCAACTGAAAATGAGTTAAAAACGAAGTAGCTAACTGACTAAAGTTATAAAAAGTGGCTCGCGGTAACTCAATGTACCACTTGGCCGCAAGACCAATTACAGTGCGTTGAAAAAGCCTTAAATGGATTGAATCATCTGAAATGGAATTAGACGCACACCAGAGGTGATAAGTCATCACATGGTTCGACGGATCCTCTCCTGATTTGCCTTCAAACTTAGGAATATCACTAGGCAACTTATTCGACATTGGCGACCAAAACGGAAGATAGTTAATGGGATCGTTCGTTAGGCGCGACAAGTCAGGCAAGTCCAAAGTTGCGATAAATGGTAACTGACAATTAGGGTCCCTCAAACTCTGGGTCATGAGACCAGCCCCAGGAGGAGGATATCCAAGATAACTAGGAATTGGAATTGCATTTGGGATATTGTAGCCTCCTGGAAAACCAGGATTAACCGGACCGTACTCGGGTTGTTGAGGTTGTTGATATGTATACCCAGGGTACGGTTGATACTGATAGATTGGCTGCTGCACAGCAAGACCGAATTAGTATTGTCCTTGGTATGGTTGATAAGTAAATTATGGTTGACTTGTGACAACCGTACTCGAACCAGGTTGTCCTACAGGCATCTGAACCAAAGTTTGAATTGTGGATCCAGACTGAGGTAAAAATGTCTAAGGAGTTGATACAGGAACAGTAGAAACCGGAGCTGTATATACTGCAGAAGTAGGTGGGGTAGATTAAACAGATGTTGCAGCAGTTGCAGCAGCCGTTTGAGGTAGAGAACGAGGCGTACTAGTCCCAGGCTGAGAAACTACCGAAGGTACAGAAGTTTGAATAGTAGATTGGACAGGTTGCTGGGGTGAACCAAAAACTAAGGGTTGTCCAGTTTGAGATGACAACTGTACATTCGGTTGCAAGACCTGTTGAGTTTGTGATGGATCCCACACTAAGTTCATTCCGAGGTATGGATCGATAACAGGTTGATAATATTGAGGACCATAACCGGGTTGAGGGTAGGGTTGATAATTCAAAGGTACATTTCCCGTTCCTTGAACATATGATTGACCGGAGGGTGGTTGGAAAACTTGGTTCGAGTACTGACCTTGGGGTTGATACCCTTGAGGCATGTACTGATACTGGGGTTGACCTTGAGGTACATATTGATACTGGGGTTGACCTTGAGGTACATATTGAGTCTGGGGTTGACCTTGAGGAACGTACTATCCCGTAGGTATGTACTGTCCTTGAGGTTGCCCCCCAGGCACAAATTGGGTACCTTGAGGTTGCCCTCCAAGCGATAATTGAGGATTTTGAGGCTGCCCCCCAGGCGGTAACTGGCCACCTTGAGGTTGAGGATTAGGAAAAGTACCTGACATCATGAGAATATCTTCTACACTCAATGGCTTAGTACCATTATTTCCAGTTAATAACCCTTGTTCAATGGGTTGAGGAGATGCTCCCGCAAAAGTACCAGAAAGTGACTGATACCCAGAGGGAACAGAAGGACCGCTGTACAAAAAGGATTATGGAAATTGAGAAAACATGGACGACTGTCTTGACATATTTAACGGAGGATAGTAACCTCTAGGTGTTAGGTGATAAGGAATACGAGCTGGTGAAAAACTTAGTCCCGGGTTTTCCAAAAAATTAGTCAATGAAAGATACCAAGCACTGCTCCTAGGTGGACTATAAAATATTGATTCACGCTCCCTAAGTTCAATAACAGGTTGATTTTCGGGGATAGGGATGCCTACTTATTCTTCCAGAGTAGCAAGTTCTTCAATAGATATAAGTCCAGAAGGAAGATTTTGGGTAATTATTCTTTCTACCTTGGGTGAACCAGGACCACTAGAAGTTGGAGAGGTAAACCTCGATGTTGGAGTAGCAGAAAATTCACTTTCAGGTTCGGATATTTCAGGTTCCTCACCTATATCACTAGTAGATGAAAAGCTAACCGTAATTTCAGAAACAGACACCGATTGTGGATTATAATATGCTACTAAAGCTTGAAAATCAGGATGTACTACTAAAGAAGACTCTCCTTCTTCAGGTGACCAACTCTACTGTCTCTAGGATTTACGAGGGCTCTTAACCCTTCAGGCTGGCTCGGTGAAAACTCAGGAGGTTGGGCCCAAAGTCTACGGGACTTCCTCGGTAATTCAGCCACGATTAAAAATTTTAACTACTTCACACGCAAACAAAGTAAAATCTCAATGAAAACCACCTAAAGCCTCTAAAGAACCAAACAAATTTGAATCACACGCCTAAAGAATCTAGGAGATCAAACCACACACAAACTGTAACTTTCCATACTGAAAACACTAGTTGGTGATGAAACCCAACGTCGCTGAGTTCAATACAGAAATGGCGGTTGGAACAGTTACCCCGGCAACCTGCTTAATGAATAGACTGGCACAAGTTCCTCCACTAAACCGTCTCGAGTGAAGAGAACCCCCAGAAAATCCAAGTGAGTCTAGTTGACGTCTACTCCAGGTACAGTGGGATCTTCCCACCACTGTCACCTTAGGAAGAATCCTATAGAATATGGTCACTAAGGTTACCAACGGAAACAAATTTACCTGGGGGAACAGTCTATGATCCGATACGCACACAAGGGCAGAGTAACAAGCTCAATCCCCTTGAAGGCTCCTTGACATAATCCAAGGTTTACCAACAAGTGACCCCAGGCTCCTCGACAATGGTTAATCCAAGGTTTACCGTTTTTAATACGTGAATATCTGGTGTTGTTCCCAATGAGGAAGGATTGATTCCCACACTGGTTCGGACACGATCTCGTGCTTCTCCTTTAAGATGAGCTTTCCCAGAGTATAGATGCAACAATTGGATTTCTCTCCTACCGCAACATAAAACTACTTGTTTGTTTTACTGTCTTGGAGAGTTAATTACTCCCTACTCCAAGACACTAGCCTAAGCTATGTTGGTGTAATAGAGCCCTAGAAATAAAAATATTACTAGATAGATTTTACTTTAAGCGTTATTTTTATTGGTTTTTGTTTAAGTCAAGAGGTGTGGAGATGAAACTCGTGGTGTGAAGCTCGACTCGAAATCACTAAAAAATGCACTTAAGATGATTAAGCAATCTTTTCCCTTCAATGAATTTCTAGCTAGGAAAGAGTTTGAGAATGCAAATACTTGTAAACACAAATCTTTCTTAACCAACAAATTAAAAGAAGAGTTTTTTATCTTTTCCAATGCACTCAAAACGAGACAACTAGTTATTTTCACAAAAATTTCCCTTTTCTTTCAAACACTCAAATACTACAAAAACACACTTTATGCAAAAGAGATTTTTTAATTTTTTTTTTATAAAACACTCAAAACCATGGAACTAACTAATCTTGAGATCTATAAACTATAAAAAACTATTTGAAGTCAAGCTTACAAGATGTATTTTTCAAGGATGTTTTACTTAGCTATAAGCAAACTAAGGACTAATTTGTCCAGAATCACAAATCAGTCAAAAAACAACCAATTTTTGTTTTCTTTTCTAAAAATGAAATCCAAACTTTTAACACAAGCCTTTTTGAAGTTTCGTAAAGAGAAAACACAAGGTGGATTCCTCAACAAAGGTAGATTTTGCAAATGGTCAGACTCATAAGAAGGCTAGTAAAAACCAAGGTGATCTAAGGCTTCTACAGCTTCTAAGCTAAGAGCTACTACAAGACCAAAATGAAAACCAAACCCAACAATCAAAACTTCTAGGAATTTCACCTAAAACCCTAACGCCAATGGAATTAACCTAAGAAAAGCTTCTGACAAGTTATATGCAGGTCTGGGCAGGGGATAATAACATCTAAACAAAAACTAAGCTGACTAACAGAGAAAATCTTAGGTTTTCAAAAATTTTGATAGGGTCCGCAGGCCCACAGTTCACACAGGTGCGGTACCGCTCTGTGCTAAAAGAAAAAGTGTGGATATGTCTGCACTGTGTTCTAAGCCGAGGGTGCGGTCCTCTCCCAAAGTTATGAAAAACAAAAAATAATCCTAGATCTACTAAATCTACCCAATTCCACACACAACAAGCCAAAAACAGAAACAAAAACACAGTTTCTCAGGTCAAAGTAAAAACAAGGAAAAAATCAAGTCCCCAGTGGAGTCGCCATTTTGTCACATGGAATGAGTCGATCTTGCGGACAAGATAGACCTTCCTAGAATCTAACAATATCTAGTGACAAGCAAGCCAATAAAAAACTATCTTTCTCTAAATATGCATTTATAAACAAAGGAAAACAAGTGTTTAGGCCTACCTTGGGTCCAATGCAAGTTTGTGGAAGCCTCGCTTCTTTGATCCAAATGAGCTCCCTTGTAGCGAATCTGCAAACACAAACAAGAAAACAAATTAAATAGCACCTGAAAAGCCAATATCAGAAAGCATACTTAACATGATGATCAAGGAATTCATGAAACAAATGAAAAGACAATTTGTTGAGAGATTGTATTAATTCAAATCAAAGAAGAACTTTACAACCTGTGCCTTGATGCTGCATAAGCTCCTCCCAGGGTCCAACAAGAAGTCTCCTCTACTTTGACAAGTTTCACTCTCTTCCCAATGAAGCCAAAAAGGTATGTGATCTCTCCTCTCAAGCTTAACTAGGAAGTCTTAATTCCACCAGCATTTACCCTTAAAAACGTTCAGCTTCTAACCTCCCTAGCAACCAACCCAATGCCTTAATTTATAGTGCAATGGAGGGAAGTTACTAGGTCCTCCTTCAAAGGGATAAAGACCTCCTTCAAAGGGATAGCTCCTCTCATCAAGGGATTAGCTCCTTCTCTTTTGGGATGCATGAACCACCTAAGAGCGACCAATCCACGTCAAAATTCCTTCTAGAATCATCTAGAATTAACCCAAAGTGAGTTTTTAGAATAAACTTGCGCCTTTTTGACTTTCACAGGGGTCCGCACCCACTCCTTTAGGGACAGAGCAGGCAGGTCTGCAGTTTTTGTGAACAGGGGGTGCGGGACCGCAGGCAACAGTGAGAGAAAGTGCGGAACTAGAGCTTTGTTGATTTTCAATGTCTTTCTCTCATTTTCAAAGCTTGACTTAAAGAGCTGAGGTTTGAGACTTGCTTAGAAGGATAGTACAAGTGATGATAGACCCATACTGACTGCAAATAGTCATGGTGACGATATTTTTGTGTAACATTCCCTATAGGGAACAACACTTTTCGTGTGTATTTTGCTTTGTTGTTCCCTATAGGGAACAACTGTTGTTCCCTATAGGGAACAACTGCTGTTCCCTACAGGGAACAACTGCTGTTCCATATAGGGAACAATTGCTATTCCCTACAGGGAACAACACTTTTTGCATGCATTTTTCTTTGTTGTTCCCTATAGGGAACAACAATTTTCGTGTGTATTCTCTTTGTTGTTCCCTACAAGGAACAACACCTTTTTTTGCGTGCTTTTCTTTGTTGTTCCCTACAGGGAACAACTACTATTTCCTATAAGGAACAACACCTTTTTGCATGTTTTTCATTGCTATTCCCTACAGGGAACAACTGTTGTTCCCTACAGGGAACAACTGCTATTCCCTACACGGAACAACTATTGTTCCCTATAAGGAACAACACTTTTTGTGAAGGGAACAACACCTTGTGAGTATTTTTGAGAACACCCTTTCTTCCCCTTGCATGATCATCCCTAGACCATCCCAGTTCACTCTTTATGATCCTCTTTACGACATGAAAGTACAATACATATTTGAGGACAACCAGTATGGGGTCTACTGGAACAGGCAAATATCTTGAATATTATCATCTTTAACAAGACTACTTTGTGTTGATTGAAAAAGAAAGGACACAATTATCTATATCACTTCACTGTCCTCATTTCCATTATAAATCAAACTGATTGATTATCTATACCATGCTGGTTCTCCCCTATCTCGTATAATTCTCTCTGTTTATTATCAATAAGATTATGGGTATATTTTTTCTATTGATATGTTCAAACTTCTTCCGCCATCCTTACTCTTAAGGAGTGTTGAGCCACCCTCTATATATAAAACAGGGAGTGTTAAATATATATATATATTCACTAACAATTGTATGATTTTTTCCCCATAGATGGAGGATAGGGGGTCTCATCACAAGCTAGCCTACCATGATCATAAGGAAGGAGCGAAGTGGCATTCCCACTATGGCCACCACACCAGGGGTATGATCCGATGGATGTATCAAGAAACAAATTCCTTGGAACAGGAGGTCTCATCATGAGTCGGCTTGACCACTCTCGCTACTTCCCAGTGAATGGAAATGTGTTCATCTGGTTACCATGCTAGCACATTGGTCTCTACTATGGACATCATAATGCACTTCCCCAATTATACATAGAGGACCATGGTTCCCAAGGGTTAGAAAGAAACTCTGTCGAGGCTATGGATGCCTGTGGGCATCAGAAGCTCTGCTGATGGTATTGAAGTTTTATTTTACATCAATAATTATTATAATGCCCTCTTCTTATGTTTTTATATTTTTTACGGAGAGATTATGTCCCTAACTTACCTTGAACCTTTATGCATGAGTTAATCTTTTTAAAATGAGTTACAACAGTTCTAAGTGGAATAATGGTGGTGAAGTATTATTTCCTGTATATGTTTTCCTTTTTTTTCTTTATCGCATCACCTCACGGCATCTTATAACTCATTGATAATTCTCATCACATGCCTTGTTTTCATCACTCCAATATCCTTTATGATCCTTTCATTAATATGTGTACCTTGCCACTTTCATTACCTAATCCATCACCCCTATACTTCACCGCCAACGTGTTATCCTTTTATTCATTTGGTCGTAGGTGACCTATTATTTCGAAGGGGGGCAAGGATCTCCAGTATATTTATGCATGCCCTGTCATATTTTCATTTGATTTTGCAGAATAATATGACATCCCATGATCACAGAGCATGTGGAATTATAACAATCCTTGATAACAGTATTTATGTTTATAAAGTATCACCTGATAGAGCCATTACAACCATTTGTTGTTCCATCTCTCAGCTTTGTTCGTTGTTGTGCTTTCCCCACTACACTAATCGTTTGTAGAATTCAAGCTTCATGAGAGGAAGAACTATGCATCGAGAACCTTTAACACTGGTTGTCTCTGATGAAGCCATGGAAATTCTAGCTCATGCAAGATGGATATCATATTTTACAAGATTTCAATTCCCCCAATGAGGAAATTGCCATCAAATTTTTATGGAATCTATAGAATAGACAATCTGTGGTAAGAGGTAGACATATCACTGTAATAGACGCTGTGATAGCAGAAGTGTCTGGGTTGTCGGCAGAAGGACCAGTATGGGCTGGAAAGCGATTAAAGCTACATGATGCTATTAAGGCTTTTAGGGATGAAGGGAAAGAGCTAATCAAGAAGGGAAAAGGCATTCGACCATCTTATCTTGGAGAGCCATGGGGAGAATTGGCATGAATTGTCCAGAACTATATTACCTGCGATGGGCGTAAAGACGTGGTAAGGCCGCGACAACTCAAACTTTTAGCAGTTTTAAAAAAAAAATGCTCTGTTAATTTGCATGCACTGTTGAATTCATTACTGCATGACACTACTGAGAGGCTAAGACGGTCCCAACACATAGAAATAGTAGTTAGACACCATTGTCTGATCAGGTTAATAGTTAGATATAACCTTGCCCAACAAAAATCAACCTGGGATGATCTAATATTGGCCCTCGAAGGAGGTATAGCCTTGCCAGCACCTAACCTTGTTCCAAAAAAAAAGAGGACTTCCCTTTCAGGAAACATACCTCACAAACGTAGACGATCCAAAAGGTTGAGGTTAAAACAAGGAACGTCTAAAAATCGTCAAGGCAGCGCTAGTCAGCCCATAGAATTATCCAACCTGGTAAGTGAACAATACTTGCAGCTAGAGTTAGAAGGGTAAGATAACCATGAATCAGAACTCGAGGAAGGAATAGGGCATTCTGAAGATGAACAAAGAAATGAATTGGGACCTATCCCAACACAAAATATGAGCCCCCGAGACGACCTGTTGCACGATTTCGAGATGGCCCAGGTCCTGGCCAACATGAATGTCTACATGTAGCTTGAAGGACTACACAATCTTAAATTAGGAGAAACCTAATCTCCTAGGAATTCTGGCTATACCAGAATTCTATCTCCCTCAAAAGATACAAGTTGTGAAGTAGAAACAGATGCAGAGGCCATTCAAGAAGTAGAGAACCAATCTGGTGACATGCTCCTAGTGGAAAACAGCTAGGTAGGCCTAAACACAGAAAACATATGCCAAGAAGAAGAAGCAGAGACAGAGATTATTCGGTAAGCTGATAATTAATCTGGAGATATGGTCTTATTGGAATAAAGCCAGGGTGAAAAACTAGGCTCCTTACAGATAGAAGCTATTAACGACACTATTAGTAGACCAGTTACTCCTCCGAAAAGGTATAGAGCCAAATTAAAGAAGCTAAGAAAATAATAGAAGAAGCTTCGCAAGATGGTCAAAAGGCTCTGAAGGAAAATAAAAGAAATCACAACAGGAAAGGTTTTGAACAATACCCTGAAGATAGTAAATGTGGCCGTACAAATAGAATTATATGAAGAGAGGGTGACAGGAACTAAAATTGAGCCCATATCTACTCAAACAGTGATCACCCAAGAGGAATAGCATGTAATTTTAGTAGACGTAGCTACTCAGACAGAGGATGTACCCTCTTATGGCATGGCTACTCAAATGGAGGTTTGGACCTCCTATAATAAAGAAATACAGATAGAAGATATCCTTGCTCATAGCATAAGCACTCAGGCAGGCATACAAGTCATGGAAATCATGACACACAATGACCCCATTATACTAAATCTTCAGGAAGAATTGGCATAATCTTGGCTCGCGTTGGAACAAATTGAACATGAAACCATTTCCTGACAAAAATATCAAGAGCTGTAGAAACAGCTTCGGGAAATGAATGCATCAAAGAACAATACTTTCGATAGATGCAGAAAGGCGGAAAAAAAATAGATAAGATCAAGCTCAAACTAGACAGGGTCATAGGTTAGACAGACACCATCTTCTCACTATATACATATGTCTTCGCATGCAGGTCTCCCACCACCAATTATGCCTTTTTTTTGTTAGAATGATACCTATTGTTTAAAATTAAATCCGTGAGAGCTGGAAAACCAATTGAATTAGGAACAATTGAAGATTTTATAAATTGCTGCATACAACATGGTGTAAAGGTTCAAAGGATTCTTTGTGAGTTTTAACTACACATTTTTGTATTAGAGAATGAGGTGGAAAAGAACCCTAACCCTTTGGTGCGAGATGTTCAATTCCAGGCCTTTATCTCGTTTGCAGTTAACCAACTCAAATGGTTTAAAGCTCATAATGAATTCCAAAGATAAGAACATGGATTCGATCTTTGGGTAAGAAGTGAATCCGAGCACCGTTTACAAATGCTTGCCAACCATAAGAGTCTGATGACACGAGAAGAGGTGATTAAAATTTTAGGGTCCATTCATAAGGAGATTTTATAGTAAGGAGTATCATATTTCCTCTCCTGTTGTGGGGAAAAATGCCTATGCAGGACGATCCTATCCACCTAAGGTGTGACAGTGCCTTAGCAACAAACAGAGACATTTATTCTAGTATTCTTCCTTTATGAATTAAGAATGAAGAGAGATGGATGGACTGACCGGTGTCTTCCGTTTGTCCCTCGATCCGGTTTCTCTTCTCTTTGGGAGTTCACAGCTACTTTTCTTCTCGCTCGCCCAGCTTCAATAGGTCTCTGCAAGATCACAAGAGAAGAACACTACACAAAGACATAGATTCATAATCATAACTAGTTCAGGATTAGAAGTAAACTAAACATACTAATGCAATCATACATCAAAGATACATCAGTATATAGGAGAAACCAAGATAGCTTTATTGATGAATAACAAGGTTCAGGAAGAGATACAACCAAGAGGGCTCCAATCCAGCATCTCCTTCCCAGCAAAATGGAATTCCTATCTTCACCTCCCTTCAAAGCATTAAGCACCCAATGATTCCAGTCTCAAACCAACAACAATTCTTTGCAATAACAAAATTCCAACCCCTAGATCTCATGGAGGAGAGATCCATATATAGATGTTTGGAGAGAGGATGAGTCAGCTTGAGATCTGACTAGTGTCCTCTCCCTCTGTCAGTTCTTGATTCCACTTGGAGGTTCTTGCTTCCACTTGGAGATTTGGAACCTCTTACTCATCATAGTCGAATTCCCTGAGGCAAGTGTCATTGAGGAAGATTTTGGAAGCTTCCTGGGTTTTGACACCTTGTGGAATGAACTTGCCACATGTCAACTCTCGCTCAGCACAAGTAGCCAGTGTTGGCTTTGACATTCAGTGCAGGTAGCCAGTGTTGGCTTTGACATTCAGCGCAGACAGCTAGTGGAGCCACTGAATTGATCCTGAATTGACTTGTTTTTGAGCAGTTTCTGGTGGAGAACTTCTGTGAATTGCTGTGGTTTGTTAGCCTTGTTCCTCTAGGGGTAGGAACAACATGTTTAGGGACTTTGGATCCCTTAGATTACGGACATTTCATGCTCAATGCTGTAAGGCACAAAAATGTCTATAACAGTTGCCCCCTAAAGTATGAGGCCGTTTATCGGGTGAAATGCTTTATCCAGGAGGGTCCGAAGTTCATCCAATGCTGGGAGGAGACCTGTAATAATATACAATACAATACATTATTTTTCATACTGCTTTCATGATCTAGCTGAGGCAGGCATTCCCATGCTCAGCTTTATAAATTCATTTTTCTGTACATAGAACAGACAATCGTTTGATGGTAGACTGATAATTTTGATGAAATTATCATCCTTTGAGTAGGATGATTATCTGCTGCAATGATGTACATGTCAATGTCTTTATTTTTCCTGAATATATATCGCAGCCCGGATGGATGAAACTAGATCCGGGGTCTTCAAACTCATTCGATCTTCACTCTAAGTACAAGTCGATCCATGTGAGAAATGTTCTGAAGTCGAACATGGAAAGACATCGCTTGATTACCGGTCAATGAGGTAAACCGTTAACAAGCGCGAGAGGAATCACCGATAATGATAATGACCCTCAAGGTACTGCAGTACAATTCATGTGGTGTGAATAAAGGACTTGGCGTCGAATACCATGCAAAATCTTTCGGTCGAAGGTCATTGATGTATACCTGTCGCCGGAAGTGAGAAACTTGCCATTGAGGTATGCAAGCTTCAAAGTACTGAAGGGGTTGTTCCTAGATCAACTTCTTGGATAATGAGCTGATGTCGACAAGAAGCGATCCGTCAAAGGAGGGCGTTAATGAATCCCACATCAGTGACACGGAACAGAGCTAATGATTTTGATGGAGGTGAAAACGATCTGTGACATATGATTCAGGGTGGCGGTCATGAAAGGATGAAGGATAATGTATGGCAGTGGATGGGACACGGTTGACTTTTCTGAACGACTTCTCTTGAACATATGGCGACACTGATGAGATGGATCGGTAGCATTACCCCAAATATGGATGGTATGGTGAGACCATGGTGATGTGACTGGTGAATGAAACAACCCAACCCGATTGTGGTACGGAGGAAAAGTGTCATGTTCAAGAGCGACTTGCTACCATCAAAGTTTTCTTTAGTTTCTCCCAATTTTTCTCCAGTCATTGTTGACCAGTACCTCTTTATTTTTGTTAAGCTTGAGGAGGATAACATATGCTTGTTCTATAACCTGCCCTTCGGGCAAGCCCATCGCTATGTTTTAACGAGCCTAGCGATAGTGAAACTCGTTCTCATCTAAAGACAAGTTTGTCGCTATTTAATGATTTTAACGAGTCTAACGACAAAGATAACTCGGTCCTTTTCATTTTTAGAGAGTCTGAAAAGGTACATAAAGTTAACTCCAAAATTCCTTTTTCGTCATCTAATCCCTTAGGTCCGAAAAAGTATAAAACAATACAGAAGGGATGAGTTTTCGATAGTTTTAACGAGCCGAACAAAACAAGCACTCGATCTTTTTGTGCAATAATCCCTCAGGTCCAAAAAGATTAAAATCTAGAGGAGGGATAGCACTTCCTGTCGCTTTAACGAGCTGGAAGGCCAAAACTCGGCAATCTTTTCATATTTTACGAGTCAGTTGAAAAGAGCTTAAAGAAGACTCGTCTTTTGAGGAATGAGTGATAAACAGGGTTAGCAGCTGATTCCAGGTACAGGTTGGAATTTTCCAATTACGGCAGTGTCACAAGGATGGCTAGGTGAAATCACTCTTCGCAGCTGTTCCTCAAAATGGGTAAACAATCATATGGAGGTGAATGATCAGCCAAATGAAAAGTGGAGGTGACGGTGCAAACACGACCAAGGCTTTAATGGCTGATAAGGTTACATTCACAGTGGTTATTTACCGGGTAGTGGTTCATTTTTTATTTTAAAATGAGCTTAAACACTGGTGGAAACACTTGCTCATTGCTTATGTTTATTTTTTAACGAGCATGAAGTCCGCGTTAAAACTGCTCGGATCTTGCGTTTATTTTTTAACGAGCATGAAATTTGTGCTAAAACTGCTCGAATAACCCAGTCATATGATAAGAATGTCTCATTGAAGATGCTATTTTTAGGGAGCTTAGATCTTACGTAAGCTTTGCTCCGGATCCTTTCGTTATGCAAGTTCGGAAACGACTAATCCTACGAGTTTAAAGGGTTAGAGGTCCTAAAAATTTAAAAAATAAATAGCCGCCCCTTGCTAGCACTCCAAAAGGTTTTCATGCCCCCAGGCATAAAGTACAATTTCAAGGTTACCTCTACTTCATTTCCGTCAAAACATTCGTTTCACCGAGAGAGGCCTACCTCTGTCAGGTTACCCAAAGATTGTCTCGTTAATCTTTCAAACAAAACACTTCCTCGGCAATGTCTACCGAAATAGCCAAAGGTGAGCGACGTAGCCCGCCAACTCACATAACATTGACAAAAGAATCTTATTCCAGAACAGCCCCTCTTCCTAGACGGACGGGGTACGGACTAGTCATATTCTCCCACGGAAACCTACCCTATACCCAAAGTTTTCCTGCCGAAGCAGACCAGGATGCATGCCCCCTGGGTTCCAGTCATATCCTCCTGGATTACTCGCGCTCATCAGGAGGACGGACCGTGGGTTGAGACACTTCTTGCGTGAAGAGACCATTTAGGGATGGTGTATGACTATTTGTGATGCGTGATCCGAGAAACGAAAGTTGGTCCACGAGCTTGACCACTCTTCCTTCATGCGGAAAACACATTACTCTAAAGAGTGAGGAGACGATGGCTTCCATGCAATATATATAGTCTCGTCCAAGGAGTAGGTTATAATCCAAGGGTCCTTGAACGACCATCACGTTCATTTGAACGGTCTTCCCTTTCAATGTGATAGGCACATTGGGGAGGATCCCTAAAGGTCGACTGGTTCCTTTATCAAAGCCTGCTAGATTTCTCATTTCAGGCAAAAGCGCTGGCGAACCAAGCACTTTCCAAGAAATAGAGGAAAGGATACTCACAGATGCCCCCTCATCAATAATAGTGCCAGCCATTACCATTCTGTATATTTGAACGATAATTCTGAATGGTATACTGGCTGGTAACCAGGGTCTGCCTAGTTGGTTCCAGTCGAACGAGACAACTAGGTTGCTTGGTGGTGGGACCGAATAGATGGCCGGGTATGACCTTGACGAAGTTCCTTCCTGCGGTAAAGGAATGGGAAAATTTCCCCCTTGTTCGTCAGAGTCTGTGTTGATGAAGAGAACTTGGATGGTGTCTTCTTTATTCTCCTCTGTGATGGTATCATTCAAAGATAGAGCCTCTGAAGGCAAAACCGGGTCAACTGCCGCCTCAACCTTTTGACTTTCGTCAGGTATGGATTCAGACGGTTCATCTTCAATGATAGGTGCTTCGGTTGACCACCTGAGCGGGCCAGCCGGGTTCTCAACTAGCGAAGGACTTGGCAGGAGTTTTTGGTATCCAGGAGGAAGTTGCGCTCGTAAAATCAGGCGATCTTCCAAAACTCTTTTAGCCTCGTCTAAGAAGGGACAATGGTGGATGGCATGGTCGCCTTCACACAGTTTGCAGGGAAATCTAGCTTTCCCTCTCTGTCCTGGGGCTTCACTTTCACTAGTTGAAGGTGTGCAGTCAACATG
Source organism: Pinus tabuliformis (assembly GCA_031772625.1). Taxonomy (NCBI): domain Eukaryota; kingdom Viridiplantae; phylum Streptophyta; class Pinopsida; order Pinales; family Pinaceae; genus Pinus; species Pinus tabuliformis. The sequence goes on along the minus strand of CM062812.1, from coordinate 917,689,405 downwards.
GTTACCAGAGGTTGACGCCACCGAATTGTGCAGACGGGGAGACCAGTCCCTTAGTATCCGAGGGATGCAGGGACAATCTCTGTGGAAGTGGTCTCCCTTGCATATGACACATGGCAATTTAGGCCTGGTCAGTGCTGTGTGTGGATTTTTGTCAGACGACACTTGTTTTCCCCCAGTCGCTTTTGGCTCCTTCTTCTTCTTCTCTTGCTTCTTCTTTTCCTTTTTCTCCTTAGGAACTCGATTTTTTGTTTTACCAGTTCTGTCAAGCGAAGAGGAAGGAGGAGAGGAAGAATTATATGAAGTCGAAGGTTGGTGGGCAATTCTGGTCTGATCTAACTGTTGACTCGACTGTTCAGGAATAGTGGTGTTCTGAACGACATTGGTTGAAAAGAGCCAGACCGGCAGGCCAATTGTTAGTCCTGGAAGCGACAATGTGGCCATATGGGGCTCACCAACATCTCCCCAAGAGGAGAAAGGACTAGGATTTCCACCAAGGGGAATTCCTTGGTTGGTGGGCTCCATCTTTTCAACCTAAAGATCAACGCGGGAATAAAGGGTGATTGTTCCGTTTAAAATAAAATTTTTAACGATGCTTTAGACACAACTTGCTTTTTCAATTTTAAAGAGTCAAGAAAAAGCTAAAGATGACTCTAGTCTCCTTCGATGTTTTAACGAGCCCGAAGTGACAAATGCTCGGATGGACTTTTTCTGTTATAGAGTCTGAAAAAGGCCAAAAGAAACTGCTCTGGAGTTCTAGGCAGAGGGTGTGCCAAACCTTTCGCAAAACCGCAGAATACTTTTTAGGGTACGGGCGGTCGATCTTCCTGAATGCTGTGTTCAGTGCATTGCAATCAGTAGGGCGGCCGACACGGCTTCCTAAGGATAAAGGTTTTATGCCTATAGGGGTCTCCTAATATATACGCGACGGTACGTGGGAGCAAATCCGTACTAGCGCTATCGTCCCTCAGGAGGAATCACCCACCTTCAATGAGATTGACAGTCACCAGGCTTTACGACACCGGAACACGTCTCTAGCCTAGACCTCTATGTTGTGCGTTATATTGCAAAGCGTTGTTAAGTTCATTCAGTTTATTTTAAGTTTCTGGATCACCACGAGATGTATGATACAATTCCTAAATGCAGTCTAAAGATGATAAGCAAGCTTTATATCTTTTCAACTTTGAAAATCCTAGCTACTAAGGGAAAAGAAAGACACCATCTTTTCTCAAAGAGCAATCAACACACTCTAATGCACTTTTCCTAAATCAAGCATGCAAACTATCAAGATGCAAATGCACAATGCAGGTGTTTGTTTTCCGCTTTCTTAGTATTGATGCCTACAAAGAAAGCTTTTTGTACAACTTTGAATTTGCTTTTAAATGACAAATACAAACAAGTTGACTTTTTCGAAATCAGAAAGGGTAGAAGAGAATACAACACTTTACGACTTTCGAAATGAACACTTGTTTCGACACTTAAAAGAGACAAACTCAAACCAATAAGAAAAAGTAAATGTATAATCAACTGTAAACAGCCAATGAACTCTCTCCTAAGATCACAATGAACAGATCTGAATCAAGGGCTACAGGATGATTATTTCACTCATGCAAAGGAAAATTGTAAATGACGCCACAAACACATAAAAACACTCACAGTCTTTTTGTACAAAAGGAGGCGGAATTTAAGCAGAGAAAAGGAGTTATCAGACTGGTACCTATGCTGGTTACAGGCTGCAAAAATCAAAGATCAAAACAGGGCAAAACAGAGTAGAGAACCCCAGCTGCACAAGGCCAAACTGGATCAGCGCAACCTCAACACTGGGGTTTTGACATTCAGCACAGGTAGCCTTCACGGGACCTGTGTTGAAATGCAGAACCTCTTCACAGGGGTCGCGCTGAAGGAGAAACGAGAGTTTCTCACTGGGTTCTGGGTCACAGATTGCTGATTAATCAACGGTTTCAGGCCAAATAAAAGCAACAAGCAAGGTACAATCAAAGGGATGCTTTGAGGGAGTACTAAGATCTATCACAAAGGATCATCAAATCATTTGTGAGTCCATTGTTCAGATCATAGACAAATCCAATGATTGGATCAAAGCAGCAACTGTCTACTTTGCATCTGAGAATAGCAGAAGCAGTTCGATTGTTGTTGTTGAGTCTATGAAACAAACAATGATAGAGACACAAATAAAATGACTAACCAGATCTCCCCAGTGGAGTCGCCAATTTTTTGTGGGGAAAAATGCCTATGCAGGATGATCCTATCCACCTAAGGTGTGACAGTGCCTTAGCAACAAACAGAGACAGCTATTCTAGTATTCTTCCTTTATGAATTAAGAATGAAGAGAGATGGATGGACTAACCGGTGTCTTCCGTTTGTCCCTCGATCCGGTTTCTCTTCTCTTTGCGAGTTCACAGCTACTTGTCTTCTCGCTCGCCCAGCTTCAACAGGTCTCTGCAAGATCACAAGAGAAGAACACTGCACAAAGACATAGATTCATAATCATAACTAGTTCAGGATTAGAAGTAAACTAAACATACTAATGCAATCATACATCAAAGATACATCAGTATATAGGAGAAACCAAGATAGCTTTATTGATGAATAACAAGGTTCAGGAAGAGATACAACCAAGAGGGCTCCAATCCAGCATCTCCTTCCCAGCAAAATGGAATTCCTATCTTCACCTCCCTTCAAAGCATTAAGCACCCAATGATTCCAGTCTCAAACCAACAGCAATTCTTTGCAATAACAAAATTCCAGCCCCTAGATCTCATGGAGGAGAGATCCATATATAGATGTTTGGAGAGAGGATGAGTTAGCTTGAGATCTGACTAGTGTCCTCTCCCTCTGTCAGTTCTTGATTCCACTTGGAGGTTCTTGCTTCAACTTGGAGATTTGGAACCTCTTACTCATCATAGTTGAATTCCCTGAGGCAAGTGTCATTGAGGAAGATTTTGGAAGCTTCCTGGGTTTTGACACCTTGTGGAATGAACTTGCCACATGTCAACTCTCGCTCAGCGCAGGTAGCCAGTGTTGGCTTTGACATTCAGCGCAGGTAGCCAGTGTTGGCTTTGACATTCAACGCAGACAACTAGTGGAGCCACTGAATTGATCCTGAATTGACTTGTTTTTGAGCAGTTTCTGGTGGAGAACTTCTGTGAATTGCTGTGGTTTGTTAGCCTTGTTCCTCTAGGGGTAGGAACAACATGTTTAGGGACTTTGGATCCCTTAGATTACGAACATTTCATGCTCAATGCTGTAAGGCACAAAAATGTCTATAACATCTCCACTCGAGAAAGCTCTCTGGTTGCATCCAAGCTCAGGTGGACAGTCTCCACTAGTAGTGTGTAGGATAGGGAGCCATTTAATTACATAAATTTTAAAGCAGCTGCGGTCCGTTTTGTCACCTATAGAAATCTCATTTTTAGAGAAGGACCTTATTGGTTAGGATGTCGGTTTCGTAGCCCCATCATTTGGTATCCTCTTGAAGGCTGCTATCTACAAATTGCCTGAATGAAAGGAAGGGCCCGCCTTTGCGCTCCTGGCTCAACATCATGGTTTTAGACCAATTTTTGACACTTCTTCTCCAACCTACTTTTTAACTGCACTACATAAGAATTACTTACTTTTGATGAGGACATGAAACAGGGTAAGCAGGGGAGTATGTTGAGTTACGAAATGGGTATGTATTTACTCTTAATTTCATCACCTTTTTCCTCTTTTCTTATCTTTTTCATATCTTAATATGCTAACATATTGATGGATTATGATAAGAAACAGATGAACTACTCATAGTTAAGATTTAGCTATCATAACTAACTTTTACTCCTCTTTATGCAAAAAAATGACGAAAGGAACAGTTGCTGTTCCCTAACGATGGAACAACATAAACCAACAAACAAAGAATGGAATGCATCAGACACAGTCAGGGAGGAGGACGAATCAGGAGGATCAACGCGAAATAGGAAAGGTGTCTAAAGATAGCAATCAGTTGCGAATCCCTCAGGATCGAGAGATCCTGAGGGATCACATTTATCTTTTACCTCATTCTAAATATAAAAGCAAATGATTGTAGGAATAAAGGGGATGGATCTCTGTTATTTCAAAATTGTAATTTAATTTACAGACTCGTGTTGTTGGAGGTATTTTAATGCTTCTTAAGTTCAATTATTAATATATAATTGAAGTTGTTGTTCATTCGTATTCTCTGAAGTAGCTCAGCAGTGTTTGGTGGCGACTAAGGGCCCGACCTCTGGTGGATTAAACTGCTTCCTTGTGTTATATATTTCTGATTCTCGCAAGTTTGATTAGTTTGTTAATTTTCCCATTTTCTGTGATTTTATCTTATTCGCTATTTACTGCTTTCATGTATTGAGGTAGTGCATTTTCTTTATATATTTTACAGCACTGTCACTTGATTCGATTTACACTTATTCCAGATTGAATTATTTAGATAGTGAATTGTATTGATTTAAGCAACTGTAAGTGTTTGGTTATTGCTATCTAACTCTCAGATTGATATCATTTCCATTTGGATTGCTTTGTAGAGATTAAGTATGATTTAGATTGAATTAGCTAAGAAGAGATAAGTTATTTCTACTGTGCTCTCGGCTAATGCTATTGTTAATTGAATTGATTATGTGAGATTTGATTATGATTTCAGCAGAGGATTGAATCTTAAAGCTTAGATGTCATATTTCCTTTAATAATTGCAACTTGAGTTTATTAGATGCATCTGTTTACTCTTGTTTTAAAGGTTTATACTTCATTTTAAGAAACATTACTCTCTAGATTCATAGCATGCACATATTGTGTACACTCTTGGAATAAAATGACTTGCTCGGGTTGATGATTAATGTGGGTTAATTAGGAGATTTAAAAGACACCTTTTATCGACCAACAGCAATGAAGAAGCATAACATCCATTTGGAGCACTCTTCTACTTCAACTTCATCTTCAGGAATAACACTTTTTGCATGTGGTTGTCAAGCATCTCGGTCTGGTTATGCACTAAATGTATCTTCTTCTTCTCATTCTCATGAGTGGTTCATTGATTCTAGAGCTTTTTATCACATGGCCAAAAACAATGCCATGTTTTCTTCTTTAAATTATTGTAACACCAAAAATATATATTTTGGTGATGATAGATCTCTTAGTGTTGTAGGGACTGGAACTGTTCATCTAGACAATGGTCAATTTAATGATGTATTATGTGTTCCAAGCTTATCCGGAAACCTTCTATCTGTATATTAGATAACTCATTCAGGTGAAGGTAAAATCATTTAATTTTCAACTCACGATGTTGTAATTAAGGACCTAAGAGATCCTAGACAAATTTTAGCTACTAGTATTGTTGATGATTCTACAAGGTTGTATAAGTTTAACAACTTTGGGTCATCAAATATTCCCTCAGTATTTGTTTCTCATGATGATGAAGTGAACAAACTTTGGCATGAGCGATTTGGTCACTTAAACTATAACTCCCTTCAAAATCTATGTAAAGAAAATATGGTGACAGGTCTTCCAATGGTATCTTGTTGCGATGGCATTTGTTTTCGATGTGTACTTGGAAAACATCATCGGGATAGTTTTGAAAAACGTGCCTCTTAGCACACCTCAGCCCCTTTATAGCTTGTGCGTAGTAATTTATGTGGTCCACTTCCAGTTGTTTCATTCTTTGGCTACAAGTATTTATTAACTTTCATTGATGATTTCTCAAGACGCACTTGGGTATACTTCTTAAAACTCAAGAGTCAAGTATTTAACATGTTCTTGGCCTTTAAGGCCTTTGTTGAAAAACAATTTGGACATCAAATTCTTAAGCTAAGATCTAATAATGGTGGAGAATATGTTAACAAAAAATTCATCAACTTTTGCACTGAGAATGGAATTCAAATGCAACATACTGTTCCGTATACTTGACAACAAAATGGTGTAGCTGAAAGGAAGATTCGCACCTTAGATGAAATGGATAATTGTATGCTTCAATCTAAAGGACTTAGTCTCAATTTTTGGGAAGAAGCAATTAACTGCGCAAATTACATAGTAAATCACACTCCTACTAAGGTTTTAAAGAATATCACTCTAGAAGAAGCATGGAGCTCAATTAAACCATGTAAGTCACTTTCGTGTTTTTGAAAGTTAAGCATGGGCACATATTCCAGATGAGAAACATAAAGCTTTAGAACCTAAGAGTGAAAAATGCATTTTTGTTGGATATTTTGAAGATGTCAAAGGATATAGACTTATTCCACTTAAGTCCAAAAATGTTATCATTAGAAGAGATGTAAAGTTTGTTGAAAATATATCGGCCTACGAGCCTAGTTCGGTGGATGTGCCACCTCTCTCTATTCCTTCTAATTCTGAAAATATTTCTTCTTTAGATGATAACAAAGAGGATGAAAATCCTCCCCCACCTTCTCAGGATCCTCCTTCAGCTCCTTAGCTTCCAAAATGGGTTTGTGCTACTCGGGATGCAGCAAGTGCTCTTGCTGGTGATCCTACAGATCAGCGATGTACACGTTCTCAGTTCAATAGAGCCTTTTCTTTACTGGCTCAAGCTTCAGCGAATTATGATCCTAACACCTTTGAAAAATCTTCAGGCCATCCAGGTTGAGACACAACAATGAATGAAGAATATCGTTCATTATTAGCAAATGATACATGGGATCTTATTCCTCTTCCAAAAAGACGAAAACTTTTTAGATGCAAATCGGTTTATAGAACCAAGTATGGACTAGATGGAAAAGTTGATAAACATAAAGCTCGTCTTGTTGCTAAGGGTTTTTCACAAGTTGAAGGCATTGGCTATACTGAAAGTTTCTCCCCTGTTGCCAAAATGAACTCTATTCGTCTTGTTCTTTCCCATGCTACCTCTTTCAAATGGGAAGTCCATTAGATGGATGTTAAATCTGCCTTCTTGCATGGAGACTTGCATGAAGAAATATATATGGAACAACCTACTGGCTTTATAAAAACAGACTCTAGCCTTGTATGTCGACTTAAGAAATCCCTTTATGGTCTCAAGAAATCCCCTCAAGCTTGGTATGCCAAAATGGATAACTTTCTTTTAGAAACTAGCTTTTCTAGGTGTCATTCTGACAATACTGTCTACACCAAGAGAGTGGGCAAGTCTCTTATCAGTCTTGGTCTTTGTTGGGTCCCTATAATACTAGTGATTACCCCATTACTATTGTAGTTATACCCCTTATTTATATTGTTGTGCCCCTATTACCCCCATATTGTTATTTCTGTGCCCCATAGAATCCCTCTATTGTTATTTTTGTGGCTTTATATTATTATTGTTAGGTCGGCTGGATTATATTGTGACTCCTTAGACTCCTATATATAGAAAGGAGGTTTTGTCATTTGTATCATCCAAGAATTGTTCATTTATGTAATGTAAAGGAGGTTTCCCCCTCGAAGAGGCTGAATTCTAAGGCGTTGATCTCTCTTTTCTATCTTTTCTTGAGCTGGTTTCATAACATTTGGTATCAGAGCTTTGGATTCTAGGGTTTCGCTGCTCCAAACAGGTCATCGTGGCATTTTCGCTATAACTTTTTTTCTGTGACGTTTCAGAAGTCGCAAAAAAAACCCATTTGAGAAGAAATCGCACTGAACCTTGGGTCCAAATTTCAGAGCTTTTTGCGTGATATTTTCGGAGATATGATCTGAGGAAGTTGGTCTTTTTGCAGACTCCTGAATTACATTCAAAACAGGTGACCTGGGGAAAATCGTCATAACTTTCTTTCTGAGCATCGGATTGAAATTTCGTAAGAAGGTACAGAAAGAGGACGGACTGTAGTTTTCTTTTATATATTTTTCAGAGTCAAAGGTTGAAACAGTGACACGTGGCACTTCATACAAGTTCGCTCTACTGAACTAGTCTATAATCAGGTCACTGTGGGAGATTGTGCATAACTCTTTCTTGGAGAATCCAATTTGGATCAGACTTGTGGCATTGGAAAGAGGACATAGAAGGCTACTACAGGTCACAATTTCAGAACTGGATGATTCGAAATTACAGAGATACATCAGATTCAATATCAGGCTTCTACAAAGTGAAAAAAGGTGTGTAGTTTTTTTTTAATTTTTGCATAAGCTTGGTTTGAAGGAATTCAAAGGGCATAGTAAAGCATTATTATCGGTAACTGATGCCCCGAGGAAAGAAAATGCAAACACCTAGTAAGGAACCTGAAAGCTCTAGCATGACTCATGAAGAAGAGGAAGAAATGCTACATGATATATCAAAATTACAAGAACAAGTGCAACAAATGTCACGCTCACAAAAGCTAACAGATGCTAAGATAAATGGCGTGGAATCTAAGATAAAGGGCATGGAAGCTAAGATGAATGGCATGGACGCTAAAATTGATGACATGGATGATAAGATGGAAGAATTGAAGATAAATATGAATAAATTGCTACAAGAAATGGTCACTAAGGGTGAAAGAGTACTAAAGGAAACTCATGTGAGAACAAAAGAAATGTTAATCATGATTCCATAGACTCTAATGTTGGATCGAAGACTCACCATGTTCCAAAAATCGATATGAGGAAGTTTGATGGCAAGGATCCCGCCACATGGATATTACAGATGGAGCAATTCTTCGATCTCAATAATGTGCAAAACACACAAAAGGTACGTATGGCAACTTTATATTTGGAACCAAATCAGTTTGTATGGTATCAATGGCTTTGTTCTCGTAAACAATTTATCACTTGGGCAATTTTTACGGAAGAATTGATAGCACATTATGAGGATACAAAAAGCAACACTTTTTTTAGCCAATTGATAAGTCTCAAACAAAAGGGTTCAATAATGGAGCACATTGAGGAGTTCCAAAAATTGAACATAAGGGTAAAAGATATTCCAGAGGAGCATAGGATTGATGTGTTCATAGGGTCTTTAAAGGATAATATCCAACATGATGTGTGCCTTTGGGAACCTGATTCATTAGAGAAGGCATTCAGGTTAGCAAGAAAAATGGAAAGCAAAATTATGGCAACTAGGAAGCATACCATTCACAACTATAAAGACGGAAGTGTTGTTGCCCATAGTCTTCCACAACCTACAAGGTTGACACCACAACAATTGGAAGAAAAAAGAGCAAAAGGGCTTTGTTACAATTGTGATAGCAAATACACAAAGGGTCATAAGTGTGCTGAGAAGAAATTATTCTACATAGATTGTGAAGAGGAAGAAGAAAAGGAGCAAGAAAGGTCAAAAGAAGAGGATATATTCCAGGAACAAAGCCTAGATGAAGAACAAATAAATCCGACCATATCTTGTAATGCATTGGCGGGAATTACCACTCCTCAAACCATCAAGATAGAAGGACAAATCAAGAAGAAAAAGGTAATAGTGTTGATTGATTCAGGAAGCACCCACAATTTTATTCATTGTAGGGTAGCAAAAGAATTGAATTGCTTCCTATATCCAGCACCAGAGTGTCAAGTGATGATTGCAAATGGAGGAACAATAAATTGTTCTGGAAAGTGCCATAATATCAAGCTATCCATGGGAGAATATGTATTGACTAGCCCAATGCTTTCCATTCCAATGGGAGGTGCTGATGTTGTACTAGGAGTCCAATGGCTACAATCCTTGGGTACAATAGCTTTTAATTTTCAAGAACTTTTCATGAAATTTTCTGTGGAAGGAAAGGAAGTTGAATTAAGGGGTATTGCAGGGAAACCAGGAAAGATAATCAGCTCTAATGGCATGACAAAGCTTCTAAAAAAGGAGCAAAGAGGTGTAATTGCACAATTATGTTCGCTAGATGTTTCCACATTGGAATCATCTATTTCTCCAGATCTCCAAAAAGTCCTGGACAATCATTCCAAGGTATTTGAGACTCCCAAAGGTCTCCCACCTATGCGTGATCATGATCATGCTATTCATCTGATTCCAGGAAGTGTTCCTCCAAACATCAGGCCGTACAGATATCCCTATGTCCAAAAAAGTGAAATTGAACGTATGGTTGCAGAAATGCTAGAGGCTGGTATAATTCAACCGAGTCAAAGTTCTTTCTCAGCTCCAGTAGTATTGGTGCACAAGAAGGATGGATCATGGCGCATGTGTCCAGATTATAGGGAGCTCAACAAGCTCACTATTAAAGATAAGTTCCCCATTCCTGTCATTGATGAATTACTGGATGAATTGCATGGATCAATTTACTTCACCAAGTTGGATCTTCGTTCGGGATATCATCAAATCAGAATGAAGATTGAAGACATTCCGAAAACGGCATTTAGAACTCATGAGGGTCATTATGAATTTTTGGTCATGCCTTTTGGCCTTACCAATGCACCTTCAACATTTCAAGGTTTGATGAATTCAATTTTCAAACCATTCCTTAGAAAATTTGTGTTAGTATTTTTTGATGATATACTAATCTACAGCAAGTCTTGGAAGGATCATGTTGAACATGTTGACAGGGTGCTACAACTATTGGAGGAGAAACAATTATATGCAAAAAGATCCAAATGTTTCTTTGGAGTCCAGGAGGTGGAATATTTGGGTCATATTGTATCTCATGAAGGAGTTAAGGTAGACCCTAGCAAAATTAAAGCCATTAAGGAATGGAAAATCCCCACATCCATAAAGCATCTGCGAGGATTTCTTGGGTTGACAGGGTATTATCGCAAGTTTGTTAAGAATTATGGGAGAATAGCAGCACCTCTAACAACATTATTGAAGAAAGATTCATTTTCATGGACTCCGGAAGCAACAAAGGCCTTTGAACATCTTAAAGAGGCAATGTGCCAAGCACCGGTCTTAGCTACACCGGACTTCACAAAAACCTTTATTGTGGAATGTGATGCTTCAGGAAATGGAATTGGTGCTGTTCTAATGCAAGATGAAAGACCCATTGCTTTTGAAAGTCGTCCAATCAAGGGAAAGTTTTTAAGCAAAGCTATTTATGAGAAGGAAATGTTGGCAATACTCCATGCACTTAAGAAATGGCGACCCTACCTAATGGGAAGACACTTCAAGGTAAAAACGGATCATGATAGCCTTAAATACTTTTTAGAACAAAGATTATCCTCTGAAGAGCAACAAAAGTGGGTCACAAAGATGTTGGGTTATGACTTTGAAATCATCTACAAAAAAGGGAAGCAAAATGTGGTGGCAGATGCACTCTCAAGAAAGGATGAGGATGTGGAAGCATTGTTGTGTGCCATTTCTATTATCCAACCAGATTGGATAAACGAAGCAAGGGAGGAATGGAAGAATGACGAAGAAGTGTGGGCACTTATTCGAAAGCTACAACAAGATTCCAGTACTTCTGATACATTTAGCTGGAAAAATGATTCGTTATGGTACAAAGATCGCTTATACCTCTGTAAGAATTCCCAGCTAAAACAAAAGATTCTTATGGAATTGCACACTTCTCCCTTAGGAGGGCACTCAGGATTTTTAAAAACTTACCACAGGGTTAAGAAGGAATTTTTTTGGGATGGCCTTAAATCAGATATTCAAAAGTTTGTGGCGGAATGTTTGGTTTGCCAACAAAATAAAGTTGAAACAATTAAGACACCGGGTCTATTACAACCTTTATCCATTCCAAGCCAACGTTGGGAGGAGGTTTCAATGGATTTTATCACAGGTTTACCCAAGTCTGAGGGAAAGAGTGTCATCATGGTGGTAGTTGACAGACTTACCAAGTATGCACACTTTTGTGCATTATCACATCCATTTAAAGCCAGTACAGTTTCTACTGCATTTATGGAAACAGTTCAAAAGCTACATGGAAACCCAAAGATTATTGTAAGTGACAGAGATCCCATTTTCACTGGAAATTTTTGGACAGAATTATTTTCTTGTCTTGGTACTCAGTTAGCTCATAGCTCATCTTATCATCCTCAATCTGATGGGCAAACTGAGATAGTAAACAAATGTTTGGAAGGATATCTTCGTTGCTTTGTATCTGATAAACAGACACAATGGGTCAAATGGTTGCCTCTGGCTGAATGGTGGTATAACACTTCCTTCCATACAGCAACAAAAATGACCCCATTTATGGCACTTTATGGGTATCAACCACCATCCATCACATCATATTTAAGAGAAAATTCTAAGGTTCAGGCAGTGGAACATCACATCGAACATCAACAACAAGTCCTCCAACTCTTAAAGGATAACCTCGTGTTGGCACAAAATAGAATGAAACAACAGGCAGATCAACATCGCAGTGAAAGAAGTTTTGATGTAGGTGATTGGGTATTCCTACGGCTACAACCATATAAGCAAATGTCCCTAAAGCAAGCTAAGAAGGATAATAAATTATCACCAAAGTATTATGGTCCGTACAAGGTGTTGCAAAAGATTGGTACTATGGCATACAAATTGGAGCTTCCTGCAGCTTCTCGATTGCACCCAGTTTTCCATGTTTCATGTTTAAAGAAGGTTATAGGCGACAAGCTCCCAGTTCAAACAATATTGCCAGAACTTGACGAGGAAGGAAAAATTATATTGGAACCGGAAGCAGTCACAGAAACAAGAACTCGACAGCTACGAAATCGATCAATTTCAGAGTATCTTATCAAGTGGAAGAACTTATCCGCTGAAGATTCCACATGGGAGGATGAGAATTTTATGCAGAAGTATCCAGAACTACTCAAGCGTTGAGGACAACACTTTTTTGAAGGAGAGGGGCATGTTGGGTCCCTATAATACTAGTGATTACCCCATTACTATTGTAGTTATACCCCTTATTTATATTGTTGTGCCCCTATTACCCCCATATTGTTATTTCTGTGCCCCATAGAATCCCTCTATTGTTATTTTTGTGGCTTTATATTATTATTGTTAGGTCGGCTGGATTATATTGTGACTCCTTAGACTCCTATATATAGAAAGGAGGTTTTGTCATTTGTATCATCCAAGAATTGTTCATTTATGTAATGTAAAGGAGGTTGCCCCCTCGAAGAGGCTGAATTCTAAGGCGTTGATCTCTCTTTTCTATCTTTTCTTGAGCTGGTTTCATAATAGTCTTTATGTTGATGATCTTATCCTTACTGGTAGTGATCTCAACCTTATAAACCATGTGAAGTCCAACCTTAAAAAGAAGTTTGAAATGACAAACTTAGGACACTTTCATTATTTTCTTGGTCTTCAAGTCCTGCAATCCAAGGAAGGTATTTCCCTTTCCTAGTCCAAGTATGCCTGTGATCTTCTATGCCATTTTCATGTGGAAGACTATAAGTTAGGCCCCTTCTCCCTTTCATTCTAAAGCCAAACTTTCAGTCACTTGTACTTCCCCTGAAGTTGATGCTACCTTATACCGTCAACTTGTAGGAAAACTTTTGTATCTGACCCATACTCATCCTAACCTTTCCTTTTATGTTGGCCTTATTTCTCGGTTTATGCAAAACCCACATGAAATTCATTGGAAAGCAGCTAAAAGAATACTTCGTTATGTTCGAGGTATAGTTCAGTTTGGGATTCATTACAGTGCAGAAGCATCTCCTCTATTGGTTGGTTTCATTGATTCCGATTGGGTTGGTGACCCTGATAATTAGAAGTCTACTACAGGTTATGTGTTCACTCTTGGTTTAGGACCTAGTACATGGGCTTGCAAGAAACAAAGTGCCATTTCTCTTTCTTCAGCAGAAGTATAGTATCGTGGTGCCGTAGAAGCTAGTAAGGAGGCCCTGTGGCTTCGTCAGATCCTGTCAAAGTTTGGCTTTCAGCAACAACATCCGAATACACTTTGGTGTGATAATCAAAGTTCCATTCAAATATGCAAAGATCCAGTCCAACATCAGCACATCAAACACATTGAACTACACATGCACTTCATCAGAAAGCTCATTCATGACCATGTTCTTGAAGTGCAATATTGTTCAACAGATGATCAAGTTGCAGACATCTTTACAAAGGCTCTCACAGAGGCGAAGTTTACTAAACTTTGATTTATGGTTGGAGTTCAAGAAGTTGTCACTAAGGGGGAATAGGCTCTAGTGCCTCCTTCCTTCTCCTATTGTGTCATATTTGTACATATTCAATCCTATCCCAAGTTGTTCTTAAGGGTGGATGTTAGGATATTCCGACACATAGGAAATAGTTAAGTATAACTTGGTCTAGTGTAGAGTTAGGTAAAGTGTGTTTCTTTACTATGTACTTTTGTAACTTACAATCCGATGATCACAATATGTTCTAAACATGAAGTGATCTGACGGTTCATTCTCTCCTCGGTATTACTGACACTTGATCCATGGCTTAACACCCGATTGGTCCATGATCTCTATTTAAAGAGCATGGAGGGGCATTTCTAGGTTAATTGTTCATGAGAGAAGCTTATGTAAATTTTCATTCTTTTATTAATAAATTTCCTAAAGTGGCCATGTTGGCTCAGGCCATGGACTGTTTCCCTCTTTGAGGGTTTTAACCACATCAAGAATACTGGTGTATTGATCTGTGATATATTTGTGAGTGGTGTCCTTTGGTGTTCTGTTTGAGGAACTTACCCTGTATATTATTACATGTTTGTGATGTAAAAGAATTTAGAAGAGTCCATTTTGTAACTCTAGTTAAGAGTTGATGTAGTCAAGCTTAGCCACTAGTAGGCTATCAGGTTGTGTTATATCCAAGGCATTAGGAGGAAGAGGCATTCCATTCTTTCAAGAGAATTTTGTTCCATAGTTGAGAAAAGATAGCCATGAGAGATAGGGGTAGAGGACATAGAGAGGATATGTGCACTGTAGAAACCCACAGGTCACAGGCATTACTTCTTTGCACATGCAGCCATATTTTAAGACAAAGAAAGAGAGCAAAGCGGCCTCACCATCCAGCTGGGCTTCCTCTCGAAAGGGATTCCCAAAGAGAATATATTGTCTCATGTGTGTGTGTGTGTGCTTATTTTGTCATTCTCTAATTTTATGCATAATTTCCATTCACATGCATGCACTGATTATAGTAAAATCTACAAATCTAGAAATTAAATAAAATTGTAATAGTGTATTATATCAAATTTTTAATATAGTATTATCAAATATGTTGTGACAAACTGTCCAGTGGAATATCCATGAAATTTTACATATCATTTGGTATCACAGTAGGTTTCTTTGGGTATTTGTGGATATTTTCAAGGGATCTATGTCGTCGGGCTCGAAAATCGTAAAACCCTAATCATGGCCAACGAGTATGTTAATGAACCTCGTGATCTTGCAGAGGTGAGTTTTTCGGTGCTTGAACAACAAGTTGTGGATATAAACTACAATGTAAACCTCCTCATGGAGGCCCTAAGTAATAATCTGGGGATATTTGGAGAATATGGGGGTTTGAATGTAGAGGACAAATCAGAAGGGGGATCGGGAGATCATGATGACATAGAGAACCAATCAAAGAAAGAACCTAGAAAAGCTCAACCTAGTTCGAGTGTCATGAATCAATCCCTATTCAAAATGGAAGGAAAATTCAATATAGAGTTGTACCATGATGATATTGACGCTATGAAGTTGAATCACTAGTTGCAACAATTGGAATTTTATTTAGTGTCCATCAGATCGAGGAAGGGAAAAATATCTCATTCGTGTGACTGAAACTAGAGGGCCATGAACTGACTTGGTGAGAGAGACACACGAAAAACCTAAGGTTGGAGGGAGAACCTCTAGTGACTAAGTGGGAGGATTTTAAAATGCTCATTAAGTCATAGTTTTATCCCATTGGGTATGTGGAGGACCAGTGGATCCAGTGGCATTACTTAAGGTAAAACTCAGGCCAAAGCATGCAGGAATACACCATAGAATTCAGAAAGATGGAAATAATGTTGGGTATCTTTCCAAAGAACCAACATGTACTCCTCAAATATTTGGGGGATATGCACCACCATCTGCATGAGCAAGTGATGTTATCAAGCCAAAATGGATGGACAACGCTTGTGTATAGGCACAATATCTGGAGAACATATGCCTAAAAAGAGCACAATCAAGTGGATCGAAGCAAAAGGAGAAACAAGAAGATTATAAGGAGGGGAAGAAGAAGAAAAAAGGGGGAAAAGATAAAAATATGGTAGCCACAACACATCAGTGCAAAGATCCTAGAAACCACTGCAACCACTACAACATTGATGGCCATATAGAGGAGAAGTGCTGGAAGTTGAATCTAGAGCTAAACCTGAAGACGAAGAAGAAAGATAACAAGAAGAAGAATCTCATGACCACTAATTCGAGCAACTAACTTGAAAGCATCTCAGACGTAGATGAGAAGATCATCTATACATCAGTGCAAAAGGATGTGAATCTAAGTAGCCTTCAGCAACATGAAGAGAAATAAATGACAAAAATCTTCCATATAAAGATACAGGTCAAGAAGACAAATATTGATGCTCTGTTTGACTCAAGATCGCAGGAAAATCTCATTGCAACAGAGCTAGTTAAGAAGTTGGGGTGGAAGTTCGTGACCATCCAAATCCATATCCACGAGGTAAATAAGGGTGTAGATCTTAAAGTAACAAAACAATGCGAAATTAGATTTTCTATTAGTGTTGATTTTATTGATGAAGTAGATTTGGATGTGGTTCCCCTTGATGTCTGTGGAGTCGTGTTTGGGACTCCATACATGTACATATGTGATGTAATATTCATGAGGAGAGATAACCAGTATCGGATCATCAAGGATTTGAAATTGTTCATTATCATTGCACATAAAGGCAAGTCGAAAATATCATTGGTAAGTGCCAACCAAGCCAAGAAATTGATCAGTTCCAGCAAGAAGTATGTTTTATTGTTTTTAATAGAAATTCATCCTAAAGAGGAGTCAATAAGAGGCAAGGCATCCCTAGAGGGGTGTACTAAGAAACAAAAACAACAATTAGAGGAGTTGTTACACGCATACAAGGATGTGTTCCGAGAGCCTAAAGGGTTACCACCTTATAGAGAAGTGGATCATGAGATCTAGATATTTCTAGACTCCCCATTGTGAATTATTGGGTTGCACAGGAAGTATATTATAGAATCAAGTGAGGTGAAGAAATAGTTGCAGCAACTGCTAGAACAGGGTGTCATTTGACTGAGTACATCGCCATGTGGGTCACCCATCATCATTGTGCCAAAGAAGGATGAGACTTAGTGGATATGTATAGATTACATGGAATTGAATAAAATCAAGCTCAAGAACAGAAACCCCCTACCCAGGATAGATGATATGTTAGATCCATTGTAGCAAGAAAAGTATTTCACCAAGCTGGACTTGAAGTCTGGATATCACTAGGTTCGAGTCAAAGAAGAAGTTACATGTAAGACTAACTTCAAAAACAAAAAAGGTTTGTATGAGTGATTAGTTATTTCATATGGCCTATGCACCAACTACATTTATGAGATTAATGAATGATATACTGCACCTATTTTTAGATTCATTTGTTATTGTATATACAGATAATATACTAGTATATGGTGTTACTTGGGAGGAGCATATTTCACATTTGACGCAGGTGCTGAAAACATTGAAGAAGAACCAAATGCTAGAAAATATCAAGAAGTGTGAGTTTGCGTAGCAATCCTTGGTGTATTTGGGATATGTTATTAGTGGAGGAGAGATGAAGATAGATCCTTCCAAGATGGAGGCCATCACAAAATCGCTAGTTCCTACTAATGTTTCTGATATTAGGATTTTCATTGGGGTATCACAGTACCCGAGAAAATTCATAGCCTCGTTTTTAGTGGTAGCAGCACTACTCCATGCCATAACAACAAGTGGCTGTTGGAAATACTTAGAGGGGGTGAATCAATATTCTTTAGAAATTATAACTTTTAAATCTTTTTAGAGCATTATTTAATCTTCAATTATTACTAATGTTTATGCAGTAATATCAATAAATAAAAGAACACAGTAGGCACAACAAGTTTAGTTCGAAATCCCCCTCCGGGTAAAAAACCACCGAACGCTTTTCTAATAAATTCTTTAATATTTAGCCCCAACTAAAATGAAAGCAACAACTTCCTAGATGATCCGGATTTAAACAGGAATGCAACAAATTACAGAGATAACCATATACACAAAGATGCAGCGGAAATAATACTTCATTTCATTAATGGAAAATACTGAAATATGCTTACAACCAGAAATGGAAATAAACCAGCTAGGGCGATGGTAGCTTATCTCTGAGAAGAGATGTGATGGCTACATGCCTCTGAACTGTGTTACAATGAGGCTCGAAGGCCTATTTATTGTTGAGAAACAATGGAAAACCCTTAACATTCCAAAACCTAACCCTAGGAGATGAAACGCCAAACTGTGGGCCCCGTTTGGGGGTAAGTTGGTACATCAACTTCCTGGGGTCGTAACTTTGGCATATGATCTCCGTTTGACGCGTACAATAGCTCATTAGAAAGATCTATCCGAGCACTATCATTGTTGGAACGGATGGACCCATGTTGCCCCCGGATTCCCTAAAAAACATCGTTTAGGGCCTCAAAACGGCTCCAGAAGTTCAGGACCCGAAAAACTGCTAAAAATAGTAAGTTGTGCTACAATTAAGGAAACTGAAAATGCTGAGAAAGACAATGGTGGGGGTCCAGGTGGACTTGGCAGGTGGCCACCAATATCCACCTGGATCATTCCTCCCCCCTTAGGAAGCAATGGTCCCCATTGCGTTGAGCTCCTCCATGAGATGAGGAAACTTCTGCTGAACTTGTTCCCTGGTGAGCCACTTGCCCTGCTGAAGGAGTTGGCCTGCTTTGACAACTCGATACAGTTGGATATTCTGTTGGCAAGTGTTCTTGATCTGTGTGTCCATGATCCGATCAGTTGCAGCTTGTTCCATGCAATCTAGATTTAATTCTATGGGTTTGAGCTGTTCTGCAATGTCGGATGTGTCTAGCAATGGTGGAAAGTATGGCCGAAGGCGGTCCACATTGAACACTGGGTGTAGGCCAAGGAATGGGGGAATGCTGAGCTCAAATGCATTGTCTCCCATAGCCTTAGTAATGGTGTAAGGACCATATCAGAGTGGTCTCAATTTACGATAGGCTCCAGTAAGGCGTTCCTTTTGCAAATGCAACCAGACTTTGTCGCCCACCTGAAACTTGTGTGGCACCCGATGTTGATCATGTCGCTGCTTGTACTTGGCATTTGATTTCTCAAGAATGTCATGGACCTGCTGGCGAATATGTTGGATGCACTCAATGAAGCTGGTGGCCTTATCTGTTTCGGACTGGACATGAGCTGAATTCATGTGAGTAGCTGCAAGTGGCATGGCCACATCAATGGGGCATAGTGGCTGGAATCCCAAACCCACCTGAAAAGGGCTATGGCCAGTGGCGCTGTGAAGAGCTCGGTTGTAGCTGTGCTGAACATAGGGGAGGCTCTCGTCCCATGTGCGTGGATGCTTTGAGTTATACATGCGCAGAATGTGCACAATCATCCTATTGACAACCTCTGTCTGGCCATCAGTTTGAGGATGGAAGGCTGTGGACTTCGTGAGTTTGGTGTCCAGCATTGACCAGAGACTGGACCAAAATGTGCTGAGGAACCGACTGTCCCGATCTGAGATAATAGACTGTGGGATCCCAAAGTGCACCCACACTCGTTCAAAGAAGAGTTTAGCAGTGGCTTCTGCTGTGATATTCTTCTTGCAGGCCACCATAATGGCCATCTTCGAGAACCTGTCGACGACCACAAAAACACAGTCATTTCCATGCTTAGTGGAAGGAAGGCCTGACATGTAATCCATGGAGATGGATTCCCAAGGTCGACTAGGGGTAGGCAACGGGGTATAGAGGCCGTGCTTCTTAATGGCCGGTTTGGCAATGGCACAGGCAGTACATGATCGGATGTACTTCCCAACATCCTGTCGAAGATTTGGCCAATAGAAATAATTTTGCAGTACTGCCACTGTTTTCTCGACCTCGAAATGCCCAGCAGCCCGACTGTAGTGTGCTTCCCAAATCATCTTGGCACGCTCGCTTGAAGGAACACAAAGGTGACCGAGGTGGCATAATAGGGCATCCTGGAGGTGAAAATCTGCAACCTGCCGACCCTCCAAGAGTGTCTGGTATGTGTGGCCGAATTCTGGGTCGCTTTTGTAGAGAAGTGGCCAATCAGAAGTCTCGTGCCCACAAGAGTTGAGCACGGTGGTTAGCGCCTTGATTGGTGGTCGACTGAGGAAATCTACAACATTATTGGTGCTACCCTTTTTATACTTGATATTCAAGTGAAACTGTTGCAGGTATGTAGACCACTTCTGATGGCGATCATTCTGCAATTTCCCTTGGGTCTGTATGAACTGCAGAGGTCGGTGGTCTGTGTGGATGACCGTTTCCTTCCCCAAAATGTAATGCTTCCATTGTCGGCAGGCCTGTACAATGGAATACATCTCTTTATCATAAGTGGGGTACTTCCGGACTGTGTCTGAAAGTGTTTCACTGTGATATGCCACTGGATGTCCATGTTGAGTAAGGACTGCCCCAATAGCATAGTCAGAGGCATCTGTCTCGACCTCAAATGGTTGTTGTAAATCTGGTAATGCGAGCACTGGTGCGTGCAGAGGTGATCCTTCAACTCCCTGAATTCCTTCTGTTGAGATTCAGACCAAAAGAATTTTGCTTTCGCCCCGCCCTTGGTGACTTGACTCAAGGGCCAAGAAATATGAGAAAACCCCAACACAAACCTGCGGTAGAAGTTGGCAAGACCTAGAAAGCTGCAGAGCTCTGTTAGAGTGGTTGGAGAGGGCCAATCCCGAATGACTTGGATCTTGGCTGGATCGACATGCACCCCCTGTTCATCAATGATGTATCCCAGATACTGAACCTGGGTCATGCCAAAAGTGCATTTCTCCAAATTGGCACATAGCTTGTGTTGCCGCAGTGTTTGGAGAACCTGTCGGATGTGGTGGAGGTGCTCTTCCCAACTCTGGCTGAAGATCAGAATGTCATCCAAGTATACTACTACAAAGGAGTTGGTGAATGGCCGCAAGATGTCATCCATTAGCCTCATAAAGGTTGCAGGAGCATTCGTCAATCCGAAAGGCATGACCAACCATTCGAAGAGGCCCTCCTTGGATTTGAAGGCAGTCTTCCACACATCGGAGGGTTCGATTGGTACCTGGTGATATCCCGACTTCAGATCGATCTTGCTGAAATATTTCGCCCCCTTTAGTTGGTCTAGGAGGTCATCAATCCGCGGGATCGGGTACCTATTACGGACAGTGATCTTGTTCAGCGCCCGATAGTCAATACAGAGTCTCCACGTCCCATCCTTCTTCTGTACCAACACGATCGGGCTCCCACAGGGCGATGAACTCGGACGGATGTGACCTTTCTGCAGGAGCTCCTGAATCTGCCTCTTGATTTCATCGTTCTCCAGAACGGAGCACCGATAAATTGGTCCATTGGGTAGCGGCGCACCTGGGGTCAGATCGATGGAGTGCTTGACTTGACAGTGCAGAGGAACCCCTGCCGGGGAGGTGAAGATGTCCTCGTACTCCTCCACAATCTTGTCCATCTGTAGTTGTCGTGCAGAGGGGCCCCATTTGGAGGCCGCGGCCACTGTCTTCTTCTTTCCTTGAGGGCGTATCATCAGGAAAACAAATTTCCTGGTTTTGGAAATGATCTTACTGCATTGTTTTGCAGTAATCAAAGAGAGGGCAGCAGGTGGTGCTACCTCTGGTATCCTGAACAACTTATTTCCCAATGTAATAATAACAGCACGGGGCCTTGATTCATACACAGCATGTCGCTTCCACAAGTATGGTTTTCCTAGTAATACATCACAAACTTCAAGGGGAGAAATGTCACACAATACCTCATCCATGAAGGGCTTGATGTTGTATGGAAGGCGACACTGCTGGCTCACGCGAAGATCTCGTCCTTGGTGAAGCCACCCAATGGTGTATGGTTGTGGATGTGCTGTGGTCGGTAAGCCCAACCGCTTCACGACCTCTGCCGAAATGAGGTTCTTTTGACTCCCGCTATCAACAATGAACTGTATCGAGGAGCCCTTTACCCACATCTGGGAGTGGAAGAGACGCTCCTCCTCCTCTGGATCTTCGGGTTCATTTTTCTGGATCTTTGCGGTAGCAACAGTGGCGCTGGGATCCGCATCAATGATCTGCTTCCCTTTTTCATACCCCTTATCGGGTTCTGACTCAGAGTCGGAACATGCATCTGATTCTGAAACCTTTAGCTCAGCCACCAGTGACTGCTTGGCCCGACACTCACTTGTGTTGTGAGTGGAGCTCTTATGGAACTCGCACCATTTTCCAGTGTCCTTTCTCGGCTTCGCGGCGCTGTTCTTTGCTTGCAGCTTCGGCTGGTTGTCTTGGGCTG
This sequence comes from Pinus tabuliformis, assembly GCA_031772625.1. Lineage (NCBI taxonomy): Eukaryota > Viridiplantae > Streptophyta > Pinopsida > Pinales > Pinaceae > Pinus > Pinus tabuliformis. The sequence continues at coordinate 917,667,130 of CM062812.1, read as the reverse complement.
TCCCGCCTTGGCTTTGTCCTTTGTTCTGTGGTTTAGGGGCACCTTTCCCCTGCTTTGGATTCGCAGATCCAAAGTCTCGCTTCTTTTGTTTAAACTTCTGCTCGACCTTGACGGCATACCGGTATGCTGCGCCGAGCGAGGGGATGTTTAGGAATTGTATTTCTTCCTGGATGTACTTGTGCAGGCAGCCACGGTATTTGAGTATCAAATGTTGCTCTGAATCCTTGATACCCAACTTTGTGCGAAGGGTATGGAAAAGATTGGTGAACTCCGGCACGTCTTGGTCCCTTCCCTGCCGCAGCGTGGTCCACTTTATGTATTCATCCTCATAGCTCCCGACAGGGTAGTACTGCTCCTTGATGGCATCCCGGAACGAATCCCAGGTGGGTGCGGCTGAAAATAGTGAGCCAGTACTTTCATCCTTCTGCTCGCAGTAGGTTTCCCACCAGTCCTTGACGTGGGGGGCTGCTTTGAGGAGAGCAAAAACAATCTTTTCCCGACTCGAAAATTCATGAACAGAAAAATAACCCTCTAGCAGATTTAACCATTTATCTACGGCATCTGCGTCTATCTGACCCTCGAATATGGGGATTTCAAAATTAACTTGTACCTTAAAGGGTGTGGTGTTTCCAGAGTAGCTGCTGGAAGCCGATGCGTTGCTTCTGGGTAGCCGCTGAAGGATCTGGGCAAAGCTGTCCATCATCGCGTTCCGTTGTCGCTCGAGGGCTTCTTCGAGCAAGATTTTGATGGGATCTCCTGCCCCCTCGTCTTTCTTCTCGTCCGCCATGGGAGGCTGTCGGGATTTGCGAGGCTGGTCTTGCAAAGGTTCAACCAGTTCAAGCCCTAACTCCTTATATCCCGACCTTGTTGGGGACATGCAAAGAAAAACAGAGAAAAAGCAGACCGCTCTGATACCACTGATCCGGATTTAAACAGGAACGCAACAAATTACAGAGATAACCATATACACAAAGATGCAGCGGAAATAATACTTCATTTCATTAATGGAAAATACTGAAATATGCTTACAACCAGAAATGGAAATAAACCAGCTAGGGCGATGGTAGCTTATCTCTGAGAAGAGATGTGATGGATGCATGCCTCTGAACTGTGTTACAATGAGGCTCAAAGGCCTATTTATTGTTGAGAAACAATGGAAAACCCTTAACATTCCAAAACCTAACCCTAGGAGATGAAACGCCAAACTGTGGGCCTCGTTTGGGGGTAAGTTGGTACATCAACTTCCCGGGGTCGTAACTTTGGCATATGATCTCCGTTTGACGCGTACAATAGCTCATTAGAAAGATCTATCCGAGCACTATCATTGTTGGAAGGGCCTCAAAATGGCCCCGAATTCCCCAAAAAAACGTCGTTTAGGGCCTCAAAACGGCTCCGGAAGTTCAGGACCCGAAAAACTGCTAAAAATAGTAAGTTGTGCTACAATTAAGGAAACTGAAAATGCTGAGAAAGACAATGGTGGGGGTCCAGGTGGACTTGGCAGGTGGCCACCAATATCCACCTGGATCACTAGAATTCTAGAAAAGCATTCTTCTCCATCTTCCACTGGAAGGACACCCCAATGCCCTAGTTTATTTAGTAATCAACTGAATGGATGCCCCAACACACTAACGAGCCACAACTCACCCTAGCACCACCCTACCACCCTGAAGTGTTCATAGGCCCCAACCTATAGGCGGCTTCATACACCTGCCTAGCACCTCCCTGCCATCGTATAATGACTGAAATAATACAAGATTATGGATTTACAAACCAGGGACAACAATCCATGATACAATAATATGTACAATGATTTTTGTGTACTTGACCAAATACCCAATCACTCTATGACCTGCAACCAAACCATGGCATCATCCCAATAGTGACTCCTATACCTCCCAACATTGCCTCTTCGACTCTAGAAAAATGACTCTTTCACAAATGAATCTTTTACAAATGACTCTTTCACAATGATGACTCTTTTATAAATTAATATTTTACAACTTTATAATGATGACTCTTGGCCTTAACGATACTTCACGATGTCTGGATGGTTGTCATGTTTTCAAGGATGTCTTGTTGCAATGCTTCCTTTGATTTGATGCTTCTTCTCTTGAATTCTTGCTTGATGATGTACTTGAATCTTCTTCTACTTGCATGCAAAATTTTCCCGATGAAACCAATCCCAAAACAAAACAAAATACCCTTCAACTTACCTTTGTCTGCAAAACACATGTAAGTGCATAATAATGAATAAATAAAAATTAACATTACAATGCATACCTGATGTGTGCTTGTCACTTTTGTTGTTGACTTGTTGTAGCAGTAGACAAAGACTTCCACTCTTGATATAGGCCTAGACTCTATGCAAGACTATACCCAAAACTGACCTAAAGATATATACAATAAAAACTGATGACATACCCTAGACTTGTGATGGACCAAGTTCTAAGTAAAACAACAGAGACCATTCTATCAACTATGACAAGACAAGTAAAATGATCTTACAACATCATATATATTTAATAGACTTGGTGTAGCATCAAGAATAGGACATCCGAAATGTGGTATCAAAACTAACTGTGACATATAGAGACATATAGATATAACCGAGACACTATATATACTTATGTTTCCCTGCAAAAAAATATTTCAAAGAAGATATTCAAAATTCAAATGTAAAAAATAATCATACATACCTTGCTGTAGGAGAGTTACACTTGATTGTTGATGTGTGGTCCTTACTGTAGTGATCCTTGAATTCATGCTTTTTCTTTCCTTCTAGGAGCTCGATATTGAATCTGTTGTATATATGTAATTTTTGATCTCTAGGGTCTGAATTTTTATCCTGTGGTAGCCCTCTGAGTCCTATTTCCAACCCTATAGGTCTGATCAAGATTGAATTCTTCAAAAAATAGTTATGCCCAATATCCCATGATGACTTGATTATAGATTGGTTAAGTAGAGTGAACTTGTACGAAGTGCCACGTGTCGTTGTTGTGACCTTCGACCCTGAAAACAATACTCAACAAAATAAATTCCATCCTATTTTTGTCAGTATTTATGAAATTTTAATCCAATGCTCAGAGAGATAGTTATGATGATTTTCCCAACAACACTTGTTTGACATGGAATTCAAGAGACTGCAAAACCCTAACTTTATATTCTAAAATGTAGCAAACGAAGATCTCAAATTTAGTCACGGTGTTAATCAAAAGTGCTTCTTAAATGGGTTTTAATTTCAACTTCTGACGTTGCATAAAAAAAAAAAGTTATAGTGAAAATGTCACGATGACCTGTTTGAAGCCACAAAATCCCTAAGGATATGTATCCCACTAACTGGGGTTGCTAACTTCAAACACGAATATCTCTCAAACTGTGAAGAATTATGTGGCATGCCATATATCAACGAAAACATCTCAACGAATAGAATCCATTTAGAAGATCCTTGACTTAGAATAGAGTAAGTTATCAAGTCAAAATTCTCATGCAAGATAAGGGTAGCCCCTAGTGCTGCTTGGGTTGACATCAATGAAAACCACTGATCAACAATCTCCCCCTTTGGCATTGATGGCAACACAAGTACCCCCCCTATGATCATGAAACCTCTTCCTACTATCTTCTCTCCCCCTTTGTCATAAATGGAAAAGGGTAACTCCCCTTGAAAAACTGTCATCCTGCGGACCTATAAAAACCTCCACTCCCCCTTTCTACTTAGTTAGATAAGATAAATATTCTAATGAGAACTTGGGAGAATCCCAAGATTTTGGTGAAGATAGACAAATTTTTCACAAGGTAATGGGTCGGTAAAGATGTCAGTAATTTGTTCCCTTGTGCCAACATATTCAATCTTGATATTCTTTTCGGTGACCTGCTCTCTAACGAAATGATATTTGATCGGAATATGATTTTTTTTGGAATGCATTAGAGGAATTTTGGAGATAATGATGGCACTAGTGTTATCACATAAGATGGGAATGGGCTCATCAAACTTAACTTGAAGATCTTGAAAGGTTTGCTTCCTCCAGAGAACTTGAGTATAACAAGCTGGTGTTGCGATGTATTCTTCTTGCGCTATGGATAACAAGATTGAAGACTTCTTTTTACTTAACCATGAGAAAAGGCAACCACCTAGGTAGAATATTGCTCCACTGGTACTCTTACGATCATCAACACTTCCTGACGAATCTGAATTTGTATAAGCATGGATGACTAGATCATTTCCTTTGGGATACAAGAGATGATGTTCAGTTGTGCCCTTAATATATAGAATAATTATTTTTACGGCAATGATATGAGATTATTTTGGTGCTACTTGGAATTGTGCTACTTGTCCAACTCTTTGCATCAAATCTAGCTGGGAGACTGTCACATATAGGAGATTACCAATCATGGATCTATACAACCTTTGGTCCACATCCATTGACAAATCTTCTTGTAACCTATTACCATGGGGGTAAGGATAGGCTTGCAATATTCCATCTTGAATTTCTTGAGAATTTCCTTGATGTACTTGATTTGATATATGAATATTCCTTTATCCTGTTGAGATATCTTGATAATCATTAGATTGTCTTGATCCACTTTCACATAGAGATTTCTTGTCAGCGCTTCCTTTCTTGAATCTGTAATACTTCAACTATTCTTCTCCCCCTAAACATGTAATGAAACTGCCATCTTGTTCAAACTACCTGTCTGTCAATCGTAGACTTGTGTCATATATTGTTGCATAGACTCCTCATCTTCAAATTTATAGGAGTCGATAAGTTGATTTGTTCAAAATAATGTCACATTTAATAGACCATCTTGACTCGAGTCATTAACCAAAGCAGATGTTGATTCCTCACAATCTGTTACAAATCGTGAAAGCATAATTGTTGGTACCTTATTTCCTTCTTTCTTTTCTTTCTCATCTTGTACTTGTTCATCTTGTACATGTTTTCCTTTCCAAACCTTTTATTCTCATTGTCAAGCTTTTCATTCATGGTTGATTCCATCTTGTAGCTGTAGTTACAAGCTATGTGTCCATAGTTATGACATTTGTAACATTCGACGTTATTCATAGAAGATTCCATTTGGTGTCTATCTCGTGATCTTGCAAATTTTCTTCTAAGGTTTTTCTAATAATAGTTGTACATGTCTAGAACTTCACAATCCCTAGCCATATGTCCAAAATTGTTACATTTGTAACATTCAACATCATCTCTCAAATCATCAAATTTGTTTATATAATGCTGAGTTCTGGAATATCCATTTCTAAAGGATCTCATGGAATTATATTCATTCCAAACATACATGCAACATTTTGCTGCTCTATGTCCAAAGACCATAAAATATAGGTTAGTACATGGGAGGAAATATTCTTCAAGCAATTGTCTTCCAAGGTTCTTGCTGCGAGTCTTGATCTCTTGATTTAGCTGAGAGATCTATCTGCTTGGTAGTTTTTTCATATCCATCTTATTTAATTGTCATAAAAGGACTTGACTTCATTTCAATTTTTTCTTTGTAACCAAGACTAGTCTTGTCACTGTATGATCATTGGTTGTTGATGAGTTCGTCCAAAGTTTTTGAATTGTTGGTGTAGTTATGAAAAGTTTTTCCATTTTTTACTTCCTTTCGTAGAGAAACTATTTTAGCTTCCAATGCTTCTCTTTCCTTGTTGTTTTCATTTAATTCTTTCATGAGATATTATTCAATTCGCTTGTATTCTTCAACATTGATTTTAAGGTTGAGGACCTATTCTCTTTCTGTCTTCAATTAACCTTCAAGAGTGTTGACATGCTTCTTCTCGTCTTTGAGCTCTTTGATAACCCTGATCACTTCGTTTTGAAATTCAACCTCAGTCATTTCTTCTTCTTTGTCTCCTTCTTTGTCAAGCACCTCTTGCTTATTGTGCTTGGCCATAAACAATACTCGTTTTTTGAATTATTCTTTGTTATCACTGTATTCTTCAAATGAGGAACTATCTTCTTTGTTGAAGGAGCTTTCCTTAAACTATTTCTTCTTGCCTTGCTTGTTGAACTTCCTAGGACCTTTCTTTCCAATCGTAACAACTTCATTTTTGTGAGGACATTTGGCTGCAAAATTCCCAAACTCACCATAATAAAAACATATTAATGGAAGTTTACCTTTGAATTTTCCCGTACCTGTTCTCATTTTCCACGTGAAGTAGGCGAATTCTTTATTTGAGAGTTCTTCTTCCTCTTCTTCCTTTTCTTCATCCTTACAACTGCAAGTTTTTGCTTTCTGAGTCTGCTTGTCCTTACCATTCTTCTTGGATGCAAAAAATGTTGTTTCTAAGTGAGATGTGCCATCCTCTTCTTCAATCCTCATTTCATATGCCGTAATAATTCCATGCAATTCATCTATGCTGAGATTGGTCAGATTCAATCTATCTTCCAAGACAGATACCTTAGGGTTAAATCTTGTTGGCAAGGTTTTGAGGATCTTTCAGACAACAATTTTCATTTCAACAGGTTCTCCCAAACCTTCCAATGTGTTTGTTGTTACATTAGCTCGCTGAAAGTATGCAACAATATATTCATCTTCCCTCATTTTTAGTTGCTCAAATTTTTCCCTAAAAATTTGAAGCTTTGCTTCTTTCACCTTTGAGTCACTTGCATATATATTTTCAAGCTTGCCCCATACCTCTTTAGCAAATTTTCAACTCAATACCTTAATATAAACATATTCTATAAGCCCACTGATAATAATATCTTTAGCGTTTGCATCATATACCATATTTCTCTTACCTTGTTCATCCTGGGTCGGTGTGAAGCCTTTGTCAACGATTTCCCATACTGCGTATCCTTGCCCTAGCAAATGAACTTGCATTCTTCCACTCCACAGTGCATAGTTATTTCCATTGAAAAAAGGAACTCTATTCTTAGTATACTCCATGATCTCCTTCCAGTTGTGCATCAATATTCCTTAGCAATTAACACTTTTAAATCTTTTCAGAGCATTGGTTAATATTCAATTATTATTAATGTTTATGTAGTAATACAAGTAAATAAAAGAACACAGTAGGAATAATAATTTTAGGTGGAAAACCCCCTCTGGGTCAAAAACACTTAATGCTTTTCTAATAAATTATTTAATCTTCAGCTCCAACTGAAATGAAAGCAACAACTTCCTAGAATTCTAGAAAAGCATTCTTCCCTAGCTCCCACTGGAAGGATTCCCCAATGCCTTAGCTTCTTTACTAATTAACTGAATGGATGCCCCAACACCCTAGTGAGCCCCAACTCGCCCTAGCACCACCCTACCACCCTAAAGTATTCACAGGCCCCAAGCTGTAGGTGACTTCATACACCTGCCTAACACTTCCCTGCCACCCTATACTAACTGAAATAAGACAAGACTATGGATTCTCAAACTAGGGACAACAATCCATGATACAATAAGATGTACAATGATTTTCATGTACTTGACAAAATACCTAATCACTCTACGACCTATAACCCAACCATGACATCATCCCAACAATGACTCCTATACCTCCCAACACTACCTCTTCGACTCTAGGAAAGGTGACTCTTTCACAAATGACTCTTTTAGAATCTTTACAATGATGACTCTTTTATAAATGACTCTTTCACAATGATGACTCTTTTATAAATGAATCTTTTACAACTTTATAATGATGACTCTTCACCTTAACGATACTTCATGATATCTGGATGGTTGTCATGTTTTCAAGAATGTCCTGTTGCAATGCTTCCTTTGATTTGATACTTCTTCTCTTGAATTCTTTCTTGATGTCGTAGTTGAATCTTCTTCTACTTGCATGCAAAATTTTCCCAATGAAACCAATCCCAAAACAAAACAAAATACCCTTCAACTAACCTCTGCCTGCAAAACACATGTAAGTGCATAATAATGAATAAATACAAATTAAACTATAATGCATACCTGGAGTGTGATTTTCACTTTTGTTGTTGACTTGTTTCAACACTAGACAAAGACTCCTACTCTTGATAGAGGTCTGGACTCTATGCAAGACTATATCCAAAACCGGCCTAAAGATATATACAATAAAGACTGATGACAAACCCTAGACTTATGATGGACCAAGTTCTAAGTTCAACAACATAGACCATTCTATCAACTATGAAAAGACAAGTAACATGAACTTAAAACATCATATAGATTTAGCATACTTGGTGTAGCATCAAGAATATGTAGCATCAAATGTGTAGTATCAAGAATAGGACATCCGAAATGTGGTTTCAAAACTAATTTTGACATATAGAGACATAGAGATATAACCGAGACACTGTATATACTTACATTGTCCTGAAAAAATAGATGTTAGAGAAGATACTCAAAATTAAACTGTAAACAATAACCATACATACCTTGTTGTAGGAGACTTACCCTTGACTGTTGATGTGTGGTCCTTACTGGAGTGATCCTTGAATGCATGCTTTTTCTTTCCTTCTAGGAGCTTGATATTGAATTTGTTGTATCTATGTAATTTCGGACCTCCATGGTCTGAAATTCCATCCTAGGATAGCCCTCTGAGTCCTATTTTCAACCCCACAGGTCTGATCAAGATTGGATTCTTCAAGAAAGAGTTATGCTCAATCTCCCACAATGACATGATTATAGACTTGTTTCGTAGAGCGAACTTGTACGAAGTGCCACGTATCCTTGTTGCAACCTTTGGCCCTGAAAAAAATACCCAACAAGCTAAATTCTATCCTCTTTTGGTCACTATTTATGAAATGTGAATCCAATTCTCAAAGAGAAAGTTATGACGATTTTCCCAACGTCACTTGTTTGACATGGAATTCGAGAGCCTGCAAAAGCCCTAACTTCCTCACATCATATCTCCAAAAATATAGAGAACTAAGACCTAAAATTTGGTCATGATGTTCATCAATATTGTTGCTCAAGTTTGTTTTAATCTATGCTTATGAAGCTTCACAGAAAAAAAATTATAGCAAAAATTCCATGATGACCTGTTTGAAGCCACAAAATCCCTACTAGAAGAGGATATGAGGGTCACTATTTAAATGAATGTCTTGAGTTGAGACGGTCCTCAATAATTGAATATTGGAGGGATTTTAGGAGAAAAAAAATATTATTAATTATTGACTATTCAATGACCACAACCAATTATGAGTGCCATGCCACAACCCTATAGGGTTTTAGCCCACTAACTGGTGTTACTAACTTCAAACCCGAATATCTCTTAAACTGTGAAGAATTATGTGGCGTGCCATATATCAACAAAAAAATCTCAGAGTAGAATCTTATAGGATATCCTTGACTCAGAATAGAGTAAGTTGTCAAGTCAAAATTCCCACACAAGATCGGGGTAGCCCCTAGTGCTGCTTGGGTTGATATCAATGACAACCACTGATCAACAGTGGCAAGAGTTTCCAGTGGGGAAAGGTCAACATAGGCCTTTTGTTGGCTTGTTGGGGCCTGATCCAAGTTCAGAGTTAATTTAGCCAAACAACTCCCGGTACTACTGGTCCTTTCGGTAACAGTCCATAGAGCACGGACTGAGGTCTCACCCAAAGTAGTATGGGAGGGTGCTAGAACCAGGTTTCCTCACCCTGGAGATGTCTGATGAGTTCAAGTGGTTCGCAATTTGACCTTGCGCGCAAGTTTCTATGCACACCTTCTTGTACCATGCAATCTGATAGCCTTTGCGTAGCCCTACCAAGGGGCTGAACATCGCGCTCTGCATTATTACCCAAGACCTCAATGGTATTCCAACATTAGTTAATTAACTTTGCCTACTTGAGTGCTTTAAGTATACTTAACAATATAAACCATTCATACAGGTGCACGTAGTAAATAAATAGTATATTTGCAAATTATATTAGTCATTCATTAACCCAAGAACAAAAACACAGAATTATGATAAAACTTCTCCTTATTAATTCCTTCCTCAGTTACAGACTCGACTTCGCCCTGTACACTTATCTATAGGGGTCTGTACACTCAGCGGTGGAATACTAGGCCTCTGCGCACTCAGCTGCAGAGTCTTCTCCTACTCTACGACCTAAAGACACACTTTGCACTTATGACTCAATCACTTAGACTTGTCATTCTTCTCTACTTTTCTCTATCTTTTACACTTAGAGCCTCACTCTATTTATACAATCCCATGGTCCACGAACCATGGGTAGGTCTATCCAGTTGGTATTACATTACAAAACTAGGGTGGACAACCCTATGAATCTATCATATTTTTGCGCCTCGCACCCGCAATTCGCGGAGCTTTACAACAAGATTGGTCAAAACATGGGCTTTGAGCCCCAAAACATGCCTTGGGGGGATTCCATGCCCAACAAGGCCCCAACACAAACATTGTGACTCATCCTTGAGTCACTCTGTCGGTGCGACAATCTTTGTGTGGAGTCCCTCCAACTGTTCTCGAACTATGCAGAGGTCAGCAGCGCACTGAGTTACTGCTTGATGGATCTGTTGTATACGATGTTCTAAGACCTCTGTGTCTGGGGTGCTTCTCTACATCAATGTGTGCATCCACTGTATGTTTGCGAGCTTGCCTTCGATGTCTGCCGCGATGGTGAAGGCCTCGTCGATCCAAGGTTGAACGTGCGCTTTTAGAATTGCCTCCTTATGTCTTTCCGTGTCCACTTTCTCCTTTAGTGCTTTAGCTTGTTGCACCCTCGCAAGCTGTTGGGTGAGGACCACTGTCTTCACAGTTCCTCAGACATTGTCATACTACTATTGGAGTTCTCATGCTTCTGTCTCTAAGCATCGGATGTTGGGGTCCTCCTGCAGAGTTGTGAGGACATCAAGTGATTCTTCCAACATGCTGGTGTAGTCTCGTATGCACCTACTATTTCCTCCAATCCCACTGTGATAGCACTGGCACATTGTTCTTTGACTTCCGGGGGAGTGGATGGCTACACTTGTAACCACAACTTAGCGATCTGAAGATTCATTTCCAGCTGAACTTTTGTCATTTCTTCCCTAGCCTTGTGGACTCCTGCTGCTAACCTCTGGATCTGCACCTCCACTGGTAGATCTGCTGGGATGGCCAGCTTCGGGACGCTTTGGCAAGCGTCGCCTATCATCTCTACCAGCTACTGATTTTTCGACACCAATTCATCGCACTGCAAGCTGAGTTGTTCCATATCTATCATCTGCTCACTGAGGACTTGGAGTGCGTGACTCTCCCTAGCGTGCAACTCTGCTATTATCCTATCCTGCAATAGATATAGTGTCTCACGCAGAAGGGCAGCTAGATTAACACTGAGACCTTTCATCATGCTAACCAAAAAACTGTCGGCCTCATCTGATGTCACTAGATCCCCTTCCGGCAACACTATTGTGTTCATTGTCCGTGCACGCAATAACTGCTCTGTTGCCATGGATCCAACTGTGAGGTTGGTCGGAAGGGTACCAACCTAAGGGGGGTGCACTTGTAAGTCCTGTAATTTTGCTCTGAGGGCCCCCAACACAGTCTGGTGCTCCTACATGAAATCCTGAAGAGTCTCACCTGTGACATCGCGCACTGTCTCGCCGATGTCATGTAGATCACCCTCAGTTAGGGTGATCGGGTCAATGGAAAATTTGAATGCCTTGACCTTCCTCCTCGATCCTACTCGCTCTATTGGGTGTTGGTGCTTCAACTATGTGGACGTGGTCCGTGGGTCCATGCCTCCTTCTTCTGTTTATGCTTCCTCTGCTGCCTACCCTTGCGAAGGCATTGCTTGGTCTTCACTCACCTTCATGGCTGCTGCCAGTGCTGTTGTTGCTGCTGTGGCCTTTTCCTGCTCAGTTTCTTTCTGTGCTGCTTGCCGTGCTTCCTGCACTTCTGCTGCTGTTGTTTCTTTCCATCATTTTTCGGCCAACTGTGTGATGCGTAGGTTGGCATTGTCTTTCCTCTTTTGTGTTGCCGACCTCTCGAGTTCTGCAGTGTCTGGAGCGTGCCATTCTAGAGGACATGCCTCCAAGACATTGAAAATGGTGTCATCAGTGGCTAGAAAAGGTAGCTTTGTCCACTGCTTCGTCAGATCCTTGCGCGCCCTGATATAAATGTTGTGCATGTCTGCCTTAAATATTGTAAAACTCTGCAGACTTTTGTAAATCGTGGGTGACAACCAGAGCTTATGGTTGATCCACATTCAGATGGTCATCTCCATGAGCACCCAAAATATCTTGCTATCGCATATCCTTGTAGCATCCTTCATGGCCCAGAGCGAAGTGTACTTCGCGGCCTCTGGTAAATCTCTGTCAATTATGGGGAATTAACTGTCCTCCGACAATTCCCCAACTACGAGCACTATGGACATCAATAACCATGCATAGTGGAAGGTTTTACCCTGCTCCTAGGCTTTGCGACAATTCTCTAAGAATTGTATGCAAAGGAATTCAGACCAGTTAAACTGGACCTCCTTTGTGCACTGCTCGGCCAGTGCGACCACTCGCCCAGGTACCTCGTCTACGTGGCATTTGCGCATAAATTTTACTGCCAGGATTTGGGTTGCCATGCGTACTTCTTTTTCCTTGATGTTGGATATGGTGTAACCCATCTTCTTCCTTTCCAAATTTTACTTCGTCATCATGGCCTCCACGAGGGCCAAATCACTACCCTTCCCTTTCGATATGGTCGTGGGGTCCTTTCCTTTGTATGGAAGCTGGGAAACGCGATGAATTAGGTTTGCCGTGGTGGGGATGGGCTCCTCCATCCATAAATACCCATCATGCACTAGGAAGAGTAGTTGTATGATGCCAAAAATGGTTATTGGGGTGCGGTGGAAATGCGGCACCCATAGTTGGTTCAGTAGCCTAGCCTTTTATACACTGCACAACCACTTCTATGGCTCTAGTGTTGTTACCACACCTGTGGTGTTCTGCTTCATGAGATTTCAGGTCTCAAGGTGAGGGAGCTTCTTGTGGTCAGCGAGTTCCAAATCTTTAGATTTCATGGTCGGCACATGGCCTAGGTGCGTGCCTTCAAACATAATGCCATCTGGGAGGAGCGGGGTCTAAAGAAAACTCTTGGTCTCATCCAGGTCCTTGGGCACTTTGGCCTTCCCTTTTTGCGGGGGGACATAGGTAGGAAGTTTTGTCGCAAAGTGCATAGGTTGAGTATCCACCTCGATGCCTTCGTCTTCTTCCTCTGTGATGATAAGGGCCTGTAGATCTTCTTCTTCTTCATCTGTTTCTACAGTGACAACTTTCCCTTTCTCCTCCATCCACAGTTTGTTGCACAGTGGGTTCCGCGGGGACATGCATATGGGATCCATTGCTTGTTTATCCTTCTTGGGTCTTAGCGTGTGCGGTGATTTCCAGATCTCTGCCACAATCCCAAAACCTTCTGGAACATCCTCCACAGTTAGGGCCTGCATGGCCTCGCTGGTAGTCACCTCTTCTATCCCCATACCATCCTTAGTTGCTGTCATTGTAGCTATGCAACAATCTATCACTCGCGAATTTGGGGGCTTAATCAATGCTCAGCTCACAATACTCAGGGCTCTGCTCAATCTCTCAATTCGCAAATGACCAAGTTTTGTTTGCTAGGCAGCCCTTTGTATTTTATAGTGCATTTGAATTCAAATTCGAACATTCCCTCCAATTTCGATTCATTAATGCTTTATTGGTGCCAAAATTTTCCAAATCTTACCCATAAATCGCGTCTTAAATTCCTACCACCCACTCCATTTGGCCTCAAGTCGAGCATCCCTTCGTGAATAGTGACTTCAACAGTGACTTTTTGGCCAACTTGCCTAGTAGCATAGCCCCCCATGTGTGGTCGCAGACCTTGTGACTCTCTACTGCTGCGTGCATCTCCAATATTGCGAAGCTCCTGGGTAGAATAGTTTATAGTCCCATGCTACCTTCCAATTGCGTGGCATGCTAATACTGTCCTTCCCTTGGCTAGTCAGGTGGTCGCACCACCTATGTAGAGTTCCATCCAGTCCTCCACCATGGTTCTTGGATAATGCCCACCTTTTATTGTTATGGTCGACATCGTGCACTTCACCATTTGCAACGCACTACCCTGGTCACTATGCTTAGCAATATTCGGTCCAAGCCAAGGCATTAAACTGATCAATTCATGACGATAGTTCTCAAACTTGTTAGTATGATCGCATGAACCATGCCTTACGATCCTAGTTTTTTTGGTGAGAAACTCTTCCTTTATCTTGTCCTCCACCTTCTTGACTTCTTCGTCCATTAGCGCACTTTTCTTTCTTAACTGTACCCTGTCTTCTTCAAGTTCTTGGACTCTAAGGTTTCCCTGTTGGATTTCTTCCTCAAGTCCCATGCATTCTATTTCTTGCGGCTATGCGATCCCTTATTTTTGGGCTTCGCGAACCATCATATCTACAGGTGCTACTATGCACGGACCAGGTTTTGCATGCTCCATAGGTATTATAGAATCTGTTCCATACTTCAGCTTTAGAAGTGCCTGTGGGGTCAGGGTTTTGCACATGGTCCTATAAGCCCATAGAACCGCTGGTATGCGCAAGTCCCAATTAGTGCATTTCACATGCTTTGTCAAAGGCTTCAATGTGGTAATCTTCAGCACACTTGGTATTATCATACTTCCTGGTCATCATTTGTGCCATCGTCTTGCCCGCTCCTGTTTGTTCGTCGTGTTTCCTATCATGAGGGCGGTGTGAATTCATGCAGGTTGCGCACCATACGCCTGTACCCATCTGGAGAGGTGGGTACACGGGCTGTTTCGTCCATCATACTCGAATTTCATCCACATCTGAGTCTTTCCAAACTACATGAGCATCATTCTTCTCCATTCGTGCCAGTCCTCAAAACTTCCTTGATTCGTACCCCACCATTCTACAGGCATATCTTGCAGTACCCATTTCAGAGCATCAAATTGTTGTTGTTCTAGCACTTCTTTTTCGAATTTGTTCAAGGAATCATCCACCTCACTCAACCCTTCATACATAGGTAGGTCTCTTACCATGCAATCTGATAGCCTTTGCGTAGCCCTACCAAGGGGCTAAACATCGCGCTCTGCATTATTACCCAAGACCTCAATGGTATTCCAACATTAGTTAATTAACTTTGCCTACTTGAGTGCTTTAAGTATACTTAACAATATAAACCATTCATACAGGTGCACGTAGTAAATAAATAGTATATTTGCAAATTATATTAGTCATTCATTAACCCAAGAACAAAAACACAGAATTATGATAAAACTTCTCCTTATTAATTCCTTCCTCAGTTACAGACTCGACTTCGCCCTGTACACTTATCTATAGGGGTCTGTACACTCAGCGGTGGAATACTAGGCCTCTGCGCACTCAGCTGCAGAGTCTTCTCCTACTCTACGACCTAAAGACACACTTTACACTTGTGGCTCAATCACTTAGACTTGTCATTCTTCTCTACTTTTCTCTATCTTTTACACTTAGAGCCTCACTCTATTTATACAATCCCATGGTCCACGAACCATGGGTAGGTCTATCCAGTTGATATTACATTACAAAACTAGGGTGGACAACCCTATGACTCTATCATATTTTTGCGCCTCGCACCCGCAATTCGCGGAGCTTTACAACAAGATTGGTCAAAACATGGGCTTTGAGCCCCAAAACATGCCTTGGGGGGATTCCATGCCCAACAAGGCCCCAACACAAACATTGTGACTCATCCTTGAGTCACTCTGTCAGCGCAACAATCTTTGTGTGGAGTCCCTCCAACTGTTCTCAAACTATGCAGAGGTCAGCAGCGCACTGAGCTACTGCTTGATGGATCTGTTGTATACGATGTTCTAAGACCTCTGTGTCTGGGGTGCTTCTCTACATCAATGTGTGCATCCACTGTATGTTTGCGAGCTTGCCTTCGATGTCTGTCGCGATGGTGAAGGCCTCATCGATCCAAGGTTGAACGTGCACTTTTAGAATTGCCTCCTTATGTCTTTCCGCGTCCACTTTCTCCTTTAGTGCTTTAGCTTGTTGCACCCTCGCAAGCTGTTGGGTGAGGACCACTATCTTCACAGTTCCTCAGACATTGTCATACTACTATTGGAGTTCTTGTGCTTCTGTCTCTAAGCGTTGGATGTTGGGGTCCTCCTGCAGAGTTGTGAGGACATCAAGTGATTCTTCCAACATGCTGGTGTAGTCTCGTATGCACCTCCTATTTCCTCCAATCCCACTGTGATAGCACTGGCACATTGTTCTTTGACTTCCGGGGGAGTGGATGGCTACACTTGTAACCACAACTTAGCGATCTGAAGATTCATTTCCAGCTGAACTTTTGTCATTTCTTCCCTGGCCTTGTGGACTCCTACTGCTAACCTATGGATCTGCACCTCCACTGGTAGATCTGCTAGGATGGCCAGCTTCGGGACGCTTTGGCAAGTGTCGCCTATCATCTACACCATCTATTGATTTTTCGACACCAATTCATCGCACTGCAAGTTGAGTTGTTCCATATTTATCTTCTGCTCACTGAGGACTTGGAGTGCGTGACTCTCCCTAGCGTGCAACTCTGCTATTATCCCATCCTGCAATAGATATAGTGTCTCACGCAGAAGGGCAGCTAGATTAACACTGAGACCTTTCATCATGCTAACCAAAAACCTGTCGGCCTCATCTGATGTCACTAGATCCCCTTCCGGCAACACTATTGTGCTCATTGTCCGTGCACGCAATAACTGCTCTGTTGCCATGGATCCAACTATGAGGTTGGTCGAAAGGGTACCAACCTAAGGGGGGTGCACTTGTAAGTCCTGTAATTGTGCTCTGAGGACCCCCAACACAGTCTGGTGCTCCTACATGAAATCCTGAAGAGTCTCACCTGTGACATTGCGCACTGTCTCGCCGATGTCATGTAGATGACCCTCACTTAGGGTGATCGGGTCAATGGAAAATTTGAATGCCTTGACCTTCCTCCTCGATCCTACTCGCTCTATTGGGTGTTGGTGCTTCAACTATGTGGACGTGGTCCATGGGTCCATGCCTCCTTCTTCTGTTTATGCTTCCTCTGCTGCCTACCCTTGCGAAGGCGTTGCTTGGTCTTCACTCACCTTCATGGCTGCTGCTAGTGCTGTTGTTGCTGCTATGGCCTTTTCCTGCTCAGTTTCTTTCTGTTCTGCTTCCCGTGCTTCCTGCACTTCTGCTGCTGTTGTTTCTTTCCATCATTTTTCGGCCAACTGTGTGATGCGTAGGTTGGCATTGTCTTTCTTCTTTTGTGTTGCCGACCTCTCGAGTTCTGCAGTGTCTGGAGCGTGCCATTCCAGAGGACATGCCTCCAAGACATTGAAAATGGTGTCGTCAGTGGCTACAAAAGGTAGCTTTGTCCACTGCTTCGTCAGATCTTTGCGCGCCCTGATATAAATGTTGTGCATGTCTGCCTTAAATTTTGTAAAACTCTGCAGACTTTTGTAAACAATGGGTGACAACCACAGCTTATGGTTGATCCACATTCAGATGGTCATCTCCATGAGCACCCAAAATATCTTGCTATCGCATATCCTTGTAGCATCCTTCATGGCCTAGAGCGAAGTGTACTTCGAGGCCTCTGGTAAATCTCTGTCAATTATGGGGAATTAACTGTCCTCCGACAATTCCCCAACTACGAGCACTATGGACATCAACAACCATGCATAGTGGAAGGTTTTACCCTGCTCCTAGGCTTTGTGACAATTCTCTAAGAATTGTATGCAAAGGAATTTAGACCAGTTAAACTGGACCTCCTTCGTGCACTGCTCGACCAGTGCGACCACTCGCCCAGGTACCTCGTCTACGTGGCATTTGCGCATAAATTTTACTACCAGGATTTGGGTTGCCATGCGTACTTTTTTTTCCTTGATGTTGGATATGGTGTAACCCATCTTCTTCCTTTCCAAATTTTACTTCGTCATCATGGCCTCCACGAGGGCCAAAACACTACCCTTCCCTTTCAATATGGTCGTGGGGTCCTTTCCTTTGTATGGAAGCTGGGAAACGCGATGAATTAGGTTTGCCGTGGTGGGGATGGGCTCCTCCAGCCATAAATACCCATCATGCACTAGGAAGAGTAGTTGTATGATGACAAAAATGGTTATTGGGGTGCGGTGGAAATGCGGCACCCATAGTTGGTTCAGTAGCCCAGCCTTTTATACACTGCACAACCACTTCTATGGCTCTAGTGTTATTACCACACACGTGGTGTTCTGCTTCATGAGATTTCAGGTCTCAAGGTGAGGGAGCTTCTTGTGGTCAGCGAGTTCCAAATCTTTAGATTTCATGGTCAGCACATGGCCCAGGTGCGTGCCTTCAAACATAATGCCATCTGGGAGGAGCGGGGTCTAGAGCAAACTCTTGGTCTCATCCAGGTCCTTGGGAACTTTGGCCTTCCCTTTTTGCGGGGGGACATAGGTAGGCAGTTTTGTCGCAAAGTGCATAGGTTGAGTATCCACCTCCATGCCTTCATCTTCTTCCTCTGTGATGATAAGGGCCTGTAGATCTTCTTCTTCTTCATCTGTTTCTATAGTGACAACTTTCCCTTTCTCCTCCATCGACAGTTTGTTGCACAGTGGGTTCCGCGGGGACATGCATATGGGATCCATTGCTTGTTTATCCTTCTTGGGTCTTAGCATGTGCGGTGATTTCTAGATCTCTGCCACAATCCCAAAACCTTCTGGAACATCCTCCACAGTTAGGGCCTGCATGGCCTCGCTGGTAGTCACCTCTTCTATCCCCATGCCATCCTTAGTTGCTGTCATTGTAGCTATGCAACAATCTATCACTCGCGAATTTGGGGGCTTAATCAATGCTCAGCTCACAATACTCAGGGCTCTGCTCAATCTCTCAATTCGCAAATGACCAAGTTTTGTTTGCTAGGCAGCCCTTTGTATTTTATAGTGCATTTGAATTCAAATTCGAAGATTCCCTCCAATTTCGATTCATTAATGCTTTATTGGTGCCAAATTTTTCCAAATCTTACCCATAAATCGCGTCTTAAATTCCTACCACCCGCTCCATTTGGCCTCAAGTAGAGCATCCCTTCGTGAATAGTGACTTCAACAGTGACTTTTTGGCCAACTCGCATAGTAGCATAGCCCCCCATGTGTGGTCGCAGACCTTGTGACTCTCTACTGTTGCGTGCATCTCCAATATTGCGAAGCTCCTGGGTAGAATAGTTTATAGTCCCATGCTACCTTCCAATTGCGTGGCGTGCTAATACTATCCTTCCCTTGGCTAGTCAGGTGGTCGCACCACCTATGTAGAGTTCCATCCAGTCCTCCACCATGGTTCTTGGAGAATGCCCACCTTTTATTGTTATGGTCGGCATCGTGCACTTCACCATTTGCAACGCACTACCCTAGTCACTATGCTTAGCAATGTTCGGTCCAAGCCAAGGCATTAAACTAATCAATTCATGACGATAGTTCTCAAACTTGTTAGTATGATCGTATGAACCATGCCTTACGATCCTAGTTTTTTTGGTGAGAAACTCTTCCTTTATCTTTTCCTCCACCTTCTTGACTTCTACGTCCATTAGCGCACTTTTCTTTCTTAACTGTACCCTGTTTTCTTCAAGTTCTTGGACTTTAAGGTTTCCCTGTTGGATTTCTTCCTCAAGTCCCATGCGTTCTATTTCTTGCGGCTATGTGATCCCTTATTTTTGGGCTTCGCGAACCATCATATCTACAGGTGCTACTATGCACGGACCAGGTTTTGCATGCTCCATAGGTATTATAGAATCTGTTCCATACTTCAGCTTTAGAAGTGCCTGTGGGGTCAGGGTTTTGCACATGGTCCTATAAGCCCATAGAACCGCTGGTATGCACAAGTCCCAATTAGTGCATTTCACATGGTGGACCGCATTTAGTACTTCACATACTTTGTCAAAGGCTTCAATGTGGTAATCTTCAGCACGCTTGGTATTATCATACTTCCTGGTCATCATTCGTGCCATCGTCTTGCCCGCTCCTGTTTGTTGGTCGTGTTTCCTATCATGAGGGCGGTGTGAATTCATGCAGGTTGTGCACCATACGCCTGTACCCATCTGGAGAGGTGGGCACGCGGGCTGTTTCATCCATCATACCCAAATTTCATCCACATCTGAGTCTTTCCAAACTACATGAGCATCATTCTTCTCCATTCGTGCCAGTCCTCAAAACTTCCTTGATTCGTACCCCACCATTCTACAGGCATATCTTGCAGTACCCATTTCAGAGCATCAAATTGTTGTTGTTCTAGCACTTCTTTTTCGAATTTGTTCAAGGAATCATCCACCTCACTCAACCCTTCATACATAGGTAGGTCTCTTACCTTTGTTGCCACGCAGTGTAATGACCTTGTCATCGTGTTACAATTGAGCGTGGTTACCTCGTGTAACTGGTTCTGCCATCATTTTATCTCCTCATCTGAATATGAGGTGTAGGAGATTTTAAGCTCCCATGAAAGTTTGCCATCCGCTGTTGGATTCAACCAGCCCTGCTCCTGCATGGTTATCTTGTAGATATAGTCTAGATCATCGTTGCTATTGTAGTTGCGCACTGGCTTTGTGTAGCGTGATCCTTCCATAGGGTCTAAAGGTACCATTATGCGTAGTGATTTTTTCTCAAAAATAATCTTACGCTTATTTATATTTATCACTCCATTCATATCAGTGGCCCAATCTATTCCCAGTAGTGCAGGATAGGGATTGCTGTCATCAACAATCTCTATCATTTCAAAATCTGCAAGTGCGCTCACACCTTCGATATCTTCCTTTATTCCCTGCAATCTTCCCATAGGTATGATGTTTTGCTGGTTCTCCATTCACAATTGAATAGTAGACCATTGCAATGCGGGCCTGCCCACGTGTTCCCATGTCTGATTTGGCAAGATGTTCGTGTCCGATTCTACATCCAAAATCAGTTGATCCATTCCATATTCCCCGATCTGTGTAGTCAATCTCATCTCTCTTCCTTTTTGCATTGTGTGCTTTCCGAGCTTCCGGACTATGTGCGGTTCTCCTAGCACAATCCCAAAACATCTAGTGATGAGTTCTTGCAGCCCCTTCACAGCCTTGTTGTCACGCAACAGCTTCATGCATGTCTCCAAAAAGGTAGTGAGCATTGAGGGGTCCATTTCTGGTTCTAGTTTGTCTTTACTACCTGAGGTAGAGGCCTCCGTGAATCTCTTCTTAGCTTCCATGAATGTCTCCTTAGCGCGCTCGAAATCAAATTCTAGTTCCTTTGTTGGAGCCTTGCGAACCCAGGCACTCTCTTCGGGCTGATTTCCCTTGCCATCTCCTGTCGTGATACCACTTCGGAGCATGATGCTTAC
The DNA here is from genome assembly GCA_031772625.1 of Pinus tabuliformis. Classification (NCBI taxonomy): domain Eukaryota; kingdom Viridiplantae; phylum Streptophyta; class Pinopsida; order Pinales; family Pinaceae; genus Pinus; species Pinus tabuliformis. Next base: position 917,645,903 of record CM062812.1, on the reverse strand, counting down.
ATTCGGGTCTTCCTCGCCTGACTCAGACCTCATCATTTGTAGGTTCTAAGTCGGGGGAGGTTGGAGTGTTCCTTTATCGCGCAACCTCACTATTAGCATGGGACAGCCTTCTGTTTCATGATCAAAATGGGTACAATATAAGAATGATGGTCTCGTCAGATTTGTACAATCACAGGCATAATGCCCCTGTCCTTTGCAATTGTAACATATCAGTTTTCTGCGACCTCTTCCTGGTCCCATTCCACCTCAACCTCATCAGTGCCCCTAAAATCTGATGCGCGCCATCCCTGCATTTTGATCGAGGGTCCGGGTTTCGATCTGAACTTTATAGGTAGGAGTCCGATCCATCATAAGTTCATAACTTCTACATGTATGCTCATCATGGCATATTGACCTGGAGAAATTACAGAACAATTGCTGGGAACTTTGCATATACTTCTGTAATAGATGGCAGTCGCCATGCTCTATCCTATCTAACAAATTGTGCACCATAATGCAGGCACCACGATCGGTCCTGCTTGTGCCTCTGGTCTTAATGGCATTGGTCCTCCTGCTGCCAGGTAGTTCACGAAGACTGGACAATGGTCCTTGTCATGTCCCTTGCCCTTGCACTTTATGCACCATACCTCCTTGCGTGCTTCTGGGCGAGCTGTCTTGTCTTGTTTCAAAATCCACATCTCAAGACACAAGTTTTTCAACTGCATGTGGATCTATTGGACTCCCAGGTTAGGATCTTGTATCAGGGTCTCATGTAGTCTCATTGTGATCTCCAAGGGCTTGGCTGAGTGGATAGCTTTTGTTGTGACAGTGCGTTCCTTAGATGCAGCATTAGTGACACTACAAACCATGCGTGGTGTTGCCCATCCATTAAGGTCATGTTGGCTTCACGAATCATACCCTTAAGTCTCTGATCTAGCTCCTAGGGGGTCTCTCCTTGAAGCATCGCGATTTCCTTAAATCCAATAATCGACTGTGTCTCTGATTTCGGCCTACTAAATTCCCTATTTAGCGTAGCTTGGATATCCGTGATCCCTGCATTTGGAAAGTCATTGGAATGCTTAATTTACCACGTTAGTGCGCGATCCTGCAAAGTGCTAACCAATGTTGCTTTCTTTATATTGTCATTCGTGACTCCCTACGCTTCCCATACAGCCTTTATCACGAACCAAAACTGGTCTGGATCTTCATTCCCTACTCCTTTGGACACCGATAGTTTTATCGTGCTTGCCATATTGAACTGTGATGGTGGCGAAGATGGTGTGGGTGAGGATAAGGGTGAATACGATGAGACTGGTGATGGTGTAGGTGGAAGTGGTATGCATGGAATTCGCTGCCTTATCATATTGATCACACTTCTTGGTGAAACCTTAATGAGCTCTTCCTCGCTTTCTCGCGAAGGTGAAATCAAAGGGCTAGTTTCTAGTTCTACGCTACCTTTGTTTATGTAGATCCTCCCACTTCGTGTAGCCCCAACCATCAATTTATTCACGTAACCTGCTTTTCACACAGTAACATCTTAATCCAAGTGTTCAAAGATTTAACGTACCTACCTTGCAGTCCTTTGAGGAAGCGTCGTTCCGCCTCATTATAGTTGGATAAAGTATCTAATGTGAACTCAGTGGTAAACCCTCTTATAATTCGTTTGAGGCAATGGTCCATGGTGCACGTGATATTATCTTCCAATGCTTCCAGTTTGCACACCAACACTGGAGTCCACACAATAGGTTTGTGGAGCCTACACCTTCCTTGACTGTTTGCTAGCTTTGCGATCCACTCGTACAACTCAGAGGGGAAGGATGCAAAGAAAATTTCATGGATTTCCATATATAAGTAGTAATCTAACCACTCTTTCTTCGATAATCACGGATCCTTGTTTTCTTGCGTCGTGAACTCGTGAATTTTCCTTTCCAAACACTCTTCAATTCCTTTCTTTTTCGGATTCCAGTGATAGGACATTAGACATCTCTTATGCAGATCCCGGTCCCGGCAATGGAACCATTTGTTGGCTTGTTGGGGCTTGACCCAGGTTCAGAGTTAATTTAGCCAAACAAATCCCGCTACTACTGGCCCTTTTGGCAACAATCCGCGGAGCGCAGACTGAGGTCTCACCCGAAGTAGTATGGGAGGGTGCTAAAACCAGGTTTCTGCACCCTGGAGATGTCTGATGAGTTCAAGTGGTACACGGTTTGACCCTGCGTGCAAGTTGCTACACGCACCTTCCCATACCACGCAACCTAATATACTACCTTCATGCAACCCTACCGAGGGGCTAAACATCGCGCTCTACATTATTACCCAGACCTTAGTGGTATTCCAATGTTAGTTAATTAACTTTTCCTACTTGAGAGCTTTAAGTATACTTACCAATATAAACCATTCATATAGGTGCACGCAGTAAATAAATAGTATATTTGAAAATTATATCAATCATTCATTAACCCAAGAACAGAAACATAGAATTATGATAAAACTTCTCTTTATTGATTCCTTCCTCAGTTACAGACTCGACTCCACCCTGCGCACTCAGCTGTGGACTACTAGGCCTCTACGCACTCAGCTGCAGAGCCTTCTCCTACTCTACGACCTAAAGACACACTTTACACTCGTGACTCAATCACTTAGACTTTTCATTCTTCTCTACTATTCTACATATTTTGCACTTAGAGTCTCTCTCTATTTATACAATCCCATGGTCGCCGACCATGGTGTTACAGATCCATTTGGGCACATCAACCCCAACTTACAGATCAGTACTATTAGGGCCCATCAAACCCTAATTCAATTGTTACATGCCCTAATGAAGTCAACCATCAGAATGCCTCCTTCCCAAGAGATTCCATGATTGAAATCATCCAAAAACTGCCTTTAAGAAGATCAGCGCAAGCGGGCATTTATCAGGGTGCACTATAGTGCAGCCCAGTACACTGCCAAGGTGTATTGCAGTACACTTGAGCTGTCTTTGCCCTGTGCTAGGCGAATTTGAGTGAAATATGCATTGGGGTTTGGAATATTTTTGTCCATAGGATGCTTCTAGAAGTTTCCCAAGGCTATCCACTCCTTTGGGCTCGAAATTAGATGAGGGAGGAAGTTAAGGAACATGAATCCCTTTATCCCTTCCTCCATGGAACTAAATCCTAAGTTTGGGAGGGCATTCATTGTCACCATTTATGGCATAACTTCCTTCATTCACTTATAAAAAGACCACTCATCTAAGTGATTAGGGGCTAGAAATTATTGAATTATAGGGAGATGTTGTTAGTATGAGACTTGAGTTGGTTTCAAGTATTGTAATGATGTCAAAATGTCTTTCTTGTTATGAGGAGAGGCACTAAATCAAGCAAATTGGGTTGTAACTCTTCCTTTTACTAATAAAGTGTTCAAAGCTTTTTTTATATGTTTGTATTGTTTATTGATGCTTTCATATGTGTATTATGCACTTGATTCCATTTTATGTTTAATCAATAGATCATTATCATATGCTTTGATTGATTTTTGTCTTCTATCTATGTGCAGGTACTTTTCAAGCAGATAAAGTATGGAAAGGAGTGACAGAATTGGTCAAGGGAGATAAGGAGTAAGCTAAAGCTTCAGGTAGGATTTTTTTACTGTCTTATTTAATCTATTAGTTATAGAAAAAGTAGAGAATGCTTTGCACTATTGTTCTAGACTTAGCTACTAGTCTAGGGGTTTAGGTGTTTATCCATAGACACTAAAACTTCCCAAAACAAATTGGCGACTCTGTTGGGGATTGATTATCCATCTTAGTATCTTATCAACCTCTTAAGACATTTTTACATACTGTACTTGTGGTCATTGATTGAATTTTAGTCTTATTTCATTGAAAATTGAGTCAAAACTATGTCAAATTGCCTTAAAAAATGGCTTACTGTCACCAGCACAGCCCAGTGAAGGACACAGTGCACTACAATGCACTTCCCACATAGAGCCAGTGCATTGAAGCGCACTGTCTCTCACTGCAGCCTATGCTGATCCCTTGAGGGTCATTTTCCCATCTAGGAGCTGAAGTTTTTTGCCAATTTTCTCCTGTTTGAATGATTTGTTGAATGTCAATGATGTCTTGTCTCTGAAAATAGTTTTTCATCTCCTTAGCTGGCCCTACTTAGACTAGGATTGATAAATGTTTCTTATGTATTTACTTTGTCATTTTCAATCTATAGTCGAAAGTTAGTTTTTTGGTCGATTGATCTTTGTCGAAAGAAAGTGTCGTAAAATCATCTTTTCCTTCGAAAATTGAATTGTTGTAAAGTCTTCATTCATGAAATATCGATTGATTGATGTGTGCATATGATTAGTCTTTTCGTTGAAAGTGTCATAATTCCTCATTTATTTGAAAACGAAAGTGTCGTAAAGTCTTCCTTTCCTTGAAATGAAATTGTCACAAAATCGCCATTTTTATGAAAAGAGTTTATTAATCGATTATGCATTAGTTTTCCTTTTTGCTCATTCAAATTAAGGGAAATCAAAAAGAAATACATACATGTTGCATTGAAAAATTTTGTGTGTGCTAATAGGAATAGTGTAGGGAATTTGCATTTAGATTGTGCTCTTTTCTCTTTGATCAAAAGGAATTTGATTGCTCTATCCCTAAGTAGCTGGGATTTTCATCGTTAAATTGAATGGAAAGAATGCTTATCATGATAGTTGCATTTTAGGAATTGCAAACATACATCATGTGGTGAACCTTGAAAGGCAAATTCTAAAGAAGATCGACTTAAAATTTATCTGAATTTATCTAATGGAGCATTGTCACCTAACAAAAAACATTTAGAGGTCTAGGCTAGAGACATGTTCCGACATCGTAAAACAAAGCAGCTGTCGCTAACTTGTCTGCAATACATTACGAGTGTGATATATCATTCCACTTACATGAGTATATCGTAGCTTGTCCATGTACCTTTGGGTATATAGGGCGGTGTTACAGTACGTAAAGTATATGGGAATGCTATCACTATGCAGTTTTGTATTAGATAGCACTTATACAGATTGGGCCTCCATGTACCTTCGGGTATATAGGGCGGTGTTACAGTACGTAAAGTATATGGGAATGCTATCACTATGCAGTTTTGCATTAGAGAGCGCTTATACGGACTAGGCCTCCATGTACTTTCAGGTATATATAGGAGGACAACTCTAAGTTTCTATCCATCCTTAAGTAACTGAGTCGACTGCCTTGTACACTGTGATACACCAAACACATCATTCGGGGAGATTGCTTGCCTGTACTTCTTGGTTCTCCAGGAGGTATTCTGCAGTTCACAGTTTCTTGGTAAACCTTTTGCCTAGATTATCCCTCTTTTGTTTTTTTATGTTACTTTGATTAAAATAAATTAATTGACTGCGGATAACATCCTCTATGCTCACTCCCTATTTGATCTTAGGTTGAAACATATGGCGACAAATCCAGAGTCCACCGATCAAGGAATTCCTTTTGATGGGAATCCTATTCCTTTTCCTTCTTTTGGAAATATTGGTGCTCATTACATGGCTACATTATCCCTACTCGGACTTACCATTGGTTTGCCAGTATGGTTGTTTTAACCCTCCTTGGTTCAAAATGTCACGATTTCTCCGCAATCAAGTACACCTCCAACTGGACTAAATCAACCTCTAGTTGATCCTAAAGTTGACCCTTTGTCTTCTTCCTTGGTTGTTTCTTCCTCCCCTTCTTCCTCTTCACCTGGTGAAAGTATTGGTACTAGTAACCAGGTGGCTATGAAAAAGAAAAAAGGGAAGAAGAAGAAGAAGAAGCAAATTCAGCAGAGGGGCAACCAAGCAACCATTGCTTTGAATGCAACATCTGATGGGAAATCGTCTGTCAAGCCTCACAAAGTTTGATATCCATTCAAACTTTGTGCGGGAGACCATATTCTTTGAAATTTTCTTAATATTCCTTAGGTCTTAGAAGAATGGTCTTCTTTTTCACATCACCTTGTGTCATCAACTTCTGGAGATCATGTTGGTGACACACCATAAACTAGTGGTAGTAAAGTTCATGGAAAGAAGGGCAAAGTCAAATTTCCTTGTAGGTTATGTGAAGGGAATCACCTCATTCACCTTTGTCCCTATCTGGATGAAGCCAAAAAGGTGTTGGATAACCGTCCGACTTCACCGCAGCGACTTCCATCTAGTTACAGGAAACTCTCCCTAAATCCTTCACTAGTTGATGAATTGACTGACTCAAATCAACCATTAGTCAAAGCCACTCTCTGAAAGTGAATCCTATGAGTCTATACCTGACCCAAATCAACAGGTCGAGGTAAAAATTGACCAAATTTCACCTTTAGTTAATCGTACCTTTCTCGAAGAGAGTGAATATGATACCACTCAAGTTCCTTTTGTTTCTTCAGATTCAAATGAGCTTGGGGGAAATCCTCTTGTTCCATCAAGACAGGAGGAAAATCCTCCCGCTCTCGTAACTCAAGGGGTTAATTCTCCTATTTCTACGGTACCACCTCCAAGTAGTTTGGTCACTTCCTTTGATTGGAATCGACTGGAAAGATTTTGTTTTCCTTCTTATGTGCCTTTCCAGATCATAGTACAGGATTGTAATATGATTGTATCTGGAACTATTATAAATGAAGGTGCATCAGTGAGTATCCTTTCCTCAACTGCTTGGCAAGTGTTTGGTTCACTGCCACTTGTGCCTGTTACCCAGAATCTATTGGATTTTAATAGAGGAACTAGTCAACCATTAGGGATCCTCCCTCAGTTACCCATTACTTTGGGAGGAAAAATCATTTATCTGAACGTGATGGTAGTCCTAGGGCCATTAGATTACAATTTACTTCTAGCGCGCAACTATGTTTATGATATGGGAGCTATTGTTTCAACACTCTTTCGAGTGATTTGTTTCCCGCATGAAGGCATAATTTTCACCGTTGACCAAATTTCATTTCCCAGTCCAAATATGGCATCCAGTCAACCATCTTCCGTAATTGGTCCTTTTGTACCAATGGTATCATCCCTACCACGAGTTAATTATGTGGCAACCTATTCCATACCTACATCAACTGACGATCAATTCAGTGATGTTGTACATCATGTACTAGGGTGATTGGAGCCAGATCTCTCCTTCATGACCTCTTATGAGTTTTGATCCAAGGTGTATGAGGATAGTTCTTTTACTGTGTCAACCTCATTAAAAAATGAAATAGGTCCATGAGGATAGTTCTTTTACTGTGTCAACCTCTTTAAAAAATGAAACAAGGGTCTATGAGGATAGTTCTTTCACTGTGTCAACCTCATAAAAAAATGAAACAACTCCCATGAGGATAGTTCCTTGTATTGTATCAACCTCGTTAAAAAATGAAACCAAGGATACAAAGATAGTTCCTTGTCTTGTGTCAACCTTGTTAAAAAATGAAACAAGGAATATGAGGATAGTTCCTGGTCTTGTGTCAACCTCGTTAAAAAATGAAACGAGTATGAGCATAGTTCCTTGTCTTGTTTCAAGCTCGTTAAAAAATGAAACAAGGAATCTGAGCAGAGTTCCTTGTCTTCTGTCAAGCTCATTAAAAAATGAAACAAGGTCCCAAGTTCCAAGTTCCAAGTCGAGTCTTTGATTAGATCTCGTAAAATCTCAGTCGAGTCTTTCACTTGATCTCTTAAATGAACCTTCATTCCATCCACCTGGTAGCCACAAGTAGTCTACTTAGGTGAATGAAATGAAGCTTGGGGGGCATGCACCTAGTGGTAAAGTTAAGTTTCCCTATAGGTTATGTGAAGGGAATCATCCCATTCACCTTTTCTCCCTATCTGGACGAAGCCAAAAAGGTGTTGGATAACCTTCCTGATGCATCACAGCGACTTCCATCTGGTTATAGGAGACTCTCCTTGTCATCATGTTGGGGGCATGTAAACCAATCTCAAGCATAGTTTTTTCATTTCAAGCTTGTGTAAGCATGAAACTGAATTCAAGCATAGTTTTTCATTTCAAGCTTGTATAAACATGAAACTAAATCCAAGCATAGTTCCCTATGGTTCAAGCTTGTGTAAAAATGAACCCATTTCCATTTTAACCCTTGTGATTGCCATTCTATCAACCTTTTCTATTAGATGAGCCTTGGTTGTTTCATTCCATCACCACCATCTCTTTGGCTGATCATATGCTTTCACTTGGTTGTTTTACCTTTTTTGATGAACAGTTGCAATGAGTGGTCTTATTAGCCAACCTCTTCACATAAATCAACATGTTTTGAGAAGTTCCAACATCAATGGAGCCAGTTGATACCCTATACAACACTCGTTCCTCAAAATGGAGTCCTCTTTTAAGCTCTTTTCAGACTCTCTAAATATGAAAAGATTGTTGAGCACTTGTTCTTTCCATCTCATTAACGAATTGGAAATGATACCTCTCTTGTATTATTTTACACTTTTTTAGGCTTGAGAGATTAATTTATGAAAAAGAACTTGTGGAGTTTCCTTTTTGTCCCTTTTCAAACTCTTTAAACATGAAAAGGATTGAGTTATCTTTGTCGTTAAACTCGTTAAAAACATCAAATAGCGAAAAACTTGTCCATCTAGACAAGACCGAGTTTCACCTTCGCTAGACTCGTTAAAGCATCAAATAGTGATGGTTTAACCTGAAGGGTGGAATTATACAACAAGAATATGTTATCCTCCTCAAGCTTGATAAAAATAAAGAGGTACTAGTCATAAATGAGTGGGGAAAATGGGAAAAAGGGAGAACACTTTATGGTAGCAAGTTGCTCTTGAACATGACACTTTCACCTAATCACCATGACTATGTGAGTTGGGTCATTCATATTCATGGTTATCACACCGTTGGTCTATCATACCATCCATTACTTTGTTTTGGGTCAATGCTACCAATTAATTTTATTGTCACCGACATGTTCAAGAGAAGTCATTCAGTTCAAACTTCATCCTTTGAAATACCATAAACCTTCATTTTCATGACTGCCATTCCTGAACCTTCTTTCATTAGTCAATTTTCATCTCCAAAATCATTTACCTCGTTTCGTGTCATTGATGTGGGATACATCAAGGCCCTCCTACAATGAGTCGATTCTTGTCGACATCAGCACATTATCCAAGAGGTTGACTTAGAAACACCCCTTTAGTACCTTGAGGCCTGCATACATCAATGGCAGGTTTCTCGCTTCCGGCGATAGGTTGACATCACTGGCCTTCGACTGAAAGACTTTATATGGCATTCAACATCAAATCATTTATTCACACCATGTGAAATGTACTATAGTACCTTGAGGGTCATTATCATTATTGGTGATTCCTCTCGCATCTGTTAACGACTTACATCATTGGCTGGTAATCAGATGATGTCTTCTCATGTTCGACATCAGATCATGCATTCACATGGTTAGACTTGTACTTGAATGAAAGATTGAATGAGATTGAAGACCCCCGATCTAGTTTCATCCATCCGGGCTGCGATATTTTAAGGAGTACTAAATCAAATGTACAATGGCCTTACATTAATGGTCATCTATTCATTGGTCTATATCTGTAGACGACTATATTTGTACATGTAATGAAAGTTTATAAGTTGAGCATGTGTATGCCTTCCCTCAGCAAGTTCATGAGAAAAAATAAAATTATCATGATATATGTATTGTAATTGATGCAGGTCACCTTACACTTCGAAACCTCCTCTCCACATAGTAAAGTATTTCACTTGACATACATATTTACGACTTCATGCTTTAGGGGGAAACTGTTATAGATCCATTTGGGCACATCAACCTCGACTTACATATCAGTACTATTAGGGCCCATCAAACCCTAATTCAGTTGTTACATGCCCTAATGAAGTCAACCATCAGAATGCCTCCTTCCCAAGAGATTCCATGATTGAAATCATCCAAAAACTACCTCTAAGAAGATCAGCGCAGGCAGGCCTTTATCAGGGTGCACTGCAATGCAGCCCAGTACATTGCCAGGGTGCATTGCAGTGCACTTGAGGCCTCTTTGTCCTGCGTTGGGCGAATTTGAGCGAAATATGTATTGGGGTTTGGAATATTCTTATCCATAGGATGCTTCTAGAAGTTTCCCAAGGCTATCCACTCCTTTGGGCTCGAAATTGGATGAGGGAGGAAGTTAAGGAACATCAATCCCTTTATCCCTTCCTCCATGGAACTAAATCCTAAGTTTGGGAGGGCATTCATTGTCACCATTTATGGCATAACTTCCTTCATTCACCTATAAAAAGACCACTCATCTAAGTGATCAAGGGCTGGAAACCATTGAATTATAGGGAGATGTTGTTAGTATGATACTTGAGTTGGTTTCAAGTATTGTAATGATGTCAAAATGTCTTGCTTGTTATGAGGAGAGGATGGGATTGAACTGGAGGAGTGGCACTGAATCAAGCAAATTGGGTTGTAACTCTTCATTTTACTAATAAAGTGTTCAAATATTTTTCCATATGTTTGTATTGTTTATTGATGCTTCCATATGTGTATTATGCACTTGATTCCATTTTATGTTTAATAAATAGATCATTATCATATGCTTTGATCAGTTTTTGTCTTCTGTCTGTGTGAAAGTACTTTTCAAGTGGATTAAGTATGGAAAGGAGCAATATAATTGGTCAAGGGAGATAAGGAGTAAGCGAAAGCTTTAGGTAGGCTTATTTATTGTCTTATTTAATCTATTGGCTATATAAAAAGTAGAGAATGCTTTGCACTATTGTTCTAGACTTAGCTACTAGTCTAGGGCTTTAGGCGTTTATCCATAGACACTAAAACTTCCCAAAACACATGGGTAGGTCTATACAGCTGATATTACATTACAAAACTAGGGTGGACAAACTTGTGACTCTATCATATTTTCGTGCCCTGCACCTGCAATTCGTAGAGCTTTACAACAAGATTGTGTCAAAACTTGGGCTTTGAGCCTAAAAAAATGCCTTGGGGGGATTCCATGCCCAACACCTTTCGAGGATTTAAAGAATAAGATCATTGAAGCACATGTTCTGGCATTACCAAAACGGTAGCGACCTTTCAAAGTGGAGACATATGTGTGTGGGTATGCTATGGGAGTTGTCTTGATGCAAGGATGAAGGTTTGTTTTCTACCATTCTGAAGTATTTCATGGGGGAAGGTCTTAACTACCCTACCTATGATAAGGAGCTATACACCATGGTGAAATCTGTGAAGAAGCGGAAGCACTATCTGATGGGAATTGAGATAGTAATCCACATAGATCACTAGCTATTATAGTACTTGCAGACCCAGACTAAGCTACAATAGACTAGGGATTACAAGTGTATGAGGCTTTTACAACAGGTTCATTTGGTGATAAAGTATAAGAAGGGAATCACAGACAAGTTGGATGATATACTTTCAAGGCCACCTAGATCAAATATTACAACTTTGGGGACTATTATGCACATGGATCCATTCACCCATGATGCATACAAAGAGGCATCTTCAAAATATGAGGACTTCAAGGAGGTGTATCAACAGTTGTATAGTTAGAGTCATGTGCACAGTGGTGACAACATCGTTGACTACCATCTTCAGGAAGGGTTAGTCTATAGGTTGGATAAGCTATTTGTTCCTAAAGGTGAGCATTTTCATCTGATTAGAGAGGCTCACACCTCCAATGTTGCAGGGAACTTTGGTGTAGGAAAGATCATGGCTAACTTGTAGAGGTATGTGTATTGGCCCAAGATGTAAGAGTAGGTAGTTAGGTTCATAAGGGCATGCATTCTTTATTGTACCAACAAGCCTAGTAATAGGAAACGGGGTTTGTATCATCCCTTACCTATACCTACTAATTCTTTGGAAAGAATTTCCATGGAATTTGTGGGAGGTTTATCGACAACTAGGAAGGGACATGACTACCTATTTGTGGTAGTTGACAAGTTCAACAAGATGTGTGTTTGGTGCCCTGTAAAAAGACTATCAACAAACAAGAAGCAACAAAATTATTCTTTGGATATGTCTGGGTGAACTTTGGGATACCAAGGAGCATCATCTCAGATAGGGACACAAGATTTCTCAGTGCATTTTGGACTACATTGTGGGAGAAGATGGACACAAAGTTAAAGAGATCTACAACATTCCCTCCATAGATATATGGGTAGACAAAAGTAGGAAATAGGAATTTTGTGCAAATTTTGAGGAGAGACAACCAGAAGCCTCTAAAGGCCTGGGATGAAAATATGGTATATATACAACATTATTATGATAGAGTAGTCCACACTTCTATAGTAAGGTACCCATTTGAGACTTGTTTTGGATATTTTCTACCTTCACCTTTGGATGTTGCATATGGGCAACAAGCATGAGTGAGGGAAGATCTTACAGGAGATGCTTTGAAGGCTGAAAAATTATAAAGAAGATTAGGAAGATCCATCTACAGGTACAGGAAATAATGCAAAAGTCACAAGAAAAGTATAAGGCAAAGCATGATCAACACAAAACAAAGAAATCATTCAAGGTGCGAGACAGAGTATGACTAAAGTTGGACAAGAAGAGGTTGCAAGCGCTTGGTAAGAAAACGAAGGATCTAAGGTATGCTTCCTTTGAGATACTAGAAAAGGTGGGTGATAATGCCTATTGACTCAGTTTACCACCATATATGAATGTTTACTCAGTTATAATGTAGATAATTTGAAACTTTACAAGCCTTCCATGCTAGATCAAGAAGAGGAACATGTCCTACCTTCTGTGGAGGATTTTGCACCAGACGCTTAGGTAGAGATGAAAAAAGATACATTTTTATAGAAGAGGTCCATAACTACAAGACATGGGCAACATGACCTTTAGCAGATTGGATTGAAGGGGCAATTTCTAGACAAAGCTAAATGGTAAGCCAAAGAGAAGGTGGAGGAAAAATTTCCTCACCTCATTTTGTAAAATATTTTGGGGATAAAAAACCTCCAAAAATGGGGAGATGTGATCCAAATTGGATCACTATATTTCTTTTCATCCACTTCGATGCATTTGGAGTGGAAAAAGTGGAGGAATTAGCTCATAGGATTGTTTTTACCGGCGGGACCCAGTTTGGTGAAATGAGGTTTGGAACCTTCTAGGAGCATTTTGAGGCATCAAACGAAGTTTCTTGGGGGTAAATTTTTATCTCTTTCACGTCACACCATTTCATGTTATTCTACACTCAGAGACCTTTCCAACGATGTAAGAAGCGTGAAAAGCAGAGTCTGTATGCAAAAGTTATTCCATTCAAAAGTTGACCTTCCTGTTTTCACACCTATAGTTCGGGAGGATGCCACCTCAACCTCAATTATTCATGGAAAAGGGGATAGCCATGTGTTTGTTATGTAAAAGACAATAGAATATTCTATTTTGTAACTCTATTTAAGAGTTGATGTAGTCAAACTTAACCACTAGTAGGCTATCGAGATGTGTTATAAAAAAACCACTAGGAGGAAGAGGTATTCCATTCTGTCGAGAGAATTTTGTTCCATAGTTGAGAAAAGATAGCCAAGAGAGATAGGAGGTAGAACATACAGAGAGGATCTATGCACTGTAGCAGCCCATGGGCCACAGGCATTACTTCTTTGTACCTACAGCCATATTTCCAGACAGAGACAGAGAGTGAAGGGAGCTTGCCTTCCAGTTGTGTTTTCTCTTGAAAAGGTTTCCAAGAGAGCATATCTTGTGTCTTATGTGTGCGTGTGCTTATTTTTTCGTTCTTTAATTTTTTTCATAATTTCCATTCGCATGCATACACTAATTACAATAAAATCTACAGATCTAGAAATTAAATAAAATCGTAATAATGTAAAATCTCATATTTTGAATATAGAATTATTAGCTCTATTTTGATGAACCATCTAGTGGAATATCCATGACAATTTATGGATTAGTGGCTGAGCTGACACTCTAGATGAGACTCCTACTCAAAATGGTGTGAGTTCTAATTGGGACTTCACATTAGGGAGACCCCCTGCATGTTGGTGGTATCCTTTGATGCCAGAAGGAGGTCCATATGACAAGTTGTGCCCATTGAGTCTATTTTGAATCTCTTATCTTAAATGGATCTTTCGAAAATCACAATCCCATGATGGTTTTCTAAAGAACTTTATTTTACTATCCCTGCGGAAATATTCATGACTTGTCTCAATTTATGTTTGATGGTGAGAGTGAACTAACTTTCATTCAACGCTTCTTTCAATTTATGCATTTTTGTCTCTCTAATGGAATACATTGTAAAGATGTCATGGCTAGGTTTTTCACCCTTACATTTGAAGGTTGAGTTAAGAAATGGTCTCATACGTTACCTACCACTTCTATCCATTCACTCAAGCAACTTGTTAAGGATTTTTGTGAAGCCTTTTACAAGTATTATTATCAAGATGTATGTGATAGAAATGATCTGCTTAGGCTAGAAAATGGTGAATCTGTAGAGGACTTTCTTAATTTGTTTCTTCACCTTTGTTGTGAATTTCCAAGGGAGTTGTTGATTCCAATTTCATTATGGAAAAGAATCATAATTTGATTATACTCTCTTTCAAATATTTTGAATTTGAACCCCTAGATGATTCTCTCTCCCCAACTTTGGCTAACCATGAGACACCTCAATCTTCCGAGGAGGAACCTATTATTCATTTTGTTCCTTTTCCTCCTCCATTTTCGGTACCAATTTGGGTGCCCCCTAGTGATGATGTTAAAGCTGGGAGATATGAAAATAATTTTTTTTGACCTGTCCATTCAACCTCCATCCCATTCTTATTCTTCAAATCCTATGGGGGATAATGTGTAATAATTTAAGTAATTTCGTGGAGTCCATAGTGAAATTTGATCCCTCAGGTTTTCAAGATCATATTAATGCACAAAAGTTCAATATTGAACCTTATCCAAATGAAAACTTTATTGTCTCTAGGGATACTCTACCACCTATGTTTCATGATTCCTTATTTCATGATCCGTTGGTCTCACCTACTTCAATTCATAATGGTGTTCAATGTATTGTTTCAAGTGGTAATCAAGAATGAGGTGGTAGTATTTCACATGCAGTGGAGAAAAGTGTTGAAGGTGTGTCTTAACTTTCTTCACTCTTTTAAGATGATGATCTTTCCTTTCTAGATGATATGCAATATTTTAATCTTGATAACTTTTCAAATGAATCTAAACCTTGCATCCAAGTTGAGACTTTGGATAACCATCACCATGATATCCTTGTTTCCATTAACACAAGTGGTGGTGAATATCCAAGCATATCAAATGATATCTTTCCTTCTTCTGAAGGCTTGGATTTGCAAGCTATTGATTCAAAATATGTTTCTTAATGTTTACAATCTCTATTCATGAATTGGGATGCTATTTTAATTCAAAATGATCATAAATTTTCTTTTATTCGTACAACTTTTGATGACAAATATGAAGTGGTAAGTTCTTAGGTTTTTGAATCTGTGGAAGATCCTGGTCAATATGAGTGTCATGTTATTGGGTTCCTATAATACTAGTGATTACCCCATTACTATTGTAGTTATACCCCTTATTTATATTGTTGTGCCCCTATTACCCCCATATTGTTATTTCTGTGCCCCATAGAATCCCTCTATTGTTATTTTTGTGGCTTTATATTATTATTGTTAGGTCAGCTGGATTATATTGTGACTCCTTAGACTCCTATATATAGAAAGGAGGTTTTGTCATTTGTATCATCCAAGAATTGTTCATTTATGTAATGTAAAGGAGGTTGCCCCCTCGAAGAGGCTAAATCCTAATGCGTTGATCTTTCTTTTCTATCTTTTCTTGAGCTGGTTTCATAACATTTGGTATCAGAGCTTTGGATTCTAGGGTTTCGCTGCTCCAAACAGGTCATCGTGGAATTTTCGCTATAACGTTTTTTTATGTGACGTTTCAGAAGTCACAAAAAAACCCATTTGAGAAGAAATCGCGCTGAACCTTGGGTCTGAATTTCAGAGCTTTTTGCGCAATATTTGCGGAGATATGATCTAAGGAAGTTGGTCTTTTTGCAGACTCCTAAATTACATTCAAAATAGGTGACCTGGGAAAAATCATCATAACTTTCTCTCTGGGGATCGGATTGAAGTTTCGTAAGAAGGTACAGAAAGAGGACAGACTGTAGTTTCTTGTGGGTGTTTTTTAGATCCAAAGGTCAAAACAGTGACTCGCAACACGTAGTACAAGTTAGCTCTACTGAACTAGTCTATAATCAAGTCACTGTGGGAGATTTCGCATAAATCTTCCTTGGAGAATCCAATTTGGGTCAGACTTGTGGCATTGGAAAGAGGACACAGAGAGCTACTACAGGTCACAAGTTCAGAACTAGATGATTGGAAAGTACAGAGATACATCAGAGGCAATATCGAGCTCCTACAAAGTGAAAAAAGGTGTGTAGATTTTTTTAAAATTTTTGCTTAAGCTTGGTTTGAAAATTTATTTTGAAGGAATTCAAAGGGCATAGTAGAGCATTATTATCGGTAACTGATGCCCCGAGGAAAGAAAATGCAAACACCTAGTAAGGAACCTGAAAGCTCTAGCATGACTCATGAAGAAGAGGAAGAAATGCTACATGATATATCAAAATTACAAGAACAAGTGCAACAAATGTCACGCTCACAAAAGTTAACAGATGCTAAGATAAATGGCGTGGAAGCTAAGATAAATGGCATGGAAGATAAGATGAATGGCATGGAAGCTAAGATGGACAATTTGAAGATAGATTTGAACACAAATTTGAAGAAAGGCATGGCAGATTTGAAGACAGATTTGACTAATTTTCTACAAGAAATACTTACTAATGGTGAAAAGGTAGTAAAGGAAACTCATGATGAGAACAAAAGAAATGTTAATCATGATTCCATAGACGCTAATGTTGGATCGAAGAATCACCATATTCCAAAAATCGATATGAGGAAGTTTGATGGCAAGGATCCCGCCACATGGATATTACAGATGGAGCAATTCTTCGATCTCAATAATGTGCAAAACACACAAAAGGTACGTATGGCAACTTTATATTTGGAACCAAATCAGTTTGTATGGTATCAATGGCTTTGTTCTCGTAAACAATTTATCACTTGGGCAATTTTTACGGAAGAATTGATAGCACATTATGAGGATACAAAAAGCAACACTTTTTTTAGCCAATTGATAAGTCTCAAACAAAAGGGTTCAATAATGGAGCACATTGAGGAGTTCCAAAAATTGAACATAAGGGTAAAAGATATTCCAGAGGAGCATAGGATTGATGTGTTCATAGGGTCTTTAAAGGATAATATCCAACATGATGTGCGCCTTTGGGAACCTGATTCATTAGAGAAGGCATTCAGGTTAGCAAGAAAAATGGAAAGCAAAATTATGGCAACTAGGAAGCATACCATTCACAACTATAAAGACGGAAGTGTTGTTGCCCATAGTCTTCCACAACCTACAAGGTTGACACCACAACAATTGGAAGAAAAAAGAGCAAAAGGGCTTTGTTACAATTGTGATAGCAAATACAAAAAAGGTCATAAGTGTGCTGAGAAGAAATTATTCTACATAGATTGTGAAGAGGAAGAAGAAAAGGAGCAAGAAAGGTCAAAAGAAGAGGATATATTCCAGGAACAAAGCCTAGATGAAGAACAAATAAATCCGACCATATCTTGTAATGCATTGGTGGGAATTACCACTCCTCAAACCATCAAGATAGAAGGACAAATCAAGAAGAAAAAGGTAATAGTGTTGATTGATTCAGGAAGCACCCACAATTTTATTCATTGTAGGGTAGCAAAAGAATTGAATTGCTTCCTATATCCAGCACCAGAGTGTCAAGTGATGATTGCAAATGGAGGAACAATAAATTGTTCTGGAAAGTGCCATAATATCAAGCTATCCATGGGAGAATATGTATTGACTAGCCCAATGCTTTCCATTCCAATGGGAGGTGCTGATGTTGTACTAGGAGTCCAATGGCTACAATCCTTGGGTACAATAGCTTTTAATTTTCAAGAACTTTTCATGAAATTTTCTGTGGAAGGAAAGGAAGTTGAATTAAGGGGTATTGCAGGGAAACCAGGAAAGATAATCAGCTCTAATGGCATGACAAAGCTTCTAAAAAAGGAGCAAAGAGGTGTAATTGCACAATTATGTTCGCTAGATGTTTCCACATTGGAATCATCTATTTCTCCAGATCTCCAAAAAGTCCTGGACAATCATTCCAAGGTATTTGAGACTCCCAAAGGTCTCCCACCTATGCGTGATCATGATCATGCTATTCATCTGATTCCAGGAAGTGTTCCTCCAAACATCAGGCCGTACAGATATCCCTATGTCCAAAAAAGTGAAATTGAACGTATGGTTGCAGAAATGCTAGAGGCTGGTATAATTCAACCGAGTCAAAGTTCTTTCTCAGCTCCAGTAGTATTGGTGCACAAGAAGGATGGATCATGGCGCATGTGTCCAGATTATAGGGAGCTCAACAAGCTCACTATTAAAGATAAGTTCCCCATTCCTGTCATTGATGAATTACTGGATGAATTGCATGGATCAATTTACTTCACCAAGTTGGATCTTCGTTCGGGATATCATCAAATCAGAATGAAGATTGAAGACATTCCGAAAACGGCATTTAGAACTCATGAGGGTCATTATGAATTTTTGGTCATGCCTTTTGGCCTTACCAATGCACCTTCAACATTTCAAGGTTTGATGAATTCAATTTTCAAACCATTCCTTAGAAAATTTGTGTTAGTATTTTTTGATGATATACTAATCTACAGCAAGTCTTGGAAGGATCATGTTGAACATGTTGACAAGGTGCTACAACTATTGGAGGAGAAACAATTATATGCAAAAAGATCCAAATGTTTCTTTGGAGTCCAGGAGGTGGAATATTTGGGTCATATTGTATCTCATGAAGGAGTTAAGGTAGACCCTAGCAAAATTAAAGCCATTAAGGAATGGAAAATCCCCACATCCATAAAGCATCTGCGAGGATTTCTTGGGTTGACAGGGTATTATCGCAAGTTTGTTAAGAATTATGGGAGAATAGCAGCACCTCTAACAACATTATTGAAGAAAGATTCATTTTCATGGACTCCGGAAGCAACAAAGGCCTTTGAACATCTTAAAGAGGCAATGTGCCAAGCACCGGTCTTAGCTACACCGGACTTCACAAAAACCTTTATTGTGGAATGTGATGCTTCAGGAAATGGAATTGGTGCTGTTCTAATGCAAGATGAAAGACCCATTGCTTTTGAAAGTCGTCCAATCAAGGGAAAGTTTTTAAGCAAAGCTATTTATGAGAAGGAAATGTTGGCAATACTCCATGCACTTAAGAAATGGCGACCCTACCTAATGGGAAGACACTTCAAGGTAAAAACGGATCATGATAGCCTTAAATACTTTTTAGAACAAAGATTATCCTCTGAAGAGCAACAAAAGTGGGTCACAAAGATGTTGGGTTATGACTTTGAAATCATCTACAAAAAAGGGAAGCAAAATGTGGTGGCAGATGCACTCTCAAGAAAGGATGAGGATGTGGAAGCATTGTTGTGTGCCATTTCTATTATCCAACCAGATTGGATAAACGAAGCAAGGGAGGAATGGAAGAATGACGAAGAAGTGTGGGCACTTATTCGAAAGCTACAACAAGATTCCAGTACTTCTGATACATTTAGCTGGCAAAATGATTCGTTATGGTACAAAGATCGCTTATACCTCTGTAAGAATTCCCAGCTAAAACAAAAGATTCTTATGGAATTGCACACTTCTCCCTTAGGAGGGCACTCAGGATTTTTAAAAACTTACCACAGGGTTAAGAAGGAATTTTTTTGGGATGGCCTTAAATCAGATATTCAAAAGTTTGTGGCGAAATGTTTGGTTTGCCAACAAAATAAAGTTGAAACAATTAAGACACCGGGTCTATTACAACCTTTATCCATTCCAAGCCAACGTTGGGAGGAGGTTTCAATGGATTTTATCACAGGTTTACCCAAGTCTGAGGGAAAGAGTGTCATCATGGTGGTAGTTGACAGACTTACCAAGTATGCACACTTTTGTGCATTATCACATCCATTTAAAGCCAGTACAGTTTCTACTGCATTTATGGAAACAGTTCAAAAGCTACATGGAAACCCAAAGATTATTGTAAGTGACAGAGATCCCATTTTCACTGGAAATTTTTGGACAGAATTATTTTCTTGTCTTGGTACTCAGTTAGCTCATAGCTCATCTTATCATCCTCAATCTGATGGGCAAACTGAGATAGTAAACAAATGTTTGGAAGGATATCTTCGTTGCTTTGTATCTGATAAACAGACACAATGGGTCAAATGGTTGCCTCTGGCTGAATGGTGGTATAACACTTCCTTCCATACAGCAACAAAAATGACCCCATTTATGGCACTTTATGGGTATCAACCACCATCCATCACATCATATTTAAGAGAAAATTCTAAGGTTCAGGCAGTGGAACATCACATCGAACATCAACAACAAGTCCTCCAACTCTTAAAGGATAACCTCGTGTTGGCACAAAATAGAATGAAACAACAGGCAGATCAACATCGCAGTGAAAGAAGTTTTGATGTAGGTGATTGGGTATTCCTACGGCTACAACCATATAAGCAAATGTCCCTAAAGCAAGCTAAGAAGGATAATAAATTATCACCAAAGTATTATGGTCCGTACAAGGTGTTGCAAAAGATTGGTACTATGGCATACAAATTGGAGCTTCCTGCAGCTTCTCGATTGCACCCAGTTTTCCATGTTTCATGTTTAAAGAAGGTTATAGGCGACAAGCTCCCAGTTCAAACAATATTGCCAGAACTTGACGAGGAAGGAAAAATTATATTGGAACCGGAAGCAGTCACAGAAACAAGAACTCGACAGCTACGAAATCGATCAATTTCAGAGTATCTTATCAAGTGGAAGAACTTATCCGCTGAAGATTCCACATGGGAGGATGAGAATTTTATGCAGAAGTATCCAGAACTACTCAAGCGTTGAGGACAACACTTTTTGAAGGAGAGGGGCATGTTGGGTCCCTATAATACTAGTGATTACCCCATTACTATTGTAGTTATACCCCTTATTTATATTGTTGTGCCCCTATTACCCCCATATTGTTATTTCTGTGCCCCATAGAATCCCTCTATTGTTATTTTTGTGGCTTTATATTATTATTGTTAGGTCGGCTGGATTATATTGTGACTCCTTAGACTCCTATATATAGAAAGGAGGTTTTGTCATTTGTATCATCCAAGAATTGTTCATTTATGTAATGTAAAGGAGGTTGCCCCCTCGAAGAGGCTGAATTCTAAGGCGTTGATCTTTCTTTTCTATCTTTTCTTGAGCTGGTTTCATAACAGTGTGCCTATCTTTGACCATTATCCTAATGAAAATGATGTTGATCCATTGTTCTTTCAAGTTTAATCTTATTTAAGCATAATTTTTTCTCCTCCTCCCGAGTCTTTCTATCCTTCTTCACCATTAGCACATTATTCGTTGTACCCAGATATGTTTGATAAGTTTTCCACACTAGCAACCCCCCTAAGTACTTTTGATGTTTATTTTACTGACCATGGTTGCAATAAGGTACATGATGGTGTGATACTACAATCCGAGGATGAAAATTTTGAATCTATTATTAATGATCTATTCAACTATAAATATTTCATATGTCAGGAGGAAGATGTTCAAACCATGAATGATCAAGGGATTGATGTATCTCAATTTTCTATCTATCAAGGGTCTAATATACTTAATATTAAATTTGATAAAACTAGTGACATTAGTAGAGTTTTCATTGATACATATGTTGATAGTGGTGCATGTCTACCTGTTGATTTTTCCAAACCACCCAAATTTGATGATCTGCCATCGGAAAGTTCATAGACTTGTCAAGAAGTCAATGCACTTTAGCCCTTTCTGATGGTTATGTCATGTTATCGCAATCATGTTAAGATGTGCGAACTAAGTTGGATGTATTTTTTCATGCACTATTCTTTTCTTAACATTCATCCATTGTTTATGAGTTCATTCTTAAAGGACGCTCGGTATTTTCAAGATGATCTTCATGATGTCCAAGATATAATTTCTAATCAGATGAAAGGTTTTTGTTTGGTTAGTTCCTTTTCATGTCAACCCCTTGAGCTAGATTGAGGGTTAGAAAACATTTATTTCATGGATCCTTATAGTTTCAAAGCTTGTCATTCTGATTATCAAGATAAAGGTCATTTTGGGGTGTAGGAATTTTCTATGTTAAACTCTTCTGAAATTAATCATATTTTTATCTCTTTTGTGCATATCGTGAAGCTAATCATATACATGGCAGATTTCCTCTTCTGGAGTGATTGCAATTTCTTCAATCATTCAACCGATCAAACCCCTTGTGTTGATATAAGTACTGGGTTTGATTTGTCACATGTTTCTAATATTTTTTTAACTCAGTATCCTACCTGGTTTCCTGGATTCACAATGTAATTTTTTTTTAAATGCCCTATGTTTTTATATTATTTATTTTGCATGTAATTGGATACAAAGGGAACCGATAAAGACTAGAGAATCTTATATCTTAATCAACAAATTTGATCATTATACCAAATATTCTCTTTGTGTTTTAAATATTTTGACTGAGAATTTATCTTCTCACCAGTCTTAGGGTCTTTAAAATGGTTTTTATGAATATCACGATCCAATCGTTGAATGGTTAGAGAAATCTTACTTGGCGAGCTCCGTTGAAAATAACAATTTTCGATCTTTTTTCAGGTTTGCAAGAACTAAAAACACAAGTTAATGTGTATTTGCAAGCAGCCTGCAAGGCCTGTATGATCGATATTTCAATCAACAAGGTAAATCTCAAAACTAGTTAAAACTGGTTAGTATGGCACATTCTTTTGTTAATAAGAAAGACATTTAATGTTTTGTGAAAGATCTTCAAGCTTCTATATTTTCTATTGCACATTATTATATATTGATTGTAATTTCTCTTATATTTGTGTTTGTACGTCGGGAATGATAGTGGCTTCTTTGGAAATATCATTACACTTAGCCTTGACCTTCTAGTTAGCTAGGTTAGGAGTAGGCTTAGTTGCATTTTGTTTTCCTTGAATTTCATCCACCCTCCATACTGCTCTCCATTGATTCATTACATTTGTTTATTTTCTTATCGTATATTCTTCATGTTATTCTATGTTCCGGCTCCATTTTCTTTGTTATTTTGGTTTTGTTTGTTGTTTTTTCACATATTTTCTTTTTTCGTTTTTGTTCAATAAGACTTTGCATTAAAGATGCTCTTATTTGATGCAAAAGACAATGTGGCAAACTTGAAAATGTAAATTGTGATGGAAAACAATGCTTGGATAATTTGTTACCTATTCACTATATTGTGTTTACATATCTTTAAAGTCAATGATGTTTGAATGGAAAATATGATCCACTCGAATAGAAAT
Source organism: Pinus tabuliformis (assembly GCA_031772625.1). Lineage (NCBI taxonomy): Eukaryota > Viridiplantae > Streptophyta > Pinopsida > Pinales > Pinaceae > Pinus > Pinus tabuliformis. The sequence continues at coordinate 917,622,526 of CM062812.1, read as the reverse complement.
CCTTTGGTCAAACTATAAAAACCATATCTATTTAGGATCCTCATTCCTCAACTCAGTATTGTAAGTAAATAGTGTTTTTCTTACTAATCCAGTAAAGCAGAGAAAGGATAAGGGGAAAATCTAAAGTGAGAAAACCAATATCAGAGGTTATTTAAATAATGGTTATATAAATAATTCTTTGAAGGGGCAACCTCCTCTACTATCAATTAGTCGGGATCCTTCTTCCACCCATTGAAAATAATAAGTGTCAAATCATAATCATATTAAATAAATAAATAAAGGGTGAAAGAAGATAAAGGCTTCCTGCATAGGAAGGTGAAGCAAGTGACTTTTTCAGAGTACTTTCTAGGTTCACTGGCAATTCTTGTGCTCCCTTAGTGACTCTGCCGGGGTACTTTCCAGGCATATTGGCAGTGGAGCAACACTAGAGATGAAGTTGATACTATGAATATCTTAAACTCACCATGCATATTACCCTTTCCTAGATTGAAACAATTGTGATTTAGCAAGCCTTGATATGTGTTTAACCAATTAAGGGAATGCAGGGGACTATATTTGTAATCCGGTTAAGTAGGGAAGCCAAGGTAATTTGAAAGAAGAATGAATACTTCTTGAAAGACTAAGATCTTACACATAGATAATTAAACCTAAACTGAGAATTTATAGTTCTACCAGTGTTTCACCAAGTGTTGTTTTCACGATCAACACCCTCCAAATTTTTTCTCACACTTGAATTTTAGAGCCTACTTAGGATCTTACGGTCTGTATTTGTATGGTTAATCCATGTTCATTTGATGTTTTGCAAAGTTTTTAAGGCTTCTTCCTAGTTTTTTTTTGTCAAGTCACTTGCATACACATGCTCAATCTTCGATAAGTTCATGAGAACACTTCCTTTATGAAACCTTGGATAGGCATATAAATATCCATCAAGATACTTCCTATGCAATGTTTAACTCATGTCAAGATTCAGCGTGCACTTTTATTTATAGTCCCCCACAATTTGCAGCGTTTGTACTTCTATTTTGGTGAGTTTTTTCAACTATCATTGTTTGCACATTTTTTCTTTTGAAAATGTCATTTTCACATTCGTGGCTATTGTTTTGACTTGATTTTACTTCAGTAAGTGTCATTTTCATGTTATCCTTACTCTGGCATGTGTCTCTTTTAAGGTCATTCACATTTTGCAAGTGTCGTCTTCATGTTTTCCTCATGTCGAAGGTGTCAAGTTTTGTTGTTTTCACTCCTGCATGTGTCACACCTTTGTACATCACCAAAGCTAGTTTTTGCACACTCTTCTACATTAGATGGTCTTACATATCATTATAATATGTTGCAGACACATTCCTATAACTTAGCGCACCTTTTGGTTACAGTCGTTATAGTTGTTGTAACTTTCTTTCTAAGTGTCGTAATGTGTCACTGTCGCACTTAGAAATAAGTGTCACTTTGCTGTCATTTTGAGTTGTGATTGTTATTCATGAGTATTTTGTATTCTTTTGCCTTGTATTGATGGTCTTGTGTGTGTGATCCAAGATTGGTTCATGTCCGGATGCATTTTCCTCTTTTATTCTGTCGATCCCACACTTAGCCATTTTTGAGCCCTTCTTGGTCCTTCATCCTAGTGCAAGTTGTGAAGTCGTTAACCCTCTTACTGAGTACAAAGCTAAACCTATCGATGGGCATCAACGATGAAATCCTACTCCCAAATATTACTACACTATATCCTCCTCAATATCACCTCCCAACTATTGCGCATTATGATCCTCCCAAGGGCAATCACTTGTACCTTCTTGCTTATACTGACTCATTGTGCTAAGTTTTAATCACGTATTCCTTGCATGGCACAAAGAGAACTCCTAGCTGACATCATGGACCTCCTCCTCCCTTTTGCAGAGGCTAAAAACGCAATGAAAAGATCTTCCTATCATCCCAGTGCAGTGAAAACCCTCCTAGGCAAAGGGGTTTCATCCCTATGGCCTCCCTCAATGAAAAGAACACTCCAAATGGTCATGTAATCATTGGGTCAAATTGTAATAGAATAGGATGAAAAGCACATTAAAAAGAAATAGTGAGCCCTTATTGAATAAAAATATGCTTTCTCTCAAGCCTCCTCTTCCTTTGAGTACATGGCACACTCCCGAAGGCTAAAGCCTCACCCTTACCACTTTCCAAATGCACTTTGTGCCCAATCTTGGCTTAACCTCTTCCTCTAGAGCACATGGCATAGTAGGGAAGGTTAAAGGAAACCTCCTTTGCACCTTTGACTAGTCAAATTACACCATCTTTGAAGCTTCCTTTCCCTTTGAGCACATAGCATTGGCCTAAAGGCTAAACCTTTCACCTTCCCTCCTTCCTAATGTGCTCATGTGCCCAAGCTTGCCTAGCCTTTCCCTTTAGAGTGGATGGCACTTTAGGGAAGGTTTAAGGAATATTTATCTAGGAATTTAGACTTCTGTGATCCATAATATTGTAAGATAATCTTCGGCAAAATCACATAAGGAATATTTATCTTTTCTTTGAAGCATGAAGCATGAAGCTTTCCACATTTTCCCTTTGACTTCCCTCACTATGTTAGACCAAGGAGAGCTCTTCCTCATAGTTCATGGCACAGTAAAAAATGAGTAGTGTATCCCTCCTAAGCCACTGATGAGTTTGAATGCACCCTCTTAATGAAGCATTCCTATTTTATCCCTCTCACATGCCTACCACAAGAAAATCATTATATTAGCTAGGTATTGATAGAATAGATGTTTTAAAACTAAATTTTCCTTGCCATGAATGATATTCATTAGCAGGATTACTATCTCAATATGACAAGGTGATACTCAAGAGAAAATAGCTAGGAGAAAGCACGGAGAAACACCTGCACATAAGAAGCACTACTGGATTTGTCATGAAGACATGAAGCAAATCATGGATCGAGACAAAAATAAGACATTGTATGGTGACTCAAAGGATTACAATATGATTAAAGACCCATTTGAAGAGTGAAGATGAGAAACAAAGTGGATCTTTCAAGAAGATGAAGCATATATCAGATCTATCATCAGAAATGCTAGATGAAGCAGCATGCAAGATAACTTAGCATTTCTACCTCATCATGAAGTCCATGTCATCATTGTCAAGTTATAACTTGTACAAGTGTCATCATAATAGTGAACGTGTGTCCATGTATCATGTTAAAACATCATGTTGAATGTAATGATGTATATTTAAGAAAAGGAAAAAATGTAATGTGTGAAAGTCCAAGAGTCATATGTGGAACATGAAGAGTCACATAGCCATATATGGACAAAGATTGTATAGAAGTCAAAAAGTCATTTATAAGTTCAAGAGTTATTTAGAAGTCCAAAGGACACACTATAAGTCCAAAAGTCATGAGGACTTGAAAGGTCATTCCTCTTGTTATAAAAGCAACCTCATAACTCAAGGAAAGGAATTTTGGAGTCTTAAGCTTTAGAGAGCTAGTCTTGGATTCTCTTTTTGAAATAGGAGAGAAAACTATTCTTTGGAGAGGTAAGAAGTGACTTAATGTTCCACTACTAGAACTAGTGCCTCACCATTGTAACCATGTACTTGGATTTCACCTTATAATTGAAGCTTTATGAGGCAACACATTTTCATGCATGTATTGTGAATGTATTTGGAATATTAATTAGATGTTATATTTATATGTTTTGTTCATATGTACTAAGGAAATTGAACTATTTTAGTGGCCTCAGTACTTATCTTGTTGAAGGTGTGTTGTATGTGGTTTAATGATCATTGTGTCTATGTGAACTATTTTTCTAGATAACTAACGAATATTTCTTTGTTCATGTGTATCTCTTAGGTTAGTACTATTACTTCCTTCTAGAGGCTCAGTTTTTGTCTCCCCCTCGTGAAAGAATCCTTTTACACATTGTAATTGGTGTTTCACAATGTCAACTTGCTTGCTTGTTCAAGGTTTATTTATGTAATCTATTATGTTATCCATTGAAACCAAGACAAACCTTTGTGTTATTGTGGCCGAGCCGATACTCTAGATGGGAATCCTACTAAAAATGGTGTGAGGTCTAATTGTGACTTCACAATGGGGAGACCTCATGCATGTTGGTGGTATCCAACATCATCAACAAAAGGTAATAATGATCATGAATTATTTCTTTGATATTTTTCAGAAGGATTTGATGTTAGCCATGTTGAGTTGAATAGTCATGACGAGGATGATGTTATGATTCTTAAAGTTGAGTATGAATCAACCATGGTTGTAATAGACAAGCTAATTGTCGAAGTAGGTTGACAACTGCATGTAGAAATCAATAAAATTGTTTAATATCTATATTGACAAGGATGTTGATTTGAGAGAAGAGATCATCAAATTAAAGAGCCAATTAGAAGAAGTGAAAAGGATTGTGGATGTGATGACAAATTAACTAAAATAAAGAGAGGGTCAAGTTGAAAAAGTAGAAGCTGAAGTGGTCTCCATGAGGAAGTAGATAGAAATAAAAGATAATAAGCTGAAGTAGGAAAATAGAACCAAGGTTTTGGACAACATCCTCAACAACCAAATATCTCCCTTGATTAGATCCAGTCTTGGCTTTCACAAGGGAGTGTCCATATCACAGGCACATGTAAACATTGATGCAACACATAAGAATCTTGTATCAATAAATGGAACTAAGATGAGAAAAAAAGAGTAAGGAGGCAACAAATCCAACAACAAAAAAGAAGAGAACCTATAGGAGAATCTATGACTAGAATATCGTTCACTCCAAGAAAGGATTATGATAGATATGGTAGATTTAAAAGGAGAAGTCAAAAACCATTTTATCCTTTGATGGATGTTATAGCTCCAAATCTCACTCTTATGGTTTGTGATGCTGCACTCATGGCCTAGGGAAACCCCTCCTTTCAGACCTGGTCCTAAAATTTAAAAAACAGTGTTTTATTCCCTATACGCGACATTGCCCTGAGTTAAACGCATGTACACGCGGGTCTGTGTATACCCAACCCGCGTGTATGTATTAAAACACTTAAAAAAATATATAATTCCTTATTTTCAGGCGGAGATCGCGGGTTTTACCTGCTGATCACCTGTTAGTGCCCGTGGCCCAACTGTTCCCAACCAACTCCTAACTAAAAAACTACTTTGGAGATGGTATAAAAAGACATCAAAGGGAAGGCCTAAGGGAGAGAGAAAAGAGAGCAAGATTATTATGCTGAGATTTTTCCCCTTAGACCAGGTCTGAAGTCCTTGGTGCTTTCTGCACTTCCCCCATTTTGCATAGGAAACCCTTGTTTCCATGTGTATTGGTGATCATTCATCCTTTATGTCATCATCGAGTAAGACTTGGAAGGAGCTCTTGTTGGAGGCTTGAGGCTGGAACGAATCCGTGAGGAAGCTTTGCTTGGAGCCTGCTGAAGGTGTTTCAGGTGATATCTTTCCGTTATATGTACTTTATTTGCCTTTATATAAAAGAAACACGTCTTTGTTCCTGAAACAATCTTTCTTTATGCTTATGAGATTCTTGTTTTGAATTCTTATGCAAGTGGTTACTTAAAGATTTTTATAACTAACTTTGTAGCATGAAGATGGTTCATATATAAGTATTTGTCCAGGTACTGTTGTGTTCTTTGATTTATTTGTTTTACAGGTCAAAGAAGAAGAAGGGAACTCCAAGAAGGGTTTGGACCCTAAAGGCCTTCTCGAACGTAGGACCTTAGGTACGTACCCTTAACATTAGAATTTGCTTAAAGTAAAGATAATGGCTGTGTGTGTTTCTTTGAATAAGCAATTTTCAGTCTGGTAGCGTCTTAACCCAAAGGACCCTAGGGGTACTTTTACCTTCAACCAGAATTGGCGACTCCGCTGGGGACAACACTCTTGTTGTTCCTAGTTTGGGTAGTCTTCAAGCCAATCAAGGCTCAGCCCCTCTGTTTGTTGGCTCTGACTGTCTGATCTGTTCTTGAACTCTAAGCTTTTCCAGTTTTTTCAGTCTGTGTTTTTTTATTTTTCTTGAAAGTCTTCATATATGTTGTTTTGCTGGATTACAGAAGCGTATATACGCAAGTTGAACTAAGTGAACCCGCGTATACGCAGGTTTCCTCAGTTACAGTCGCGTGTACACGCACTCTGCACATCACTGCAGGCGTGTATATTATATAATTTTCAAGATTTATAAACTTTCTTTTTGCTGAATTTTTGTCTGGTGGTTTGGGTCAGTTTGATACAGTCATTTTCCAGTAACAGTCCTCTGTTTAACAGGGGGCATCTTGTTCTGAACTCTCTCTAGTTATAAGGAGTATTAGTCTTGTTTTCGTTGATTGCAAGCGTCATTGTTTTTTGACACACAAGATTTCTGGTTAAGAATCTTGACCACTCTGTTTTGGCAGAGTAGGAAGATTGGATTCAATCATTGTGTTCATTTTGTTTCGGTGACCCTTTTGTTTGCTTAACGAAACCATTTTTGTGACCATTTGCTCCTTTGTTTCGGGAAAGTTGTTTGTTACCATTTTCTTGAAACTTGTCTTTTGACCTTTTGGACTTTCATTGCTGCTTTTGATTGTCATGAGCGATTTCAAACGCATTTATTTTTGTTGGGTTTTCATCATTTGAAAGGTGTCAATTCACAAAAGTGTTTGGTTGCCTATTCATCAATCATTGGTGTCAGTATTTTTGAGAGCATTCTTTGAAAAAGACTTCTTGGTTTGATTGAAAGAAAATCTTTTGAATGTTTTGAGTTTCGCTTTCTTAAACTTGCTTTTCATTTGATTTCCTTTTTTTCGAAGTGAAAGTGCTTTGTGTTTATCTTAGAACTTGTTTTTATTGTTTGGACGAAATGATTGGTAACACATCATCTTCTATCTAAGCATTTTAGTGGCAAGACAAATTTGATAAGGCAACAACTTTCCTTCTTTGTTTTTAGAGTAGTCTTAAAATCTTGCATCCACATATAGTTGTTGCATTAGGATGGATTTGCATCCCTTTTTATGAATACATAGCTTTGTTAGCTTTTGTGAGTGTGGAGTTTGAAAAGAAAGCAAAAAACTTTGTTTAAATTGAAGTACCTCTGAACCCTATAGAAATTGCTCTTCATCAAAAACAAAAAGTGCATGTGCATGTGGTTAGGATAATTTCTTTTTGCGTCCATAAAAACACCACAAGTTTCATCTCCATTACCTTGTGACTTAAAGAACAGCCTAATAAAATCAAGCGCTAATTAAAATCCACTAGAACTCTTTGTTTTAGTCAGTTACACCAACAAGTTTAGGATTTTAGGGCCTTGGATTAGGCGAGTGGAGAGTTAACTCTCCAAGGCCACATAAAACGTCAAACATAAGAGTCTGATTAACGAGAGTAAATCCAATAGCGTTAGGAAGACCAGGAAAGCTCCGGATCTGGGAGTTAAGCACGAGGGTCTGTGAAGACAGGGAAGAGAGATACCCCCTCTCCTACTTGTCTGAACTTACCTCACGACTGTTCCGCTTGGCTTCTGCGGCGAGTTGGTACCCATAGTTGCCTCTCCTAGGGATCTACACAGGTGGCTGCGGAGGGGAATCCCGTGGCACCTGAGGTTGACGTTGCATCACTCTCGACAGTACTACTGGAGGGCACCCTTGCGAAGCTTGGGGGCTTGCACCGGCGCAGGCTGTTGTTAGGAGGTCAACGTAACTTCCTCTGTTACCTTCGCTGATAGGACTGGGCCGTCATTATCCCAGACTATCTTCGGAAGGCCCCTGGCTCCACTTTCTTGTATTTTGGTGTCCGGTCCTCACCACCCGGAGCGAAAATACTTGGAAGTTGTTTGACTGGCTGATATCTTTAGGGACTTTTTAGTGGGTGCTCTTTGCTCCTTGTATATAGTTGGCTTTAGGTATTTTTTTCTAGTCACGTTTGGACTTTGTGGTCTGAGTGATTGGCTTACCACTTTACCGATCTTGAAAGGCTTTTGGTCGTTCTTTCGGAAGTTGTGGAGTTGCCTCTTCAAGGGCAAAGGTTTTGATTTCTTATCCATATTCCTTGAAAAGTAATTTCTACATTCCCGTAAGGGAAGGGTCTTTGGATCAGTTAGATATGGCTAATATTCCTATGGAAACCAACCAAGGTACCCTCCCAAAAGGGGATCCTTGTGCTTTTCCTTTCTTTGGAAACGTTGGTACTCCCTTGATGGCCACTTTGAATATTCCTGGGTTGAATGTTGGACTACCCGTTTGGCTGTGGTCCACTCCGAATATTCCAAATGCTCTTGAAGCTTCTCAATTGACTGCTTTATTTCAAGGGCATCACATGGGTGCTAATTGTTCATCTTCTTTCAAAGAGAAATCTGGGATTCCTTCTTCGCCTCCTTCTTGTAACAAGAAATCTAAAAAGAGGAGAAAGAGGAAGTCCAAGAAGAAGAATAATTCTATCCTTTCATCTTCAACCTCTGCGAGTCATGTTGGAGATGAGCCTTCAGCCGCTGCTAGTCATGCTGGGGGCACAAGTCTAGTCACTGCAAGTCATACTAGCACCTCATCTTCAACCTCTGCCAGTCATGTTGGAGATGAGCCTTCAGCCACTGCAAGTCATGCTGGGGGCACAAGTCTAGTCACTGCAAGTCATACTAGCACCTCATCCTCAACCTCTGCCAGTCATGTTGGAGATGAGTCTTCAGCCACTGCAAGTCATGCTGGGGGCATGAGTCTAGTCAATGCGAGTCATACTAGCAAAGAGTCACCGACCTCTGCAAGTCATGTTCAGGACACTCCGCAAACCACTGCTAGTCATGTTGGCGGAATGGAGGTTGATAAGAAACCTGGACGTAGAAGTTTTAAACCTATGTTCCCTTGTAAGATATGCAAGGGAGACCATCTTACTCATTTATGCCCTGGTATTCCAGAGGTTCAAAGGATATGGTCCAAGTCTGAAAGTACTTCTACTCCTAGCTCTGAAATGGTTTCTCATCAATCCCATCAACCATTGGTTGATAATGTGGTACAGCCAGTGCAATCGCTGGCCGATTACACTCCTCTTTTGGGGGGTGAAGTGCCTAACAAAAGAGTTTGTTTGATCTCTAGTATAGAGTCTTCTGGTATAGGGGGCATTCCAGTTTCTTCGAATGTTCCCCCTCCAAGTTCTAAGAGTGTTTCCTTTGATTGGGATAGTCTTGTTGAGCCTCGTCTTCCTTCCGCTGCACCTTTCCAAATAAAGGTCAGGGTTAATTCCACAAATGTCTATCGATGTATGGTGGATGAAGGATCCTCTACAAGTATTATATCCTCTTTGACTTGGAAAGCTTTGGGTTCCCCAAAGTTGTTGACAGCTTAGAGTCAGTTGTTAGCCTATGATAGAAGGCCTGGTGAATCTATGGGTGTTCTTCCTCAATTGCATATCACTTTAGGTGGGAAGACTGTCTTAATCGATATGATGGTGGTTGATAGCCCTTTAGACTTTAATATGCTACTTGGGCGTGATTATGTCTATGCTATGAATGCTGTGGTGTCTTCACTCTTTCGAGTAATGTGCTTTCCTCATAAAGGGAATATTGTCACTATTGATCAGCTTGCATCTGATAATCACCACCCTAATTCGACTTTATTGCAGAATGCCCCTTGGTTTGTTCCAAGTGTTCAAGTAGACTCTACCCTGCCACGGGTCAATTATGTGGCATTGAATCTTCAATGTTCAATCGCTTCTAAGAAGGATCCTTTGACTTATTATTCTCCTTCTTGGGACTTGGTCCTGGCAGTTGACCGAGAGATTCTTCCTATAGGGACATGGGACCCTTTAATTCCCTCTTTTGATCCTTGTAGTTCTCATGATTTCTCAGATCTTGCTTTGCCTTCACAGGAGGAACTCTTTGAAGCCATGAGTTATGACTACCAAAGGAGCCCTTGGCCTGAGCCCTGCAAGGGGTTTGTTCAGCAGAACCATTATGCGTAAACCGCAAGGCTGCATGGTTCCCTGTACCATATTGTATATATGAGGTACGCATTTTCAAGTTTTGTATCCTATAACACAAAGATTTTATATGGAGTTTATATGTGGGATGTATTAACTTCGTGTCTAGTGTTCCTATTTATGTTTACAGAACTTGAAAGATTTCTCCTTTGGAAGTTTATGGTTGGTCCATTCTGACAGGTATTGGTTCTCGAAACTGGCATATAGGTTAGGTTTTTCCACCTGCATTGTGCATTTATCAGTTTCCTTTCCCATTTTGCCTTAAGATCGACCCCGCCAAGTTATGGTGCGGAACCTTCTCATTGCTTAGAAGTATCATGACTTGTGTGGTAGAGCCTACCTTATCATGGGTGCCCTAGTTAGTACCTTATTGTCGCTTGGCACTCATGCAGATTTTTGTCCTTAGGTTTAGGAGTCCTCTGTAGTCCCGCCATGACTTATGCGTTGAAGACTCATTCCTCTTTGCTTCTTCGCTTCGTTCTGGCCTTATACCCTAGAGGCTCCTATGTGTGTCAAGTTGTACTTCTACATTGCATGTTGACCATTTGCACCTTTTGGACTAGAGTCGGCTTCACTTCGACTCGTGTTTAAGCTAACTTTTGACCATGACATCTGCAAAATCAACCTTGCATACCTTTAACTTCTGCAACTTGACATACCCTGATCCGTGGAAGGAACATACCTCTGAGTGTCACTGACCAGTTTTCACCTCCCTGCATTGAGCATAGGAACGTTCCTTTCCCAGGAACTAGATCATCTGTTTCACCGACACTCGTTCTTTCCACTGTACCATAGCATTCTTTTAATCTTTTTCCGGCTTATCAGAAAAAGACAAAAAAATTAAATATTCCAAAAAAGAGCGGGAACAGGGACATTATTTCCATTTATTGTTGGCAGCTAGAGTCAGTCGTGTCCCCCTTGAACAAAGCACTCAAAACAAAGTCTCCTTCGCATGGGTGGGATTTAGTTTGACTTAGGTACGCCATAACCTTGTTATTGAGTCAGTTCTCCCTCGATTGGTTATCTCTTCCAATCATATGGAGGGTTCGTTCATGCCTCCTGCATGGCGAACTTATATAGAGTCATCATATGCTGCCACATAGTCACATTGAGTCGTGCTTTTGTTCAAGGGAAGTTAGCCTAAGTCGGCCTCTCTGCGGTGTCTCTTGACTCATTTTTCAGTCGGCCATCCCTGGTTGTCAGTATCATGTCTATCATCACATCAGCTATATTGGTCCTTTACTCGTGCCGGTTTGAGAAGGTCCCCATTGACTTCTTGCTGGCGGGTCTTGTCCTTATCGACGACGACACCTTGCTCTGAGGACAGGCCTAGAGCCGCACCCTGGCCCTATTTTCATTATTGATAGGTCACCTTGTGCTCAGCATCGATCAGTATCATGGGTCTTTGACTGAGTGGTTTCCCTTGTGTTCGACATCAGCATACATTATCACACATTGGGATTCGTGCAGTACCTTGGTTTCCATTTGACCCTATTGGTGGATACCTCGCCTCTGTGTCAACTTTCGTTATTGGTTGGTTCAGAGGGTTTCTGCCGTGTGCTAGCCACATCTTGTGTACGCCGGAAACGTACTTCGGTTGGGTTACTACATCTTTTTCGTCCGATTCCTTCCACATTATTGGCCTACGGGTTACACTCGCGCTAGATTGATGGAGGATGCCTTAATGCCTTCCTTCTAGCGGATCTTTCCCTATCGACTCCGACTCATTGCTCTCGGGCAAAGATCTAGAGTCCATTTGGCAGTACCTTGGGGTTTGCAGTCATTAGTGGCAGATTCCTCGCTATCGACAGTGGGAAACCATCATTGTCTCCTGATCGATAGATTCTTACAGGTGTTCGACTTCAGCTCATCTATTCACACTTGTTAGATTGTACTAGGTACCTTGACGCTCATTATCATTATCGGTGAGTAGTCTCGCATTTGTTAACGGTATACATCAATGACCGATAATCAAACAATTTCTCACATGGTCGACTTTAGATCATTTATTCCCATGGTGTAGAAATGTACCACGGCGGTCGGTGAAGACCTCAGGTTGTATCAGCATTCATTGGTTCACTTGACAGTTGCTCCTGTTGCTGCTAGTTGATACCACTCCACCTTATATGTTGCAGTCAGTCATGGCGACATTTTATATGCTGGCACCTGAGTTTGCAGTGTAGTACCATCCTATTCCATCATGTTCAGTTGGTACCTTTTGGGATCAATCTTTGATTTCAGTGATCCGTTGCATCTTTCAGCATCATTGACAGTTTTATATGTGATAGTCAGACATGTACTTGCTCCTTATGATCAGATGATCCATTATGTATCTTCCAGTCATTTATACTTGTATACCTAGAGGATCCGCTTGTACTTGATATGCGGACATGCTTTACTTTTTCTGAGCATGGGTATGCCCGCCTCAGACAGTGTTTCTTTCTGATCTCCTTTTGGTGGCTTGGCAGGCTGAATTCTGGTGAAGTCCTCCTCGGTTTTTCGGCAGAGTTCCTTTCCATATACTTACATAATATATTTCGGCCATCATGTTCCCCTTCTGACCTCATACATTAGGGGGCATCTGTTATAGCTCCAAATCTCACTCTTATGGTTTGTGATGCTGCACTCATGGCCTAGGGCAACCCCTCCTTCCAGACCTGGTCCTAAAATTTAAAAAACAGTGTTTTATTCCCTATACGCGACATTGCCCTGAGTTAAACGCGTGTACACGCGGGTCTGTGTATACCCAACTTGCGTGTATGTATTAAAACACTTAAAAAATATATATAATTCCTTATTTTCGGGCAGAGATCGCGGGTTTTACCTGCTGATCACCTGTTAGTGCCCGTGGCCCAACTGTTCCCAACCAACTCCTAACTAAAAAACTACTTTGGAGATGGTTTAAAAAGACATCAAAGGGAAGGCCTAAGGGAGAGAGAAAAGAGAGCAAGATTATTATGCTGAGATTTTTCCCCTTAGACCAGGTCTGAAGTCCTTGGTGCTTTCTACACTTCCCCCATTTTGCATAGGAAACCCTTGTTTCCATGTGTATTGGTGATCATTCATCCTTTATGTCATCATCGAGTAAGACTTGGAAGGAGCTCTTGTTGGAGGCTTGAGGCTGGAACGAATCCGGGAGGAAGCTTTGCTTGGAGCCCGCTGAAGGTGTTTCAGGTGATATCTTTCCGTTATATGTACTTTATTTTCCTTTATATAAAAGAAACACGTCTTTGTTCCCGAAACAATCTTTCTTTATGCTTATGAGATTCTTGTTTTGAATTCTTATGCAAGTGGTTACTTAAAGATTTTTATAACTAACTTTGTAGCATGAAGATGGTTCATATATAAGTATTTGTCCAGGTACTGTTGTGTTCTTTGATTTATTTGTTTTACAGGTCAAAGAAGAAGAAGGGAACTCCAAGAAGGGTTTGGACCCTAAAGGCCTTCTCGAACGTAGGACCTTAGGTACATACCCTTAACATTAGAATTTGCTTAAAGTAAAGATAATGGCTGTGTGTGTTTCTTTGAATAAGCAATTTTCAGTCTGGTAGAGTCTTAACCCAAAGGACCCTAGGGGTACTTTTCCCTTCAACCAATGGACAAGATTGAATGTTATATTTTCCAAAATTATGGACATGTTGCAGCAAGTTGTATAAGTAGAATGTTCACATATTACCAACAAAGTGAGCAAAAATTTGGGAAACCAAGGAGAGGAACAATCATCAAGTATAATAATGAAATTAATAGTTTTTTTTTTTGTGTAACCTGTTTGGCCACAACATGGTTGATTGCATATCTCATGCATGTAGTATAGGCTTCAGAAACGAAACACAAAGATTTGACCCTCTTGACTCTTATCTCAGACATGCGAGGTGTTATGTTTGTGAGAATCTTCATCACATGGTGAGAGATTGAAAGTTGTTTGGTTTTTCAAGGAAATACAAGAAAAAAGAGTAACAGTTCCAGAGTGGGCCTAGTAGAAAACCAAAGAAGAATGCACATGCCAAGAAGCAACCTATCATAGTCTAGAAGAAGCATGAAATACAAGTGAAGTGTGGCATTGCTCTATGTACCTTTGATGGTGATGAAATATGGTATATAGATAGTGGTTGTTCCCATCATATGTCAGGGGACAAGAGTAGATTCCACCTCCTGCAAAAGACAAAATATGACCACTTTAATGGTTTGTAGATTTTTGTGGTGTGGTTTTTGTGATTATGGATTCAGATATTCCACAGTATTCATTTTCATGTTTTCTACATTTCAAGTCTAGAACAAGAATCATCCTCAAGACTGGCCACATTATTCTTGGAGACAATACACTTGTTAAGGTGTCGGGGAAAAGAAAAGATAATCTTAGTGATAGGAAGACTAATTCAACTAATGTCTTACTAGTTGAAGGTTTGAAGCATAATATCTTAAGCACGAGTTAGATGTTTGATGGAAGAAAGGAGGTGTTCCTCAATTCTAAAGGTTGTTGCATCCAGAAAGAAGGGTCTAAGAGAGTAATTTCCAAAGGAATTAGGACTCCAAACAATGTATACATGTTGAAGGGAAGAGTGAGAAAAATAAAGAGATCAAATAAAGTATCTTCCTCTTTAGATTTCGAATAGAAGAAGAAAATCCCCCATTCCAGTCCAAAGATATCAATTCTATTCACAAGAAGACTGTAGAAGTGCGTGTGAGGCCTGCATGGTCTCAAGGGGAGTGCATGGAAGAAACATGGTATCATGAAGACAAGTTGCAACAAAAACATGGTGTGATAGTTAGCCTACTACTATGACTTGGTCCAAAGGATTAGGAAGAAGTCAAGAAGGTATATGAGCTCAGGGGGAGTTATGCATGGTATTAGGGTTTCAAGGTTTTATGTCCTTTTCATTTTTTCTTTCACTCATTACTTTTTGTAGAAGATCCATATTGTATTCATGAGTGAAAGAGAATGTAATTTCAAACATGCATGTATTGATTTATCATTGGAAGTTTGGTTGAAAAACCCTTATACCAACTATGGATAGAGGATAATATTTTAATTCAGACATGCATAGGAGAGAGTATGCATTTTCGCATGCATATTTGTGATTCACTTATATCAGCCATGTATTCACCATTGAGTGCATGATCTAGTCTCGTACTTTGTTTCTTTTATTGTTTGGTTGTTGGTTGAGTGGTCCTATTGTCAGACATGCATTGGAGAGGTTCACAAGTCTTGGCATGCATAACACTGAGTCATTTATTCAACCATGTATGGGATGTTAGATGTGAATATTGCAACCTTGTATTACATTTGATTAGACCCATACTATCTCATGTTTATCATTTGGTATTGGTAAGTCATGGATTCTTTGGTTAGGGTTGAGTTGTCTCTTGCATGTTGCACAAGTCAAGAAGGTAGAAACAAAATGTGTTGAGAATCGACTGTGAATATTTAATTGTAGCCCCCAATACATGTTTAGTGGGAGTAAGTACATGTTTTGTGGGGAGTATGCTTAGTGAGAGAAAGCTCATGGTGTTGGCATAGTTGGTATGTTGGTTGTGGGAGGTAGCTAATTTTCCTTGATTCTAATGTTTATCTTTTAGGAGGGTTTTAGTTGATTTTGTTCATCAGAAAGCAATTAGTATCAGGAATGTTCAATTGATGTCAACATGGTGTTTCAATGAGGCTTGGATAAGCATTTTCCATTGACTTCAAAGGGGGAGAATGTGACTAGCCACTAGAAGTGAGTAAGACTAGCCAAGAGAGGAGAATGCAGATAATTTTGATGATGTGGTTGTAAATTTCCATCAATTCCAAAGGGAGAGATTGTTGGCAACATGGTGTTGGTATTGATGTTAAACATGGAATCAAACAACTTTCCATTGACATAAATAGATTGATCAACCTGTGATAGGCATAAGTATGAGTACTAATGTGTTTTGGAGTTGTACATGTGTCTAAGGAAGTGGTTCTATAGTTGGTTGTAGATATGGGCAGACAAGTTTTAAATTTACCTTATTTTACAACACTGTCATAGGCTTTCTTTGTCATCCCAACAACACTACTGCATTAATGCATTCTTCCCTTTTTGTGCCCATGGAAATATGCCTATTCTTCCCAACATATTCCCATGGCACTGCGTATAGGTGTAGAAAACAAAAATCGTAGACTTATACCACTACATTTTCCCAAGGTTTGGAAGTGATCGAAGCTTCTTGTTTTGGTATTCAAAGTATGGATTTGATTTGTTCATCAAGTCAATGGTTCGATGTCTATTGATGATGTGAACGAAATCATTGAAGTTATGGTTTCATTTGGTTACATCTTGATTTAATCCAAAGCAATAACAAAATATGATTAACAGATCAACTGGTCAAAAGCACAATGATCTGGTCCATAATGCACTCCTTGACTTGGTCCAAAGGAGTTTAATTTGATTTCTTTAAATGTGTTGTCCATATGATTGGTTTAAGTTTGGTCATGTACGCATATTGGATGGTTTGAGATAACTTTAGAATTGGTGCATCAATGTGATTAGAAGATGATAAATGTTATAGGATATATATGAAGGACCAAATGTGTGAGTATGATAGTGCACACAGATAGAGAACAATGCCAATATGCTATGAAGTGAAATCAAACTCCTAAGGTTTTCACATTTTGCATAGATCGATGAACTCTTGTGTGTTAGTGCATATATGGTGAGACATTTTTGGTCATTGAAGATATACTCAAGTGCCATGTTTGCAGTGTGATTGACGT
Source organism: Pinus tabuliformis (assembly GCA_031772625.1). Lineage (NCBI taxonomy): Eukaryota > Viridiplantae > Streptophyta > Pinopsida > Pinales > Pinaceae > Pinus > Pinus tabuliformis. Next base: position 917,605,868 of record CM062812.1, on the reverse strand, counting down.
GTAAATTATGGAGATTATTAGGTGCATTGGAAAATTGAAGAAATAATGGTTTATTCATAGTGAATTTGTATGTTGTTGCTAACCGTTTTTTGCATGGGTTAATTTTTGAGGCCACAGGGTCCATATGTATTGTTGTCTAGTATATGATTGTTATCAACCTTGTATTGTGTGTATGACTAAGTGTTGCTAATTGATTTACTACCATAAGTCTCATGTTTATCAGAGGTCCCTTGATGCCATCTGTATGGCTTTGTATCGTTCTCTTAGGTATGAGTATATATAATGATGTGTATGGCTGAGAGGTAGATTTATAGGGTTGTTGTATGTCGTTGGTTGACATGTTAGTGAGATGTCTACTAATGTCATGTCAGGAGAGTATTTGTTATGATGAATTAGAGTGTCATGCTACTATAAGGTTTAAGAAAGATTTGTGTATGAGGGCAGTTTTAATTGCATGAGCATAATTTGTACTACAGAGACATAGTTGTTTTGATGTTTTGAGTTGAGAAGTATATAGTAGGTTGAGTAAGAAAATTGTGAAACATGGCCTACAATTGTATTAAGTTGAAGTTAGTGATAGCTAGTTTGAAAATGGATAAAATGTGGTCCACAAGGATTTGAAGGTTGGGGCCTTTAGTGGGCAAGTAGTGGTGGCTTCCTTTAGGTTATGACCTGAAAAATTTAGGAGTGGTAGCTTCTCCTAGGTGGTAGTTGAGGAGATTATTGGAGGTTGGTGCCTCCAACAGGTAGTGGCTTGCTGTAGGTTGTGACCTACATAGTTGAGGGAGTGGTGGCTTCCAACAATTTTGGCCTGCATAGTTGAGGGAGCGGTGGCTTTTGTTAGGTAATGGCATGAGGCAAGTGGTTTCTCATGTGCATCACATGTCAAGGCTTTCACATTGGTTTTTCCCAATGACCAGTAAAAGAAATATTTTATTAATAAGAATAAGTAGAGAAAATAATATGGTGGTTTTTCTTCCAGAAGGGTTTCCATCTTGTATCTTGTGTCCTCATAAGTTTGTTGATGTGTTTTTGTTCATGGTACTTGTACTTGTGTTGATTTTTTCACATGCTTATGATCATGCATATGTTATCTAGTGTTTACATATACGTTGTTGCTTAACCGATGAATGGTTCAGTTAATGATTTTTTAAAAAAAAGGAAAAAAGGTGTTAAAGTGATCCATTAAGAAAAATACTGACCCACCCCTCCTCTCAATATTTTAAAGCTCCCAATAATTGGTATTGGAGCGGGTGCTTGCAGGTGCAACTTGACTTTTGGAAGGAATATTTTGTAATATTCTTCTTTTTATTTTCCCTGATGGATCATCAAGGAGTGCTTTTGATCAGTGCTACAAATTACTAGGTATGGAATAAAAAAGTTAAATTTGAGTTTTTATCTTGTGGATATAACATTTGGAAGCAAGTGTGTGAAGGTCATGGTTAAGAGTCTATATCAATGAAAGTGATGAAATAGAATGCTCAAACGAAACATGTGATATATGAAAATATCCATAATGCAGATTTTGAAAAGATAATAGGTCTAACATCTACTAAGGAAATATGGGACAAATTGTATATCTTGTATGGAGGAGACAACAAAAGCAGCCATGGAAAGAAGAAGAAGAACAAAAGGAAGAAAATGAGGAAGGCCTCACAAAAGATAGAATCTCAACCAAAATAGTCTCATCCCCCTAGTGTGAGTTTTTCATCTTGACATCAAGAAGACAAATAAAAAATGAAGGCTCAATATAACCTGGTGTGCTCTAGCAAAATAGATATGAAGGTGATAATGATCATGAGTTATTTCTTTGTTGTGTTTTAGATGGATTTTATGTTATCCATGTTGAGTTGAATAGTCAAGATGAGGATGATGTTATGCTTCTTAAGGGTGGATATGAATCGACCATCATTATAATAGACAAGCTAATTATTGAAGTAAGTAGACTAAGAAATTCATGTATAGATCAAGATTTTTTTTATAGATATATGATGAAAAGGAGTTTGATATGAAAGAAGAGATCATGAGATTGAATACCTAGTTAAAATAAGAAAAAATGATTAAGAATGTGATGACCAATCAACTAAAATAAAGGGAGGGTCAAGTTGAAAAAGTATAAGCTGAAGTGGTGTCCATGAGGAATAAGCTAGAATAGAAAGACAATCAACTAAAGTAGGAATATAGCACCAAGGTTTTGGATAACATCCTCGGTATCCAAATATCACCCTTCATTAGATATTGTCTTGGATTTCATAAGGGAGAGTCCAACTCATAGGCATATGAAAACAATGATGCAACACATAAGAAGCATGTAGTAGAAAATGGAACCAAGATGAGCAAAAAAAGAGAAAGGAGGAAATAAATCCAACAACAACCACAAAGAGTTCCCAAAAGAGAATCTGTGACCAGAATACCATTTGCTCCGATAGAATATTAAGGAATATCTAGAAGATTCAAAGGAGAAACCAAAACCCCTTTGCTCTTTTGATGGATGAGATTGAATGTTATGTCTTCAACAATTATGGGCATGTTGTAGCTGAATGTAGAAGCAAAATGTTCACTTCTTACCAACAAAGTGTCCAACAGTTTGGGAAACCAAGGAGAGGAATAACCTTTAGTTATACTAATGCATTTACTATTTTTTTCATGTAGCTAGTTTTTCCACAAGGTGATTGATTGCACATCTCATGCATGGAGTAGAGGCCTCAGAAATGCAAGGAAGAGATCTAAAATTATTTCCTCATATCTTGAACATGTGAGATGTTATGTTTGTGACAATCATGGTCACATGGTGAGAGATTGCAAGTTGTTCAATTTTTTTAGGTAAAAACAAGAAAAATGGGTGGAATATCCAGAGTAGGCCTAGCATAAAATCAAATAAGAATACACTTTCCGAGAAGCAACCTACCAAAGTGTCGAAGATGAAGGAGGACATCTCCCTTCTTCTTCATCGGACATCTCGACGAAAAATGACCCAGTTCGGCCATAATTGAAACACTTGACTTTACTCAAGTCCTCCTTTTTATTACCCTTCAATCATGTTGTAAGTTCCATGTCATCATCGAAAGACTTCTTCTTTGGATGAAGATCCTCATCTTGAAAATCTTCCAAAATGAAGTCATCCCACATCCTATCCCAGTCTGGAAGCCTCTCCCTAGAAACAATTCCTTTAATGAAGGGCTTCCATTCCTCAATGAACCCTTTCAAGAAAAACCTTACCATATATCCATTTGAGATAGTCACACTGATGACAACAAGCTCATCTTTGACCTAAGACAATCTTGTTAAATACAAGGTCACACTTTGACTCTTTTTCATCTTGGTGGACTTCAACTGATCCTAAGATACCAGTACCCAGCTCTCGTTCTTATTCTGGGACAAATTTTGAAAATCCATCCACATCTCATCTGCATTCTTCTTCCCAGAAAAATGAGGTAGTAGGGAATCCTTCACACCATCTAGGATGATCAATATTGATCTCACATACAAATCTTCATATATTTATAACTCCTTAGGGCCGATTGGTTTCTTGATCTCTTCCTCACTGAACTCCCAAATCTTGTTGACCTACAAGACCAACTTGATCCTTTCCTCCCAAGGAGTATAGTTGGAAAAACCATCCAACCTATCCTCATATTGAAAACCTTCCCGCAACTTCAACATTGTATTGAGCCCTTCACTTACAATGTGACCAACTCCCTCTCACGTTGTACTTCACTGTGCACAACGCTTATTTACTGACTTCCAAAGTAGCTAAGACACGCTCTAATACCATGTTGAATTTCCATGACCTTGATTCTAGGTTAGAGTCTTAAAATAACTAACTTTACGAAACCAATAATCTGAAAAAGAATTACTTTTTACAGTGAAAGATATGAAGCAGTAAATCACATGTACATAAGTATACACAAACTTTAACAAATATTGTACAGTAATGAACAACCCAATCTTCATTATATTAAAGCAAATTTGAATAATACAGTAGTCTATTGTATACAAGATACAATGACAAACTTCGTTGTAAATTTTATGTCGTATCTTGTCCTGTCGGCCCTTCACTCCTGTACTTGTCACTAGTTGTCCCATAGTCCTTCAAAGGACAACACATCGAGACTCCAAGAGGGTTGCCACCTAACACTATTGCAAGTCACTTCTGTAGCATGTACACAAGCTAATCTAATCTTCTCTCTAGGTAGGCCTAATTCCCGAGCTACAAAATTCTAGGCTAGTAGTCACCTTTTACCATCAAGGTACTCCACTCCAACACCAAAATTCACCCAATATTAAGCTCCTCTTCGTCAATTCAAGATAACTTGTCTAGGGCTACTTTGGGCTATCAACATTCTTCCTCCACTAGATCAATGATGCCCAATCCTTAACTTTAGAATTTGCTCCTAATTAAAGTCTTCCCAACACCCAAGTCAACTCCATTACACAACTTTCACAAGCTTCAATACTGATCCAAATCGAGTCAACAAATTCTGACCCAACACATACCAAACATTGTTGTTTTGACTTGTTGCAATGCTGCAATTCTAGGACTGGTTAGGGACCTGACCACATTCCTTAACCACCCAACAAACTAGCCCAGAATTGAATGTTTATGCTTCGACTATCCCCCAATAGTAGGCTTACCTTCACGCTGCTCCTTTAGAGAAGTTTCAAGCCCAATACATAAACATTCCTCCCTAAGACAACTGCGGCAACCTACAAGACCCTATTTAGGATAGTGATAGTCTCTTAGGAGGAATGTCCACCCTCTAGAAAGTCTCCAAATAGCCTCTCTATCCCCACCTTGGTTGCGACCTACAAGAACAGAGCCTCGACCCTCCCAACAACAATTTTGTCCTCAAAATGGACTCCTGAAATAACCCATAAACCCTTATTGTTCCTTCCTTCTCTTGCTGCAACTAGGGCACAAAAGTACCCTTCTCCAGTGAGTCCTTCTCTAACGTATGCATTGCACTTGATGGATGCTTAAATTCCTCCTCTCCACCTTCTATTTATACAATAAATGAAGGGCTTTATGAATTGATGAAGAGACATGTCTATTGGACGAATTCCTCAAGCCTACATGACTTTAACTATCTAAACATTAATTGTCAACTTCAAATTTTCATAACTTCATTTTCTAGAGCTTCGATATTGATATTTGGAGAATTGTAATCAACATGCCAAGCTCTATCATATCAAATTTTCTCATTCTAAAATAATTCATGGTTTTGGCCGAAATTCTGATGAGTGGAAAACCCCAACCTCGGGTTCAAAGCCCACAAGTTACCCTTGTGGTTCTTTTCCCTCTAAACCTTGAACCATAGGGCTTGGAGTACCTCCCAAGCTACACAAATCAACACTCCCTCTTACCAAGGGAGGTACTTCCAAGTATAGGAAGTAACTCATCATTATCGTCGCTACTCGAAACACTCACCTAACTCCTAATGCTCACAATCGCAACAATCCATGTTCTATGAACTACGCCTCTCTCGGAAGTGTCATTGTCACAGTTGGAAGCACCCTACTTCTTCTTCTTTTCCTATAACATATTCCACTCTCTCCATCATTCCTTCTTGGCAGTTTTAGGAGAACCCTTTCTCCCCACTGACCACGCACTCTTCTTGGACTACAAAGTCTCCCTTTGACTATGAAAACTCCCTCTCGAACTTGACTCCCTTTGAGTCTCTTGAATTTGGACTTTCTTGGGAATATGAAACTTCTTCTCGAGAACCTGTACCTACTCCATTGAAGTTTGTACCTACACATGCACCTAATCCTTCTTCTTTGGAACTTGCATATTCTCCACTTTCTTCTCATGATGCATAGGCTTTCATGCTAGCCTATATAGATCATGCTCTCTAACTCCGAGTACAATCCCATCAGACTTAGATCCTCTGGGCCTGAGTCTTTCCTTCCCATCCTAGAACAAGACCTCAAACCCCTTCCTCTCAATCATTGAGATAGAAATCACACTATATCTGAGTCCCGGTACGAATAGTACATCCTAGTCCTACATCAAACATCTTGCTTCCATCCTTAATGGCACAGTACCCAATCCTTTCATCTCCAACTGACTCTTGTCACTGAACACCAAGTGCAACTTTGAGTCCCATTTAGCTAGAGTCTCAAAAACCTCTTGTGACCCTACCATATACTTTGTCGCACCATTAACCATGTACTATCCATCCTCATTGATAGTACCCTATGAGAAATGAGAGATCATAGAAAATTCCTCCTCCTCCAATTTCCTGGTGAGATCATCTATCTCAGCAGAAGTGGCAACACTGGCGACCACTTTCCTTTCTTCTCCTCATCATCTCCCTTCTTCTTCATAAGACATCTCAACGAAAAATTACCCATCTTGCCATAATTGAAACACCTAACTTTAATCAATTCCTTATTTTTCTTACCCTTCATTCGTATTGCAAGTGCCACATCGTCAACAAAAGAATTCTTCTTTGGATGAAGATCCTTATCTCGAAACTCTTCCTGAATGAAGTCATCCCACAACCTATCCTAGTCTAGAAGTTTCTCCTTAGCAACAATTCCTTTAGTGAATGGAATCCATTCCTCGGTGAACCATTTCAAGGTAATCCTTACCATATCTCCATTTGATATAGTCACACCAATGGCACCAAGCTCATATTTGACCCGAGACAATCTCATCATATATGAGGTCACACTTTCACCCTTTATCATCTTTGTGGACTTTAACTTATCCTCTAATATTAGTACTAGGTTCTCATTCTTATTCTAGAAAAAATTCTGAAGAGCCATCCACATCTCATGTGCATTGTTATTCCTAGACAAATGAGGTATTAGGGAATCCTTCACACGATCTAGGATGATTAATATTTTCCTCACATCTAAATATTCATATATTTCTTGCTCCTTAGGGTTTGTTGGCTTCTTGATCTCTTTCTCGGCGAACTCCCATACCTTGTTAACCTGCAAGGCCAACATGATCCTTTCCTTCCAAGGTATATAGTTGGACAACCCCTCCAACTTGTCCTCATACTGGAGACCTTCCTACAACTTTGACATTGTAGTGAGCCCTTCACTTACAATGTGACCAACTCCCTCTCACCTTGTAGTTTGCTTCACACAACTCTGATAAGCTGACTTCCAAAGTAGCTCAAAGATGCTCTAATACCATTTTGAATTTCCATGATCTTGGGTCTAGTTTAGAGCCTTAAAATCACTTATGCTACGAAACCAAGAATATCAACAAGAACTACTTTTTACAATGGAAAATCTATAGCAATAAATCACATGTACACAAGTATACACAATTTTTAACAAATATTGTACAATAATGTACATGCCAATCTTCGTTATATTAAACCAAATATGAATAATACAATAGTCTATGGTATACAAGATACAATGGCAAACTTCGTTGCAACTTCTATGTCATATCTTGTCTTGTCGGTCCTTCACTCCCATACTGCTCACTAGATGTCGCTTAGTCCTTCAAAGGACAACACATCGAGACTCCAAGAGGGTTGCCACCTAACACTGCTACAAGTCACTTCTGTAGCATGTACATGGGCTGATCCAATATACTCTTTGGGTAGGCCCAATTCCTGAGATCCAAACTGCTAGGTTAGCAGTCACCTTCGTCCATCAAGGTACTGCACTTTGGCACCAAACTTCATCCAATCTCCAGCTCATCTTTTTCACTTCAAGATATCTCATCTAGGGCTACTTTGGATATCAACGTGATGCCCTCCACTAGACCAATGATTCCTAATCATTCAATGTAGAATTTCCTCCCAATTGAAGTATTCCAAACACCCAAGTCAACTCTAATACATGTCTTCCACAAGCTGCAATAACGATCCAAATCTGGTAAAAAAACTGTGACCCAATACATACCAAATGCTACTGTTATGACTTACTGCAATGCAATTCTTAGTCTGGTTGGGGAAATGGCCATAGTTCCTTACCACCCAACAAACTAGCCTAGAATTTCTTATTATTGTTGTGACTGTCCTCCAATAGTAGACTTCCCTTCACGCTACTCCTTTATGGAAATTTCAAGCCCAATACATAGAAATACCTCCCTAAGACAACTGTGGCAACCTACATGACCCTAGCTAGGCCTACAACATCATATTAGGAGGACTGTCCACCCTCCAGCCAACCTCCAAACTGCGTCAATGTCCCTGCCTTGTCTATGGCCTACAAGAACAGGGCATCGGCCCTCCCGACAACAATTTGATCCTCAAAACCGACTCCTAAAACAACCCATAAACCCTCGATTCTCCTTCCTTCTCTTGTCGTGGCTATGACAAAGAAATATGCTTCTCCAATGAGTCCTTCTCTAAGGTATGTATTGAACTTGATGGATGCTTAAATGCCTCCTCTCCACCTTTTATTTATACACTAAATGAAGGTTTCCACAAATTGATGAAGAGACATGTCTATTGGATGAATTCCTCAGGCCTACATGACTTTGACTGTCCAAACATTAACTGTCAACTTCAAAAATTCATAACTTCCTTTCTAGAGCTCCAATTTGAGTGATCTTTGTAGTGTTGGAATTGGCACGTGAAGCTATATCACCTCAAATTTTCTCATGCTCAAATTCTTCATGGTTTTGGCCCAAATCTTGATGGATGGAAAACCCAAACCTTGAGTTCCATGACCACAAGTGACCCTTGTGGTGCTTTACCCTCGAAACCCCAAACCCTAGGGCATAGAATACCTCCCAAGTTACACAAATCAACACTTACATCAAGTGCGAAACTTGAGATACACTGCGACTCAAGTGATGACATTAGTGAAACAATGCTCAAGACTCAAGGGATGTGTTTAATGCATGTCTTTATGATGGATAGAACATAGTAGTATAGGAGAATGCATTAAGACTTCCCTTCAAGAATTTACAAATGACTCCCTTTGACTAGATGTGACACTTCCCTTACCACAAAACGAAACTTAAGAAATATAAGAGAAAAGCATAAATAACACTTGCAAAAGATTAAAAAAAGTGAAAGAGACACATTCTAGAGTAAATATAACATGAAAAAAACACTTTTTAAAGTGAAAGAAATCAAAAACGAAAGTAACGTATGTGAAAGAGACACTTGTGAAAACAAAAGTGCACCAAAGTGACTATTAAGAAAAATCTTTGAAATAGAGGTATAATTGAAATCAAAGTAAGGGATACTATCAATGGAGAGTGCACACTGACTGTCAAAATGTTTTGCGTAGTACAATTTTCTTATGGATTGCAAAATTACTATTAGTATTGATTGCGTAAACCTTACCTTCAAGAGTTGCGCAATTCCTATCTAAGTTTTCATAGAAAGATGTTTGTTTTTGAATTCATCGAAGAAAAAAAAATTGTGGGCTAGTGACTTTTACACCTAGAAGACTTAATACTTTGCAAAACATTAGACAACCATGAATTGACCATGGAATTATGGATTGCAAGATCCTTATTAGGCTCCAAAATTCAAGTGTAAGCATAATTTTGTAGAGTGTTTGTCGCAATGATAACACTTGGTGACACACTCGAAGAACTCAAACTTTTCTTTTTTGGTTTGATCCTTAAGTGAAAGGCCTCAATCTTTTAGGAAATATTGATTTTCCATATGGACCACCCTACATTTTCTACTAGTCTTGGTTAAAGATATAGCCCCCTTTATTCTTTGCTCAAGTTAAAACACATCAACATAAAACTAGTCATAAATATGGGAAAAGGATAAATAGGTATACCAATCATTTTAATCACATTCCCAGTGTTTCTCTGCTTCTAGTGAGCCTATTCAGTACTCCAATTGAGTCACCTCAAGGAAACACATGCATCACTTCACTGCCAACAGGCCAGGATAGTACCCCAATGATGTTATTTGTAGCACCTCGTTGTGTAGGAATCCTTTCTCTTCTTCACTCTTATTTTATTTTCTTAAAGATATGCTTGAAGCACTTATTTAAAATTTATAGCATGGGTGGAAGAGGGATCCAAAATTATTGAGAGTAGGAGAGTTTGTTCCTTGTTTAAGGGATATTAAAGATAAATGAAGTTAATATGATTGTTTTAAAGAGTTCTCCTTTCCCTTCTCTACTTGGTTGAGTCAACATATCAAAACACCATTCAATACAAGGATAATCCAAAATGATATAAGATTCATAGTTCGACCAAAGGCTTTCCACTCTAAATGAATCATATTTTCTATTCACACATCATTGAATTTAAAAGATATATAAACTCAAATAGAGAAGAGGGTAGTGGATTAGCCAAAAGTTGCTTGTCATTACAATTTCCCTTTTCAAAATTTCCCACAGTTTGTTTTGAGCCAAACAGGAGTATTTTTCATGCAAAGTCTTATTAAAGAAAAAAGAAGAAGTAAGTATGTGATAAAACATGGAAACAAAACCAAAAGGAGGACTAAAATGAAAGCAAGATGTGAGAAAAAAATAAGAAAACCATGGAAAGACTAATGGAGAGAAAGTATAGTTTGTGTGTAAGGGAAAACTAGAATGCAACTAGACCTACTACTAATCTAACTAGCTAGAAAGTCAAGGTTAAGTGTAATTAAATTTCCAATGTAACCACCGTAACTTCTCTCGACCTATAAAAAAAAAGATGTGAGAAATTAAAAACCATATAGATCAATGTGAAAAATTAAAGGTAACAAACTGAAAATATTGCACAATGAATTGAAGGCCTTGCTTATGAACAAAAAGATGTACCATAATAACTAACTTTAACCAGTCTTGAGCTTTAACTTGTTTATTGAAATGAAAGTCATACAAACCTTTAATGTTTTTCATGAATGTACTTTCATCCGTGTTTTCAATTTTTGCAAACTTCAAGAAAGATCACAACTTATTATTTGTGACGGTGCTTGCTAGGTAAAATTTCCCAAACCATTCAACATTTGGATCTTGATATTCAAAATAACCAATTTGAAAACCCCGAGACTCATGAGAAAATTAATTTTCAATTAATGCATTGGAATCACAAAGAGAATCTAGTAAGGGGAATCAAATATGATCTTGTTCAGAATCCTTGTCAGGATGGTGAGAACCTGACATAACGATTAGCTCACATTGAAGCACCTCAACTATTTGACAAGCATCTGAATAGTGAAATGATAAATCATAGAAATCAATAGACTTAACAATATCAACCAATGTAAAACAACTATCATTAGGCACATTGATGGGAAGGTGATACATTGAAAGATTATTGTCAAATTGGTATTACGATCAAATTAGTTGATTAACATATAAGGTTCTCGATTCTCTATTGGTTCAGCTTTGTATCTGATTAGACACCCTTCCAACAATATGAAAGCTTAAGGTATTAAATACAATTACTAGCATTATAAATCTAGGAAAGCAATTAAGATACGAGATTATCAAAAGATTAGAAGCATATTTCAAATCAAGCCTAATATCTATATTAACACATGGGTTTTGGTCTGTTGAATGACTCAAGCGTTCTCTATCACTTGAGAAGAGATATTTTTTGAAAAAGATAATTAACCTCATGACGTACACAAAAGGGATAAGAAGGTAATTGATCTTGGGAGAGTTTGATAGGGAGGAATGTTACAACCAATGATGATCTTTCTCTTTATGATTAGGATGACAGGCTTTGAAACTTTGTGTATTCGTATAAGATGTGCTCCCTGATCCTAAGTGAGATGTAAGGGATTCACATGATGAATAATTAACCAAATAAGAATCTTCCAATTGATTAATAACTATATCTTGAGGATTTAGAGAATTAACTTGAAAATGTTAAAATTACTTCAAGAATGAGCTCACTCCCAGTGGATGAATGTTAAGGGAATATTTATGTGAGAAAATATAGATCCAAGTTAGTTCATAGATCTCAACAGGATTGTGAGAACCTAACAAAACCATCAGCAGGGGCTGAAGTGCCTTGACTTCCTGATATGTCTCTAAACTTTCTAATAGTGGATCATCAAATTTGGGTGGCTTAGAAAAATGAATAGGTATATATGCACCACTATAATTAGATTCATCAGAGAAAACACTATGAATGCCATTGGTTTTATCATACTTAAGATTGAATATATTAGATTCTTGATGGATAGAGAATTGAGATACGTCAATTAGAAAACTCCCTTGATCATTTATAGTTGGAACATATTCCTCATGGGTTATGAAATATTTGTAATTAAGAAAATCATAATCAATGGATTCCTCCTTTTCATATTTTTATTGTAGGACCACACCATCTTCTACCTAGTTGAAATCACGACCAACCAAATAAGGATATAGAGAATTTAGAGAAATTGTTGGTATAACAAACTTATCCAACATATATGGGTACAATGAATTGTGTGTCAAAGGTGAGGAAAGATGGATTGGCTCATGAGGAGAGATGCCATTTGTAACTGAGTCAAGCTAAATATTAATTGAATCATCATAATCTTCATCAACATAATGATCAAATAAAGGCATATCACTATGATATTTAGATTGACCTTGCTTTACTTCAACAAAAAATATTGAAGATTAAAAAAATTGATAACTTATTTCTTCAAATTTGATATCTAAAGATACATGAATCAAAGAAATTTTAGAATCATTCCAAATTGAAAGAGTATCCCATCCCATAAATGAAGATTGCAAGTTATGAGTAGCAGATTCTAAATCTATACCTCATAAATATAAGCCTTCAAAAGAGGAAAATATATTAGTCGATGTACCTAGACATCCATCACCACACGTGTTAAGGGAAGCTGGGATGTCATGGTGATGGTTTTCCAAAGTCTCAACTTGAATGAAGGGTTTGGAATCATTTGACAAGTATCAAGATTGCGAGGTCAGTGATAAGCCAAAAATGCAAGACCATTATCCTGAAAGGGGGAAGGAAGATGGAACATATCTTCACTACTTTTCTCCTCTACATGTGGAATGAAACTACCTTGTATATGATCACTGATTGGAACAAGAATTAAAACATCATTAGGAGTTGAAGAAGCTTGATCAAGAGGATCATGAAATAAGGAATCATGAGACATGGATGGTAGAGGTTGAAGGGTATCCCTTGCGAAGATCATAACTTCAATTGGATTAGATTCAAGGTTGAAGTTATTAGTGTTAAAATCATCTTGAGAGACAAAGGGATTATTCTTCAACTTAGGATATATGCAATTATTGAACCATTCCAAATTCCCCTCAATAGCCTCTAGATCATGGGAAGGGGATGGAGGTTGAATGGATGGATAAGGAATTTGATTTTTAGGTTTCCCAACTTCAACAATATCACACAGAGGTACCCAAATTAGCACCGAGAAAGGAGGAAAAGGGAAAAAAGGAATAGTAGGTTTTCTTGACGGTGCTGCACCTGCCAACATGTCAAGGGATCTCCCTGGTAAGAAGTCCCAACTAGAACTCAGACCGTTTGGAGTAAAAGTCCCAACAGTGGGTAGTAAGGTAGTGCCTTGACCGTAATAGCATGAAGAGGTAAGTATGATAACTTTTTCATAAGCAAGTGTGTGAGATTGCAGTGAGTCAAGTGAGATGCACAGGGGTTCTAACACACAGAATGGAAAACGAAGTGTGTTCCCTAGAATCATGTAATAGTACATAGCCTAAAAGGAACACATGAGCAAAATGACATCCCAGGTTGGAAGTGGAATAGTCCACAATCCAAAGTGATGGTTTAATACAAAAACCCGTCTTCAACAAGATTCATACAATTGCACACAAAATAGTTCATATACAAATGCATAAGTTAAATAACATACACTGCTAAAGTAACCAAAATAATCAAATGACAATAACAACATAAGCATGGAAACGTGCTAGCTAAGTTATATTATTAAGTGAAAGTTACATCTATACATACATCATTAACAACCACTAGCCCCAATAGTGGAACATTACAGTCAACACTGCCTGCTCCTCCAAAGAGATGTACTCACTCTATGTTGTGGAGAAGCCAAGGATCATCACAATACTCTCCAAGCCTTCTCTAAGAAATGCCTAGCCAAAAGCTTGGCTCTCAAAATTCTGTTCTATGAGTTATGAGGTTCTATTTATAACAAAGGGTGGGGTGACCCTTGACATTCCCCTTTGTGACTCTTCGACTACCCTCATGACTCTTCAACTTCTTTACAAATAACTCTTTACATTACATAGTGACTGTTCAAATTCCACTAATGACACTTGGAATTTCACTTACAACATATTTAAAAACAATATACATTTTGCACATGTACCCATGTTAGAAAAAATAGGATAGAGACAACCTAACATGAAAAAACATTATGACTCCAAATTTTGGGGAAATACCAACTCGGCGACATCCACTTGATGCTTCTCGGTCATGTACTAATGCCAAGCTTGGTACTGTGCTATGATGTCCCCAAAATTCTTGATGTTTTCTTGTTGAAAGTAGAATCTTGCCTCTATGTTATCCAAGAATATGGTCTTGGAACTTGTGTCCATATCGTCCTAAAGCATGTACAGCATGGTGTATACCATAACAGGACCACCAACATGCTTCTACATGTTTGGTGCGCTCAACTACAAGGCATCGCTAGTGGCCTCTCGCCTTAGCTACCCCATATACGTGTTGACCTCTAACCAAACTTGGTTCTTGTGCTTAGTTTTGGTGAGGGAACCTTCATCTGCTCGCTCTCTTCCACAGCTACTGGCTTTTCCAGGTCATCAACCTGTATTGGCACGTTTAGTTATGTCATTGCACCTTGCCTTTTTTCTTATTTCTGCTTCTACTTCTCTTCATATTCTTTCATCCTCAACTCCGAGCCTTCCTTCAGTTGTTGTTATTCTTGTTGTGGTCTCAATTCTACTACCTGCAATCTCTATCTTTAGGGGAATTTTGAGGTCTAAAATGGGCATCCTCAAAAAAATGTACAACCAAAATAAACTTTATAAGAACCAATAGGATTCCAGATGATGATGTCAACCATGGGGGATGATTCACCATTTTTGGAGTTAAAAAATAAAAATAAAAATAATAAAAAATAATAAAATAATAAAAATACTTTTTCAACTCGTATTTTCAACTTATCCCCCTAATTGTTTACTCAAATTACGAGTGAGAGCACTCCTTGGATGAAAAATTTATTTCCTCATCCAAGGAGTGCCCATCTTCCATACTTTCAATGGACCCTGCTACATGAAATATGAGAAATACATGAAAAAACATGATTGCAATCACATTTTTAATGTATTTCTCATTTTTCGTGTAGCATGATCCATTGAAAGTATGCAACATGGGTACTCCTTGGATGAGGAATAAAGTTCTACATGTAATGAGTGTTTCCGCTTGAAATTTGAGTAAACCCATAGGGAGTTAAGTTGAAAAAATAGTTTTTTATTTTTTCCCTCTAAATTTTGATGATGTAATATAATATTATTTTATTATTTCCCCTATTATCTTATAATTTCCTTAGGAGGCCCATTTTAGACCTCAAAATTCCCCTAATGTTTTCTCTCTTCCTCTGTTATGTTGTCCATGTCCTTTGCTTCCTTTTTATTCTTCTATCAAAGCTTCTTGCATGAAGCTTGAATTTGCTTTCACTCTGGAGCTTTATTCTCCCTTTATTATATCAACAATTTCCTCTTTCACTTATCCTGTACTAGCTTATTTCCTTTTGCCATTGCTACTAGTTTTTCTTCCATGTTAGTGTTGATTCCTTTTTTGTAAATAATTGGGCATCTGCATATATTGGCAAGTAAACTGGTGCTTGATCAAGTACTTCCGCAATACCACTTTCAGTGGTCACTCTTGAAACAACTATATTTGGTGCCATGGTGCAATTTCTGCTGGAGAGAATTACTTCATGAGTGTGGTACTTGTGGGATAGAACGAACACTCATGGAGAGAAAACATTAGCTCTTACAAATTTAATTTCACAGCATGTTCAAGCAGTAACCAAGGCATCTAATGAGAGGAATTGCACAATTTTGATTGTTAGGGGTGATTGACTAACTGTGGTAACAACGCACTGTGTAGTCCTAGCAGTTAGTGAGGACGCTTGATGAATGGAACTGCACTATGCGTAGTTCAGTCTGGGTCACGACCTAGGAGAGACGGTGCATTGTGAAGTCTTAGTGACTGAGATGGGAGACTCGTTCTTGGAACTATGTAGTGTGCAATTGGAGCCAACCTAGGGCAACCTCTGCCCAATTCCATAAGCCAAGGCAGAGGCCTTGAGCTACCATATTGTGTAGTACATGTAAGTGAATCTTAAATCCGAGCAAGGGGAGCCCAGATCTGCCTAAGAGGAGTGTGCAAACAAGATATCTAAAGGATGAAGTAAGGATGAGTGCATATTTGACTAAGTGTAGAGTCATCGCAACGATGACTGCTTGTACAAAATGGGAAAACCATGCGACACTTGAAAAAGGAAATATATAACTTGAAACAACACTTATACAAGTTAAAACAATTCAAAATGCCAACGTTTGTTCAACAAAACAAGTGAAACAACACTCTCACAACCTAAACAAACAAAAGCAACAAAAAAAGCAGAAAAAGGAAATAAAAGCAAAACTCACCCTGAAAAGTGATGACAATGCTCTCAAGGCTCCTTGATCTGCTACGTAAGCTAGAGCTTGATGATCTAATGTATAAGTGAGCTCTAGAGGCTTCCACTACATAGATTTGAACAAAATGGAGTTCATGACATGTATGCTTGAGATCAAGGACAACAATGGCACTTGGTAGAAACTTCTGAAGATGGTAATGTGTCACCTTCGGGAAACTAATAATAGATCCCTACTTCCTAAGGATTATTTTCCTCTTAACTTCTTTATTTTTTGGAAAACTACCATGCACTACCTAGAAATATTGTGCAGTTCTGGGAAGGAATGGGTAACTCTCTGGTTCATGCATTGAGAAGTATTCTGAGCATAATAAGTACTGTGAAATTTTTGGGTTGAGTAGATCTAGGTCGCCTCTAAGGATCTGCACATATTTCCAGCTGAAGGCAAGCTGTTAGCTCACTCTATGTAATTATGGAGCTAAAGGCTCACTTGCTGGCTTGGATTGATCTACACATTTTCCTAGCTGAAGACAAGCTATCAACTAGGTCTGTGCAATTCTGGAGCCGAAGCTCACTGTTGGGTTGCAATGCATATTTCCTGAGAGCAAGGTTGGTTTCCTCAAGGATTGCGCAGATCATCAAGGTAGTACTAGAACTGGTTTCAAACCAAGCGAAGAGGTTAGCATGTGGTTAGACAATAAAGCAAGTAAGAAAACACAAGATGTAAAGCAAAAGATAAACTCAAATGAAAGAACAAGTACCTGGGTCAATTCAAGACAAGTTGCTAAGATTTTAGTAGGGAGGCTCCAAAATGAAGCAAAGGAAAACTTTTGGAGGGTGGTTGTAGCCACTACAACATTGGCAACACACTGGTAGAATTCTAGCTCTCTGTATGGACCTTGTCTCGTGTAAAGCGAGTTTATCTCTTTCATAATTATTGTTTGATTCTTTTATCACCATGGTTCCTTCACTAGCTTGAGTTAAAGATATAGTCCTTACCATTCTCTTGATCAATCAGCACACATACCAAGCCAAGTCAACTGAGTTGTTTCAATTGGGGATGAGGAGTATATTGATGCACAAGTAATATTGACTATCAGAGTCTTAGTTTCATCTCTGATGTTGCTCTGTTTCCAATAGGCCTCGACAGTAACCCAACGGAGTCACTTCAGGAACACAAGCATCTCTCCACTTCCAATGATCCTGTATAGTACCTCGACAGAGTTATTTAGTTCACCTCCTTGGGCAGGAATCCTTTCTCTTCTTTTGCCTTTTTTTTTTTCATTTTTCAAATAACTATGCATAGGCACTTATTTATTTCATGAGGTGGAAGAAAAATCCTGACTTATTGAGAGCAGAAGAGGTTTTACCTTCAGAGAAGGATGTTATATATACCTTTGACATACTTGTTAAGTTTTTCTCCCTCCCCTTACTCTACTTGACTGAGTTGACAAACATTAACCTAAAATAGAAAATTGATTAGAGTAGGTGGTCCTAGTTAAGAGTGCAAGAGTTGTGTTTTCACCAAGACTCACTTTGAAAGGAACATATTTTCCATCAGGGTATCATTGACTAAAATAATTCAAGATATTCATAAGTAGAAGGAATAGACAAATAACCAAATGTTGATAATTGTACAAGTCCTTGTATTTCACCCTGCTTGTCTCAAGAGCCAAACACGTTTTCATGGGAAGTTAATCCTACATTTGCATAAACAAACAAACAAGAAAAGGACAAAAGTAAAATGAAAGAAAAACGTGTAAGCAAAAAAAAAAACATGAAAGAAAACGAAAATTTCAAAGCAAACACTCCTACTTGTAAGTTAACCAGTGCATGGGCCTTCTCACGTGAAGTGATATTTCCATTGTAGCCATTGACACATTGGTTGGCCCATGTAGGTGAAGGTATGGTTGACAAGAAATATATTCAGGTAAAATAGCAAGCAAGAAAGATATAGGAATGAAAACCAACAGACTCAAAGTTTAAATGCATCCACAGAAAAGAAAAGAGTAAAAGTGCATGAGAGACACTATGTAGACGTACCATGGTGTGGCATCGCATTGTGTGCAGATGACAAACATGTACACCCTTTTGATCTTGAAAAATGAGAAATCATGTAAGAAGAAAACTTTCACTTCACAACATGACTTACTAAATATGACTCCTCTAATTCATGAGAGATAGGATCGTGTGATTCTGGTGAAGGATGTGAAAACTATAGATAAGATTGATTTCAATGAAAACATGAGAGTGATGAGGAGCTTGGGGTGTTTCAACAAATTTCTTATATGGAGTGAAACTTACCTCAAGACAACGAGAACTTGACATAACTATCAGCTTAGGTTGAAGTGCCTCGATAGCTTGAGGGGTTTCCACTTCATCAGAAGATAGATCATCAAGGACTGGTGGATTAGAAAGATCAATAGAAAGTGAATTTGAATCATGATCAAATGAGTGAGTGAACAGATCACAACAGCCACAATCAGAAAAATAAATATGTACATCAAAATCCTCATGGTCTGATGAATCATCCAGAGGGGTTCATGAGAAACATACATTTTCACCCTATGAACTTCCAAAAATAAAAGATGGCAGGTTGGGTGGATTCAGAAAGAAATATTGGTCCTCTTTGTAATCAAATGACAGACTGACATCCTGTGTGTTCTGTGAATTATCAGAAATAGAATGATCCAGGGATGAGTTTTTACAAGACAAACCATAAATGGAAGAATCATAAAAGATGTCAGGATAAGGTGGATGAGGTGTGGATAGAAGGAGGTCATCCTTCACCACAGGTTCTTCAGATTCCCACACATACTCATCAAAAATGACAGTGCAGGTTGGTTTCTCAACACCAACTTCGTCGACAACTTCATCCTCGAGAACAAAAGATGTGGAGTCTAGAATGGTTGAACACAACACATTACAATTCGGAGGATCAAAGGAATCAGAGGATGGAGGTTGAGAAGGCAAGGCCTCATGACAACCATCAGGGTTATAGTCCAAATCTATGCAGATATCCAAAGCAAGTGGGGTGGGAGGAGGTGACAGTTTAATAGATGGGTTCACAACTTCTCCCACCTCATCCTGTAGATCTAGAGCTGTTTGATGAGAAGAGACAAAGGGTCACTTGTGACAACAACCTTGTCTGTCTTAGATTTTGAAGCTATAACACTGAGGTATGTTGGGAGGGGTCCAAACAATTCTAACTCATGAGGATTTTTAGATACGTGAAGAAGATACTGAAACCTTTCTTTGAAAAAATTTCCAATCAATTTTATCTTCTGAGATTTGAAAAGTGAGGTTATAACAGCAGTCCCAAAATTCCACAGTAGATTCATTAGGTACTTTCCATAATTTCATTTTTTTTATTGAGTGCTTTATGGTCATAACGATAGAAAACATGGATTAGCTCTCCGATCATGTGATCAAATGAGTGAATAGAGGCTACGGGAGATGTGCAACACCATTGGTGAACATGACCTTCAAACATGTAAGCAAACAACTTAGAGGAAATGCCATCCGAAGGGACTTCATTCCTCTGATAGAAGCCTAAGAAGGCAACTCGGTGTCTCAACAGGGCTTCTCTGCCTTCACTGTTGTACTTGATTTGTGACAAGTCATCGATGACATCCTCCAACACTTCGAAATCATGTGCATGAGAAAAAAAAATTGGAGTTGATATTGTAGTGTAAGTCATGAATGATGTGCAGAGATTCAAAACAGATTTTGAGGGCTCAACTTGTCATCTGGCCCTCCTTCTAGCACCAAAAATGTTGATGGTGTTGGACCTGCCAACATGTCAAGGGATCTCCTCGGTAAGAATAGTCCACAATCCAAAGTGATGGGTTAATACAACAACACGTCTTCAACAAGATTCATACAATTGGATACAAAATAGTTCATACACAAACGTGTAAGTTAAATAACATACATTGCTAAAGTAACCAGAATAGTTGAACTATAATAATAACATATGCATGAAAGCATGTAGGCTCAGTTATCTTATTAAGTGAAAGTTCCATCCATACATACACCATTGGCATCCACTAGCCCTAATAGTGGAACATTACAGTTAACACCGTATGCTCCTCAAAAGAGATGTACTCACTCTACATTGTGGATAAGCCAAGGCTCATCATAATACTCTCCAAGCCTTCTCTAAGAATTTCCTGGCCAAAATCTTCGCTCCCAAAATCATGTTCTATGAGTTATGAGGTTCTATTTATAATAAAGGGTGGGTTGACCCTTGACATTCCCCTTTGTGACTCTTCAAATACCCTCATGACTCTTCAACTTCTTTACAAATAAATATTTACATTACATAGTCACTGTTCACATTCCACTAATGACACTTGGAATTTCACTTACAACATATTTAAAAATAATATACATTTTTCACATGTACCCATGTGAGACAAAATAGGCTAGAGACAACCTAACAAGAAAAGACACTATGACTCCAAGGTTTGGGGAAAGACCAACTCGGCAACATCCGCTTGATGCTTCTCGGTCATGTACTGATGCCAAGTTTAGTACTGTGTTATGACGTCCCCAAACTTCTTGATGTTGTCTTGTTGAAAATGGACTCTTGCCTCCATGGAATCTAGGTATATGGTCTTGGAACCTGTGTCCATCTCATCTTGAAGCATGTGCAACATGGTGTAAACTGTGACAGGACCACTAGTGTGCTTCTGCATTTTCGGTGCACTCATCTAAAATTCATCCCTAGTGGCCTCTTGCCTTAGCTACTCCATGTACCTATTGACCTCTAACCGAACTTGGTTCTTGTGCTTAGCTTTAATGAGTGAACCTGCATCTATTCACTCTCTTCCTCAGTTGTTGGCTTTTTTGGATCATTAACTTGTATTGGTGTTGTTAGCTATGTCATTGTGCCTTGCCTTTGTTCTTCTTTCTGCTTGTACTTCTCTTCTTATTCGTTCCTCCTTAGCTCCCATCCTTCCTTCGATTGTTGTTTTTCTTGCTGTGATCTTAGTTCTGCTACCTGCAAGCTCTATTTTTCTCTCTTCCTTTGCTTTGTTGTTCGTGTCCTCTGCTTCCTTTTGCTTTTGCTGTCAAAGCTTTTTGCATGAATATTGAATCTACTTTTCTTTGCAGCTTTGTTGTCCCTTTATTATATTAGCAATTTCCTCTTTCCCTGATCCTGTACTGGCTTGCTGCCATCTGCCACTACTATTGGTTTTGCTGCCATGTTAGTGTTGATTCCTTTTCTGTTAACAGTTGGGAATCCGCAAAGATTGGCAAGTAAACTGGTGCATTGTCACTGCTTCCCCAGTAGTACTTTCAGTGGTCTCTCTTGAAACAAATCTCTTTGGTGCCATGTTGCAATGACTACTGGAGAGAAGTGCTTCACAAGTGTGGTATCTGTGGGACAAAATGGAAACTCATGGAAAGAAAAAAATAGCTCTTACAAATCTAAATTCACATCATGATCAAGTAGCAACCAAGGCATCTAATGAGAGGAATTGTGGAATTTTGACTGACAAGGGTGGCTAACTGACTGTGGGAACTTCGAACTGTGTAGTCCCATCATTCAGTGAGGAAGCTTGATGACTGGAACTGTGCAATGCATAGTTTAGTCTGGTTCAGGGCCTGAGAGAGACTCCATAGTGTGCAGTCTTAGTGACCAAGCTGGGAGACTAGCTCCTAGAACTACGGAGTGTGTAGTTGGAGCCATCCCAGCACAACCTCTGTGCAATTCCAGAAGCCAAGGCGGAGGCCTTGAGATGCCAAATTGTGTAGTGCCTGCAAGTGAATGTTATATTTGTTCAAGGGGAGCATGCAAACAAGAAGATCTGAAGGATGATGTAAGGATGAGTGCATATATGAATAAGTGTAGATGTATGCATGTAAAATAAGTGTAACAATGGATCAAACTGAAGGAACACGAAGTGTGTGAAGGGAGTCGTTGCAACGATGACTGTTTGTGTAAAATGGGAAACCTCATGTGACACTTGAAAAAGGAAATATATAACTTGAAACAACACTTCTACAAGTTAAAACAAGTCAAAAATCTAGTGTTTGTTCAACAAAATGAGTGAAACAACACTTTCACAAGCTAAACAAACAAAAGTGACAAAAAAGCAACAAAAGAAAATAAAAGAAAAACTCACCCCGGAAAGTGATGACAATGCTTTGAAGGCTCCTTGATC
Organism: Pinus tabuliformis; assembly: GCA_031772625.1. Lineage (NCBI taxonomy): Eukaryota > Viridiplantae > Streptophyta > Pinopsida > Pinales > Pinaceae > Pinus > Pinus tabuliformis. Next base: position 917,583,190 of record CM062812.1, on the reverse strand, counting down.
TCCTAGGGAAGCTAGAGCTTGATGATCGAATGTATAAGTGAGCTCTAGAGGTGTCCATTACATAGATTTGAGAAAAATGGAGTTCATTGCGCGTATGCTTGAGATCAAGGACAACAACGTCACCTGGAAAAAAATTCTAAAGATGGTAATGTGTTACCTTTGGGAAACCAATAATATATCTCTACTTCTTAGGGATGCTTTTCATCTTAGCTTCTTGCTTTTAAAGAAAAATTCCATGCATTGCTTGGAAATATTGCGCAGTTTTGGGAAGGACCAGGAAACTCTTTAGTTCATGCACTAAGAAGCCTTCTGAGCACAGTAGGTTCTATGCAATTTCTGGGTTGAGTGGCTCTGGGCTGCCTCTCATGATCTACACAATTTCCCAGTTGAAGGCAGGTTGTTAGCTAGCTCTGTGCAATTATGGAGTTGAATGCTCACTTGCTGGCTTGGACTTCTCTTCATAGTTTCTCAGCTGAAGACAAGCTGCTAGCTAGGTATGCATGAGCTGAAGATCACTGCTAGGTTGCAATGCGCATTTCCTGAGAGCAAGGTTGGTTTCCCTCAAGGAATGCACATATCATTAAGGCAATGCTAGAACTAGTTTGCAACCAAGTGAACAGGTCAGCTTGTGGTCAGAAAACAAAGAAAGTAAGAAAAAACAAGTTGTAAAGCGAAAGATGAGCTCAAATGAAAGCACAAGTACCTCATTCAATGTGAGAAAAGCTGCTAAGATTTTAGTAGGGAGGCTCCAAAATGAAGTGACGGGAAAATTTTGGAGGGTGGTTGTAGCCACTACAACAGGTTCATCCTCTAAAATTAGAGGTGTCTCATGGTTTGCAAAAGTTGGGGAGGGAGACTCATCCAGGGGTTCAAATTCAAAAGATCTCATGGTGAGTAGAATCAAACTCTGAAATTTTTACATGATGAGATTTGAATCAATTACTCCCTTGGGGTATTCATAGCATAGTTGAAGAAATTAATGAAGAAAAATATTTATCAATTCCCTAGGTTTCATTCTAAGCAAATCAATCCTTTTACAAGCATCATGATAGTAATACATTTTAAAGGCTTGATGAAGCTACTTAGCTAGTTGTCCGAGTGAATGAATGGAAGTAGCTAGTAAAGTCTAACACCATTTCTTAACTCGACCTTCAAAAGTGAGGGTGAACAATTTACTAATCTTCACAATTGATTTCATAATATTGAAAAGATTTGAGAAACAAAGATATATGTTGAGCTATGAATATTTCACCCTCGCCTTCAAATTTGACAAGTCATTAATTAATTCCACAGGGATTGAAAGATTCAATCTATTAGAAAACCACTATGGGATTATGATTTGGGAAAATTCCATATACAGTAAGAGATTAAAAATAGACTCAATGGGCACAACTTTTTTTTCTGGCCCTCCTTCTAGTGCCAACTGTTGATGGTGGTAGAAATCCATCAACCAAGGGTGTCTCCCCGATGTGAAGTACCAATTATACCTAACACTATTTAGACTAGGATCCCCATATGAAGTATCAACCCCACCACCATAACTCAAAGGTTTTCCTCAGCTACAATGAATAACATAAGAGAGTATGCAAATAACTTTTGAAATCAGTAAGTTGACATCGTGAAACACCAAATGAAATGTTAAAAATGAGACTTTCATGAGAGGGAAGTAAGAGTGAGTCTCTAGAAGGAAAGTAATAGTACTATCCTAAGCGAGAAACATGAGAGAAAGGAAATATTCATTAGTTATATAGCTAGAGAGCTCACATAGACACAAACAACATTAAAGCAAATACAACACACATTCGATAAGATAAGTACCAAACCAATGAAGTAGTTCAATTTCCTTAGTACATAAGAACAAAACATATACTACAAACATAAAAAGAATAGTCTTACAATATTCATGATGCATGCATGAAAATGTGTTGGCTCAACAATCTTCTGATCATTAGGTGAAATAAAAAAGTAGACAACTACAATGGTGAGACACTCGCTCCAATAGTGGATCATTAATTCACTCCTTTCTTCTCCAAAGGATGATGTTCTCTCCTATGCCAAGCTAAAGAAGCCAAGGATAGCAATACAAAGTATATTAATCTAAAAGTCACTTGCTTGACTTATGAGGGTGCCTTTATAACAAGAGGAATGACCTTTCATATCCTCATGAATATTGAGCTTCCCTCATGACTATTAGAATTCCAAGTGACTCTTAAACTTGTACAATGGATTTATCCTAGTGACTCTTGAATTTACATGTGACTCTTGGGCATTCCACAAATTTACATTTTTGTCATTTTTTGAAATACATAATTACATTCCATATCATGTATAAAGAATAATTGACATAAGAATCGCTGACTGGCTTAGAACTGAGTGCTAGACTAGGAGGAAGGCTCGAGGAATGTGCAATGCGCAGGTCCTTAGGAAAGAAGTGAGGGATTTGGACTTGCGACTATGCCATGTGCAGTTTTAGAGGCCTAAGAAGTAGGATTACATAGTTGATGGTCATAGTGAGGTAGGATTACCGAATATAACTACACAATGAATAATTTGGAGGGAGACTGGGTAGTTCGGTTGCATAGTTGAGTAGATCAAGGAGCCAGGTAGACAGATTGTAGATTGGGATTGCACAATTCATAGAAAGAGACTAGATGGGAGGAAAATTTACATATTTTTGAGGGGTAGAAGGTAGTAGTTAATCACCGTGACTATGAAATACATAGTCCTTGGAGGAAGTGACTACACATTACGTAGTTCCAAGAGCCAAGACAAGATGAGTGAGGCCTGAAACTGTGCAATTCACAGTTTAGGGGCATAGATCAGGAGGTTGAACAGAGAAGGATAAATTGTAAAAAATGATTAAGTGTGGGCTCTAAGAGGTGAGAAATGGAACCAAAATATGGCTTGAACATGACTGCACACTTATATATGATAAATGACTCCACAAGGAATCATTTACTATCCATAACCAACATGTTCCTATTGAAATGAATATTATAATACTTACCTCCAAAGGCGACACTTGAGATACACTTTGTGACACAAGTGACGACACTAGTGAAACAATCCTCAATACTTGGGGGATGTGATAGAGGGAAATGTTCCCCTAGGGCTTTTTGGGTTGAAACCCTAGCAGACTGAAAGTTATCTATTCAAAGAAACATGCATTCACACAGCCATTATGCTATTGTAAGCAAATTCTATGATAAGGGTACGTACCTTTGGTCCTACGTTTGAGAAGGCCCTTAGGGTCCAAACCCTTCTTGGAGTTCCCTTATTCTCTTTTGTCCTGCAAAACAACCAATTCAAAGAACACAGCAGTACATGGACAAAAACTTATAAAGAAACCATCTTCATGTTATAAAGAAAGGTAGTTAGTTATGAAATCCGAACAACCATTTACATATGAATTCTAAACATGAATATCATTAACATAAAGAAGATTCATTTCGGGAACCAAGACATGTGTTTCTTTTATTATAGACAAATAAAGTACATAAAAAGGAATATTTTCACCTGAGTCACCTTCAGCAGGCTCCAAGCAAAGCTTCCTTCCGGATCCGTTCCAGCCTCAAGCCTCTAACAAACTCCTTCCATGACTCTCTCCATGATGTCATAAATGGTGGATGAACATCAACACACAAGGAAACAAAGGTTTCCTGTACAAAATGGGGGAAGTGTAGAAGGCACAAGGGACTTCAAACCTGGTCAAGGGAAAAATCTCAGCATAATAACCTTTCTCTCTCTTCTCACCTCTCTTAGGCCTTCCCTTTGAGGTCTTTTTATACCATCTCCAAAGTAGTTTTTTAGTTAGGAGTTAGTTGGGAACAGTTGGGCCACGGGCACTAACAGGTGATCAGTAGGTAAAACCCGTGATCTTCGCCTGAAAATAAGGAGTTTTATATTTTTTTAAGTGTTTTAATACATACACGCGAGTTGGATATACACATACCCGTGTATACATGCGTTTAACTCAGGGCAATGTCGCATATAAGGGATAAAACACTGTTTTTCAAATTTGAGGACCAGGTCTGGAAGGAAGGGTTGCCCTAGGCCATGAGTACAGCATCACAAACCATAAAAGTGAGATTTGGAGCTATAACAGATGCCCCCTAATATATGAGGTCAGAAGGGGTACATGATGGCCGAAATATATTATGCGAGTACATGGAAAGGAAGTCTGTCAAAAACCGAGGAGGACTTCACCAGAATTCAGCCTGCCAAGCCACCAAAGGAGATCAGAAAGAAACACTGTCTGAGGCGGGCATACCCATGCTCAGAAAAAGTACAGCATGTACGCATATCAAGTACAAGCGGATCCACTAAGTATACAAGTATAAATGACTGAAAGATACATAATGGATCATCTGATCATGATGAACAAGTACATGTCTGAATATCACATATAAGACTGTCAATGATGCTGAAAGATGCAACGGATCACTGATATCAAATACTGATCCCAAAAGGTACCAACTGAACATGATGGAATAGGATGGAATAGGATGGTACTACACTGCAAACTCAGGTGCCAACATATAGAATGTCGCCATGACTGACTGCAACATATAAAGTGGAGTGGTATCAACTAGCAGCAATAGGAGCAACTGTCAAGTGAACCAATGAATGTTGATACAACCTGAGGTCTTCACCGACCGCCGTGGTACATTTCTACACCATGGGAATAAATGATCTGAAGTTGACCATGTGAGAAATCGTTTCATTACCGGTCATTGATGTATACCGTTAACAAACGCGAGACTACTCACCGATAATGATAATGAGCGTCAAGGTACCCAGTACAATCTAACAAGTGTGAATATATGAGCTGGAGTCAAACACCTGTAAGAATCTATTGATTAGGAGACAATGATGGTTTCCCACTGTCGATAGCGAAGGATCTGCCACTAATGACTGCAAACCCCAAGGTACTGCCAAATGGACTCTAGATCTTTTCCCCAGAGCAATGAGTCGGAGTCGATAGGGAAAGATCCGCTAGAAGGAAGACATTAAGGCATCCTCCATCAATCTAGCGCGAGCGTAACCCGTAGGCCAATAATGTGGAAGGAATCGGACGAAAAAGATGTACTAACCCAACCGAAGTACGTTTCCGGCATACACAAGATGTGGCTAGCGCACGGCAGAAACCCTCTGAACCAACCAATAATGAAAGCTGACACAGTGGCGAGGTATCCACCAATAGCGTCAAATGGAAACCAAGGTACTGCATGAATCCCAATGTGTGATAATGTAAGCTGACGTCGAACACAAGGGAAACCACTCAGTCAAAGACCCATGATACTGATCGATGCTGAGCACAAGGTGACCTATCAATAATGAAAATAGGGCCAGGGTGCGGCTCTAGGCCTGTCCTTAGAGCAAGATGTCGTCGTCGATAAGGACAAGACCCGCCAACAAGAAGTCAATGGGGACCTTCTCAAACCGGCACGAGTAAAGGACCAATATAACTGATGTGATGATAGACATGACACTGACAATCAGGGATGGCCGACTGAAGAATGAGTCAAGAGACACCGCAGAGAGGCCGACTCAGGCTAACTTCCCTTGAACAAAAGCACAACTCAATGTGACTATGTGGCAGCATATGATGACTCTGTATAAGTTCGTCATGCAGGAGGCACGAACGAACCCTCCATATGATTGGAAGAGATAACCAATCGGGGGAGAACTGACTCAATAACAAGGTTATGGCATACCTAAGTCAAAATAAATCCCACCCACATGGAGGAGACTTTGTTTTGAGTGCTTTGTTCAAGGGCGACACGACTGACTCTAGCTGCCAACAATAAATGGAAATAATGTCCCGTTCCCACTCTTTTTGGAATATTTAATTTTTTTTTTGTATTTTTCTGTTAAGCTAGAAAAAGAATAAAAGAATGCTATGGTACAGTGGAAAGAACGAGTGTCGATGAAACAGATGATCTAGTTCCTGGGAAAGGAACGTTCCTATGCTCAATGTAGGGAGGTGAAAATTGGTCAGTGACACTCAAAGGTATGTTCCTTCCATGGGTCAAGGTGTGTCAAGCTGCAGAAGTCAAAGGTATGCAAGGTTGATTTTTCAGACGTCATGGTCAAAAGTTGGCTTAAACACGAGTCCAAGTGAAGCCGGATCTAGGCCAAAAGGTGCAGGTGGCCAACATGCAATGCAGTAGTACAACTCAACACAAAGGAGCCTCTAGGGTATAAGGCCAGAACGAAGCGAAGAAGCTAAGAAGAATGAGTCTTCAACGCATAAGTGATGGCGGGGATACAGAGGACTCCCGAGCCTAGGGATGAAAACTCAGCATGAGTGCCAAGCGACAACAAGGTACTAACTAGGGCACCCATGATAGGGTAGGCTCTACCACACAAGTCATGATACTTCTAAGCAATGAGAAGGTTCCGCACCATAACTTGGTGGGGTCGATCCTAAGGCAAAATGGGAAAGGAAACTGATAAGTGCACAATGCAGGCGGAAAAACCTAACCTATATGCCAGTTTCGAGAACCAATACCTGTCAGAACAGACCCACCATAAACTTCCAAAGGAGACATCTTCCAAGTTCTGTAAAGATAAATAGGAATACTAGATGAGAAGTTAATACATCCCACATATAAACTTCATATAAAATCTTTGTGTTATAGAATACAAAATTTGAAAATGCGTACCTCATATATACAATATGGTACAGGGGACCACGCAGCCTTGCGACTTATGCATAATAGTTCTTCTGGACAAACCCTTTGCAGGGATCGGACCAAGGACTCCTTTGGTAGTCATAACTCATGGCTTCAAAGAGTTCCTCCTGTGAAGGCAAAGCAAGATCTGAGAAATCATGAGAACTACAAGGATTAAAAGAGGGAATTAAAGGGTCCCATGTCCCTATAGGATGAATCTCTTGGTCAACTGCCGGGACCAAGTCCCAAGAAGGAGAATAATAAGTCAAAGGATCCTTCTCAGAAGTGATTGAACATTGAGGATTCAATGCCACATAATTCACCCATGGTGGGGTAGAGTCTACTTGAACACTTGGAACAAACCAAGGGGCATTCTGCAGTAAAGTCGAATTAGGGTGGTGATTATCAGATGCAAGCTGATCAATAGTGACAATATTCCCGTTATGAGGAAAGCACATTACTCGAAAGAGTGAAGACACCACAGCATTCATAGCATAGACATAATCACGCCCAAGTAGCATATTAAAGTCTAAAGGGCTATCAACCACCATCATATCGATTACGACAGTCTTCCCACCTAAAGTGATAGGCAATTGAGGAAGAACACCCATAGATTCACCAGGCCTTCTATCATAGGCTAACAACTGACTCTGAGCTGTCAACAACTTTGGGGAACCCAAAGCTTTCCAAGTCAAAGAGGATATAATACTTGTAGAGGATCCTTCATCCACCATACATCGATAGACATTTGTGGAATTAACCCTGACCTTTATTTGGAAAGGTGCAGCGGAAGGAAGACGAGGCTCAACAAGACTATCCCAATTAAAGGAAACACTCTTAGAACTTGGAGGGGGAACATTCAAAGAAACTGGAATGCCCTCTATACTAGAAGACTTTGTACTAGAGATCAAACAGACTCTTTTGTTAGGCACTTCATCCCCCAAAAGAGGAGTGTAATCAGCCAGCGATTGCACTGGCTCTACCACATTATCAACCAATGGTTGAGGGGATTGATGAGAAACCATATCAAGTTTAGGAGTAGAAGTACTTTCAGACTCGAACCATATCCTTTGAACCTCTAGAATACTAGGGCATAAATGAGTTAGATGGTCTCCCTTACATATCTTACAAGGGAACTTAGGTTTAAAACTTCTACGTCCAGGTTTCTTATCAGCCTCCATTCCGCCAACATGACTAGCAGTGGTTTGCGGAGAGTCCTGAACATGACTTGCAGAGGTCGGTGACTCTTTGCTAGTATAACTCATAGTGACTAGACCTGTGCCCCTAGCATGACTTGCAGCGGCTGAAGACTCATCTTCAACATGACTCGTAGAGGTTGATGATGAAGTGCTAGTGTGACTTGCAGTGACTAGACTTGTGCCCCCAGCATGACTTGCAGCGGCTGAAGACTCATCTTCAACATGACTCGCAGAGGTTGATGATGAAGTGCTAGTGTGACTCGTAGTGACTAGACTTGTGCCCCCAGCATGACTAGCAGTGGCTGAAGGCTCATCTCCAACATGACTTGCAGAGGTTGAAGATGAAGTGCTAGTATGACTCACAGTGACTAGACTTGTGCCCCCAGCATGACTAGCAGTGGCTGAAGGCTCATCACCAACATGACTTGCAGAGGTTGAAGATGAAGTGCTAGTGTGACTCGCAGTGACTAGACTTGTGCCCCCAACATGACTAGCAGTGGCTGAAGGCTCATCTCCAACATGACTTGCAGAGGTTGAAGATGAAAGGGTAGAATTATTCTTCTTTTTTTACTTCCTTTTTCTCCTCTTTTTAGATTTCTTGTGACAAGAAGGAGGAGGAGAAGGAACCCCAAATTTCTCTTTGAGAGAAGATGAACAATTAGCACCCATGTGATGCCCTTGAAATAAAGCATTCAACTGAGAAGCTTCAAGAGCATTTGGAATATTCGGAGTGGACCACAGCCAAATGGGTAGTCCAACATTCAACACAGGAATATTCAAAGTGGCCATCAAGGGAGTACCAACGTTTCCAAAGAAAGGAAAAGCACAAGGATCCCCCTTTTGGAGGGCACCTTGGTTGGTTTCCACAGGAATATTGGCCATATCTAACTGATCCAAAGACCCTTCCCCTACGGGAATATAGAAATAACTTTTCAAGGAATATGGATAAGCAATCAAAAACTTTGCCCTTGAGGATGCAACTCCACAACTTCTGAAAGAACGACCAAAAGCCTTTCAAGATCGGTAGAGTGGTAAGTCGGTCACTCAGAACACAAAGTCCAAACGTGACTAGAAAAAAATACCTAAATCCAACTATATACAAGGAACAAAGAGCACACACTATAAAGTCCCTAAAGATATCAGCCAGTCAAACAACTTCCAAGTATTTCCGCTCCGGGTGATGAGGACCGGACACCAAAATACAAGAAAGTGGAGTAGGGGGCCTTCCAAAGATAGTCTGGGATAATGACGGCCCAGTCCTATCAGCGAAGGTAACAAAGGAAGTTACGCTGACCTACTAACAATAGCCTGCGCCGGTGCAAGCCCCCAAGCTTCGCAAGGGTGCCCTCCGGTAGTACTGTTGAGAGTGATGCAACGTTGACCTCAGGAGCCACGGGATTCCCCTCTGTAGCCACCTGTGTAGATCCCTAGGAGTAGCAACTATGGATACCAACTCGTCACAGAAGCCAGGCAGAACAGTCGTGAGGTAAGTTCAGACAAGTAGGAGAGGGGTTATCTCTCTTCCCTGTCTTCTCAGACCCTCGTGCTTAACTCCCAGATCCGGAGCTTTCTTGGTCTTCCTAGCGCTATTGGATTTTCTCTCATTATTCAGACTCCTATGTTTGACATTTATATGGCCTTGGAGAGTTAACTCTCCTCTCACCTAATCCAAGGCCCTAAAATCCTAAACTTGTTGGTGTAACTGACTAAAATAAAAAGTTCTAGTGAATTTTAGTTAGCGCTTGATTTTAAATTAGGTTGTTCTTTAAGTCACAAGGTAACAGAAGTGAAACTAGTGGTGTTTTTTGACGCAAAAGAAATTAATAAAAACTTAACTACATGCACATGCACTTGTTTTCGTTTTTCGATGAAAAGTAATCTCTACAGGGTTTAGAGGAACTTCAAATAAACAAATTTTTCTTTTTCTTTTCAAACTCCACACTCACAAAAGTTAACAAAACTATGGATGGCTAAAAAGATATGCAAATCTATCCTAATGCAACAAATATATGCTGATGCAACAAAAAATGAAAGTTGCTTGCTTATCAATCTTTATCTTGCCACTTAAAATGTCTAGATGGAATATGAGATGCTACAATTCATTTCGTCTAAACACTAAAAACAAGTTCTAAGACAAACATAAAGCACTTTCACTCACTAAAAGGAAACCAAATGAAAACCAAGTTCAAGAAAGCAAAACTAAGATTTTCACAAAGATTTTCTTCAAAAGCAACAAGCAAAAAAGTCTTTTCAAAAAAATGCTCTCAACAACACTGAAACTTGTGATTGAAGAATAGGCAATTAAACACTTTTGCGAATCGACACCACTCAAATGGATGAAAACCCAACAAAAATAAATGTGTTTAAAATCGCTCTTAACAGTCAAAAGCAGGAATTAAAGCTTTGGCAATGAAAACCAAAAAGATCAAAAAGACAAATTCCAAGAAAGTGTGAATCAACAACTTTCATGAAACAAAGAAGTGGATGGTCACAAAAAGTGATTTTGTCAAGAAAACAAAAAGTCACCAAAAGTGAGATTAACACAAAGATTGTGATCAATCTCCCTACTCTGATGAATCAGAGCAGCCAAGATTCCTAGCAAGAAATCTTGCGTGCTTTAGCAAAAACGATGACGCTTGCAATCAACAAAAAACAAGACCAATACTCCTTATAATCAGAGAGAATTCATAACAAGATGCTCGCTATAAAACAAATAATTGATACTGGAAAATGACTGTTTCAGACTAACTCAAACCACTAGACAAACCTTCAGAGACTAAAAAGATTTATAAATCTTGAAAATTGCAATATATACGCGACTGTACTTATGTACAGAATGCGTGTATACGGTACTGTAACTAAGGAAACCTACGTATACGCGGGTTCACTTAAAGAAACTTGCATACATACACCTCTGTAACTAAGAAAAATAGCGTATATGAAAAGCTTCAAGAAAAATAAAAAACAAACTGAAGAAACTGGCAAAGCTTAAAGTTCAAGAACAGACCAGACAGTAACAACAAGCAAACAAGGCAGTTGAACCCTGATTGGCTTGAAAAATACCCAAGCTAGGAACAACAAGAGTGTTGTCCCCAGCGGAGTCGCCAATTCTGGTGGAGGGAAATGTTCCCCTAGGGCTTTTTGGGTTGAAACCCTAGCAGACTGAAAGTTATCTATTCAAAGAAACATGCATTCACACAGCCATTATGCTATTGTAAGCAAATTCTATGATAAGGGTACGTACCTTTGGTCCTACGTTTGAGAAGGCCCTTAGGGTCCAAACCCTTCTTGGAGTTCCCTTCTTCTCTTTTGTCCTACAAAACAACCAATTCAAAGAACACAGCAGTACATGGACAAAAACTTATAAAGAAACCATCTTCATGTTATAAAGAAAGGTAGTTAGTTATGAAATCCAAACAACCATTTACATATGAATTCTAAACATGAATATCATTAACATATAGAAGATTCATTTCGGGAACCAAGACATGTGTTTCTTTTATTATAGACAAATAAAGTACATAAAAAGGAATATTTTCACCTGAGTCACCTTCAGCAGGCTCCAAGCAAAGCTTCCTTCTGGATCCGTTCTAGCCTCAAGCCTCTAACAAACTCCTTCCATGACTCTCTCCATGATGTCGTAAATGGTGGATGAACATCAACACACAAGGAAACAAAGGTTTCTTTTACAAAATGGGGGAAGTGCAGAAGGCACAAGGGACTTCAGACCTGGTCAAGGGAAAAATCCCAGCATAATAACCTTTCTCTCTCTTCTCTCCTCTCTTAGGCCTTCCCTTTGAGGTCTTTTTATACCATCTCCAAAGTAGTTTTTTAGTTAGGAGTTGGTTGGGAACAGTTGGGCCACGGGCACTAACAGGTGATCAGCAGGTAAAACCAGCGATCTCCGCTCGAAAATAAGGAGTTTTATATTTTTTTAAGTGTTTTAATACATACACGCGGGTTGGCTATACACATACCCGCGTATACACGCATTTAACTCAAGGCAATGTCACGTATAAGGGATAAAACATTGTTTTTAAAATTTTAGGACCAGGTCTGGAAGGAAGGGTTGCCCTAGGCCATGAGTACAGCATCACAAACCATAAAAGTGAGATTTGGAGCTATAACAGGATGTGTCTTATGCATGTGTTTATGATGGATAAAATATAGCAGTGTAGGAGAATGCATTAGAATTCCCCTTCAAGAATGTACAAATGACTCCCTTTGACTAGATGTGACAGTTCCCTAACCACAATACAACACTTGCAAAAGTAAGAGAAAAGCACAGAAAAAACTTGTAAAATATTAAAGAAAGTGAAAGTGACACATGAAAAAGCAAAGATAACATGAAAATGTTATGAAACCAGCTCACAAAAAGATAGAAAAGATAGATAAATGCCTTAGAAATAAGCCTCTTTGAGGAGAAAATCTCCTATACATTACACAAATGAACAATTCTTAGATGATACAAATGACAAGACCTCCTTTCTATATATAGGAGTCTAAGGGGTCATAATATAATCAGAGTCGACATAACAATAATAATGTAAAGGCACACTAATAACAATAGTGGGCTTCTATGGGGCACAATAATAATAATATGGGGACTACATGGGTACAACAATATAATAAGGGGGTTGTACTAATAATAATAAAGGGTTACACTAGTAGTATAGAGGCCTAACATGCCACGCTCCTTCAAAATGTGTTGTCCTCAACGCTTGAGTAGTTCTTGATGCTTCTGTATAAAATTTTTGTCCTCCCATGTGGAATCTTTAGCAGGTAAGTTCTTCCACTTGATGAGATACTCTTAAATTGATCGATTTTGGAGTTGTTGGGTTCTTGTTTATGTGAATGCTCCAGGTTCCAATATGATTTTTCCTTCCTCTTCAATTTCTGGCAATATTGTTTGAATTGGGATCTTCTGCAACCTTTGAATGAGTGGCCACTTCTTCATCCTTCTTCCATTCATCCCTTTCTTCATTTATCCAATCTAGTTGGATAATAGAACTAGCACAAAACAATGCTTCCACATCCTCATCCTTTCTTGAGAGTGCATCTGCAATAAAACTTTTCTTCCCTTTTCTGTAGATGATGTCAAAGTCATAACCCAACATATTTGTGACCCATTTTTTTCTGTTCTTCTAAAGATAATATTTTTTTCTAAAAAGTATTTACGACTATCATGATCCATTTTTACCTTGAAGTGTCTTCCCATTGGGTAAGGTCACCGTTTCTTAAGTGCATGTAGTATTGCCAACATTTCCTTCTCATAAATAGCTTGCTTGAGATGTAGCCGTAAAAATACCCAACCACCACCTCAAAACTTTTTTCACTGCGATGTTGATATACCTGTTGTTTCATTTGATTCTTCACCAAAGTGGCGTTATCCTTTAAAATTTGGAGAACTTGTTGTTGATGCTCGATGTGATATTTCACTGCTTGAACCCTTTTCTTCTTGATATGTCCTTCTATCTTGAGAGTTTGAGGAGTGGTAATTTCTTCCAATGCTTTACAAGATATGGTTGGATTCATTTCTTGATGCTTGATGTGATATTTCACTTGAACATTTTTCTTCTTGATATGTCCTTCTATCTTGATAGTTTGAGGAGTGGTATTTCCGGACAATGCATTGCAAGATATGGTTGGATTCATTTCTTCTTTCTCAATGTGATCTTTCACTTCTTGAACCTTTTTCTTCTTGATATGTCCTTCTATCTTGAGAGTTTGAGTGTAATTCTTGCCAATTCTTTACAATATATGGTCAGATTCATTTCTTCTTTCTCTATGGTTGGTTCCTGGTGTATATCCTCTTCTTTTGATGTTTCTTTATCCTTTTCTTCCTCCTCTTCATATTCTATGTAAAATAATTTCTTCTCAGCACACTTATGACCTTTAGTGAATTTGCTATCACAATTGTAACAAATCCATTTTTCTCTTTTTTCTTCCAATTTTTTTGGTGTAAACCTTGTAGGTTGTGGAAGGCTAGGAGAAGGAACACTTCCATAATTATAGCCATGAGTGGTGGGATTCCTTGTTTCCGTAATTTCGCTTTCAATTTTTCTTGCCCACCTGAAGGCCTTCTCCAATGAATTAGGTTCCCAAAGATGAACCTCATGTTGAATGTTATCCTTTAAAGTACCTATAAAGACATCAATCCTTTGCTTCTCTGGAATATCATTTACCATTATATTTAATTTTTTAAAGTCCTCAATGTGCTCTTCCATTGAACACTTTTGTTTGAGATTTATCAATTGACTAAAGAAGGTGTTTCTCTTTGTATCCTCATAATGTGCTATCATTTCCTCTGTGAAAATTGACCATGTAACAAGTGGTTTACGAGAACAAAGCCCTTTATACCATAAAAATTGATCCGGTTCTAAATATGAAGATGCAATACGTACCTTTTATAACAATTTCACCTCATGTAGATCAAAATATTGCTCCATCTGTAGTATCCAATTTACTGAATCGTTGCCGTCAAACTTCCTCATATCGCCTTTTCTTGATTTTAGGAGCTCGATCTTGAAATGAATATAACTCTGTAATTGTGGCTCTTCCATTTCTGAAATTTTGAATTGCAGTAGCCCTCTGTGTTCTCTTTCCAATGACACTAGTCTTATCAAAATTAGATTCTCCAAGAAAGAGTTATGCACAATCTCCCAAGATGGCCTGATTACATACCTTTTCAGAAGAGAAAACTTGTATGAAGTGTCATGTGTCACTGTTTTGACCTTTGGATCTGAAAAATATATGCAAGAGACTACAGTCTATCCTCTTTTTTTATCTTCCTATGAAAATTCAATCTAATGTTTAGAGTGAACGTTATGATGATTTTCCCAAGGTGACCTATTTGGAATGTAATTCGAGGGTCTACAAAAACCCTAACTTCCACAGATTATATATCCGACATTATAGCGAGACAATATCTGGAATTTGGAGCTGAGGTTCAGAACGAATTATTCTCAAATGGATTTTTGTTTTAGCTTCTGAAACTTTGTAGTGAAAGAGTTATAGCGACAATCCCACGATGACCTATTTTAGTTGAAATTTTGGAGCTTGCAAAAACCCAAAATTTCTTAGATCATATCTCCATAAATATAGCAAGACAAACTCTGAAATTTGGACCTGAGGTTAAGTGCGAGTTCTTCTCAAATGATTTTTTTTTCACTTTTGAAATGTCGCAGAAAAAATTTTATAGTGAAAATTCCACGATGACCTGTTTGGAGCAGCGAAACCCTAGAATCCAAAGCTCTGATACCAAATGTTATGAAACCAACTCACAAAAAGATAGAAAAGATAGATGAACGCCTTAGAAATAAGCCTCTTCGAGGGTCAACCTACTTTACATTACACAAATGAACAATTATTGGATGATACAAATGAAAAGACTTCCTTTCTGTATATAGGAGTCTAAGGGGTCATAATATAATCAGAGCCAACATAACAATAATAATGTAAGGGCATAATAATAACAATAGTGGGCTTCTATGGGGCACAATAATAACAATATGGGGACTACATGGGCACAACAATATAATAATGGGGTGGTACTAATAACAATAAGGGGTTACACTAGTAGTATAGGGACGTAATAGAAAAAGACACTTATGAAAATGAAATAAAGTAAAAATGACAGTTGTGAACATGAAAGAAACACTTGTGAAAACAAAAGTGCACTAAAGCGATAGTTGAGAAAAATCACCAAAAAAGAAGTAGAATTGCAATCAAAGTAAGGGAGACTATTAATAGAGAGTGTGCACTGAATGTCGACATGTGTTTCACAGTACACTATGCTTATGGATTGTGCAATCACTGTCGCTAGTGATTGTGCAAGCCTTACCTTCAAGAGTAGCACAATGCTTATCTAAGCTTGCATAGAAGGATGTGTGTTTGTGAATTCATCAAAGACAAAAAATGTGTGGGCAAGTGATTTTGAAACTTAGAATAAGACTTGATAATTTGAAAAACATTAGACAACCATGAAGTGACCATGGAATGATAGATCACAAGATAGTTAGTAGGTTCCAAAATTCAACTGTAAGCAAAATTTTAGAGGGTGTTTGTTCGTAGTGACAACATGAAGTTAGTGAGCCCTAGATTGAAAACGGATGAAATGTGGTCCAGAAGGATTTGAAGGTTGGGAGTTCTAAGAAAAATTTTGGAGGGTGTTTGTTCATAGTGACAACATCAAGTTAGTGGGCCCTAGTTTGAAAATGGATGAAATGTGGTCTACAAGGACTTGAAGGTTGGGAATTGTAATAGCCCCAAGTTAAAATTTCATGTAATAAAGGTTAATTAAGGAAAAATAAGACTAAGGTCACAAGACACATATTCCAATTAGAATGTTGGGCAAACAATATAGTGGCCATCACTTTTGGTTTATTAATGGCTATGGAAATTCGAAAAGGAATTGGCAAAGGCAAAGAGGAATTAAATGGATTTTATTTATGAGAAATAAATGAAAATAGAAGAAACGGAAGGTGAAGAGACACAAATTTTCATGTTAATGAAATTAGAAGGAAAATGAAGGGAAATGAAGAAAAAGGAGGCATCAATAATAGAAAGGCATTAGAGAATCAGTTCACAACTTTTGCGCAACTTTAGTCAGTTTTTAGCTTGGGTCAAGTGAAACAGAGAGAGAGAGCGTTGCAAGAGGAGAAAGAAAACAAGCAAGTAAAGGAAGGAAAAGGAAAGAAGAGGATAGCCAAAGAAAGAAAAGGAAAGAAAGGAGAAGGTTGGATCAACAACTTCAATAAGAAGATTTTGCAGGTAAAAGGTTGCATGTGTGATTTCCTAGCTATGGTGTGAATGCATGGTACATGTATTTGTTTATTTGGTTCATTTGTTATCATTGATATGGGTTTTGCTGGGTTTGACAGTGGTTTTAGCCTCGTCTTTACATTTATGGGATAACCATGGTGTGATGGGATTCATTTCTTGGTTGATATTTGTATTGCCGAAAGGTTTTCAATCGGGTGAGGTGGTCTCCGGAAAATTCCCAAGGGTTAGGGTTGGAGATGATTTTCATGGGAAGGCCTCGATAGGTGGGTGGAGATAGGAAAAATCCTCAAGGTATGGTGAACAAATTCTGAGGCATCCAAGCTTATTTTGGTTTTGTGACCTTGGGATTGGTTTAGGTGAGATCACAGTAGCTCGAGGGTGGAGGTGGTTTAAACTCAAGATTCCCTTGGTTGTTTATGCCTTGGTTTACCCAATGAGATCCCACATTCATGCTTGGAATATGGCATGAGGGTAATTTGCTGAAAGAAAGATTTGGTTAAGACTAATCTATGGTCAGGTGGTACATGGAAGTCCCTAACTTGGTTGGCTTTTGCATAAGTTAATAAGAGCTATTTTCCTATTGTGATTCATGAGTATTTTCACTTGTTATTATGGTGATTTGATGTCTATTATTTTATGGTTAATATTCTGGTTATATGTTTCTTATAAGAATGATATATATTTTCTCTAGCTATAGATATTGTTATGCTTTGATAGGTTATCGAATGCTTGATGAATGCATGGACTAACTAGTGTTGTTGCAAGTACTTGAGAGGGTATTAGACCTTTCCGGTGATTTTTAGCTAAAGTACAAATATTTACACTTAGATATGCATGCATGACCTATATCTTACATGTTTACCATATTTTTGACGAAATGTCTAGTGTGTTCTAGGAAGTCTAAGTCAAGTTTATGATTCAAGTTTGAAGGTTTAACATTGTAGCTATGTCAAATGTGATTCTATAAAGTTACAAGAAGTTATGGGAAGTGGCTTGGATTCTATCTTATAAACGTGGCTCATATCTTGGGACCGCGGGCACCAAACTAAGGAATTTATGTCATAATCGTATGGAGGAAAGCTTATGCATGTGGTTGAAGGCCTATAATTGCACCCTTTCCTTCTTGCATGTGATTGGGGCATTAAGTTAGTGAAAAATGGGTCCAACTTAGGGATTGACCATCTGGGTTGGGTTGCAGCCTTCTAAGTGGTTTGGGGTATCTAAGGGGTGTCAGTAAAGTTGTTAGTTTGTTGGCCCCACTTCCATAAATGGAACTTGGAGGTCGGGTAATGTCATAGTAGCACTCTGCTTCACATTTACCGAGAGGGCTTGTAAAACTAGGTAAATTTGGGCATTGTCATGTTACAGATTGGTATCGGAGCATTAGAGAAATTTTGAGGTCTAAAATGGGCCTCCTAAGAAAAATGTACAACCAAAATAAACTTTATAAGAACCAATAGGATTCAAGATGATGATCTCAACCATGGGGTATGATTCACTATTTTTGGAGTAAAAAAGTAAAAAGATTAAAAAATATTAAAATTATAAAACTGGTTTTTCAACTCGTATTTTCAACTTATCTCCTTAATGTTTTACTCAAATTTCAAGTGAGATTAGTTGTTGGATGCAAAATTTAATTCCTCATCCAAATTGTACCCATGTTGCATACTTGTGATGGACCTTGGTACACGAAAAATGATAAATACATGAAAACTCATGATTGCAATCACATTTTTCATGTATTTCTCATTTTTCATGTAGCAAAGTCCATAGAAAGTACACAACATGGGTACTCCTTGGATGGGGAATAAAATTGTTCCTCCAATGAGTGTTCCCACCCGAAATTTGAGTAAACCCATAGGGAGATAAGTTGAAAATACGAGTTCAAAAGGTAGATTTTTCTTTTTCCCCTCTAAAATTTGATGATGTAATCTAATCTTATTTTATTATTTCCACTATTATTTTATAATTTCCTTAGGAGGTCCATCAGAGACCTAAAAATTCCCCTAATGGCTTCCGAGTTTAAACACTTGGACTAGATGGGAAGGATATGATTGTTATGCATGCATGCCAGTCATATGCATGCATTGTAGTGGCTATAGTTGTCATGTATATATTGGGTGTTACAGTTTGTTGCATCATGCTTGATGATTGAGATGATGTTGATAGGTTGATATGATGGTATCATTATGTGTATATACATGTATATAATGTTAATCTAGACTAATTTGTGCAAATGAGATAGCCTCCCCTGAAAAACACTAAGGTATGTTTGATTATGTATATATTTGGTTTATATGACATGGTATGTTTGCAGGAAGTAGAAGATCAAAGATGATGAGCATAATGGTGGTACATTTCACATGACTCCCATTATAGATCAGTTGAATAGCAAGGGGAAGAGTACTCTCCTAACATAGTGGATACCTTGAGAAGTCTGAAGGTAGAAATCAAGAGTTGCAAGGAAGATAATGAAAGGACAATTCATTCATAAGAAAGGCTTGCGAGAGCTCAGGAAAAGAAAGTCAAGGTCAATGTAGTGACCCTTCAACATTTATCATATTTGTAGAGATAAGGATAACCAAGGATTAGTTATGGACAAGAGGAAATGACTAATGAGGCATATGGTAGGAGGTCTCAATCACGACACAAGATGGACATGGATGACATGATCAAAGGCAAAAGATGGTTGGATACACTTGACAGGAGAGGTAGTGGTTATGGGTTCTATTCTAGACTTGGTTAAGATAGATATCATAGTCGTAATCACTATTATCCTTGTAGGAGGAGTGATAGGGCGTACTTTCTAGATGAGTTCAAGAAATCCAAGCCTCCTACCTTTGATGGAGAGTTGAAGAAACCAAAAGATGCAGAAGCATGGCTTCTTGGGATGAAGAAGTTCTTCGAGTTGCATGATTATACAAAGAATATGAAAGCCAAGATATCTATTTTTAGTCTCAAGGGAAAGGCGTATATTTGGTCGGAATATGTGAAGCATGTCAGAGGCATCAAGATAGAGGAATTGAGTTGGCATGAGTTTAAGATACCTTTTAGAAAGAAGTATTTTTTCGAGAGATTATGATGGAAATACTAAGGAGTTTTATGAGTTGAATATGGGTTGCATGATAGATGAAGTGTATATGAATAAATTTATGGAATTTTTGAGGTAAGTGCCTTACCTCAGGGATGAAAAGATGAAGGCTCAAAGATTCATCATTGGACTGCCATTAACATTTAAGGATCGAATTATGTATGACGAGGCTCATTCGTTGGAGGAATTCGTTAGGAAGTTGAAGCACTATTATGAGTAGTCGAAGAATAACTATGAGCCTAAGCGTGTTTGGAAATGGAATGAGAAGTCTAAGCGAAAATGGCCTCCAAAGCGGGAAATACCTCAAGATGCATGTAAGAAGGAAAATGTGACTCCTTACAAGAAGTTCAGTGCATCTAAGAAGGGACATGGAACCCATCTTGGGGAGCAGAAGAATAAGGATACTGGCATAGAACTGTTGCAGTTTTGGATTTGTGGCAAGGATCATTGCAAGAAGGATTTTCCATTGTATTAGGGTGAAATACCTCATATTTTTAGTGCCCAGGAGGCACAAACAACTAGGATGTTGGACAGAGCATTCCTTAGATATATGTAGGAAAAGCACAATTGCAGGAAAGGGTGTGTAGTATTTGTGGTGCATGTTTCCAATTAAGAAAGGAAGGGTGTTGAGGATGTTTAAGTATTGAAGAGGTATCTAGTTTTGTAGCTATTTTAGTATGTATTTCTAGTAGAGATTTCAGAGTTGACTCCTCATAAGGAAGTGGGATTTTTTATCGAGTTGGTATGAGGAGCAACACTAGCATCAAAGGCACCATACATGATGAGCACTCCAAAGTTAGTGGAATTGAAGTTGTAACTTAAGGAAATGATTGATAAAGGGTACATAAGGCCAAGTGTGTCAGCTTGGGGTGAACCAATGTTGTTTGTGAAGAAGAAGGATGGTACTCTAAGGTTTTGCATTGATTACATGAAAATGAACAAGGTGATAATCAAGCATAGGTATCCCTTGCTACAAATTGATGACTTGTTTGATTAGTTGAAGGGAGAAACAATGTTTTCAAATATTGACTTGAGATCAGGGTATCATCATGTACACATCAAAGAAGAGGACATCTACAAGACAACATTTTGTACAAGTTATGTGCACTAGGAGTTTGTAGTGGTTTTGTTTGATCATACTAATGCTCCAATTACTTTCATATATTTGATGA
Source organism: Pinus tabuliformis (assembly GCA_031772625.1). Classification (NCBI taxonomy): domain Eukaryota; kingdom Viridiplantae; phylum Streptophyta; class Pinopsida; order Pinales; family Pinaceae; genus Pinus; species Pinus tabuliformis. The sequence continues at coordinate 917,562,267 of CM062812.1, read as the reverse complement.
ATAGTGTGTTGTGTCCTTATCTGGACAAGTTTGTGATAGTGTCCATTGTTGACATATTGATATATTCTAAGAATAAGGAAGAGCATGCAGTGTACATAGCTGTAATGTTAATATTACTGAGGAAGAATTAGTTGTATGCCAAGTTTAGAAAGTGTAGTTTCTTTCACACTGAAGTTCATTAATTGGGACATGTTGTTTCCAAAGAAGGTATAGCAATAGACCTGAAAAGGATTAAATTTATCATTAAATGGATAGATCCTAGTAATGTGGATGAGGTTAGATCATTCATGGGACTAGCAGGTCATTATATGTGGTTCATCATGAACTTCTCATGGATTTCCTATCCTATTACATCATTGCAGAGAAAAGGAAAGAAGTTTGAATGGACTAAGGAGTGTGCAGGAAGTGTTGATTAGTTGAAGCATTTTCTTACAAAGGCTCCAATATTGAATATTGCATATCCTGATAAGGAGTTCATGGTATGTACAGATGCTTGCAAGAGTGGACATGGTGGAGTCTTGATGTAGGAAGGACAGGTGGTATGTTATGAGTCAAGGAAGTTGAATGAGCATGATCATAACTATGTGACTCATGATATTTAGTCGAAAACTATAATTCATGCCTTGAAGATGTGGAGACAATATCTTCTTGGCAGGAGGTTCATTTTGATGAGTGATCATAGTGGACTGAGCTACTTATTTGACCAACCTAATTTGAATGCTAGGAAACCTATATGGTTAGCTACTCTCAGTGAGTTTGAATTTGAGATCAGGTACATTAAGGGAAATTAGAACATGGTTGCATATCCTCTTAGTAGGAGAGTGTAGGTGAATCAAATTGTAGCTATGAGTTCTTATGGGAAATTTGCAAGAGAGGATCTTGTAGGTAGGACAACATGATGAGAAGTATTAGTAGTTGAGGAACATGTTACAAGAGTAGGGTGAAGGCGATAGGGATGGGGAGTATCATCTCATAATATATGGCTTGATCAGGTTTACAAACATGATTTATGTGTCAGATGACAGTGAGCCCAAGAAGATTATGATCCAGGTGGATATTGGTGGCCACCTGCCAAGTCCACCTGGACCCCCACCATTGTTTCTCTCAGCATTTTCAGTTTCCTTAATTGTAGCACAACTTACTATTTTTAGCAATTTTTTCGGGTCCTGAACTTCTGGAGCTGTTTTGAGGCCCTAAACGACGTTTTTTGGGAAATCTGGGGGCAACATGGGTCCATGGACCGATGTTACCCTTCCCAAAGTGGTAGTGCTTGGATAGATATTTCTAACGAGCTATTGTACGCGTCAAACGGAGATCGTATGCCAAAGTTACGACCCCGGGAAGTTGATGTACCAATTTACCCAAACAGGGCCCACAGTTTGGCGTTTCATCTCCTAGGGTTAGGTTTTGGAATTTTAAGGGTTTTCCATTGTTTCTCAAAAATAAATAGGCCTTCAAGCCTCATTGTAACACAGTTCAGAGGCATGTAGCCACCACATCTCTTCTCAGAGATAAGCTACCATCGCCCTAGCTGGTTTATTTCCATTTTCTGGTTGTAAGCATATTTCATTATTTTCCATTAATGAAAAGAAGTATTATTTCCGCTGCATCTTTGTGTATATGGTTATCTCTATAATTTGTTGCGTTCCTGTTTAAATCTGGATCAGATTACCTTGAGGGAATTTCATGTCAAGATGTATTTAGGTCACCCAGGATATCAGAAGAATTTGACATCAGTTAAGAAGTTCTACCATTGGAGAAACTTGAAGAAAGAGGCGGTTGAGTTTGTTGCAATATGTTTAGATTGTGAGTAGGTAAAAGCAAAGCAGAAGCATCCAACTGGTTTGTTATAACCAATTCCGATTCCAGAGTAGAAATGGGAGGTCATTTCCATGGACTTAATTACAAATTTTTTGAGGACATCGAAGCAACATGATTCCATCATGGTTGTGGTTGATAGGTTAAGTAAGGCAGCTCACTTCATTGAAGTTAAGTCTACTAATTCAACTACTGAGGTAGCTTAGATCTTTATTAGGGAGATAGTGAGGCTACATGGTGTTCCCAAGAAGATTATATCAGGCATAGACACCGAGTTCACTTCTAGGTTTTGTTGGCAGGGTTGTGGACAGAGTTTGCTTTCAGTACAACTTATCATCTGCATATAGATGGACATATAAAGAGGGTCAACAAGATTCCTAAGGACATGTTGAGAATGTACGTTATGTATCAGCAAAGGAAATGGGAAGGGTATCTTCCACTGATGGAGTTTGCATATAATAATGGGTATTAGGATTCCTTGAAGATGAGTCCTTTCGAGGTTCTTTATCAGCGGAGTTGCAATGCTCATATCAGCTAGAGTGATCCAGTGAATAAGGTGTTCATTGGACTAGATATATTGGATGAGATGGAGTAGGAGATGCAATTTATAAAAATAAATTTGATAGCAACACAAGGTAGGTAAAAGAATTATGCAAATCAACATAGAGCATTCAAGGAGTCTCAAGTTGGGGAGCATGTGTACTTGTGCATTAATCCCAAGAGGAGCTCTTTGAGGATTGGATCATGTGCTAAGTTGACACTTCAGTATTGAGGGCCTTTTTAGATCCATGATAGGATTGGATTAGTGGCCTACAAACTTGCACTACATTTGACAATGAAAGTACATGAAGTTTTCCATGTTTCATTTCTTAAGAGATATGTGTAGGATGTTGATCATGTGATTGATAGGTTTGTATTGTAGGTGGAACCAGAGGGAGAATTCGAGTTAGAAACAAAATGCATATTGTAGTGGAAACAACTCATTCTCTGGAATCGAGCAATAGAGAAAGTTAAAGTAGTGCAGTGGAAGCACTTTGGGCCCAATGAAGCTACATGGGAGATCAAAGATCAGATGTGGGCTTTATATTCTTCATTATTTGTTGATTCAAGCAAATAATCTCTCTCTCTCTCTCTCTCTCTCTCTCTCTCTCTCTCTCTATATATATATATATATATATATATATATATATATATATATATATATATATATAGATATATATAGATATATATAATGTGTGTGTGTGTGTACACACACACACACATATATATGGTCTACAATGAGTTGGGTTATAAAGCTCCAATAAGTGATATGTTTGTTTCATTTTCAACAGGATGTCATTGTAAATACTATATCGAGCTATGTTATAAACCTCCACATGTAATATGTTTTGTTTCTAGTGGTTTTCTAGTCATAGGTATCATAAGGGGGAGGGATTTGTAACAACCATGGGTTAAAATTTCATGTAATAAAGGTTAATAAATGCAAAATAAGACCAAGGTCATGCAATGCATATTCCAAGATGAATGTTGGGAAAGCATTGTAGTGGGAATTACTTTTGGTTTATTAATGGCTATGGAAATTGGAAAAGGAAAAGAAGCATTAATTGGCATTTATTTATGAGAAATAAAGGAAAATAGGAGAAAAGGAAGGTGAAGAGACACAAATTCGCATGCTAATGAAAATGATGAAAAATGAGACATCAAATATAAAAAGGCATTAGAGAATCAATTCAAAAATTTTACATGGATTTAGTTAGTTTTTTTTTTGGGTCAAATGAAAAAGAGAGAGTGATCTCCAAGAGGAGAAAACAAGCAAGTAAGCAAAGGAAGTAAAAGGAAAGAAAATGAGAGCAAAAGAAAGTGAAGGAAAACAGCGATAAGCTTAGATCAACAAATTCAACAAGCATATTTTCCAGGTAATAGGTTGCTTGTGTGATTTCCTAGATGAAGTGTGAATGCATGGTACACACATTTATTTATTTGGTTCATTTGTTGTCATTGTCATGGGTTTTGTCAGGTTTGAAAATGGTTTCAACATTTCACCTTTCCATTTCCTAGATATTCATGGTGTGATGGGATTCATTTATTGGTTGAGTTTTGTATTGCCAAAAGGTTTTCGAACCATGTGAGGTGGTCTTGGGAAAATTCCCAAGGGTTGGGGGTGGAGATGGTTTTCTCTTGGAAGCCCTTGACAAGTGGGTGGAGACAACAAATTATGCAAGGTATCGTGAATAAATTTTGAGGCATCAAAGCTTGGTTTGGTTTTGTTATCTTGAGTCCAATTTAGGTGAGACAATGGTATTTTGAGGATGGAGGTGGTTTAACCTCTAGATTCCCTTCATTTTTTATGTCTTGTTTTATCTTATGGAATCCCACATTCATTCATGGAATATGGCATGAGGGTGATTGGATGGAAGAAATATTTGGTTTAGCCCAATCTATGGCCGGGTGGTACATGGAAGTCCCTAATTCGGTTGGATTTTGCATAAGTTAATAAGAGTTATTTTCCTATTGTGATTCATGAGTAATTCTACTTTTTATTATGGTGATTTCATGGTTGTTCAGTCATTGTTAATATTCTAGTTATATGCTAGTTATAAGCATGATTTATGATATGCTCTAGCTATGGCTCTTGTTATGCTTTAATAATTTATCGCATGATTGATGAATGCATGGAATAACTAGTGTTATTATAGGTACTTGAGAGGGAATTAGACCTTCTTAGTGATTTTCAACAAAAGTACATAGATTTACACTCATATATGCATTCATCACTTGTAGCTTGCATGTATGCCATATGTTTTACAAAATGTCTAGTGTGTTCTAGGTAGTTGAAGTCAATTTTTTTGTTCAAGTTTGAAGGTTTAACATTGTTTTTATGGCAAATGTGATTTTGGAAAGTTACAAGATGTTTTGGGTAGTGGTCTGGAGGCTAGCAGGGAAAAGTGGCTAAGATCTTAGGACCACATGCACTGAATTGAGGAATTTAGGTCATAATTGTATGGAGGCAAGCCTATGCATGTAGATGGAGGCCTATAACCACATCCTTGCCTTGTTGTGCATGCATTTGGAGTGTTAAGTCAATGAAAAATGGGTCTAACTCAGGGATTGATCATCTGGGTTGGTTTGTAGCCTTCTGAGTGGTCTAGGGTCTCTGAGGGGTGTTAGTAAAGTTGTCAATTTTTCGGTCCCACTTCGATAACTAGAACTTGGAGGACAGGTCATGTCATAGTAGAACTCTGCTTCACATTTACCCAGAGGGATCATAAAATCAGGTAAATGTAGGGGGTGGCATGTTACAAGACTTTCATTGGGAAGTGGTGGCTTATCAACAAGTAGTGGCTTGTTGCTTCTGGGAGTGGTGGTTTCATTCGAGTTGTGGCTTGAAGACTTTGGGAGTGGTGGGATGGGAAACTATTGGAGGTTGGGAATCCAATAGGTAGTGACCTACATAGTTGAGTGAGTGGTGGCTTCCAATAGGTAGTGGCTTACATAGTTGTGGGAGTGGTGGCTTCCATCAGGTAGTGTCCTAAAGATAGTGGTTCGTCATGTGAATCACAAGTTGAGGCTTGCATGTTGGTGGTGGATAGTGGTTGATGTAAAAGAAATGTTATATTAAGAAGAATTCATAGAGAAAAAAAGATAGTGGTTTTTCTGCTAGAAGTGTATCCACCTTATATCCTGCATCCTCATGAGCTTATTGATGTGTTGTTATTCATGGTACTTGTATTTGTGTTGATTTCTACTCATGCCTATGTTATTTGATGTTTAAATGTATGCTATGAGTTAAATAATGAATGATTTAGTTAATTATTTTGTAAAGAAAAGGAAAAAGGGTCTTGAAGTGATCCATCAAGCATAATAATGATTCACTCCCCCTCTCTCAGTATTGTCAAACTCCCAACATAGTCATCATCATACATGCTATAGGAAATTATTTCAGTGCAACAAAGGACTATAAGTTTGTAGCCATACTATGCATGATAGGATAGAATTAAGGTTGGGAATATGTATAGGATAAGGGAAACTCTTCTACCGACCTTTTGATGATCAACATTTACAAGGAGAAAATCAGCCCTGATTTTTGGGATGAACTTTTTTGACAACACTATGTATATATCAGTTTTATGTATATATTTTTAGACATGTTATTATTATATATTTATTAACAGTATATCAGTTACAGATATGTAATAGACAGTTTCTCAATTGTGGCTTGGCCACCAGTTTCTTGATATATGCTTCATTGAAGCATATACAACATGTAATTTTCAAATACATAATGAAAGTTACAATTTTTTCTTGGGGAAAAAAGGAGAAGAGAAACTCTATTAGTAAGTGGAAAAATTTTGATTCCTCATCATGATTTTATATTTCTTGTATTCATATTCCTTTATTGATTTCATTTTGGATTGTTGCTAAGAAAACTAGTTTGACATGTAAATAAGCATTTCACATATATCTTGACATCAAAAAACATTAAATTTTAATGTCATTCCATGTTATAAACCTTGAAATAAACTTGATATGTGCATTTTGTGTGTATGTGTGTGCGTGTGTGTTTATGTGTGTGTGTGTTCCATGCACAAGTTATGAACTAGCACAAAAATTATCATAAGCCCCTTATAATTCTTAGGGATAATATGAACACCAACTATTATCCAAACATAGCTTGGGTTATCCAAGTCCATCAAATAATTGATGTAAACACAACATTTATAAACTCACATTAATCATATTCAAATTGCACTTCTTTTAGAAATAAGGATGTAGTGAAATCCATATTCATATCTTGAATAGTATGTATTAAAAGCTCATACATTTGATTCCAATCAGGATCCTTTCAATGCATGAATTGAAATTAAGTTTCAAATATGTTCTATGAGACTACCATATCAAGCTCAAAAACATATTCATGCATGCACTCAATAAAAATAAGAATAACGTTGACCATTCACATCTATCACAACCCCCAATATACCATTAAGGGGAAGAGTGACACCATAATTTCACATAATATATATTCAACTAGATGTTGGAAAAAAGACAAAAAAATATAATAAGAGAATAATCATTAAAACTACAACATTTTACTCATACTCAAGTCGAAATTTGACCTCTATTATGAGATTATAGTAGAGGATAGATATGATGTTTGAGTGTATAAATATATGCTATTTGAAGAATAAATGAAGAATAAACTTCAATCTCTTCATCATAGTTTGCAACAGTCTAAAAGGAATAACAATTTTGACCCTATGGTGTATGCATAACATAATCAAATCAAAAATTCAAATACCAAGGTTCCAAGCCTCATGGGATTTATTTTATACATAGGACATGAACCCAAATCATTCCAAGCAACTATTTTGGAGCTATGTAATTCAATACACATAACCATGCATAAAAAGTAATGCAATAAATCGAGCAGAGCTTAGCTTCCTTGGGCCACTTATACTAAAAACTAGAGAGAGAGAGAGAGAGAGAGGCTCTATAAAAGGCTTCTTTCCCTTCCCCCCCTCCCCCTCACCCACCCCCGCCCTCCACCCCACCACCACCCCCCCTCCCCCCCCCCCCCCCCCTACACACACACACACACACACATATATATATATATTTGTAAAAAAATGAAAGAAAGGAATGCATAGATAATCTTAAACCTAGCGATAAATCAATAGATTTACCATGAAAGAATTGCAATGACAAGAAATTATAGGTTTCTTCCATATTCCTTACCTTGTCCATATCAGTTGGGATTTATGGACATGGTATCAAATTATTGGTGGGATTAGCCTCCATTATCAAATTGCAACCACATGCACTAGTATAGAGTCAGATATCTCCAACAGTATCCATATTTTCCCAACCAAATACAAAATGAAAACATATAGTACACTAGACAACTTAATGTATAAATAGTGTAAGGGTAGCAAGGCACAATACTAAATTTGAGTATAAATTAAGATATTTTACCAACATTTATGATGTTGCAAAAGAGACAAAAATACATAAAATCAATTTATTGGTAAAATTTTGTTGCACTTTTGAATTCCATTATAATTGTCTATTTGTTAACCTAATTTTGATGCCATGTGTCATGTTTGAATCTTTTTTTATCTCAATTTACATTGGAATTTCAATGAATATTTTTTTTTTCTCAGTAAAACTATGCTAAGTAATTATATTATGTACAAAAGATCATTACAGGCAGTAAAACAGGTTTCCCATGGCCATCTGTGGCACTGTGGGTTGGCAGCTGGCTTTAGCAAAGAGATGTGTCCAAGCTGCCTCAAAACTCATCAAGATTTTCCTTTTAACATTTAACATTGCCCACGCAGGGGCTGTGACACAAGAAACCACCCTCGCAGGGGCGACCGTGGACATGTGCAATCGCCCAGAAAAGACTTACTAACTGAAACAAAGTCACAAAAGACCTGCAGACGAACTAAAAGACCCATACAAAAACATTTGATTTATCCCAAACATAGAAAGCGACCGAGACAGAAGACCTTGAAACTGGACCTGGACAAAAAGATGGATGACAGAGCCAATGTCTGCTACTCCTCCGGTTCCTCCTCAATGATCGGGACCCAACCATATTCTTCCTGGAGTCCTGCCCGTTCTTCTCCTGCCTTGGACGTCGACGCCTCCTGCGTCTGAGGTTGGGCGGGTGCCTTCTCAGGTGCTCCCTTTGTCTTTTCCTCAGCCCTTCCCGATTGGTCATCGGAGGGCGATTCTCTGCTGCTCGACCCGGCATCATCCTCCTCTGTGTCCCTAACGAAGAGGACTGAAATGTGTGCACTGAGGTGTCCCAAATTAAACACTGCGGTGCCAAACGCTGGAAGCGCTGGTGGTCCTTCAATTGGGTTGCCCGTATCCAAGAACTGTGATGCCTGCAGGTGGGGAGTTCCAGCTCGTCTATAACAGTAGCAGCAACAACAATGGTGGTGGGCATCCGCTGCTGGAGGGCGTGAGGAGCCCCCACGACCAGTTCCGCGTCTGCACGGCTGTCTTTCTCTTGGCCTAGCCATGTTGGCAATGGAACAGGCTGAGTGAAACAGAGCTGCCAATGCAGGGCTTCTCCTCTCGGCACCTGAAGATAGTGCTTTGATGCCCCTTCCTTGAATAGCAGAGAATTCAAAGTCCTCAGCGTCTGCCTGAAGGCAGAGAATGTCCAGGCTCGACTGCGCAGCGTGCCTATCTTGCTGAGAATGGCGTGACCCCATACCTTCATCCAACTTAAATCCATTAACATTCCTTTGAACCTTGAGCGCCATGAATGCACCCTGCCCTCACAGCAATCCGTCTTTAATTTCATTAAGGGTTCTGAGCGGGGGCCTCCACATTTATGTCTTCGGCGGCGTCCCTGGTGTCCTTCCGCTGGCTGGCTCGTGTCATCACCTGCTGGCCATGTGGCCTAGCACTCTCTCCTGTGCTAACACCCGCATCCGAGTGAATTTCAATGAATATTAGTTGTAACCCCAAAAGTTATTAGTGCCACTTATCATTTTAAAACTTTTTTGTGAGCTCTATATATGTTGAAACTCCACCAAACATTCATAGAAATCTAACCATTTCTTAGTGCCACATGACAAATTAATTTTTTTTTGCTATAATTCTAAAGAACATTAACAAAAAATCAACACTTTTTTAGTGCCTTGGGTATTTTTAAAGCCTTTTAATGAACATTATTTGTATCTTATGTCTAATGAAAAAAATTGTCAAAACAAAGGCATTTTTTATTTCCTCATGTTAAGTTAAAATTATTTTGGTGGTCTCTTTACAATATAACTAGCTCAACCATATAAATTAAATGGCCAATAAACACCAATAGTCATCAATCCATGATAAGCACCAAACACTTACTTTATCATACATCTCACATTGGAAAAGAAAAGAAAAAAATCATAAAAATTGTAACTTTTTTTAAAATTATTATTATTAATTATAAAAAGGAGATTCACCCCCACTTTGCCATTGATATTCTTAACATATAAAGATTATTTGTTACGATATCTTGGGCCATCATGATGACTTATGAAAACCACACTTCTTTATATGTCCAATTTTTTTAATTAATCAATTTTATTAAAAGGGTAAAACATGCATAACTACTTATGAAATAAGTCTCAACCTTTTATTTGTGAATAACAATAAGAATACTTTAGAATATTCCATGGAGATTAAATCCCTACTATCCACCTAATAATTATTCTTAATTAAATTAAAATTTTAGAAGCCATATTCCAAAATAGACATGCCTATTGGCCTAATTATGTTGTTTTAGTGATAACTTTGCATCACAAGACCAACATGTTAGAGATGAAAAAAGTAAAAATGAATTTTCTTATATGTTGAAATTATGATATTGTATCAAGAAGTTCACACTAATTATAATTTCCATGGAGTATAAATAAAACATTTTGATTTTTATGTATAAGTTTTTTTTGTTAATGTCAAGTTAAATTTCCTTTTGTGATTTCCTTATTTTTTTATGTGGTTCATGATCATTGGAGTTCAATGAATTTGTACGTCCATACAATATTGTTCCAGATATATCCACCTAAAAGGATCACTTTCCGCTCGGAAAAACATAGAGCCTAACCCTTAAGGTATTAACAGAATTGAACCTGTGACCTCCCAATAGTAGAGGTGCTTAACAACAGGGAATTGACCAACTGAATGAACCCTCCGAGCTATTTTTGTGGTTTCCTTATGTTGTAATTATGATGTTTTAGTGACAACCTTGTGTTGTAATACTGACATGCATTGACATTATACATTTTAATTATGATGTTATATCGGGAAGTCCACATTAGCTATAATCATTCCATGGAGCTATTGTGGCTCCTACAGTAAAACTCCTTGATTCCTCTCCATCCTTTAGGCCTTGAGGGAATCGAGGGGCCTACCTATTCAAAAAAGTTCAAAAGTCACCTTACCATCTCTTGTAAGTTATAATCATCCTTCCAATGACATGAAATGTGAAGGACACTTTTTGTGTTTCACTAAGTGTTATTGGTCATTCTAGAAATCTAAAGACACCATCCAACTATTTTTTTCATTGAGTTAACCTTTGGGGAAGGTATTAAATTAAGGTCTCTTAATTTTTTATTCATTCTAGCCCTTATGTAGAATATCACTAAGATTTTTCTTAGTGCTATAACACTTTACTAATCCTCAATGTAGTGCTACAACCTCAAATCATGTATCATTTTCACACTTTTTGTCACATTTTTGCCAATTTTTCTATAAATTGTGAAAATCATGAGCATTAAATATTCTCTATAGCATCTCCTTGACCTCCTCTTCATCTTCATAGTGTTGCATTTCCCCTCTTCTCAATAATACACGATGAAAAATTGCCAAATTTTTCTTCCCTCAGCCTTTGTAGTGCACCATTGTCCCATTTGTCTAGTGCCATAGCTCTCCCTAGATCCTTAATACTACACTATAGCTCTCCCTTTACCACCTTCATAGTGCTACAAGGTTGTCTTATCCTTCTTCATAATGCTATAGTGTTAAAATTTGCTCAAAAACTCATTTTTCTGGCCTCCTCCTTCAGTGTAGCACAACACTAACCCTTAAGCTAGTGGTATAACACTATAATAAGAATCATCATATTGTTAGCACAATTCAATGAATATTCCAACCTGATTTAGGATGAGTTTATGAGGTTTTCTCTCACTTAAAGTTCCTTTTCCCTAGTCTTCCTTGTGGAAAGTTTTGCTTAAATGAAGGTGAAATTCAAGTAAGAAAAGATAATATTTTAGGTAACTAAATCTCATGAAAATAATTCTATCATGTCCCTATAAAATATAATAATATGATCCCCCTTGGTTTCCTAGGGTTTACCTCACTAAAACCCCTCAGGTTTCATGGTCCAAAATCCTCTTCAAAATCTCAACATAGCTTTTGGGAATGGATCTTGATCACCCTTTGTCTTAAAGAACGAGAACATAAAGAAGTGTCCTCATTCAAAAAATATGTAAATTTTTATCCTAGTAGCATAGAGAGGACCCTCCATGGGAAATTTCATAGCCATATTGGCTAAGTTTGTGAATATGAAATTGTTATTTGAAGAAGGATCCTTGGGTTAAAGTTGTCATTGTTACTGTCTACTCACACTATAGCTATTATATATATATCATTAGTCATCCATGGAACCAAACCCCTTAGATATATCATTTAGCATGGTATACTACTTTTCATGATGGACGCTTGTTGTTTTAGTTATTGTATACGAAATTTCAACCCGACTGCTACCACTTCAGAGACTAACCAAGGAGAAAACCACTGAAGTAGGAGGATTATTTTATGGTGTAAATTATTTGGGATAGTGGTGTAATGTTAACAATATCACTCCATAAGTGAAAGGATTAGAATGCATGACCTCCACTAGATGGGACCCAAGGAGGGGTTATTCTGAACAAGTAAATAATTGGAAGATCTAATGAAAGTAAGAGTTTTTTTCAACATCTTCACTAGTGACCTTGATAGAGGAAGCCTACCGATCCTACTAAGAAGCACATTGACTTGAACCCATTCCCATTTTCACATAATAAGGATGTATCAATTCGATCTTAGGACACAACATAATATCACAGGGTCATGGACAACTAGCTACCAAGAACATGTTAATTGTTTCAAAAAGATGACATTCTCCAGATGAATTAGGCCAAAAAATAAACAAGTCTGGAAATAAATGTTTAGCATGTTGAGTCCCCTACATAATTTCTAATGAGAAACCTGAACAAGTTTTTGACTAAAAGAAAGGTAAGATCAAGAAAGAAGAATAAAATAATCAAGAGGATTTGTTTCAGGTGAAACAATGGTCAATCAATGTCCCCATAGATAGACCCATTGGGGAAACTTTTAAGAAACACCTTCCATAACTTCCCAGGAAAAAAACACGATTGAAATTCATGTACTTAGTCTTCCCATTGAAGAAGAATGTGTTAGTAGTCTCCCAAGGTTTAGTAGAATGTTACACAAGAATGGAAAGTTAGTATCTAGGAAAAGACAAAATGATTACATCACACTATGAAGTCCCAATGGCATGCCTTTAAGAAAACATGATGTTCTCAACTAAAGATTTAGTCAAAATGTAATACATGTCAACTTCACTATAGACATTTCAAAATGTTTTCATTTTTTATACTTGTAAATTATGAGAAGTTAAATATTTGTAATTGACCTAGAAAGAAGATGAACAATTTGAAAGGAAACTACTAACTTGAGTCTATAAATAATGTAAATGTTTATGTAAGAAAGGACTTTTGGAATTTTACTTTTGAAAAGGTTTAGAAAGAGTTCCCATTTTTAGGATTTCTTATTATTATTTGAAATAATTAAGATTGAGGATTAGAATATGGTGACTTTATATATTGGTTAATAATGTAGAAAAACCTAGAAAGGCCATTACTAGAACCAAATGATTACATGCAATATTTATGTGTTTCTGGCTATTCATTTTTATTTATTTTTAAGCTCGATTGGTGAGACATGTTGGGGGAGATTGAAATTTCGATCACTTGGATACAAAAGGTCTTTCCAACATGTTTCCTGATAATTGCGCTACCACCCACAAATGTTTATGACTATTCATTAATTGTTCATGTATATGTGTGTTTTTTGGGATTTATACACCTAAGATTATGGACTTATGTAGATTAGGTGGTTTCTCTCACATACTTGTTATTTCATTTTCTATACTTTCATATACAAGTACTTGTTAGATCTAAATGCTAATTATTATTTATTTGTTCTAACAAGTTAAGCACCTGTTGTTGTCCTAGATTATAGCTAACCATTCCCTTTCCTATGCAACTATGTGTCTATTGGTTCATTGCTTCCTATTTCTCCTTTATCTTTTCACTACTACTAGCATAGTGTATACCACTTTCATCTTAGTGCATTAGTTAATTTCACTTATAATTTGCATACCCCTTACTATGATGATCCTTCATATCTTATATAATTCTTAAAGCCAAGAATGGTTACATGGCCAAAATCATGATGTGTCTCTTATCCCAAATTCTATGAGGTGTAATTGGGACCTCTTACAGGAGATGCCACCTTGATTGTTGCATGGTCATTTTCCCAAGTCAATAGTTAATTTGACACTAGAAGGATGGCCTAATGTGCATGGATCATAAAAATCCTTAATCTAATCTATCACACACTTCAAGTGAAGAAACTCCCACCCTGCCACCCCACATTCCGTCTACTCATGTTGAGAATTTCGAGAGAGAGATGAGCTATGACATTGTATCTGATATTGAAAACCCCAATTTTTTCAAAAGATTTTTAAATTCCATTTTTCTTGTTGAGGTGAATTTCCTTAGGTGTATCACTTTCACTTATGGTAAACAACTCAATATAATTCTTGTATCGCCTCATAAACCTATAAAGAAGTAGATAGAAGACTAGTACCAAGGCTGGTGTCCTAGTTGGTTCCATTGAGGATTTGATTCGAAAGGGCCTCAAAGGTATTTATGGTACATTCGATCATATCACTCCAACTCTTTTTGGCTCTCTCCCATCCACTCACACACCCTTTGATATTTCTAGTGAAACTAGTCATGTTCTTTATCTCGATTCTTTCTTTGATTCTAAAGAAGAGCTTCATCAAGGAGGTTTACTATTCATAATAGTCATCCAACCTCAACCATAGTAGATGTCATAGGAAGCCTTGAATATTGTAGGAATTATGCATGATCTTCCTAAGTGGCTAGAAAGGTTGCTTCCCAAATTTGATCCCAACTAGTATACTTTTGTTGAAGATCATATTAAAAACTTTTATTTAGTGTTGCAGCTAATGAATGTAGAACAATAAGATGTGTTTTATCAGTTTTTCCTATAAAACATCGAGAATAAATCTTTGACTTGGTACTATAATTTACACATTACTTCCATAACTTACTGGGATTCCTTGGAAAATATTTTATTTAGAAAAAATGGTGAAGAGAAAGCCCCCACTTCTCTTTAAAAAGAGATAATCACCATTAATATGGATAAAAAAGAGAAATTCAAAGAATTCAATCAATGCCTCACCATTCTATTGAATAAGATGCCCGTTTATTCTTATCCTGCAAATCCTCTAGCTATTAAGTACTATACTTCATCCCTACACCTGCCCATATCCATGTTCATAAAGAGGGAAGATAAGGACACCATATCATTGAAATTTGAAGAAGGAATTAAAGTTGAAAAGGAGATAATGGTTTGTAGATTTATGTGGTGTGGTTTTTGAGATTCTGAATTCGGAATATCCAAATTCAGAATCTTGAAAAGGAGATATTTTCCCTAGTTTGCAAGACCCCTAAAGAAGAACATATGGTCAACATAAAGAAGCCTCTGACTCTTAGTAGACCTATTGAGAAGGAACCCATTGATCTAGAAAGTTTCTTGAAATTTTTCAAGAATATATATAACAAAGTAATTAACCTGAAGGATAATTTAGGGAAAAAATCATCTCGACACAAGCCTTTTCACCTATTATAGAAGAGGAATAGTAACCTAACCAAACCTACTAATACCTCAAACCTGAGCTTGAACCTTGTCGACTTTTGTATGGACAACTCTTTTCATACCATCAAGCTAATAATTTAGAGAAAACAATTCCATAATAGGTTAACTGAATGACCCAATTCATTAATTAATTTTTGGACCAAAAATCGTTATTCAATGATTCTTTCCGAGAAGTAGAAGAGGAGCCCAATTAAGCTAAATAATAGACCACTAAAGTATCTACCATGTTCCTTTGGGACTAGGTTAAAGACCCAAAGATACAAACTATAGGAGAAGTTTTTATTGGGAGAAAAACTAGTAGCTCAAGCAACCCCACAAAATTATTGTCTTCATAGAAAAGGACATGTACTTGAAGTTACTTAGCATGCTAAGGGTAAATACCTATTAAGGTAGTTGCTTACTCCCCATCCTCTTTTAATTATATTAACTTATCTCGTAAGGTTACTTTCGCTTCTTCACAAAATGCTAAGTATGATAAAATTCCTATGTAGGAAATTAAGTAGACCATTGCTTCTACACCACCTTCCAACTTCACTACTCCTGCATAGAAAGCTAAGTCTCCCTTTCCTCCTTAAAGAAATGGTTCATTAATTTCATCAATCAATGCCTTCGAATATAACATTATTGAAGATATGAATAAAACCATGGCTAGCATTTGGTTATATGGTCTTTGCAGTATCCCACATTAGAATCAACTTTCTATAATATATTTTTAACCCTATCATGTTCATTCTGAATCCCCACACCTATATAGAACTTTTCCATAGTTCCTACCACTTTAAACAACTTTGATAATGAAAAGCCCATTGTAAACAAAAGAATCAAAGAAAATTCTAAGTCACAAACCTTTCATTTTGTTTTAACAATTGAAATGTTCAATCATAATGCACACACCTATTTAGTATAATAATTTGTCTACAAGAATATCAATGATATCCCTAAAAATACTAACACAAAGATCATTAAGTTAAATAGACTAGAAATGAAGCTAATTGGTGAAATAAATGATGTAACAATATGATTATCCTATGATACATGAGTTCATTAGGTAATCAACATCATATTCATGGACATAATAAAGGAATAGGCCTACTACTAAGTAGGTATTGGTGTTAGAAATTGCAAGAGTACTTTGCTAATGGTTGGTCCCACCTCTAGTTACCCTATAAAATAAAAAGAAACCAAATATAAGTAAACAATGAGCCTCATATGAATCACATCGTAACTCAACTTGAAGGGTCCAATGATCCAATCAACGTTGTGTGAAATACACCGAGGAACCATTTTCTTGATATTATCCTTGGTGATCATTCAACCTAGTTGACTCGCACCATGTTAGAAGTACAACTTGATATCCTTCAAGTACTGTAGGTCAATGATAATAAAATTTATAATTTAGATGTAAATAGTGAAATACATTAACATAGATGTAAACATTGACACATATATTAACATAGATGTAAATATTAACAATTTTACTAAATTTGAATTTGTTTCTCACATTTGTACATTATTTTCTGACAATTTTGAAATGTAGGATGAAGTTGGTAGATGATGTACTCTCATCAAACAACATGAACACAAATCGTTGGTGTCTTGATAATTGGAATTTTGATGTACTTATAATTTTGGGATGAACATACGGTGGGTACTGAATATTAATCATGATTAATCTCCTCAACCAAATTTTCACTAGAAAGAGGTATGAAATCTAATCCCACCATTCAAATCATTTAATTTTATATCCATTCTTCATTTATTTAGTTCTGCTGCTAACATTCTCATGGTTGTAGCTGTTAGTCCCCCTTTCCCATGTCATAATGTTTTTTTTGGGTATTTTCAAATCTTGTATCCCAATCAAGCCCCCAGGTTAGTGAGAATTCCACAATAACCATAAAAGACTTGAAACCACTATCATATACCTATTTTTCCTAGTCAATAGATATGTTGAGATTCTTTAATAGAAACTACACCGAGTGAACTAAAACTAGACCCATTAGTTCATAAAGAACTTATAATGTTAATATATGCACATAGATATTTCAAGACCAAATTTATCACATTAAAAAGGGAAATGCCAACAATTATTGAGCTTATCCTAATGGAAAAGGTTGTTCTCAAAGCCTAATATTTCATGAAAGTTGTGGTTGTTGGTATCTATCCATAAATAAAATAGTTCTTTTACTTCTGCTTTTAGTTTTCATATTTACCTTTTTCTTTGATTTTTGTTCTTTCATCTATGTTCATTTATTTCTCCCTTGTACATAAATGAAATAATTTATGATGATGAATTCCATGTAGTGAACTGAAAGGTGATATACGTACCTATCTAGAATAAGATAGATCGTGGATCTGTGTATGATGCCTAGGACCATTTCACATAATATTAGAATCCCAATTCTTCCTGAAGATAATATGGTCATTAATACATGGGGAAATCTCCCTAAACAATTGTAATGCTAAGTGATTTCATATCCACTTATTGATTTGGTTGAGAAGCCTCAAGCATCCTATGAAATATTAATTATAACCTCATTATCCTAATCTAAAGCCTCAAGCTCGGGTATTGATGTCAGGGAGACAAACATAAAATAAGGGGATCACCCTGGTTTCCATTCAAGATCTACTCATCCATCTTGTGGCCAACTGACCCAAATAAATAAAATTATAATAAATGAAAATAAGTGCTAATGAATAAAAGGTAATTTTTTTAGAATGGTTTCCTAAGTATTGGGGAAAACAAGAAATTTTGCAAGGGATATGGATACTCCTTGGTCATGAATAAATGCTTTTGATTTCGAGGTGACTTTTTCAAAGCTATGGATGCTCACTAGCAGGGGAGATAATACTGAAAAATCATCTTTAATCTCTACTCACTACACCAAAGTCTAAGTGAAAAGGAAAACTCTTGGTAAAGTTTACACCCTTCTGTTCCTTAGATAGGATGTAACTAAAATCAAGAAAATGGTAGTCATATAACTCAACACTACATGCTTCTCAATAGTAGTACCCTCATGGTAGACATAATACATCTTACAAGGACATTGATCACATGTGTTTCAAGTATATTCTTGAGCATACACAAATATTTAATGGTCCTACTAGTGTTTCACCAATTATTGTGGCGTCTGCAATGACCCTTCTTAATTCATCTCCATGCTTTAGGCTTGGAGGGAATTGAGGGGGCCACCTATTCAAGCAATTTCATAGTCACCTTACCATTAGTTGTAAATTATAATCAGTCTTCCAATGACTTGAAACATGAAGGAAAACTTATGTGTTTGATTAATTCTTATTGGTCATTATAGCATTCCAAAGACATCCTTCAACTGTTAGTTTCCCTTGGTGAAGGTCTTAAATTAAGCTCTCCTAATTTTTTTTAATGATTTTATCCATTATGTAGTGCAACATTAAGCCTTTACCCAATGTTATAGTGCTCTACTGAATCCTCAATGCAACATTATAGCCTCAAAACAAACATCATTTTATCACTTGTTTTCACATTTATTGTCAAATTTCCTCAAACTTTTGACTCTCCATGTCTTTGTATGACATAAATAGGCATTAAGGATACACTATAGCTTCTCTTTTACCTTTTCCTCATCTTCATAGTGCTTCCTTACCCTCTTCTCAATGCTACAAGGTAAAAATTGGTCAAATATTTGTGTCCTTTGTTCATATTTTTCCTCGAGATTTTGTAGTGCATTGATGTCCCACTTTCTAGTGCCATGGTTCTTCCTTTACCATATTCATAGTGAAACATGGATCTGTTGGTATCCTTCACAATGTTTTAGGGTCAAAATTCACTCAAAATCTTATTTTTCTGGCCTCCTCCTTCACTGTAGTGAAACACTAATCCTTAAAACAATGATATAGTGTTACACTAACCATAACCGTAGAGATAAAAAATTACACTAAGCTTCCATCCTAGGTCAATATTAGTTTCATAAGGTTTTCTCTCACTAAAAATTCCTTTTCCTAAGCCATCCTTATGCAAGATTGACTAAAACGAAGGTGGAATTAAAATTAAAAAAGGGTAATGTTTCAAGTAACTAAATCTCGTGAAAACCCTTCTATCATGGCCCAAAAGCTCTAAGATAATGTTTCCCCTGGGATTTCTAGGGTTACCCTCACCAGAAATCCCTAAGATTTCATGCTCTAAAACCCGCTCAGGATTCTCAACTTAGCGTTTGGGATTGAATCCAAAAAAATTTGGGTCTTCAAAAATGTGTACATGAACAAAAATTCTCATGTCTAGAAACCCTTAATTTTTTCCTAGTAGCATAGAGAGAACCCTCCATGGGAAAGTACGTACCAAAATTGTGAATATGCAACTATGATGGATAAGAAGGATCCCTAGGGTAAAGTTGTCATTTTTATTATCTCCTCACAACCACAACTTGTTATCTCTAGACCAATAGTCAACCATGAAACCAAGTCCCTTAGCTCTCTGCATCTAGAATGTGTTGTGCTATTCAACAACCCCCCATCTATTAGTTGAATAGTTAATATTCAATTGATAAATGGGGACATTTAATAAAAACCCTCCAAAAAGGAAATTTAGTACTTATGCACTTTCCTTTGAACTTTTAGGAATAAATTAGTATATCGAGTCAAAACTCTCTGAAAACTAGCAATTCTCACTTTTTCGCATACCACTGGACCAATTGTGTTAAAAGCCTTGCTAACAAACAAAACCCGCAAATTGTGATCAAAAGGATCACCATACTTAACTTAGATATCATTGGAACTTTTATTCAAAAGCTAAGGCCTAAGGAATTTCACATAAAATAAAGCTCTTATCGCAATCACATATCAATGCTCATAAAGGACACAAACCCACAAAACACGTTGAAATATGCAAGACGTGATATTGAGGTAGGACAAGTCAACCTTATCGCATCATGTCAATTTATTTAAAATTCCAAACTTATGAAATGCGCGAGCTTCTGAAAAGTGATAAAGCCTGAACCTGATAGAAGTCAGTGTTATAAATTAAGAGTTAAGTCTGTTAGGGCCTAAATCTACCTCAGGCTGAGAAATGCAGAATCTACGGTAACATCAAACCATGCTTAACTTGGTAGCTAGCTCTACCAGGTCGGGAGAGGGCATCAGAATAATATAGTCAATAGAGCTTGACATGACTGATGTGAAGACTAATTTTAGGCTAGGTATATGTTCAGAAGAGTTTGATTGAATTTAATATGGGTTTTCTAGCTCAAATGTGAAAGACAAATTTGGGTCTGGGGAATGGACGCAGTCTTGCAGAGATCTCTATGGAGCGAGGTAGGCAAATGGTTTAGTACTTCAAATTGAGTGATATGGAGAGATTTTAGACTGGTGATGAGTTAGAGAGGTGTTGTAGGGAAAAGTATCCAATACGGAATGACCCTATCCCACTCTAAGGGTGATAGTACCTCAGCAATAACCGAATGCAAAGCTATTCAAGATTACTTCTTTATGAGATGTAAGAGAGAGGAGGAAGAGATCCACTAACCGTTATCTTCCGCTAATGGTTGATCCAATCTTCCCTCTTTGCTGCTTGCTCCCAGCTCCTTGCTCTTTCACTGGCCCAGCTACACAAAGATCCTGCAAAAGCACAAGAAAAGGAAACTACAAGAAGCATACATCCATAATTGATTCAAGGATTAGAATAAATCAAATATACAAGCATCAATACGCCACAAAGACACATGCATATAGAAGAACCTCAAATGCTTTATTAATGGAAGAAGTAAAGTTCTGAGAGTGTTACAACCATAAGAGGCCCAATCCAGCAACACCTCCCAGCAGAAAGAAATCTCCTCTTCACCTCCTTCAAAGCAATCACCCAATAGTTCTATACACAAACCAACAGCACTTCCTTACATTCACAAAATTCCAGCCCCCTTAGACCTCATGAGAGAGCTCTATATATAGGATATTTGGAGAAAGGATGAGTCAGCTTGAGACTGACATGAAGTTGACTTGTGTCCTCTCCCTCTTCAGTTATACTCCAGTTCTTGAGTCCACTTGGAGATCCTAGCTTCCACTTGGAGTTTAAGGACCTCTTACTCATCATAGGGCGAATTGGCTGATCCAAGTGCCATTTTAGAAGCTTCCTGGGCACCTGACACCTTGCAGAATGACTGTGCCACTTAGCCAATCTCGCCCAGCGCAGGTAGCCTTCATTAGATTTGACATTCAGCACAGGTACAGAGTGGAGCAGTTGACATTCAGCGCAGATGCTCAGTGGAGCAGTTGACATGATCCTAAAATTGCTTGTTTTTGAGTGTTTTCAGGTGGAGAACTGATCTGAAGTGCTGTGGTTTGCTGACCTTGTTCCTCTAGGGGTAAGAACAACATGTTTAGGGACTTTGGATCCCTTAGATTATTGACATTTCATGCTTCATGCTGTAAGGCACAAAAATGTCTATAACAGTTGCCCCCTAAAGTATGAGGTCGTTTATCGGGTGAAATTCTTTATCCAGAGGATCCGAAGTTCATTCAATCGCTGAGAGGTGTCTTGTAATAAAATACAATACAATACATTATTTTTCATTCTGCTTTCATGATCTAGCTGAGGTGGGCATTCCCATGCTCAGCTTTATAAATACATTTTGGTACATAGAACAGACGATCGTCTGATGGTAGATTGATAATTCTCTGCTAAAATTATCATCCTTTGAGTAGGATGATCATCTGTTGCAATGATGTACATAACAAATGTCTTTATATCCCGAATGTATATCGCAGCCCGGATGGATGAAACTAGATCCGGGGTCTTCAAACTCGCTCGATCTTCACTCTAAGTACAAGTCGATCCATGTGAGAATTGCGCTGAAGTCGAACATGGAAAGACATCGCTTGATTACCGGTCAATAATGTAAACCGTTAACAAGCGCGAGAGGAATCACCAATAATGACAATGACCCTCAAGGTACTACAGTACAATTCACGTGGTGTGAATAAAGGACTTGGCGTCGAACACCACGCAAAATCTTCTGGTCGAAGGTCATTGATGTATACCTGTCGCCGGAAGTGAGAAACTTGCCATTGAGGCATGCAAGCTTCAAAGTACTGAAGGGGTTGTTCCTAGATCAACTTCTTGGATAATGAGCTGAAGTCGACAAGAAGCGATCCGTCAAAGGAGGGCCTTAATGAATCCCACATCAATGACACGGAACAGAGCTAATGATTTTAGTGGAGGTGAAAACAAACTGTGACATATGACTCAGGGTGGCGATCATGAATGGGTGAAGGATAATGTATGGCAGTGGATGGGACACGGTTGACTCTTTCTGAATGACATCTCTTGAACATATAACGACACTGATGCGATGGATCGGTAGCATTACCCCAAATGTGGATGGTTTGGCGAGGACCATGGTGATGAGACCGGTGAATGAAAACAACCCAACCCGATGTGGTACGGAGGAAAAGTGTCATGTTCAAGAGCGACTTGCTACCATTAAAGCTTTGAGGTTCTCCCAATTTTTCCCCAGTCATTTCTGACCAGTACCTCTTTATTTTTGTCAAGCTTGAGGAGGATAACATATGCTTGTTCTATAACCTGCCCTTCGGGCAAGCCCATCGCTATGTTTTAACGAGCCTAGCGATAGGGAAACTCGTTCTCGTCTAAAGACAAGTTTGTCGCTATTTAATCATTTTAACGAGTCTAACAACAAGGAAAACTCGGTCCTTTTCAATTTTAGAGAGTCTGAAAAGGTACAGAAAGTTAACTCCAAAATTCCTTTTTCGTCATCTAATCCCTTAAGTCCGAAAAAGTATAAAATAATACAGAAGGGATGAGTGTTCGGTACTTTTAACGAGCCGATCAAAACAAGCGCTCGATCTTTTTGTGCAATAATCCCTCAGGTCCAAAAAGATTAAAATCTAGAGGAGGGATAGCTCTTCCGGTCCCTTTAACGAGCTGGAAGGCCAAAACTCGGCAAACTTTTCATGTTTTACGAGTTAGAAAAGAGCTCAAAGAAGACTCGTCTTTTGAGGAACGAGTGATATACAGGGATAGCAACTGATTCCAGGTACAGGTTGGAATTTTCCAATCACGGCAGTGTCACAAGGATGGCTAGGTGAAATCACTCTTCGCAGCTGTTCCTCAAAATGGGTAAACAATCATATGGAGGTGAACAATCGGCCAAATGACGGTGGAGGTGGTGGGTGCAAACACGACCAAGGCTTTCTATGGCTGATAAAATTACGATCACAAAGGTTATTTACCGGGATAGGTTCTTTTTTAGATAAAAATGAGCTTAAACTCTGGAGGAAACATTGCTCACTGCTTTTATTTATTTTTTAACGAGCATGAAGACCGCGTTAAAACTGCTCGGATCTTGCGTTTATTTTTTAACGAGCATGAACTTTATGCTAAAACTGCTCGATATACCAGTCATAGGATAAGAAATGTCTCCTGCAAGATTCCAATTTTTATAGAGCTTGCACCTCACATAAGCTATGCTCTTTGGCAAATTTTGACCTTTGCCCCACATCCTTTCTTTATGTAAGTTAGGAAACGATCAATGACCGCTCTTTGCTTACACTCCAAAAGGTTTGTATGCCCCCAGGTATAAGGTACAATTTCAAGGCTGCCCCTACTTATCCTTCAAAACATTTGTTTTGATGGGTGAGGCTTGCCTCTTTCAGGTTATCCAAAAAATGGTTTTATTTGCTGCCGCAAATGAAACTCTTTTTCTGGCGATGTCTATCATTAGGTTACTCAACGATGGTTACTATTTGTTGCAGCAAAGGAATCTCTTTCTTTGGAGGCTGCCCCTACTTATCCTCTAAAACATTAGTTTTAATGGGTGAGGCTTGCCTTTTACCCAAAGATGGTTACAATTTGCTGCCGCAAAAGAATCTCTTTCTTTGGTAGCCTACCTGTTTAGACAAAGGTGAATGACTAAAATCATCAAACACATAACTTTGACAAAAGAATCCTGTTCCAGAACAACCCCCTTCCTTCTTTCGGACGGGGTACGAACTAGTCATATTCTTCCGCGGAAATTCTACTTTATACCCAAGGTTTCCTCTGCCCGAAGCAGACCAGGATGCATGCCCCCTGGGTTCCAGTCCCATCTTTCCGAATCACTCGCATTCATCAGGAAGGAGGACTGGGGGTGGAGACATTTCTCGGGTGAAAAGACCATTGAGGGTTGGTATTTGACTATTTGCGATGCGTGATCCCGGAAATGAAAGTTGGTCTACGAGCTTGACCATTCTTCCTTCGTGTGGAAAACGCATTACTCTAAAGAGTGAGGAGACTATAGCTCCCATGCAATATATATAGTCTCGTCCAAGGAGTAGGTTATAATCCAAGGGTCCTTGAATGACCATCACGTTCATTTGAACGGTCTTCCCTTTCAATGTAACAGGCACATTGGGGAGGATCCCTAACGGTCGACTGGTTCCTTTATCAAAACCCGAGAGATTTCTTATCTCAGGTAAAAGCTCCGGGGAACCCAGTGCTTTCCAAGCAATAGAGGAAAGGATACTCACAGATGCCCCTTCATCAATGATAGTTCCAGCCATTACCATTCTGTAGATTTGGACTATGATTCTGAATGGTATACTGGCTGGTAACCGGGGTCTGCCTAGTTGGTTCCAATCAAAGGACACAACCAGGTTGCTTGGTGGTGGGACCGAATACACGGCCGGATATGATCCTGACGATGTTCCTTCCTGCGATAAAGGAATGGGCGCATTGCCCTGATGCTCATCAGAATCTGTGTTGACGAAAAGAATCTGGATGGTGTCATCCTTATTCTCTTCAGTGAGGGTGTCATTTGAAGATGAATCTTCAATGACGGTGTCATTTGAGGATGAAACCTCTGAAGGAAGAACCGGGTCAACTGCCGTATCGACCTTTAGACTTTCGTCTGGTCTGGATTCAGTAGGTTCATTTTCAATGACTGACGCTTCAGCTGACCACTTGAGCAGGCCAGCTGTATTTTCAACCGACGAAGGACTCGGCACGAGTTTTTTGTATCCAGGAGGAAGTATTGCTGGTGAAATCGGACGATCTTCCAAAACTCTCTTCGCTTCGTCTAAGAAGGGACAACGATGGATGGCATGACCGCCTTCACACAGTCTGCAGGGGGATCTTACTCCCCCTCTTTGTCTTGAACCTTCACTTTCGCTGGTTGATGGTACGCAATCAACATGGTTATCAGAGGTTGATGCTCCCGAATTGTGCAAACGAGATGACCAATCCCTTAGTATCCGGGGAATACAGGGACAATCTCTATGGAAATGGTCTCCTTTACATATGACACATGGCGATTTAGGCTCGGTCTGTGCTGTGTGTGGGTTTTTGTCAGATGTCTTTTGCTTGCCCCCAGTCGCCTTAGGCTCCTTCTTCTTCTTCTCTTTCTTCTTCTTTTCCTTCTTCTCCATGGGAGCTTGGCTTTTGCCAGCCCCACCTTGCGAAGATGGAGGATTAGAGGAAGAGTTATAAGAAGTAGAAGGCTGGTGGGCAGCTCTAGACTGATCTAACTGTTGACTCGACTGTTTAGGAACCATGGTGGTCTGAACTACATTATTTGAGAAAAGCCAAACATGCAGGCCAATTGTCAATCCTGGAAGTGACAATGTGGCCATGTGGGGCGCACCGACTTCTCCCCAAGAGGAGAATGGACTAGGATTTCCATCATGTGGAGTTCCTTGGTTGGGGCGTTCCATGTTCTCAACTTAAGATCAACGCGAGAATAGGAGGTGATTATGTTCCGTTTAAAATAAATTTTATAACGACGCTTAGACACAACTTGCTTTTTCACTTTTTAAGAGTCGAGAAAAAGCTAAAGATGACTCTAGTCTCCTTCGATGTATTAACGAGCCCGAAGTGACAAATGCTCGGTTGGACTTTTTCAGTTATAGAGTTTGAAAAAGGCCAAAAGAAACTGCTCTGGAGTTCTAGGCAGAGGGTGTGCCAAACTTTTCGCAAAACCATAGAATACGTTTTACGGTACGAGTGGTCGATCTTCGTGAATGCTGTGTTCACTGCATTGTGATCAGTAGGGCGGCCGACACGGTTTCCTATTGGATAAAGGCTTTATTCCTATAGGGGTCTCCCAATATATACGCGACGGTACGTGGGATCACAAGTCCGTATTGATACTTATCGCTTCACCGTGGAGGAATCACCCAACCACTCAACGCTAAGATATCACGTTTAACGACGCCGGAACACGTCTCTAGCTTAGACCTCTAGATGTTTGTGTTATGTTTCAATGCGTTGTTATGTAAATTCAATTTATTTTAAGGTTGATCTTGTTTAACAGTTTGCCTTTATGGATCACCACGAGATGTATAGTAACACTCCTAAATGCAGTCTAAGATGATAAGCAAGCTTTTCAATCTTTCAACTTTGAAAACCTTAACTACTGAGGGAAAAGAAAGATAACACCTTTTCACACAGATCATAGAGCACACACTAATGCATTTTTTCCTAAATCGACATGCAAGCTGTCATAATGCACATGCACAATGCAAGTATTTCTTTTCTCTTTCTTAATGTTGGTGAAATGCAAAAAGAAAGCTGTTGTATAATTTTGAATTCAATTTCAAGTGAAAGCAAACAAGCTTGTCCAAAATCAAAAGACACCTTAAGATTTACTTGTTTCGACACTAGAAATCTATAAACTCAAACCAAATGACGAAAGCAAAAGCTCAATCAGCTATGAACAGCAAATAAACTAACTCTTAAGATCAAAACGACACTTTATCACAGGTCTAGATCTAAGAGGTCACAGCAAGGCTAGTTCACTTTCGTTATGGGAAACTGTAAATGCATAAGAAATACACAAAGAACAAACACAGTTTCTTTATACAATTGAGGCGGAATAGTGACAAGGAAAGTTGGTTTCAGATAGGCCCACTGACTGGTAACAAACAGCAAAAAACAAGAGTGAAAACAAGGCAAGAACCAGCAGGAAACCCCAGTAGCACAGTGTACCACTGGTTCAGCGTAGGTAAAGGACTGTCAGATTGACATTCAGCGCAGTTCCCAAAGGGGCTACCTGCGCTGAAATGCAGACTGCCTTTGTACAGCTTGCACTGAAGAACGAGACTTGCGTTTTTCACAGTTTCCAGGTCACAGATTGCTCAAAAATTCACAGTTTTTGCTCAAATCAGAAACTATCAGTCAAGGACACACTAAGGGATGACAAGGAGGATGAAAAGCTATCACTAAGAGCTTATTAGAGTCCTTGTGGATCAGCTCTTCAAATGATAAACTTGCCCAGAAACTGAGCTAGAGTAGCTGCCCTCTACTTTGTATTTGAATGATTCAAACACAGTTCGATTCGGTACTCCCTTTGTTTATGAAATGAATAGCAAAAAACACAAACAACCAACAAGATACGATCCCCAGTGGAGTCACCAATTTGTTGTAGGGAAAAGTATCCAATACGGAATGACCCTATCCCACTCTAAGGGTGATAGTACCTCAGCAACAACCGAATGCAAAGCTATTCAAGATTACTTCTTTATGAGATGTAAGAGAGAGGAGGAAGAGATCCACTAACCGTTATCTTCCGCTAATGGTTGATCCAATCTTCCCTCTTTGCTGCTTGCTCCCAGCTCCTTGCTCTTTCACTGGCCCAGCTACACAAAGATCCTGCAAAAGCACAAGAAAAGGAAACTACAAGAAGCATACATCCATAATTGATTCAAGGATTAGAATAAATCAAATATACAAGCATCAATACGCCACAAAGACACATGCATATAGAAGAACCTCAAATGCTTTATTAATGGAAGAAGTAAAGTTCTGAGAGTGTTACAACCATAAGAGGCCCAATCCAGCAACACCTCCCAGCAGAAAGAAATCTCCTCTTCACCTCCTTCAAAGCAATCACCCAATAGTTCTATACACAAACCAACAGCACTTCCTTACATTCACAAAATTCCAGCCCCCTTAGACCTCATGAGAGAGCTCTATATATAGGATATTTGGAGAAAGGATGAGTCAGCTTGAGACTGACATGAAGTTGACTTGTGTCCTCTCCCTCTTCAGTTATACTCCAGTTCTTGAGTCCACTTGGAGATCCTAGCTTCCACTTGGAGTTTAAGGACCTCTTACTCATCATAGGGCGAATTTGCTGATCCAAGTGTCATTTTAGAAGCTTCCTGGGCACCTGACACCTTGCAGAATGACTGCGCCACTTGGCCAATCTCGCCCAGCGCAGGTAGCCTTCATTAGATTTGACATTCAGCGCAGGTACAGAGTGGAGCAGTTGACATTCAGCGCAGATGCTCAGTGGAGCAGTTGACATGATCCTGAAATTGCTTGTTTTTGAGTGTTTTCAGGTGGAGAACTGACCTGAAGTGCTGTGGTTTGCTGACCTTGTTCCTCTAGGGGTAAGAACAACATGTTTAGGGACTTTGGATCCCTTAGATTATTGAAATTTCATGCTTCATGCTGTAAGGCACAAAAATGTCTATAACAAGAGGGCATGAAAGTCTCAGGGATCCTCTTCAAACAGCTTAAAACATAAATAACTAAACAAACCCTAGGTAGAGCACTGCAACATCGATGAATTCTACCTTTGTCCTTATTTCATTTAGTTAAGATGAACAGAGGGAGATGATGGCATACATAAACACATGTAAACTTGCAATTACAGAAGGAAAAACAATACCAAATCAAGTTGCCACAATAATCCCACAATATTTTGCAAACCCTGGTCTATTCCTTTGCCAAACTGTTGAAATGAATGTACAATAATGCTCAAAGCATTCACAAGAGTCCAACCTTTACCAATGACTGAAAAACTAATAGATATAGGAAAAAAACAACTCATGATAGGATTTAGGGGTCTAATTCATGAGTTTAGGAGCTGTTTCAACAAGATCTAAACTAAGAACTGAAGTGGAACAACTTGCCTCTAAAACCTAGGAAACTGATTCATTCAGTTGCAAACTACCTTTTCGTGATGAATCTACCTCCATGAGTGAAAATTTAGCATATTTACATCAAAATCCATCAATTCACATTAAATTACATCATGAGTTTGAATTTTAGACAGAGAAAAGTCAAATTGAGAAGAAACTAGGCGAAAAACAAAGTTTTTTGGCCAAAATGAGAAAATTTCATCCTATGGGCCGCGCTCCTATCCTTGTGTGCTGTGCTACTTTGGAGCTAATTTTGGAGGCCTTCCTGTGCACCAAATTTACTCCAAGTGGGTTTTTTGGAAAGATTTGTCTGTCTACTTTCCAGAACAAGTGGCATTTCTGAATTTGGTCTTGATTTCCCCCTCCAAAAATGAGTTCTCCCAACACTGCTTCTTGTGTGGCCAAAAAGGTCATTTTTGATGTGTTTTTGACCCTTTTGGAAGCTCAAAACTTGACCAAATTTCTTGGCCATTTGAGGTAATTCATATTTTTCCATGAGGAATGCAAAAGTTCTGAGTTTTCCTCCAAAGGAGGTCCCTAGAAAAAGCGTGCGCCAAGTGGCATGGCACACCAGGCAGAAAAACCTATTTTTTAGTCCAAAAATTCAAAATTTGGAAAAAGTTTCCCAAATTTATTGAAATTTGGGCTGAGTGTCCTTCATCAAGTGCTGTGTTGGGCTAAGGAAGCCTTAGCCAAGATCTAGAGTCCATCTTTCTCTTTTTCTGTTCCTCAATACTTTCTTCAACTTGGCCTTCAAAGTCCTAATTCTCGCTTTGCAAGCTTTGTTTCTTGCCATGTAGTGATAGACCATGTGCCTCAACATATTTTTATCTCTGTTTTCCTTCTCCAGCATCTTTTCCAAGTGAAAATTTGTCCTCTCAAGCCAAGATTCACGATCAACTTCAGTTTCTTTTTCAAGTGGTGTCAACTTGGTTTTCCTCCTCTTGGTAGCTTGCTGGTTTGCCCTTATGTTTTGGAGCTCCATGATGGTTTACTGATCCTCTCACTGTCTTTTCTCTTCTCAAGATAATTATTATCCATTTGGCCCTTTCTAGGTTGAGAGACAAGTCATGAATGTCAACTTGCTGCTCCCGAATTATCTCTTTGAGCTTTGAGCTCAAATCAGTGTCATCATCCTGAATAAGAATGAAATCTGCCTCTTGACCACCTGAATGCCCCTCATCATGTAATGGATACTTTCCCTTATCTTGTACCTACTCTGTTTATGGAGGAAACGAGACCCCTTCCACCTCGGGTGGAGATAGTACTCATTTTGCTGCTACAAACAATCTCCTAGTGCCCTTTTGGTATGTGACAAACACTGGCACACTGGTGGTTTGTGTCTCATGCACCTCTTGCTAATGTGAAGGCTCTCCTGCCTCATGAAAAACTGATGGGGGCACTTGAGGAATAGTAAATACCTCATGTGAAATGAAATCCTCCCATGAAACATTCAGTAAACTAAGTTGATGAAAAACCACAATTTTGATTAGTGCAAAGTGATAGATGATGTTATACTGCTGATGAGGAGGTTTCCTTTGCACCAATGTGGTCATCTTCTAGATATTCCGGCAAATGAAATAGGGGAGGTTCATCATCCTCACCCTAGTAAAATGCATCAACAATATGATATGATAGGTGTATAAGTGGGAAAATCTGCCCTCACAGCTGAAATATTTGATTATGAGTTTCATTAGTGGATCATATGTGTCCTATAGGTACCTGAAGGTGAAGACCCTACTGACATGCTTTTGAAAGCCAGCCTTGATATAAGGCTCATAATGATCTCTGTCTACCAACTTCCCCTTATTCCACTGCTCACCTACATTTGGAATACCGGTTGCTTGAGCTATAGTCTCAGGTGTCGAGGTGAATGTTACACCTACCAAATTGACTTGGCCATTGTGAAGATGGAGTACAAACAGTCTGGCAAGCTCATGGTGGTATTTGACTCTTTCCACCATCTCACAAAATTGGTAACAAGATTGATGTTGGAAGCATGTTATAGCAAAAGGGCAAGCCAACAGCTCAGTAAGTGTAGTAGGCTCCTCCCGGTTATGTTTTCCACTCTTGTGAGGTCTCTTTGGTGCATGAATTTCTCTGGAAGAGTCACTGACTGTTTCCTCATTTCTATCATAAGAAGAATCCGACTCCATGTTTTCCAATGCTTGAGTTTTCTTAGATAAGTATGAAGATATTTTATAGTGTTAGTAGGTATTTGCTGCTAAAAGATATGAATTGATGAGGGACTGTGTATGAGGGGTTGGGGATGATGCTGGTTGGGTTTTTGGGGAATAGAAGGGTTTGGGAATAATATTTAGGGTTTAGGATTATTGATTATCGTTTGGGATAAGTGAAGGTAGGGATTAGGGTTAGTAGTTTTATGGATATGGGGAATAGGGAATAGGTAAGTATGAATGAAAAGGGAGGGAGAAAATTAGGTGAATGAAATGTAGTGAGGGAGTGCAAATGATAGGGGTAGGATTTAGCAGCAAAAACAACAATTTGTAAACCCTAGGAAATGTTTTTTGAACAAAATTGTGCAAGGAACTAGGGTTTAAATTTTTCCCTATTGAATCACCACGAAGACTAAAATGAACTCATGCATTGGGCATATTGGAGTGTCAACTTACTTGTGCAATGAGGAATTTTGCAATTTAGAAGTTTGCAGGAGATGTTTGGATGAATTTCGGGTGATGTAGACTAGTGTGCCGCGCCACCTCGTAGGTGCGTCACACCTCTCTGGTGCGTCGCGCCAATACAAAATTTCAATGTCGATTGCGCTATGTGTGCGCCGCGCTTTGACCCAGGTGTGCCGCGCCTGCAAGTTTTCACCTTTTGACTGCAAAATCACTCCCTTGGCTTTGAAAATGCAAATGCACTTGCTCTCCTTCACTTTTAGACACAAATGAGCCTCCTTTGACATGAAAACACTTTATATAGCAATGGTTTTAATTTTTCACCAAAAAAAAACCCACTTTGATAATGTTTGCTTTTCACTTGTTTTTTCAAACTCTGTTTTGGGTAGTTTGTCTTACTTTTTGCCTTTGATGGACTAAATACTTTGGCTTTTTGTTTCTTTTGTAGGAACTTGAGTTGCAGAGGCTTGGCAAGGTGACCAGGGCTGCCTCTAAAATTATTACATATAGAAAAATGAAATTACATGAGATTTTGTACATAGAACATAAAAACTCTGTTTTTCCTCAAAACAGGGTTTTGAGGAAAAATCAATCACTGAGCATGTGATTATTGAAATTATTGTTGCTGAGACTTTATTTGACCTCCTCATGCACCTACTAACCATTACTGAGCGTTGACAATACCTTATTGACGAAACCCTATACCTAATGAGACCTAAACCCTAAAAATGACTCTTGCAGATTTAAGGACAAAAAATGAATGCAAATGACCTAAATGTATGAAAATGGGCCAGTAGGTAAAGATCATGAGGGAAAATTTATAAAATGCCACTACCATTAGATGATCCATGACCCTAATGAAATGGAGATGATCGGATGAGACACCTAACATGCAATGCAACAAGAGAATTTGATCACTAATGGAGGGATGAAGATACCGACACTAACATTGGCTCCAATGGGGATGGTAACTCCTTGGAGGTGCGAAGAACTGCAGATCCTTGGGAGAGAAGAAAAGTGCCTTCATCCATTGGGAAATGGAGTCAATAACTTCAAAACACCCAAAAACCAATTACTATGAAACTTTGACTCAAGACTCATAGTTGAATTGACTAATTCAAAATTGAAACAAGACTCTCAAAAGATGAAACTAGACACTCAGCTAAAACTATCTTTAAATTGACTGAAACAAAAAATGACTCAAGACTGACTTAACTAAAACAAGTACTTACAAAGCTTTTAAATGGCAGCAGACTATCGAGATTTTAGGGCTTCAAATCATGATGACAACCACCTGCCTACTGATGAAATATGTACAATCATGTGAAGTGGGCCTTCCAATGTAACCAATCTAGCAGATGGCTACATACTAAAATTTTGCTCTCACTTTCCCTGAGCAGGCAGAATGATGTACATGTAGGCAACTCACAATAAGAACTGAAACCAAGGTTTATGCTAACGAACCATGCAACATTCATCTTCTCTAGTTCTTGCAAAAGAATGCCGAAAGGATCTTGAAAATCCTGAAGCACTAACTTGTCTTGAGATCCAACAGTAAAAGTACAAGTACTCCCTTCATTCTGATCTGAAAGAACAACTGGTTGCTAACTGATAGGAAGGCATAGAGAGGTATAAGATTCTGCCATCTGAGTGTTAGCTGTAAATTTCTTGACCATGAGAAATTCTAGCATATTGTCTCTCTCAAGCTCATATTCCTCAACTTCATGGTCTAGGTCATTCTTAAACAGAAAACAATCTTCAAGATTATCAAACATGGCAGCCTTATCATTTTCATGAAGGAAAACATTATCTTTTCACTGATCAATAAAGCTAATTTCAAGACTATCATTATTTTCAAAAGTGGAAGAAATTTCACCAACACTTCTTGACCATGTGCACACTGCAGACCTGCATTTGTTTGGGTTGTAGCTTGACCTTTCAAGAGTTGATCTATCTCATCTTTAGATAGAGGAGATACTACTTTTTGCTTTCTTTTGCTCAAGTGATTATTTTATTCTTGAAATAACATGAAAAAACATGAAAAAACTGAATGACAGTCCTCATTTCCCTGATCTTCTGAAATTTAAAAACATAAATGATGATAAATAATGCTCAATGGATTTTCGTAAAATTCTCCTAAATTCGTAATAAATCAGAAAATTATGCTATTTTACCTCAAGTTTTACCTCAAAAAAAAAAAATTAGAATGACATGTATGGACTGGCATTTGTTGAAGCTGATGTAGGCAGAGCTGGTGTTGAAAGTGATGCAAAAGGTGGAATCCAAGCAAGCACATCATGTCTAAACAATTGTTTGCATTCGCGAGTTGCTCGAGCCTCTTTTGTTAGTTCCAATAGTGTGGTCATGCTGAAAATAGAGTTTCCCCCCATACTTGTTGTTCTCCTGTAAACAAATCACTATTTTTCATACAATGTTCTTGAATCCACAGTGTTAGTTTTGAATAACAACAAATAAGATGCATACAAAAATTTCAATAAGAAAAGCTTTTGTATACATTCAATACTAATATTTTGTCACATCAACAAGTTATGGCATAGTGCAGTAATCAGATCACATGCTATCCCATAATGCATACATTCCCCCCTCCAATTAGAAAAGGGATTTTGTGGCCATAAAGCCTATGAAAGGTGTTATACTGACGGCAAGGCAAGGGAATGAACAATACATCAGTAAATGAAGCAGAGTACACATATCAATGATAGGATGACAAGAGTTATGGTTATAATGAGAGCAGAGTGTGTAAAGATAGTTATGAATAAGAGATAGGACGCTTTGGATTGATGATAAGTTATGTGAAAAAGAAAAAGGACAACAATATGACAAAAAGATTCTTTGCTGACGGTATTCTAGCTAAAAATGATGCAATTGATCTGAAAACAATTTCTCATTCGTAAAGGTTCAAAATAGAGAAAAAAATTAAGGAAATAACTTCTCTGATTAAAAAAAAGAATAAGAAAAGGGTATTATAGTAATAATTGACAATAAGATATAACTTCAATACCATACACAGAGCCTCTATTGCCAGCAGGTGTCCATAGCCTCAGCAGGGTTGTTTTTTAACCCATATGAGCCAGAATCCTCAATTTATAACTAGAGAGTTCCAGTGTTGTTCTATAGAAGAGATCAATGTGCTTGCGTGGTAACCAGATAACCATACTGCCATTCACTGGGATGTAGCAAAAGTGATCAGGCCAACTTGTGATGCGACCACCTATTCCAAGGATAATTTGGCTATCCAATGGATCATAACTCTGGTGTGGTGGCCATAATGGAAATGTCATTTTGTTACAGCCTTATGAACATGGTAGGCTGGCTCATAATGAGACTCCCTATCCTCCATTTGCAAACAAAATTTTGCTGTTATTACACATTTTTATGATAAAAAGAGGGAGGATTAGTACTCCTTAAGAGCAAGGATGGTGGAAGAAGTTGAACATGTCAATAGAAAAAAATATACCCATAATCTCATTTATTACAGACAGAGAAGATTTTAACTAGGAAGGCTGGAACTAGCATGGTATTAAGACGATTAATCAGTATCATGTTCAATAGAAAACAATGCAGTAAAGTAATATATAAATAATTGTGTCCCTTTTGAAAAGAATCTATCGTCAAGGAGCTGTCCTATTAAAGATCATAACATGAATGATATTAACTCGCTTCAATAGAATCCATAATTCTTGTCCTCATAAAAGTAGTGTACTTCATGCCATGAAAGGGAATCAATAAAATGTGGTTGAGATGAACTAGGAATAATCCCACAAGAGGAAGAAAGGGTTGTTCTCGAAAATACTCCCAAAGTGTTGTTCCTTTGAAGGAACAACAAAAACACTCGAAAAAGTGGTGTTCCGTGTAGGGAATAGTAAAGAAAATGCATGCCAACAACAAAAATACACACAAAAAAGTGTTGTTCCCTGTAGGGAACAGCGAAAAAATGCACGTGAAAAAGTGTTGTTCCCTATAGGGAAAAAAAAATACACTAAAAAAAGTGTTGTTCCTTAAAAGGAACAGCAAAAAAATGCATGCCAAAAAGTGTCATTCCTTAAAAGGAACAACAAATAATACACACAAAAAAAAGAAAAAGTGTTGTTTCTTAAAGGAAAAACAAAAATACATGCGGAAAAGTGTTGTTCCTTAAAAGGAACAACAAAAAAAATACACCCAAAAAGTGTTGTTCCTTTGAAAGGAACAACAAAAATGCGAAAATGTTGTTCCTTTGAAAAGGAACAACAAAATGCAGAAGTGTTGTTCCTTCGGAAAGGAACAGCAAAATGCGGAAGTGCTGTTCTTTTGAAAAGGAACAACAAAGTGCGGAAGTGTTGTTCCTTCGGAAAGGAACAACAAAATGCGGAAGTGTTGTTCCTTTGAAAAGGAACAACAAAATGCGGAAGTGTTGTTCTTTTAGAAAGGAACAACAAAATGTAGAAGTGTTGTTCCTTTGGAAAGGAATAGCAAAATGCAGAAGTGCTGTTCCTTTGGAAAGGAACAACAAAATGTGGAAGTCTTGTTCCTTTGAAAGGGAACAACAAAATGTGGAAGTGTTGTTCCTTTGGAAAGGAACAACAAAAGTGTGAAAGTGTTGTTCCTTCAGAAAGGAACAACAAAAGTGCGAAAGTGTTATTCCTTCGGAAAGGAATAGCAAAAATGCACAATCATAAAATGCAAGCACGCAAAAAACGAATTAGTTGTTCATTGCATTGATGCTGAGGATGGGCCACAATTTGAAGGAAGCAACACCTGAAACACAAAATATAAGAGAAATCAGAAAAGAAACAACATTTTATTTAAAAACAGTATGTAAATAAATAAATTAAGTTACAACAGCTATGATGTTATGTAAAAAAATGATCTCTTTGAAAAATGTTTTGGCAATAGTGACAAGACATGAATCTTCAAATGGAAATCAATTCTTCATTTCTTCTATTATGAATCCGTTGGGTA
Source organism: Pinus tabuliformis (assembly GCA_031772625.1). NCBI lineage: Eukaryota > Viridiplantae > Streptophyta > Pinopsida > Pinales > Pinaceae > Pinus > Pinus tabuliformis. The sequence goes on along the minus strand of CM062812.1, from coordinate 917,525,425 downwards.
ATGAGTTGGATGAAATTCCCTTGTTTCATTAAAATTTCTTTCAAGAATCGCTCGTCCATAAATTGACCTTTTTTATTCTCCTAGGACCTGCAAAAAACGAGTGTCTACCTGCAATAAAACATTAAATCATGGAGAAAGAGAGGTGATCGGGCTCCCCTAATCCAAGAATTATGCAAAAAAACAACAATTAGTTACTCTATATAACAAATCCACTAAGAAAATAACAAAGTAAAATTTATTTGTCACTTGCAGGAGAGCAGTGGTTAATCATGCTATCCTACAGTGTTTTAATCACAACTTCTTTGTTTCTTGTCCAAATTGAGTGATTCCAAAGCCAGATGAGAGATAATTCAAAGGTATATCTCCAATAGAAACAAGTTTTAAAAATTCAATGATATGATATGTCAATTTTACTTAGAACAACATGCATAACAGAGTCATTTTCGATTACCCCACTTAGAACAACAATGGATATTTTAAGCATAGATTTTTCGTTTGATGGTGGATTCAAATGATTCAAATTGAAAATTAAATTAGATTCATTTATTTATCTCCAATATAAATATTTTTTGAAGATAATAAGAATCGATAGGTCAAATACTCTAAGGAACAGTCGGAAAGGCAAAGTTTTAGGAGTGATGATTTATGATAGATAGTCAGTATTTTGATCATAACTTCCTCATACGATATCTAAAATGAGTGATTCCAATTTATTTGTAAAATATATTCATATATAAATCTACCATAGAAATATGTTTTAAAAATATGGTCATTTATGCCTTCAAAAATGGACTGTCCCAACTTTGTTCCTGAGCTGCCTATTGGACACCTTATCACTGTTTTGGTTCTAAATTTTTCGTTTTAAATCCAAATTGAATGATTCAAATTGGGTTGGAAAGTAGGAAACAAGGGATACTTAGGATAGAAACAGGTTTTAAACATATTTTCATTTAGGCCTCCAAAAATTGATTGTCCCAGCTGTGTTTTCAGAAATTTCATCAAGCCCACAAGCCAAAAAATATGATATTCAAACATTTTTTCGAAATTGGTGATAAAAATGAAAATGAGTGTTTGTAGAACTATTATTTCCATTATAATTCATCTACATACACAAATGAATTAAAAAAACTTTATCACCAATGCTGATTTCCACAGCGTGTTGCAACAAAAACAACTATTTTTACATTGAAAGCAAAATGCATTTATTTATGTCCTTATTTATTTTACTTTTTCTATACTAACCTATTCTGATTTGAAAAATGAATACGATTATGTATAGGAGTACTTCCAATGGAACCATTTTCAAAATAAGGCTTCATGTATGAACATACCCAAATTTGAAAAATGCATATTAATGAATATTAGGGTATGAGAAGCCAACTTACATACCCAAATTTGAAAAATGCATATTAATGAATATTAGGGTATGAGAAGCCAACTTCCCTTGAAAAGATGGTGTCAAAAATTGTTGAAGTATGGAGTGATACTACAAACAAATGATAGAGTGAAACCAATCTTCAATATATCCTTTACTTTCTTGATTTCCCATAGCCATCATACCATGAAGTTATTGAGCTTTTAGAATGGCTTGTTGATGCAAACTAAAAGAAACCTCATGTTTTCCCATAACTTCTACAATTTTTGAATTTGAAACATTTTGAATCTCATTGTAAGTTTTCTCTAATGGCGCATGCGAGATAGAATGGGTGGGAAGGGAGGGTAAATTTTGCAGTTCAACACTACAAGCGTGTTGTACTGGTTTATTATGGTGAGGGTGTGGAATGAGTTGAGCAGGAAATTGTGTGCGGAATGAAGCATTTTGATGATGTAGTTGATTGGATTGAGTGGATGATTTTGAGAGGCAAGCAGGATGTTGTGGAAGAGCTAGTGAAGAATATAGAGAATGTGTTTGTGCTACAGGATGAGGGAGAGTAGTCATGCAATCATAAGATGAACCATGCCAAACTTGTAGATAAGATTGGTGGTGGTTATATTGAGATTGACATGGCTGCCCTAACACATTAGTATTCCATAGTGGATTATGAAAGTAAGAGAATGGAGAAGAAGTGTTTTCAACCATACCTATAGGCCATGATTTCCATGGTTTTGACCTTGTTGCAGCTTCCTCATCTCTTTGAAATGATACTTCCATCCTAGATAAGGAAGAACAACTATCTATGGGATGCTCTTTTCGATAATGAGGGCAAAACACTTCATCAAAATCTTGATTTTTCTAAACCTGCAAAACATCCAATTTTGAACTTAGATAGCTAATAAAATCAATTTTAAAATGTTCAAATAAATCATTGATTTCAACTCTTATGTCTCCTGTTCTTGTAGCAGATTTGGAAAAGAAAGAACAAACATCTCTAGAATTCTTACCAGCCTTGGAGATTCCTCTTGAATACCTTATGCACAATTCACAAACATCATCATATGACAACTGAAAAACATCACCTTTTCCTATCAGATTTAAGAGTTCTAAAAATTCATCTTTGATTCCTTTGAGTAGGAGTGTTTTTAAAATCTCTTTTTTCAAATGCTTATGCTTTGATTTTTGAAGGTTGTAATGAAATCACTCTACATAGTCCTCCAAGCTTTCATTTTCCCCTTGTATCATATCGAAAATATCTTCATTGGATTTGCAGTAGTCTTGGTACTTCTTCAAGAATATGTTCTTCATGTCCTCCCATGTTTGGATGCAGTTCCCACCTAGGCTCATGAACCATCGGAGAGTTGCTCCTTTTAGAGTAAGAGGAAACACTTTCAACCTTTGATTATCAGTACAATAATCATATCCTCTGCAAAGTATTTCGAACTCAAATAAGAATGTATATGTATCTTCATTTGTCAAACCATGAAAATTTGGTAGAGAAGATGGGGGAATTATGTGCATTTGTGTCACTCCTCCTAGATCTTTGATAGGGAATTCAAAAGTAGAAATGTGAGCCATTTCTTACCATAATATAAGATGTTCTTCATGTGTTTATTTGAGGCTCATTCTTCAAATGTTCCTGTGAATTGGTTAGTGAAGTGGATGGTGCTTATATCACCACTTAAGTGAAATCATGAGATATTTTTCAAAATTTCTATTTTTTTTTTAGTCATTCACACAGAAATTCAAACATCTATTTCTACCCAAAGTTCTTTAACAATTCTACTGGAAAGTGGGCAGGAGAGCAAAGCTTTTACATGCTCTGTATGCAGGTTCCTACCTTCCATTTTTAATACCCAATTCTTTCCTAACAGGCACCCATCAGATGCACACTACTCTTTAGAAATGGCTACACTCTCCCCGGCAACGACACCAAAATGTTGAGCGATAAAAGGTGTCTTTTTAACTCCTAATTATCTTCACATTAATTGTCAACCCAGGGACAATTTTTTATCTCAAGACTGTACTCAGTCTGAGGCGGTCACTTGCCCAAGAGTAATGTTTTGCAGTATAGTGCTTAAAATGCAAAAGTAAATGAATGCTGGAAACAAAATCTAATCAGAACAGCAAGAAACTGAAATTTTTTGAACTAAATCATTCACTCAAACAACCATCAGTCGAGGACTCAGTATTGATAACTCTCTCCCCTGTAAATTGATGCAAATGAAAATCAATCATAGGCAAGATCTCCAATCTGAGAACTTATACAACTATAGCCAATGTTTTTTACAGTTGTTGATCTTTCAATCCACACTAAAGCAATTAATTGGAAATGATAAATCAATAATGTTGCTAACAGAAATGGAATAAAGACGCTCATTTCAATAATACTTAAAAAAAAACCAAATAATTGCAGGAAAGAAATGAGTAGCAAAGCTTATTTCTGAATTTGGTCTCCATTTGCCCCTCCAAAAACGAGTTCTCCCAACACTGCTTCCTGTGTGGCCAAAAAGGGGCATAAAGGTCATTTTTGAGTTGTTTTTGACCCTTTTGGAAGCTCAAAACTTGACAAAAGTTCTTGGCCATGTGAAGGCATTCATATTTTTCCATGAGGAATCCAAAAATGCTGAGTTTTCCTCCAAAGGAGGTCCCTAGCAAAAGCGCATGCCAGGTGGCGCGACGCACAAGGAAAAAAACCTGTTTTTTAGTTCAAAAATTCAAAGTGTCCTTCATCAAGTGCTGTGTTGGGCTAAGGAAGCCTTAGCCAAGATCTGGAGTCTATCTTTCTCTTTTCTCTTCCTCAATGCTTTCTTCAACTTGGCCTTCAAAGTCCTAATTCTCGCTTTGCAACCTTTGTTTCTTGCCAAGTAATGGTAGGCCATGTGCCTCAACATCTTTTTCTCTCTGTTGGCCTTCTCCAACATCTTTTCCAAGTGTAAATTTGTCCTCTCAAGCCAAGATTCACGATCAACTTCAATTTCTTTTTCAAGTGGTGTCAACTTGGTTTTCCTCCTCTTGGCAGCTTGTTGGTTTGCCCTTATGTTTTGGAGCTGCATGATGGTTTGCTGATCCTCTAACTGTTTGTTCCTCTGCTCGAGATAATTGATTATCCATTTGGCCCTTTCCAGGTTGAGAGACAAGTCATGAATGTCATCTTGCTACTCCCAAATGATCTCTTTGAGCTTTGAGCTCAAATCAGTGTCAACATCCTAATTAAGAATGAAATCTGCCTCTTGACCTCCTGAAGGCCCCTCATCATGTAATGACTACTTTCCCTTGTCCTATACCTGCTTTGATGATGGAGGAAACGAGACCCCTTCCACCCTGGGTGGAGATAGTACTCGTTTTACTGCTGCAAACAATCTCCTAGTGCCCGTTTGGTATGTGACAAACACTAGCACAATGGTGGTTTGTGTCTCATGCACCTCTTGCTGATGTGAAGGCTCTCCTACCTCATGAAAAACTGATGGGGGCACTTGAGGACCAGTAACAACCTCATGTGGAATGAAATCCTGCCATGAAACATTCAGTAAACTGAGCTGATGCAAAACCACAATTTTGATTAGTGCAAAGTGATAGATGTTGTTATACTGCTGATGAGGAATCTTCCTTTGCATCAATGTGGTCATATTATCGATATTCCGGGAAATGAAATAGGGGAGGTTCATCATCCTCACCCTAGTAAGATGCATCAACAATCTGATATGGTAGGTGTATAAGCAGGAAAATCTGTCCTCATAGCTGAAATATTTGATTATGATTTTCATTAGGGGAGCATATGTGTCTTGTAGGTACCTGAAGGGGAAGACCCTATTGACATGCCTCTGAAAACTAGCCTTGATATAAGGCTCATAATGATCTCTGTCTACCAGCTGCCCCTTATTCCACTACTCACCTACATTTGGAATACCAGTTGCTTGAGTTATAGTCTCAGGTGTCAAGGTGAATGTTACACCTGCCAAATTGACTTGGCCATTGTGAAGATGGAGTACAAACAATCTGGCAAGCTCATGGTGGTATTTGACTCTTTCCACCATCTCCCAAAATTAATAACAAGATTGATGTTGGAAGCATGTTACAGCAAGAGGGCAAGCCAACAGCTCAGTAAGTGTAGTAGGCTCCTTCCGGTTATGTTTTCCACTCTTGCGAGGTCTCTTTGGTGCATGAATTTCTCTGGAAGAGTCACTGACTGTTTCCTCATTTCTGTCATGAGAAGAATCTGACTCCATGTTTGCCAATGCTTGAGTTTTCTTAGATAAGTCCGAAGAGATTTTATAGTGTTAATAGGTATTTGCTTCTAAAAATATGAATTGATGAGGGACTGTGAAGGGACTGTGTAGGAGGAGTTGGGGATGCTGTTGGTTGGGCTTTTGGGGAATAGAAGGGTTTAGGGAATAATATTTAGGGTTTAGGATTGTTGATTACGGTTTGGGATAAGTGAAGGTAGGGATTCGGGTTAGTAGTTTTATGGATATGGGGAATAGGTAATAGGTAAGTATGAATGAAAAGGGAGGGAGAAAATTAGGTGAATGAAATGTAGTGAGGGAGTGCAAATGGTAGGGGTAGAATTTAGCAGCAAAAATAGCAATTTATAAACCCTAGGTAGTGTTTTTTAAACAAAAATGTGTAAGGATGATCTGATGTACACCCTATGGGTGCCATCAATTAAAGATTTATCAAACTAAAGGTATTACAGACTCATGTGATGGTGTGTGTGTTCTGTGTTATTGAAACAATGGATCGATCAGATTGCCAATACACAGGAAATAAAATGGAAAGACAACAGAGAAGTACAGTAAGCAACACAAAGACACAAACAATTTTAATAAGGAGTTCACCCTATTCTCCAGGGCTATGTCTCTGGTCTAGCTTCAGTGGTGGCCTTGTTTTATTGTGTCTTTCAGCAAAGAAATTACAATACAGGGGCTGAATATGAATTCTCCTTATGCAGATTTTTCTTGGCAGGGTGGTTCTTGGATTCCCCAAACCACTCGGAGTACACAGACTCTTCTTCTTCCTACCAGCTCTGTGACCCTTGGTCTACAGTGGAAAGAGCCAAATATGATGCTTAGTCCAGACAGATTCCTCTATGGGAAGGCCTAAATCTTCAAGCTCTCTAGTGCTCGACACTGCCTGTGGTCAGCTCGACCCTCTGCCTCTTCTGCTTGGTTTTACTGTTCTCTGTGTTCAGTCCTCCTCTCAGGGTTCGTTGTTCACTGTCTCTCTTAGTCGCTTGGTCTCTTCTCAATTCTGATTCCAAATCAACTCTAACTGGTTCCATTGTCTCTGTTCATGGCTTTAGCCATTTGATCCCTATGCCTGTTCGCTTCCTCTTCCACCTGTGTCAATTCACCTTTTGCAGATGTGCTTGGAGTTCCCTGCATTCAGCGTCATCATGAATGCTCAGGGAGTGGCCATTTGTCCTCCTCTAAATGGTTCCAGCATGCTTCGTTGGTTCATTTCTTCAGTTACGTCATGGATGCATTCTTCCTCCACCGTGGTGGTCAAATAGATTCCAAATCCCTTTAGAATGTGGCTTAACTCCCTGTTGATTCTGCTTCTTTCCATCGGGAAAAATCTTAGCCATCCAATCTGGGCCCTCCAGATCCGACACCATACGCATGTTTTGCATGGTTGACTTACTCAATCGATAGTGCGCGATCATCGAGGGTTTTCTCTCACCCCCGCCTGCCATGCATCGATCGGTGTATGGAATCACTCTGCTCCTGTCCAAAACCTCTTACCGTTCAAGGGCGCCCCGATCAAAACCGTCGGTTTCCAGAGCACAGGTCCCGGCTTTATACTTTAGCGCTTTTACCTTTTCCCGCCCGCGGTCCTCCGGTTCCCCCACGTGATCGGGTGCTTGGGCTTTCCCATTTTGGCCTTGTTCACTTAGCGATGCGCGATTAGCACTAATCACGCATCAAAAACCTCGCCCTTTTTCCATTTTGGGGCTCCCAGGGGCTACTTTGGCCTCCTGCATGATCTCCATGGGCCTCAGTCAGCACGCTTTGATCGAGGTCCTCGTCGTTCCACATCAGCTGCCATGGCCACTGGTTCAGGGTTTTTTTTATACTATTTTGGATTTCACTAGAGATTTGTTCGACCTGATTCAGTCATGGTTTTTGACAGTCTTTCTACGGATCCAATTTGGATCATGGACTCCCTACTGAAAAAGCTTTTGGACCACCAAAAGTTGGTTTTCAAGCATTGACTAAGTGAGGATACTGTTTCTTCACTTGTGGAATCTCAATCCACTTTGCGCTGCTCCGTGAACATTTGAGCCCAATCCTGAGGTACTCAACTTCTCCGCTACGTGTTGTCCTCACCTTCCTGTCCAGCACTATGTCTTCCTGCAACTCATTGAGGTATTTAGGTAGCAGGTCATCAATAGAATGCAATTGACTTTGCTCTTCAGGGTCCTCAATCATGGAAGGTTCAAACAATCTCAAACAATCTACATTTACGACTGAGTAGATGTGCATGTAAGCTGGTAGATCAAGGTGAAACGCATTTTCACCAATCTTTTAAAGTATCCTGAAAGGTCCATACCTGATAGGCTTTAGCTTTTCACCTTCACCTTGCATCCTATCCTTGCTAATATACAGCCAGACTTGGTCTCCAACTTGAAAACTATGCTCCATCCGATGCTTATCATGCCTAGCCTTATACCTGGCCTAACTCTTTTCCAGCTATTCCTGTACTGCCTGATGGATCTCCTGGATCTGTTCAATGAACCTGGTTGCCTTATCCACATCACTGTGCCTATCAACCATGGTATCTTTACCAAAGACAAAATCCAAAGGAGACCTTGGTGTGAAACCAAAGCAAGTCTCTAAAGGAGATCTCTATGTAGAAGAGTGTTTGGCTCTGTTGTAAGCTTGCTGCACATAACACAAGTGTTCATCCCAAAGCTTAGGATGTTTACTACAATATCCTCTCAGTAACTGGATCATAGTCCTGTTTACTACTTCTGTCTGGCCATCTGTTTGTGGATGAAAAGCTGTGCTTTTCTTTAACTTGGTGTCCATCAGTTCCCACAGACTAGACCAAAACGTCCCCACAAATCGGGTGCCTTGATCAGATACAATGGAAGTGGGTAATCCGAAATGAACCCATACATGTTCAAAGAACAATTTTGCAGTCTGTTCAGCTGTGACCTGTTTACTACAAGGTATCAAAATGCACATTTTGTTGAACCTATCCACAACAACATATAGATAATCATGACCTTTCCTAGATTTAGGTAGTCCTCCTACAAAATCCATGGAAACGCTTTCCCAAGGGTGAGAAGGGACTGGAAATGGAGTGTACAAGCCTAGTTTTCTATTGCTGGGCTTGCTTTTGGCACACATGGCACACCCTCTTACATATCTAGAAGTTGTCTCATTCATTTTCGGCCAATAGTAGAATCTTTGTAGCTGTGCAACTATTTTACTTACCCCAAAGTGACCTGATATCAGAGAAGTGTGCGCTTCCCTAATTATCTTTAACCTCTCAGTTTGTGGAATTCAGAGTTTCCCACAATGGTATAAGAGTCGGTCCTTTATATGATAGTCCAATTCTTCTACTCTTTTGCCTTGACTCAAAGTTGCATATACATCTTTAAAATCCATATCCTGAGCATATTGTTCTATGTAGCTTTCATGTAGTACAAAATTATGCTTAAGTATGGTAGATGCATTTATAATGGGTCTAGATAACATGTTTGCAACCTTGTTATGTATGCCCTTTTTATATCTGATGACTAAGTGAAACTGTTGTAGAAAACCCATCCACCTGTAATGTCTTGATTGTTGCAACTTGGTTTGGGAGTGTAGATATTGGAGTGGCTAGTGATTAGTATGTATTACTGTCTCTTTACCCATTAAGTAATGTTTCCACTTTTTCACACTCTGAACTAATGCATACAATTCTTTATCATATGTAGGATAGTTAACTACTGCAGGATAAAAAGTCTCAGAATGATAACATATGGGTTTTCCGTGTTGTGTCAACACTGATCCCATGGCATAGTCACTGGCATCAGTTTGGATCTCAAATGGTCTTTGCAAATCTGGTAGTGCTAGTACAGGTGCTATACTTATTTTTTCTTTTAAGGTGTCGAAGGATTTCTGATGTTTGCCTCCCCACTGAAACACCTTATTCAATCCTGTTAAAGCATGTAAGGGAGTTGCAATCATGGAGAAGTTAGAGATGAACTTCCTCTAATATTGTGCTGCTCCTAAGAAGCTTCTCACTTATTTAGTAGACCTGGGTTTAGTCCAATTTACAATGACTGCCACTTTAGAGGGGTCTATTTTGAATTCACCTTCCCCTACTATGTGACCCAAGTAGTTTAGATATGTTTTGCCAAATTCACATTTTGAGAGTTTAACATAAATTTTTTCTCTTTCCAAAACATCTAATGTCTGATTAACATGCTTTAAATGTTCTTCCCACGTTTTACTAAAAATCATAATGTCACCCAGATACATAATAACAAAATCATCAAGAAAAGGTCGGAGTACATCATTCATTAATCTCACAAAAGTAGCAGGAGCATTAGTTAAGCCAAAAGGCATAACTAGGCATTCATACAATCCCTTCTTTGTTTTGAAAGAAGTCTTCCATGCATCTTGCTCTGCAACTCTGACCTGATGGTATCCACTGTGCAAATCCAGCTTGGTGAAATAAATAGCTTCTTTTAATTGATCTAAGAGATCATCTATGCGAGGAAGGGGATAACGATTCTTGATTGTTATCTTATTCAGTGCTTGGTAATCAATGCACATTCTCCACGAGCCATCTCTCCTTCTCACCAAAACAATTGGTGACCCACATGGTAATGTGGTAGGCTTGATGAAGCCCTTCTCGAGCAACTCCTGCACCTACTTCTTGATTTCAGCATTCTCTAAAGCAGACAACCTGTACATCCCAATGTTAGGCAATGGAACATCTTGCTGCAAAATAATATCATGTACTATTCCCTTTTTGGGTGGCAGACCTTTAGGTTCTTGAAACAAGACATCATACTCTGAAACATCCTTTTCTATATCAGCTTATTGTTCAGCATTACAGCCCTCAAATACATTGGTTTTATCATGTTTCTTTTCCTTTACAACCATCAATAAGAATTGTTTGCATGAATCAATCATTCTTTTCATATGCCCTAAGTTTATGAGAGTATAGTTATTCTTGAGCTTATGAGCTCTCACAAAGTATTCGATTCCATCCTTAACCAGTAGATACTTGTTCTTGGCTCTATAGAAAATAACCTTTCTATCATACAAGTAAGGACTTCCTAAAACAATTCCACATATATCCAAAGGAATTATGTCTAACTCAACCTCATCTACAAATGCTAACCCAAAAGAAAAATTGAGTTTGCATTGTCTAGTCACTTGTAGTTGTGCTTTATCATTCAACCATCCTAATGGGTATGGTTTCTTGTGAGGTGTAGTTGCTAATCCCAATTTCTTTACAATTTCTTCAGAAATCAAATTTACTTGAGAGCCACTATCAAACAAAGTATCAATCTTTTGATTTTTGGAAATAACTCGAATATAGAAAAGCTCATGTATTTTTCTCTCATTTTCTTCATCAATAACAGATTGAGCAGAATTACTAGTAGATGCTTCAGAATTCTTACCTTTTACACCTGTCGTTGCTATGGTTGTTTCATCTCCTGAGTTTGACCCCAAATCTCTCTGAGTAGCTACAGCTGTCTTCTTCTTCTTGCCCTCGGACTTCTTAGGTCTCAGCTCTGGATGCAGAATCCAAAAATGCTCATCATCATGCCCCTCCTTTTTACAGTGAGTGCATGAAGCTTTGGCTTTCTATGTAGTGTTAGCCTTCCTTGCTTTCCACTTCTGTTTTCTTTTCTCCTTGCTTTTTCTTACAGTGGGTTGGGATGGTCCCCCAACTTCTAGATTGCCATTCTTTCCTCTAGCCTCTAGATGAGTAGCTTGTACATACACCTCATCTATACTAGTGGGATTAAACATGAGGATGGTATGCCTCATGTAGCTATGTAGACCACCAATGTACTTCAAAAGAGTCTCTCATAAGTCTAGTGAGATACCCAACGTCAATGCTCTCTTTCTAAACTCTTGAGTATACCTTTGTACACTTTTCCCCTTCAACTGCCGAAGAGTTTGCCAACTCATCATGGCCTGCCGCATGTAGGCCAATGGATAGAATTGTTTCCTGATTGTAGAAACGAAGTCACTCCAGACAAAGATGGTCTTATCATGGCTTTTCATATCAGCTTGGGTTCTACCTTCCCACCAAACCAAGGCAGTGCCTCTTAGGTGTAGGCTTGCCAGCTGAATCTTACTTTTGTCTGAGTTTATGTTCTGTACCCTGCAATACACACCAATTTGTCTAATCCAATTGTCCAATTTTTCGGCATTTGGCTCTCCATCATATATAGGAAAATAAAATTTAACATCTAACTTAATCAAAGATGCTTTCTTATTATGTACAGGGCTATTAGGAGGTGTGAGAAAGTTTTCCTCTTTCCCTTTTCCTTTGGAGTTGTCATGGAAGTGAGACTCATCTTCTTCTTTCTCTTGCTTAGAGCCTGATGCATCTTCCACCTTTTTCTTTCTAAAGTCTCGGTACATTTCTTCAACCATGGACTTCATAGCTAGGAAACTCTCTATGAATTGAGGGTCTACCCCCATAGAACTTTCTTCTGACATGGTCTTTCGAGGATAGACTCTCCCAATTTCAGGATTAGATTCCACCAACTCTCCTTCTCCTAATTTGAGCTTTGATCTTGTGAGAATTCACAGCTATACCAACACAAGCTTGTCTAACCTTACAACCTTATGCTCTGATACCACTTGATTTGATATTCACCCTATGGGTGCCATCGGTTAAAGATTTATTAAACTAAAGGTATTATAGACTCATGTGCTGGTGTGTGTGTTCTGTGTTATTGAAACAATGGATCGATTAGATTGCCAATACACAAGAAATACAATAGAAAGACAACAAAGAAATACAGTAAGCAACACAAAGACACAAATAGTTTTAATCAGGAGTTCACCCTATTCTCCAGGGCTAGATCTCTGATCCAGCTTCAGTGGTGGCCTTGTTTTATTATGTCTTCAGCAGAGAAATTACAATACAGGGACTCAATATGAGTTCTCCTGAAGCAGATTTTGCTTGGCAGGGTGGTTCTTGGATTCCCCAAACCACTCAGAGTACACAGACTCTTCTTCTTCCTACCATCTCTATGACCCTTGGTCTACAGTGGAAAGAGCCAAATGTGATGCTCAGTCCGGATAGATTCCTCTATGGGAAGGCTCGAATCTTCAAGCTCTCTAGTGTTCGATGTTGCCTGTGGTCAGCTCGACCCTCTGTCTCTTCTACTTGGCTTTACTATTCTCTGTGTTCAGTCCTCCTCTCAGGGTTCGCTGTTCACTGTCTCTCTTGGTTGCTTGGACTCTTCTCAATTCTGATTCCAAATCAACTCTAACTAGTTTGACTGTCTCTGTTCATGGCTTTAGCTATTCGATCCATATGCCTGTTAGGTTCCTCTTCCGCCTGTGTCAATTCACCTTCTGCAGCTGCACTTGGAGTTCCCTGTGTTCAATGTCATCATGAACACTCAAAGAGTGGCCACTTATCCTCCTATAAATGGTGCTAGCATGCTTGATCGGTTCGTTTCTTCAGTTACGTCGTGGATGCGTTCTTCCTCCACCGTGGTGGTCAAACAGATTCCAAATACCTTTAGAACGTGGCTTAATTCCCTGTTGATTCCGCTTCTTTCTATCAGGTGCAATCTTAGCCGTCCGATCTAAGCCGCCTAGATCCGATGCCATATGCACGTTTCGCACGGTTGACTTGCTCGACTGATAGCGCGCGATCAACGGTGGTTTTTTCCCACCATCGCCTGCCATGCGTCGATCGGTGTATGGAATCACTTCGCTCTTGTCCAAAACCTCTTACCGTCCAAGGATGCCGCGATCAAAACCACCGGTTTGTAGATCGCGGGTCCCGCATTTTTACTTTAGCGCTTTTACCTTTTCCCGCCCACAGTCCTCTGGTTCCCCCACGCAACTGGGTGCTCGGGCTTTCCCATTTTGTCTCTATTCGCTTAGCGCTAATTGCGCATCAAAAACCTCGCCATTTTTCCATTTCGGGGCTCCCAGGGGCTACTTTGGCCTCCTGCACAGTCTCCATGGGGCTCAGTCAATGTGCTTTGACCGAGGTCCTCATCGTTCCATGTCGGCTGCCATGGCCACTGGTTCAGGGTGTTTTTGATACTGTTTTGGATTTCATTAGAGATTTGTTCGACCTGATTCAGTCATGGTTTTTGACAGTATTTCTATAAATCCAATCCAGATCAAAGGAATTAGGGTTTAAATTTTTCCCTATTGAATCACCACGAAGACTAAAACAAACTCATGCATTGGGCATATTGGAGTGTCAACTTACTTGTGCAATGAGGAATTTTGTAATTTGGAAGTTTGGAGGATGCATTTGGATGAATTTCGGGTGTTGTAGACTGGTGTGCCGCGCCACCACACAGGTGTGCCATGCCTCTCTGGTGCATCACGCCAGTACAAAATTTCAATGTGGACTGTTCTCTGTGTGCACCGCGCTAGCTCGGTGTGCCACGCCTTGACCCAGGTGTGCCGTGCCTGCAAGTTTTCACCTTTTGACTGCAAAATCGCTCCCTTGGCTTTGAAAACACAAATGCACTTGCTCTCCTTCACTTTTAGACACAAATGAGCCTCCTTTGACATGAAAACACTTTATATAGCAATGGTTTTAATTTTTCACTAAAAAAAATCCACTTTGCTAATGTTTGCTTTTCACTTGTTTTTTCAAACTCTGTTTTGGGCAATTTGTCTTATTTTTTGCCTTTGATGGACTAAATACTTTGGCATTTTGTTTCTTTTGTAGGAACTGGAGTTGCAGAGGCTTGGCAAGGTGACCAGGGCTGCCTCTGAAATTATTACATATAGAAAAATGAAATCACATGATATTTTGTACATTGAACATAAAAAATTCTGTTTTCCCTCAAAATAGGGTTTTGAGGAAAAATCAATCACTGAACATGTGATTATTGAAATTATTGTTGTTGAGACTTTATTTGACCTCCTCATGTGCCTGATGACCATTATTGAGCGTTGACAAGACCTTATTGACAAAACCCTAGACCTAATGAGACCTAAACCTTAAAAATGACTCTTGCACATTTAAGGACAAAAAATGACTGCAAATGACCTAAATGTATGAAAATGGGCCAGCAGGTAAAGATCATGAGGGAAAATCTATAAAATTCCATTACCATCAGATGATCCATGACCCTAACGGAATGCAGATGATCATATGAGACACCTAACATGCAATGCAACAAGAGAATTTGATCACTGATGGAGGGATGAAGATACCAACACTAACAAAGTCTTTGACATAGTGAAAAGTGATTTATAAGGTAATAACTCCATCAGAAAAATTACACTCTAAACGGAAAAGGATATCCCTCTTATCCCGCATCTCGCAGTATCCTAATGAACTTCAAGAAAGTACGCAACCAAATATGCGATAATGCGATTTGTGATATTGCATCGCAATCGCAAAATCAATATTTTCACAGCTTAAGCCTGCCACCTTAAAAGTTTTCCTTCCTATTTTTGCGATGCGGTACATTAATGAGTAATAAAGATAGGGATAACGGACCATTAGTGTCTATTTAATATAGGTTAATGGCATTTATGTTAAAAGGCGACTCGACGTGATACAATATCTTTTCATCTACATTTGTTAAAACTCCTTTCTTTTCACCTTTTCAGGTTATCTGTATCATTCATTCTCATTGTTATTCTTGCTTGTGTTTATCCGATAACTTCTGCTTTGCTCCATTTCAGAAAAAATCTGCATGAAGCATCGTTAGAAACAATTGGAAAGAAGGGAAAGATAGAGGCATCCAAGAAATAAAAAATGGTCCCTCTTTTCTCTGATACTACGTGCAACAGAGATGGAGGAACTATGACATGGGAGGCCATTTACAACTTGTTAGAAGAGGAGAATCCCAGGCCATTGGAAGCAAAGGCCACGGTAGATGCTCAAGAGTCATCTAATGCCTCCTATTTCGAAATGAAAAGTTATTTCCTGCACCGCATAGCTGCACGACCAAAAATAATCCCATACATGGACATGGTCAAATGGGTAATTGACGATGTAGACATCGTCGAAAAAAATTCAAGAATAACAGGCAAGAGGTCATGGGGTCCTTCTCAGCAGACAACCTACCACTAATGTACTAGTTACCTGAGCCATAAAGTTTTACAACAAAAAATTCCTTGAGAAATTTTCCAAGGAAAATGAGGACCCAACATATGTCACACAAACCTGGACATCAAGCGAAGGAAATCTCAAATGGGATAAAACGGGTATGTACCCTATGACATCCATTCCTTCCCTTCATAGTTTCACAAAAGTAATGATATGTAGAATGTTTGGTAAACCCAATAGCACCAAGTTTTCCTCGAAATGGCTCCCATTGATAGATGTAACAGTGAATGCAAAAATAATGAACTGGGCTCAAATTCTATCAAACAATTTGGCTAAGGTCATTATAGAATATAGAAGGAAGAGAAATTCTTCTTTAATAATGTTTCCCCCCTTTTTCATGAGTGCTTTTGTAATAGATGTAATATGTTTTAGTTCTAAATTTCCAAATATGGGATGGAAGTGGACTATACAAGACCTGCTTCCCATCCATATGTACCATAATATTTTGTGGGAATCTCAATATCACCCCCATTTTTATAAAATCTGTCAAGGAGTTATGCTATCTATCCATAAAGAAGTGTAAAATAGAATCGCCCCTAGGTTTTATAAAGAGGCTGAGGTAGATATCTTGCCATTAGCTAGATGGTTTCGGGAAGAAACCTTTACTACACGAGAGTATTTGGGAGCATTGCTTCAATGCATGTTCTCCCATATTATTTCCCCAACAAACTAATGGCCAGAGAAATAGCCTACCAAATAGCAGGGGAAGGTAGATTAAGCAGAGGACTGACAGAGCAGAAGAAGGCCATTTGGCCTACATTTCCATTAAAATGTGGTGCATTTGCGCTACATTATTTTGGAAGTGCATGCAAAGAACAAGATATTATTAAATATGTGAAATTAGCTACATTTATAGGAATATAGTCTGACCCAAACGACAATGTTACAGATTTTACTACTATGGTAAAAATAAAGTAGTTCACACATGAAGAGGATGTCTTTGATGACCTCTTCCTACAGGTAGAAACATATTCACAAGTGTTTCATTTGGCATCGGTACTTTTAACCCTAGATGATATTAAGGCTTTCCATGTGTATAGGGAAAAGAGATTATTGAAGGTCCCATTAGACCTATTGTAGATTGAAACAATAAGGGAGCCAACTCCCAGTGTAATCTTGGAGGGTAGCTCCAAAGAAAAATTTGAAGAAGAAACCCAAGAGAGATCTATGCATGAATCATAGCACTCTAAGCAACAGTCTCAAAATGGGGGAGGAAACACCAATACAGATTTCGAAAAGGACATAGTTGGAACTATAGAAGAGATGACCTAGCAAACCTCAGTAAAGAAACAAGAAGAAGTTTCCTCTACATCAACTCAGTCAGGTAAAAGCCTAATTATTGACTTGGAATAGGAATGGGAACAATTCAACAAAAATAATCACACAGATTCAAACCCTGAGAAAACATCTGAGATACAGACTCCTAAGCAAACCCAACAAAAGTCAAATCTAGAAACGATACAGGAAGGAGACACAGGCACTCAGGACGTTGAGATCATTCCTACTACTCCTACTTCATAAATTGTTCTAATAATTGAAGATATACTTCCTCTAGATGTATTTTATAGCCCTACCCATAAAGCTGTAGTCAAGAGACAAAGGAAGAAAATAAAGCTGGACGTTGTGGTTGTTACAACTCTGGAAAATGAATCAATGGACATCGTATGGAAGGACTCGCCCATGGACCCATCTAAAAATCTCACAAAACTATCACAATTCGCATGAGCCTATGCCACAACAACTATTGACAAAGAAACAGAGGTCCAAATGCTGCTCAAAGAAAAGGAACAGAGAATTCTGCTGCTAGAACAACAATTAGCTCAAGAAAAGTCTAATCAACAAGCAAAATTACAAGTAGCCCAGCTCCAAAAGGAATTCGAACAGATGAGAATACAACGTCAAGCCATTTTAGAGGAAAAATATGCATGGATACAAGCTATAATCAATAAGTTTGAGGACAATCTGAAAATTGATGAATTCATCAAGGAAGCACTCAATCTTAATTCCCTATTATTGTAGTAGAAGGAAATACTTTGCCAGAAAATCTCACAGATAAGTCCTTATTGTGAGACCAGTGAAAAGTTAACAAACCAGGTTATTGACATGAGGCTCAAGTATGACGAAATCCATAAAAGGATTTTTGAGTTTATAACCTGGAAAGAATCATAGGATGGGAGGAATGCTGACCTACTGAAGCTGGAGGAATCTCATAAAGACATTTTGTTCATGGATTAAGATTCTTGGTTGAAACAAGTGGAAAGGGAAACAACGAGAGCAACAAGAGCAGAAAACAAAATAATAGACGCCATCAATGAAAATATTCATGGGGTCAATCTTGTCAAGGAATTTATACCAGGATTTTTTCCAAATGACAAACAATTAGAGCAGCAGTGGAGACAAGTAGCACAAAAAAAGGAGGAGGCAATCAGACAAGTAAACAAGCTGAATTGGGAAGCATACTAGTAGTTTTTAGTGAAACCACATAACGAGTGGATGACCTTGAGGTGTTTAACAACCTCTACACAAAAAATGGTGCCAACACTAACAGATGCCATATTTGTTGGCTAGTTAAAATCTGCAATCGGCCAACCACCTCAACTCAAGCCAATGACTGATATTTGCGATCTTAGAGATCAAGTTCAAAGGAACTAGTCATTTATTTATTTTATTTTAGTTTTATTTTTTCATATTCTGAGGAAGGTCATTTGAACCTCCTTAGCTATTTTTTGTAATAATCTATTTTAAGACATATAGTTTAGTATTTAAACCCCTCTCATGCATTTAGAGAGGGGTTCAGAAATTTTATCAGAAACACTTTTCAAAACATTGCACTTCTGTAATTTTGAGGAGGTTTTGATGAAATGAATGGAACATGATCTATTTTCTTTAAATATCTAGCATGCTCTACTGAAATGCACTTTTGTACTCTTAGAATGTGTTGGATTGAATGAAATTGGGTCAATATTGTTGAAGCACATGAGCAAGACTTATCATACCTAGTACTTTTATCTTATGATTATGTTTTATTTATGTATCAAGAAATACTTATTTTTTCAATTGTTTTATGTATGAAAGTCTGAATTATAGTTTAGCATTATTGCACTTTTGTATGATGTTAGCTCTGATTCTATTCTGAATACATGAATGATTTTATATGCGATATATTTCTCTCAATCGTTTTTTCTAACTATTTATCCAAAACTATTATTGTTAAATGATCTTTATTACCAAGTGCTGTAAGAAATCATTGTAGATCGAATATTGTATTTAATTCCCAGGTATATCTATAGTTAAATAGTGTTAAATTAGGATATATGCATGTATTTATTAGTTAGACTAGATTACACTTAGCTTAATCACTTCCTTGTTAAATCATATATCACCCCACCAACACTATCAAAATATGTTCTAGGAAACTGGTCTCATTATCCCCAATCGGAGCCACTACACCAAATTGAAAATGAGTTGCTAACCAAGGTCCAGACCAGGTCGTTTTCCCCCATGTTCTTGTAACGATTTTCGAGGTTTCAACATTTTGGCACTAGAAGGAGGGCCTAGCTATGAATGGCAAGCAAATCCAAATCAGTAATTCATTCCAAGAGTAAAGCTCCCTCACCATCACCTCCAACTTCTTGGTCACATTCTAAATCCCCAAATCCTAAGCGAGAAGTTGTAAATAAATCCTTAGAATCCACTACTGAGGTCCCAAAGAAGTCAGATCAATCTTCTTCTATTGAAACTCCTGAAGTGTAATCTTTAATCCATAAAATACAAGGGATTTTAATATCTAAAGAAGAATTTGAGTTATCTCAAGCTAGTGTTACTTCTTAGTTTCCTTCCTCTCAAAGGTTAACTAGATCTTAGAGTGAAAAATTTTGTATCCCCCCATTTGAATTCCCTCTATAAAACTGAAGGAGAAATAAGAAAACACAGTCTGAAGCTCATAGTTAGGTTCTCTCATCATCACCTGAAACACCTTCATTCATTCCATCTTCTTCATCACAAAATCAAACATCCACCTCACAACTCCATATTGTGTTTTACACTGGTACTGGAGCACAAATCTCCTCTACCCAATCACCTTCAACTACTGAAACATGTTCCTCTACACAGATACCCATTATGGATCAAAGACCATGGAGAAATCGAAGATTTGTTTGAATGGAAAGACCATTACATCCATTACCTTTGCATCCAATGAAATGGTTGCCAAAATTTAACCCTAATGATGGTTTGCCTACTGAAGAACATATAAACAATTTTATATTGTCCATAAATCTGAATGTAGTGGTCAAAGAAGATGCAATTGTAAGATTATTCCCTTATACTTTACAAGGATCAGTAGGATCTTGGTATTTTTCATTACCATATGGTTCCATTAATAGTTTGGATGCTTTTCATAAATAGTCCTTAACCAAGTTTGAACATGATCGATTGACAACTACTCTTATCAATGATCTCTCCAACTTGAAAGCTGAACCTAAAGAACTGATTAAAGACTTCAATTCATGTTTTAATAAGTTATTGAATAAAATATCGATGGCATCCAAGCCCAATGATGAAGTCCAAAATGAATGGTACAATTCTCCTCTTCCCTCAAACACAACTATTTTTGTGGATAAGGCTGCCAAACCAACTTTTCTGAAAAATATGGAAGAAGCCATAGTTGTGGCGAAATGCATTTTATCTTTAGAAAAAATAATGAATTAGAAGAATGAAAATCCAAGAAGGTAATTTTTAGGGATGAATCCAAGAAAAAAGAACCTAAATATCCTTTTGATCTTGAAGGTCTACAAAAAGTCTTTAAAACCATATCCAATGAAATGGTTGACATCAAGAAATAGGTAGCAGAGACTTCCTCAAGGAATCCAGGTACCATATCAAATACTGAATCAGATGTGGAGGAAGAAGAAGTTTCAACGCCTGAAGAACAAATGGATGACGAAGAAGTAGTTGAATTAGAAGGCATGTGGGGTTTCATTCTTCCTAACGAAGAAGCACAAGAAGCATTACCTGTCACAACCAGGAGTAGAATCACTATTGATTTTCCACAAACAAATACAAAACAGAAAGCATCAACTCCATCTCCCAAAGATAAATTAATAGGTAAGAAATATTTCTCCAAAGCCACTCAAACCACTACCCCTCAATCAAATTTCACCTTTAGCTAAAACCCTATTAGTATCTGATGGAATGGAACACAACATCATAGAAGATATGGAAAAGACCAGGGTGAATATACATTCCATGAGCTTAGCAAGTTAAAAAATCAACAAAAGATATTTCTCAAAGATATAAAAGCAACCCCTACTTCTCCTCTTCTCGTTGCTGTTATCTCATAGGCTTCTCAAGAAATGGGAAGGCATCCTACTATCTCATTAGATAAGATCAGTTCAACTGATATTGCTCTAATAGGAGGAAGATCTAGATCCTATACTCCTCCATTTCTTTTGACTTTTGAAGTTTTCAAGAAAAATCTAGATAATTGTTTAGTTGATTCTAGAGCTTCATCCAACATTCTACCAAGAACAGTTTGTGTGAAATTAAATGTGGAGCCCCACAAATCTATTGTTCACATTGTGCAGTTAGATCAATCTCAAGTCGAAGTTATAGGCGAACTCAATCAAGTTACTTTTTGAATCTCATCAAACTCAAAAGTGTGTCAAGTCATTGACATCCTTGTGGTTGATATCCCAGAATTCTACAGTTTAATCCTCAGCAGAGACTGGTTAGAAAAGCTTCATTGCTATCCTACAACTAACTGGTCCCACATGTGGCTTCCATATAATGTTAAGCCGAATCAAATAAGGGTTGACTGAGAGAAACATCAAAAGTATATCGTCACAAAATTGGAGGGAGAAAATGATGACAAAGCCAAAGCACCAATTTCTTTTTTTAGCTCCAATTTGCAAAGGGCTGAATTAAACTACTCAAATTTTTAAAAACAATCTTTCACTATTTTCAAATCAATAAAGCATTTCAGACCGTTTCTCCTCAAAACTCACGCCAAGATAGTAGTCCCATTCTCAGCAGTGAGAAATCTATTAATGTAAAGAGATGAAGGTGAGAAAAGTTCAAATTGGGTAACAAAATTGCAAGAATATGACATTGAGATCATACCAACTAAAATTGTTAAAGGTCAAGGTTTTTGCAGAATGTTAGCAGAAGCATCCAAGCTACCAGCACTACAAGATTCGGGTGATGATATACAAGTATATGAGGTAAGCCTCAATGACATTGAATCCAAATATGTTGACATTATATTTTATTTGAAAAATGGATATGCCCCTACGCAACTAAGTTATAAAAGAAAAATGGCTTTGAGGATAAAAGCTAAGCAATATGAAATCATCAATGATGTGTTGTTTAGGAAAAATTATGATTCTATTTTTCTTAGATGTCTTGAAAAGTCTGAGGTAGAAAAGGTTTTGCAGGAACTCCATGATGGACCAGCTGGTGGACATTTTGGAGGAGACACAACAACACATAAAATCCTGCATGCTGACTATTATTGGCCAACCTTATTCAAAGATGCACACAAATATGTAAGGAAATGTAAAATTTGTCAAACAGCTGTTGGAAGATAGAGGAAACCCACATTTCCATTGTAGTCAATCAACATTGAACAACCATTTGAACAATGGGGACTAGACATAATAGGTGAGATCGTTCCTCACTCTTCAAAGTAACATAGATATATCCTTATAGCAACTGATTACTTCAAAAAATGGGTGGAAGCAATTCCACTTAAGGTAGCCAATTCTGAAAACATCATTGAATTTATTGATTAGTTTATTATTACCAGATTTGGTCTACCATCTACCCTCATGTTTGACAATGCATCTTATTTTACAAGCAATGCTATGACAAAGTTTGCTCTTAAAAGAGGTTTTAAACTTAAATATGCTGCTAAATATTATCCTTAGGGAAATGGCTTGGCTGAATCAACAAACAAAAATCTCATAAGAATCATCAAGTGAACCATTGATCAAAGTCAGAAAAAATGGCACAAATCTTTAAAATTTTCTCCATTGGTGGATTGAATAGCACAAAAGGCCTTAATAGGCACTTCTTCGTTTAATTTGGTCTATGGGAAAGAGGTTGTCCTCCCTACAAATGTAACTATTCCCTCTATAGCCCTACTTCAATTGATTGAAGAAACTCCTTCCTCTTTTATGCAATTAAGACAATCAAAAATTCTTAAGCTTGAAGAAGAAAGGGAAAAGGCCAAAATTACATATGCACGTCATCAACAGATAGTCAAATCATCATTTGACATGAATTATATAAGTTTAAAATCCTTTCAGCTTAGAGACCTAGTACTAAAGTTGGATAAATCACACGAGGAAAAAGGTAAGCATACCAAATTCCAAAGAATGTGGCTTGGCCCATTTTATATTGTGGAACAAATAGACCCATCAACCCTTTCATTGCAAGATTTATTAGGAAAAAGAGATTCTCTGCCCGTTACTGGGTAGATTCTGAAAAATATTTTTCATTGAAGATAACCTCTTCTATCCCTTGTACACTATTTCCTTTACTTTTCCTAGGAAAATAAAAGTTAAATAGCATTTAATTTTGGCCTTTACTATAATAATCTCTTTTATATTTTGAGTTTTTGCTTGTATAAGTGGGGATTGTTAAGAAGATCATTTTCACATTTTCACATAAGCTAAATTCTATTACTCTGAAATCTTCTTGTTCTCTATCAAAATTACTTGTCCTTTGCTAAACCTCAACTTTGTAAAAAAACCTTTTTTCTACCATCAGTCAAGAAAAGTATCTATAACAAAGCAAAGACTCTCTCCAAAAAAGCATCCTTAACTCTAAAATTCTCATCCAGAAACTCTTAAGGAGTCGATGGTTCTCCCCATCTAGTAAGTTTTTCTCTTTTTAGAGTGTAATTCTAAAATATGGTTAAACTTAAAGGATAAGAGGTCTCATCAAGAGTCGACTTACCATGATCGTAGGGAAGTAACAAGCTGACATTACCAATACTGCACATCAAAACAAGGTGATGGCTTAATATTATGTCAATCAAAAGACAAAGGGTCTAATCACGAGCCAACTTGTTTAGTTGAGTTACAACTAGTGAATGGAATTGTCAATTTTGGCCACCAAACCAAGACAATGACCTTTAAGGATAAAAATTGAATTTTTTAAGAAAAATGAATTGTTTAGAAAAGAAAGGAAAAAGGAGTAATTATATGAATATGAATTTATCTCTAAAAATTTCACTATTATCTGGATGGGATACAGAATCATTGCTAGTTAAAAGGTAACCATGTCGAGGCTATGGACACCTACTGGTAGCGGAGGCTCTAGCTATGACAACGGAGTACATCTAAAAGCTAGTTTGTGAGAGTCCCCTACTTAAAAAAAAAAACCAAGTAATGACTGATGTAGACAAAAGAATTTTGATATTGAAGAGGATAATCAAATGGATGATACATAGGTAGATTATGTTTTTATTATTCAGAGAAATGTTACTTATCTTATATTTCATGGGTTTCCTATTTTTCTGAACTATCTCTATTTTGAAAGTTTTAGAAATTTCAAAACACTATCAGAGATAACTGGTTCTTCCAGAGAATCGCCAATTGTTGTGCTATTCAACAACCACACATTTATTAGTTGAAGGGCTAGTATTCAATCGATAAATTGGGACTCTTAATAAAAACCCTCCAAAAATAAATTTAGTACTTAGGCACTTTCCTTTGAACTTTTAGGAATAAATCAGGCTATCAAGTGAAAACCCTTTGAAAATTAGCAATTCTCTTTTTTTCACATACCACTGTACCAAGTGTGTTAAAAGCCTTATTAACGAACAAAACCTACAAATTACGATCACAAGGATCACCACACTTAACTTAGATATCATTGGAATTTTTATTCCAAAGCTAAGACTGAGGGCATTTCACATAAAATAAAGCTCTTACGCAATCGCATATCAGCTCTCATAAAGGACGCATACCCAAAATACATGTTGAAACATGCGAGACATGATATAGTGATAGGACAATCCAACCTTATCATAATGCATCAATTTATTTAAATGTCCAAGCTTATGAACTGTGCGAACTTTCGAAATGTGATAAAGCCTGAACCCAATAGAAGCTAGTGTTATAAATTAAGAGTTATGTTCACTACGTAGTGAAAAGCGCTTTATAAGGTAATAACTCCATTAGAAAAATTACGCTCTAAACGGTAAAGGATATCCCATGTATCCTATATCTCGCAAAATCCTAATGAACTTCAAGAAAGAGCACAACCAAAATATGCGATAATGTGATTTGCGATATTGCATTGCAATCGCAAAATCGTCATTCTCACAGCTTAAGCCCGCCACCTTAAAAGTTTTCCTTCCTGTTTTTGTGATGTAGTACATTAATGAGTAATAAAGGTAGCAATAAGGGACCATTAGTGGCTATTTAATATAGGTTAATGGCATTTATGTTAAAAAGCAGCTCGACGTGATATGATATCTTTTCATCTGCGTTTGTTAAAACTCCTCTCTTGTCACCTTTCCAGGTTATCTGTATCATTCATTCTCATTGTTATTCTTGCTTATGTTTATTCGATAACTTCCACTTTTCTTTATTTTAGGAAAAATCCGTAGGGAGCATCGTTAGAAAAATTGGAAAATATGGGAAAGACAACTGCGTCCAAGAAATCATAAATGGTCCCTCTTTTCTCTGATACTACATGCAACAGAAACGAAGGAAATACAACATGGGAGGCCATGTACAACTTGTTAGAAGAGAAGTAGCCCAGGCCACTAGAACAAAGGCCATGACAGATGCTCAAGAGTCATCTAATGTCTCCTATTTCGAAACGGTATGTTCTTTCTTTCATTGCATAGCTGCACAACCAAAAATAATCCCATACACGGACATGGTCAGATGGGTAATTGATGAGGTAGACATCGCAAAATGAACATTCAAGAATCACAGGCAAGAGGTCATGGGGTCCTTCTCAGCAGACATCCTACGACTAATGTACCAGATATCTGAGCCAATTTTTTTTTAAAACAAATAGTTCCTTGAGCAATTTTCCATGGAAAATGAGGACCCAGCAAACGTCACGTAGACCTGGACATTAAGTGAAGGCAAGATCAAATGGGATAAAATGGGTATGTACTCTACAACATCCATTTCTCCCCCTCATAGTTTCATAGGAGAAATGATATGTAGATTGTTCGGTAAAACAGATAGCACCAAGGTTTCCTCAAAATGATGCAGCAGTGAATGCAAAATAATGAACTGGCCTCAAATTCTATCAAACAATCTGGTTAAGGCCATTATATAATATATAAGGAAGAGAAATTCTTCTCTAAGAATATTTCCCCCGTTTTTCATGAGTGCTTTTGTAATGGATGTAATTTTTTTAGTTCTAAATTTCCCAATATGGGATGGAAGTGGATTGTACAGGACTCGATTCTCATCCATATGTACCATAAGATTTTGTGGGAATCTCAATTTCACCCCCATTTTTATAAAATCTGTTAAGGATTTATGCTACCCATCCATAAATAAGTGTACAATAGAACCACCCCTAGGTTTTCTAATGAGGCCGAGTAGATATCTTGCCAGTAGCCAAATGGTTTGAGGAAGAAACCTTTACCTAAATCAGATTATTTGGGAGCATTGCTTCACCACATGTTCTCCCATATTATGTCCCTGACAAACTAATGGACAAAGAAATAGCCTACCAAACAGGAGGGGAAGGCGGATTCAGTAGAGGACTAAACGAGCCGAAGAAGGCCATTTGGCCTACATTTCCATTACAATGTGGTGCATTTGTGCTATATTATCTTGGACATGCATGAAAAGAAGAAGAGATTATTAAATCTGTGAAATTAGCTACATTTTCGGGAACACAGTATCACCCAAATGACATTATTATGGATTTTACTACTATGGTAAAAATAAAGTAGTTCACCCATGAAGAGAATGCCTTTGATGACCTCTTCCTACAGGAAGAAACATATTCACAAGTGTTTCATTTGGAATCATTAATTTTAACCCCAAATGATGTTAAGGCTTTCCATGTGTATAGGGAAAAGAGATTATTGAAGGTCCCATTAGACCTATTACAGATTGAACCAATAAGGGAGCAAATTCCCAATGTAAGCTTGGAGGGAAACTCCAAAGAAAACTCTGAAGAAGAAACCCAAGGGAGATCTACACATGATTCAAAGAACTTAGAGGAGAAGTCTCAAAATGGGGGAGAAAACACCAATAAATAGCTTGAAAAGGACACAGATGGAACTACAGAAGAGACAATCGAGAAAACCTCAGCAAAGAAACAAGCAGAAGTTGCCTCTAGATCAAATCAGTTAGGTAAAAGCCCAATTATTGACTTGGAATAGGAATGGGAACAATTCAACAAAAAGCTTCATATAGATTCAAACCCTAAGCAAACATCTGAGATACAAACTCCTAAGCAAACCCAGCACAAGTCAAATCTAGAAACAACACGGGAAGGAGCTGTGGGCACTCAGGATGTTGAGATCATTCCTGCTACTCCTACTTTAAAAATTGTTCTAAGAATTGAAGAAATACCTCCTCTAGATGTATTCTATAGCCCTACCCACAAAGTTGTAGTCAAGAGACAAAGGAAGAAAAGAAAGTTGGATGTTGTAGCTGTTACGACTCTGGAAAATGAATCAATGGATATTGTATGGAAGGACTCACCCTTGGACCCATCTAAAAATCTCACAAAATTGTCACAATTCGTAGGAGCCTATGCCACAACAACCATTGACAAAGAAATAGAGGTCAAAATGTTGCTCAAAGAAAAGGAGCATATAATTCTGCTACTAGAACAAAAATTAGCTCAAGAAAAGTCTAATCAGCAAGCATAATTACAAGTAGCCCAACTCCAAAAGGAATTCGAATAGATGAGAATACAACATCAAGCTAGCTTAGCAGAAAAAGATGTGCGGATACAAGCTATAATAGATAAGTTTAAGGACAATCCACAAATTGACAAATTCATCAAGGAAGCACTCAGCCTTAATTCCCTATTATTGCAGTAGAAGGAAGTACTTTGCCAGAAAATCTCGCAGATAAGTCCTTATTGCGAGACCAGTGATAAGTTAACAAACCAGGTTATTGACATGAGGCTCGAGTACAATGAAATCCATAAAAGGATTTCTGAGTTTATCACCTGGAAAGAATCAGAGGATGGGAGGAAGGTTGACCTACCAAAGCTGGAGGAATCTCATAAAGACATTTTGTTCATGGATTGGGATTCTCAACTGAAACAAGCAAAAAGGGCAACAACGATAGCAACGACAACAACAAACAACATAATAGAAGCCATCAATGAAAATCTTCATGGCGCCAATCTTGTCAAGGAATGTATACCAGGATTTCTTCCAAATGAAAAACAATTAGAGCAGCAGTGGAGACATGTAGCACAGGAAAAGGAGGAGGCGATCAGGTAGGTAACAGGCTGAACTGGGAAGCATACTGGAATTTTTTAGTGAACTACTCATCGTGTGGATGACCTTGAGGTGTTTAACAACCTCTACACAAAAAATGGTGCCAACACTAACAAATGCCATATTTGTTGGGCAGTTAAAATCTGCAATCGGCCAACCACCTCAGCTCAAGCCAATGACTGATATTTGTGATCTTAGAGATCAAGTTCAAAGGAACTAGTCATTTATTTATTTTCTTTTAGTTTTATTTTTTCATATTCTGAGGAAGGTCATTTGAACCTCCTCAACTACTTTTTGGTAATAATCTATTTTAAGACATATAGTTTAGTATTTAAACCCCTCTCATGCATTTAGAGAGGGGTCTGGAAATTTTATCAGAAACACTTTTCAAACATTGCACTTCTATACTTTTTAGGAGGTTTTGATGAAATGAATGGAACATGATCTATTTTCTTTAAACATCTAGCATGCTATACTGAAATTCACTTTTGTACTCTTAGAATGTGTTGGATTGATGGAAATTGGGTCAATATTGTTGAAACACATGAGCAGGACTTATCATACATGGTATTTTTATCTTATGATTATTTTTTATTTATGTATCAAGCAATACTTCTTTTTTCAATTGTTTTATGTATGAAAATATGAATTATAGTTTAGCATTATTGCACTTTTGTATGATGTTAGCTCTCATTCTATTATGAATACATGAATGATTTTATATGTGATATATTTCTCTCAATCATTTTATATAACTATTTATCCAAAACAATTATTGTTAAACGATTTAACTTCTTATTGCAGTTGAATGATCTTTATTACTAAGTGTTGTAAGAAATAATTGTAGATCACATATTGTATTTAATTCTCGAGTATATCTATAGTTAAATAGTGTTAAATTAGGATATATTCATGTGTTTATTACTTAGATTAGATTACACTTATCTCAATCACTTCCCTGTTATATCATATATCATCCCACCAACACTATCAAAATATTTTCTGGGAAATTGGTCAGATTATCCCCAGCCGAAGCCACTACACCAAATGGAAAAGGAGCTGCTAACCAAGGTTCGCACTGGGTGGTTTTCCCCCATGTTGTGGCAATGATTTTCGAGGCTTCAAAATAATGGTATACTAATCTACATGATGGGTGAATGTTGTTTTAGTGATTTTACAATAAATTTCAAACCAACTACTATTTCTTTGGAGACTAACAAAGGAGAAAATTTCTCACCAAGGAGGAGTATTTTATGATGTAAATTAGTTGGGATATTGGAAAAATGTTAACAATATCACTTCACAAGTTATAGGATCAAGTGAATGAACTCCACTAGATGGGACCCACAAAGGGGTTAGCTCAAACAAGTAAAGCATTGGAAGAGATAATGAAATCAAAGGAAGTTTTTTTTCAACATCTTCATTAGTGAACTTAACAGAGGAAACCTACATGTTCTACTAAGAAACACAATGAACTAAAATCATTCCTATTTTCACTTAATAAGGATGTATCAACACTCTCTTAGGACACAAAAAGTATAACAATGTCATGGAGAGTCGATTATCAAGAACATGCTAACTTATTTATAAGATGATCTACTCCAAATGAATCAACATCAGAAATAAAACAAGACTAGAAAGGAATCATTTGTTGGTTGAGTCCCCTAGATTATTTCTTACGAACAACCTGAATAAGCTCATAGAAAAAAATAAAGGTGAGGGAAAGAAATAAAAATAAAGTATAATTACTGCATGTGAATCAAGTGTCAGGAAATGTCCCCACTAATACGCCCATTGAGGACAATTAAAGCAACTCAAGGTTCAGTAAATTCCCCACTAATAGGCCCATTGAGGGAAATTGAAGAGCCATCTTGCATTCCTACACAAGCAACAAATGGAGTTGACAATGATAGTTGGTCTTCCCACTAAAGAATTTGTTAGTACTCTCCCAAGGCACAACAAAATGTTACATAATCATAGAAATTTAGTCTTCTAGAAAATGAAAAAAAAATTACATCACACATTAAGAATCATGACATTCTCAACTAACGATTCAATGAGAATATAACATATGTCAACCTCATTCCCAAGAGTTTCAAAATATTTTCGTTTATTATATTTGTAAATTATGAGAATTTGAAGTGTTGTAGCTAACATGATAAGAAGCTTAATATCCAGTAAGGAATTTACTAACTAAAGTCTATAAATAATGTAAATATCTATGTAAGAAAGGAATTTAGACTTTTGCTTTTGGAAACTTTTAGAAAGTGTTCCCATTTTTAGGATTTCTTATTCTTCTTTGAAATTAATGAAGACCAGGGATTGGAATTTGGTGACTATGTATTTTGGTTAATAATGTAAAAGACTTGGAAAATCCACTACTAGAGCCATATGATAACATGCTTCTTGTACATGTTTCTAACTATTCATTTATTGTTCATGTATGTGTGTGTTTTGTGGGATGTATGCTACTAATATTATGGACTTTTTTGTAGATTAGATGATTTCTCTCACATACTTGTTATTTAAGTTTCTATAATTTCATGTACGAGTACTTGTTAGATCTAAATGCTAACTATTCTTTATTTTTTCTAGCAAGTTAAGAACGTGTTTTTTTCTTCTATTATAGCTAATTGTTTCCTTTTCTATGAAATTATGTGTTTACTAGTTCATTGCTTCTTATTTATCCTCTATCTTTTCAGTATTGCTAGCATAATCTAGACCATTTTCATATTATTGTGTTAGCCAATTAATCTTGGAATCTTCATATCCCATGCTATGACGATCCCTCATATCTCACAGAATTCTTAGAATCAAGAATCGTTATTGGCCAGAATATAGATGGATCTCTTATCCCAAACAATGTGAGGTCTAATTGAGACCTCATATTAGAGATGACCCTTGACTATTTCCGAGCCATTTCCCTATCAACAAGAGCATAGTTAAATCATTGTAAGTTTGAACTAGAATTTATATTTTAATTTAAAATAATCTTACTATTATTAGTGTTGTCAAACATATATTTCTCGCCACTATCCTAGACAAGTCCTACCTTGAAGAAGACCTTGCTAGGGGGTTGAATTGGTGCTTGGTAGGATCTTGGGCTTTGATATTTCGGTCTTGGAAGTATCATTATGAGAAGACTCTATAAGAAGAAAAGCATTATTTCTATGTTTTCTCCTTGGAGGGGTTATTCCCTAGCTTGGAGCCTATAACTTGTGTACTTTTTCTTATGGTGATCTTCATTATTTTGGTAATTGCTTTGTGAACAAGAACTAATAAAACTAATAAAAGGCCAACATATATCCCAAGTAATTATCAAGTTAAGGAAAATAATCTATATAACATAAGTCTCCTAATTTTCCAACATGGTATCTGTTATCACTCAGGTTGTTCCCAAAAGTTGTAAGAAAGGGAATACGGCCGAGGTAACCATAGACCAATCTTTTAGATACAGAATCTAGCCAATCTGTATCCAGAGAGGGCTCTCCCTTTATTATTTAGCTTTGTTTTTAAAGATGTTAGGCTAGTTATGAAGTTCAAGGGTTTTGTTTTGGGTTTCGGTTTGGGTGGTGAGATTCAATAGAACAGTGAGGTAAAACAAAACAGTTCAGTCCATTGGGCATGATGGAGTCAAAGGAAGATGGCTTTCTGGATTTGGTTTCTTGATAGAGGATGGTATCGCAGAGCAAGGTAGCCAAAAATGGAACAATTAAAGGCTAGAATCAGATGGAATGGACTCAAATGGATGAAGGGCAATTAAGAATCCTTCAACATATTGACAAAGGGAAAATGGATGATTACTGTTAAGGAGCATTTAAGGATTCCTTAGCAAATAAACAATATGAGAGAATCAGGAAACAAGAGTAATTAAGAATTCACTGTTTATACTAATTTTGAAGAAAACACAAAGAATAATAAAGACTGAAAATATAGTGTAGTCAAGAAAATTTTGAATTATTCTTTCTCTTTATAATTCAGATCATGAAACATAGATGACATAATAACTCAGAAAACTATAAAACACAAGATATAAGGGTACTTATTGATCCATAGGTTGATTCAAGAATTATGTGAGAGGTCTTCTGCATCAATTCTTCATCCAGTAGGTCAGACAACAGATGGTTCCAATAGCTTTTTATTCCAACAGTTCAGTATTTACAACAAAGTCTAAAGAAATCTACACATAGCACCCAACCCCTTAATACTCTGATGAAGGGGGTATTTATACAACAAAAAATATGTACAACCTCTATCTCATCAAAGCTGTGAGATAATATCTAGATTTTAAGCTAAAGTAATTTACAAGTAACATAGAAATGGCTTGAAAAACATAACTGATGTTGTGTTGGAGGCTGGCTTTTAGGGTTCGGCTTGTAGCTGTCTTGTAGTAGCTCGGCGCCGACTGTTTGTCTTTACTGTACATTAAATTCTGATCTGCTTCTTTTTGTCGGCTTGGATACTCATTGATTCTGACTTAATTAGCCTTTAATTCTGCCCTGATACTCTTTAATGCTTGATCTGATACTCTTTGACTTGTTTCATACCCTGTTTTATTGTTCATATATGTCCGTTGTTTAGCCCAAAATATCTCTGTATATGTCGGTTTCTCTCTTCTGCAAGTTTTGGAAATCCCTCTGTTTGCTTTAAATTGTGTTTAATCGAGGGAGAAAATTGTAAAATGGCAGGTTGGCTGAGGCCGAGCTTGTTACTGGAGCTTTTTCGGTTCTGGAGGTGGTCAAAAAACTAGAATTGCGACCTTGGTCCCTATCATGCCTAGAGTGCTGTTCGCAAACAAAAACATAACAAAATGACCCTTTTTGCCTTTATTTGACAAACATGAATTTTGGCGGGAAAATTTGACTTGAAGGACGAATGACATCAGCAGGACGTCAGCAAGCAGTATGGGATAGACGACATGGCGGTGATGTGGCAGTACAGATGGTGATGTGGTAGGTGATGTGGTGGGTGATGTCAGCAGATGACATCAACAAAGGGCAGCGAGAGGCTAGTAAGCTGTTTTTCCCGCACCACTTTCGGGCTTGGGCGGTTTTGGGCAGGGGAGGAGCGAGCATGCTGGATGAACGATGCGTGGCACCGGTACGGGAGAAATACTACCGATTCCCCAGGAGTTAAATAGTGGAAGATAAGGGGGTCGCGAAATGGA
Organism: Pinus tabuliformis; assembly: GCA_031772625.1. NCBI lineage: Eukaryota > Viridiplantae > Streptophyta > Pinopsida > Pinales > Pinaceae > Pinus > Pinus tabuliformis. The sequence goes on along the minus strand of CM062812.1, from coordinate 917,492,140 downwards.
TATCCGCCGTCGGATGTGAGCGTGCCAATCAGACGGTAGGCGCTCACGGAATATGGCGGAGCTTTAATGCGCGGTACCGGCATAATATACGGTGATTTAAATGTATCGGGAGTGTTTTTATTGGTTGGCAGGGTTAGTTATTAATTAACCCAGGTGGTTAATTAATCCTTTGTATGCATGGGGAGGGCTATTAATAGGTTCCAAATGAACTTATTAATTCCCAATTTGTACAGTGTTATGGTTTAGTTAACTAGGGCATGGTATATAAAATAGCGGGGGTTTTTATTATATTTATACAATACAGGATAGGGTAGAAATTATAGGGATTTACATAATAAAGTTAATCGTTAATATGGCTTATGGAAAAAATAAAATGCACTAAGTAATAATGTTTGAAATTAAAACTTAGGCTAGAAGGGAAAAAAGGGGTTTTATGGAGAATTTTGTCATTTTCCTAAGTAAGAAATGGGGTTTCCACTTAGGCACTTTATGAAATGAGATGGAGTGGCTTTAGTGGTATTAAGCATATCTCAATACCATTGGCGAAAATTAGTAAATGATTTGGGGAAAAGGATGAATGGGAGATTAGTCATGCCTCGCTTGAGCTGCTCCAAAAATATCTGCCATGGCACTTGTGATAGAAGTGTAAGTTAACACACATTTTAGAGACAAAACCTATTACAAGTCTCATTCTGCAACAACAATCTACTTACCCAACCTACTTTGCCTAACATTTTTCCTTCTTTCATTGGGTGCACTGAGACTGGAAAACCCTCATAAATCTTCTTTTTCTTTTCATGGGAATCCTACCTAAGTCTGCACTTATTACATCCAAGGGCTCAAATTAAACTTTTGAGCTCCTTTGCTTCTCTATCTATCTACTTATCTGCCAAGATTAAACAATTTGGACAGATTTTTATTCTCTATCTCTAAAACAGGAAATTCAAACATGAATTCGCCAAGATTAAGCTGTTTTTCCATTCATCAATTGTGGCAAAAAGTTTCAACAAGCTATACATGAAGTTTTATTTACAGAAAATGAAATAGTATTGGCACTTGGACTTGCACACTTTCCTAGTCTATTTTTATTTGGGGTTCATTTCTTTTCATTTTTTCTTTTGACCATTTATTTTTTTCACCCTTTGATTTTTCTTTTAGGGTATACCCTCTTTACATTTTTTTTTTTTTGATAATATGGAAACCTTTACAACAAGGAAAGGATGAACATATTACAGAGCTCAACCAGTCAATCATGAAATATGACACCTATTACTATAGGAGTATAACACTGGCTCCACTTGGGGATGGATTTCCCTGGCGGAAGGTCAAGAACAGCAGGTTAGATGGCCTTATGTATACCTTTTTCTGTGCTCTGAAATCTTCCTTTGCTGAGTGTAGAAACTATACAAAAGGATGCTGTAAAATATATACACTATTCCTAAGCCGATTCAAACAACTGTACATCTGTTTTTGGATAGCTTTCACTTGGATTATTTTGTTCCTGCTCCCAAGTCTTCTTCTGCAATCTGATATTCTCTGGCATTTTGGGGCTCTGATAAACTGAAATGAGGCAAAACAAAATGTTAAAGTTCCTTCATCGATTTCAACATTTATTGCACTCTCCTCCTCATTCTCATTGCTGCCATAAACAAGCTAATCGCTTCTTTCAAGCTGTTGAATCTGAATTTCCTTATGTACATGTTAGAGTCAGAATATGTCAACAAGCTGGATCAAAGTAATGTTTAAGCATTCGACCATTCACTGGTCCTTCTTCTATTTCTGTACCATCCAGGATCTTCAAAAAGTAAGTATTGTTCCCTTGCAATGCATGGATGATAAATGGTCCTTTCCATAGGAAGTCAAACTTACCATGTTTTCCTTTGTCTTCTCTCCTGGAATCCCACTTTAGAACTCTGTCTCCATTGTAGAAATCTTCTGCTTTGGTCCTTTTATCAAATATTTTCTTGAGTTTTTCTTGTAATATTTGGGATCTTTGATGCACTTCTCCTCTAGTCTGCTGCAAATGGATGGTCTGATTTATTCTTCTTTGAATGTCATTGGGTTCCACTTGAGCTTCTTGCAGTAATTTCATTACAGGCACCCCTAAAGATAAAGGAAACACAACCTCCATTCCATAAACTAACTCATAAGGGCTAGTTGCAATGGATCTCTTTGTAGTAAGTCTGTCTGCCCACAATGCATTTGTGAGTTTCTTGTGCCAGTTTTTCTTGTTCTCTTCCAGTAGTTTCTTAATAATATTGATCAGGATTTTATTGGATGACTTAGCTAGACCATTACCTTGAGGGTAATAGGCTGTGGAATGGCCTAAAGTGATGTGATATTTGCTGCAGAAATTTATCAGTTTCTTGGACTGGAAGGCAGTAGCATTGTCATTTATGATTTTTTCAGGGCAGCCAAATCTAGACAAGATGTTGGTCTCTAAGAATCCTATGATCACTGCATCATTGGCTTGTCTAGAAGGAATGGCCTCTATCCATTTGGTAAAATAGTCTGTGGCACTAAGGATCCATTTGTGTTGGCTAGAAGAGGGAGGATGGATTTCTCTAATGAAGTCCAAACCCCATTGTTCAAATGGTTTTTCAGTGGAAATTGGTCTCAAGGGTAAGGGTAACAGTTTTCTTTTTCCTTCAAAAATTTGGCATTTGTGACAAGTAGTGACAAATTTCTTTACATCAACGAACAAGCATGGCCAATAAAATCCAGCCCTTAGAATTTTGTTTGTAGTTGATTTCCAGTATAGGTGTCCACCACAGTCCCCTGCATGAAATTATTTGAGAACTTTGTCAGATTTTTATTTTATTAAGCAATTCAATAAAATACATTCATGATTTTTCCAAAAAAGAGCATTATTTACAATACAAAATTTTGAAGCTTTCATCTTTAAAAATCTTTTCTTTGTTCTGGATAACCCTGTAGGAGCTTGCAAGTTTAATAATACATGAATTATATCAGCATACCAAAGTGATTCTAAAAAGGCCTGGCTGATTTGTGGAGTCACCATCTCTTGTTCATTATCAAGTTCATTTATGTCTAGGGCTTGAAAATTTGTTTCAATCATCAGTTTAGCCAATCCTTGTCCTTTTATTAGCTTTGTAGGTTTCATTTCAATGTCATACTCCAATATTTTAGCTATCCATTTACCTCGTTTGCCTTCAATTCCTTCCTGAGTCAGGATATCTTTGACAACAGCATTTGGCACATAAGCTATTACATGGGATTACAATATATAAACTTTGAAGTATTGAATGGCTTTCACAAGTGCATAAGCCTGTTTTTCCATGATTTTGTAATTCAGAGGTGCATCTCTAAGTGCTTTACTGAAAAAGGCTATGAGTTTTTCACATCCTTGATCATCTTTTTGAAGTAAAATAGCTACTATTGTATGTTTTGATGCAAATGAGAAAATTAGGAAGTCTCTGTCGAACTTTGGACTTGTGATGACTGGTGTTCTAGTTAAAGCCAATTTAATTTCTTTGAATTCTTGTTTGGCTTCTTCTGTCCATTTGACCTTTGAATCCTTTCTTAACATGTTGTTCAGCAATCTAATTAATTTACCCAGATTAGATATGAATCTCCTCAAAAAATTGATCTTCCATAGGAAAGCTTGAAGTTCTTTGACATTTTTGGGGTGGGGTATTTGCAGAATAGCTTCTATTCTAGCAGGATCAATTATGATGCCATCTTTGCAGATGATGTGGCCTAACAGTTTGCCCTCTTCTAGACCAAACAAAGATTTTTTAGGATTAAATGAGATATCATATTTTCTGCATTTTAAAAACACTTGTCTCAAATGATCTAAATGTTGCTGATCTAATTTGGAAAATACAGTGAGGTCATCTAGATATACAACCAAAAAATCGTGATTCTCTTTTGCAAAAGCTATGTCCATTGCTCGTTGAAAGGTTGCCCCTATGTTCTTATGTCCGAATGGCATTTTAACATATTTAAATGTACCCCATGGTGTTGTAAATGTTATCTTTTCTTGGTCATCAGGATGAACTAGAATCTGATTAAAACCGGAAAATCCATCAAAAATTGAAATCCTAGAAGCACCTACTACTCTTTGTAAAATATGATCCATTTTAGGTAAAAGGTAGTTGTCCTTCAAAGAAACCTTGTTTAAATTTCTTAAGTCAACACATAATCTGATTTCCCCTGTTTTCTTCTTGGTAGGCACTAAATTGGACACCCATTCTGAAAATCTGATTGGAGCAATTATCCCTGCATCATGCATTCGTCTGATTTCTTTTTCAATCAAAGGAAGCAGTACAGGGTTGATTCTTCTGAGTTTTTGTTTGAATGGTTTTTGATTTTCTTTGAGGGGTATTGTATGTTGAATTACAAAGGTGTCATAAGACTTGAGGTCTTCATAGCTCTAGGAAAAAAACATCTTGGAATTATCTGATCAGTTCAACATACTTCAGCTTTTGATCAGGAGGCAGAGATTTGGACAGTTTTATCATTTTTGGATTCTCTTCAGTTCCTATGTTGTAATCTTTAATGTCCGCTTTTGGAGGTTCCATTTGAGGTTTCTTTGGAATATTGTTGAAATCAAATAGGTCTTCCAAAGGAGTTAATCCTTTGGGCAAATGATTGTCTTTTAAATTAATAATTTCAGTTTCTCCTTCAAAAATCTCATCAACATCTATTTCTTTTAGAACTTGTATTTCTTCTTTGGTAAATCTCGTTGGATGAAGCATTTGAGTTGTATTTTCCACTGAAATGTCTATTTGTATCTGATTGGCTGGATCAAACTCACTAACTGTATCTTCATCTATGTTAGTGCTGGAAAATTCCTCTTCTAGGGTTAAGAAACTGTTGATCTGTTTATCACTTTCAAACACTTTCCAGTTCTTCAAATTATCAGGTATGGCTAGCCTGTGTCTAATTTCTGCTGTGAATTGATGATTTGGTTCAAATGGAAATTTACAGGTGCTGGCAAACATTGCTAGGCTATGAGCTTGCAAGTTATGTTTTCTCGGGATTTTGGCAAGCTGAGTTTCCAAAAATGTGTTGAGGATTTCTATGGTTGTTCTTCTGTATTCTCTCAATCTGGGATCATTTTTCAAGAAGTTCCCTTCTATCTGTTGAATGATCAAATCAAAATCTCCTAGGACTGACACTCTAGTTGCTCCTAATTTTTTGACCAGTTTAAGACCTAGCAATAGGGCTTCATATTCAGCCATATTATTAGTGCATCTAAAGTTTAATATGTAGGCATGACCTTTAGCATGATTATTTTCAAGATTGTGCACCCAAACTCCTGCTCCTGCCCCTAATTTGTTGACAGAACCATCAAACTCTAAGTACCAAAGGATTTCATGTTTATATTTTGTATCTGGAGTTTCAAGGATCTGTTTAGCAGGGAGATTTGGTTTTTCAATTTCTTCTGCTTTCTCGATGTTTCATGATTTTCAAAAACTTCTTGGATTTGGAGCCCAGAATTTTCATGTGCTGTTTCTGCCATGTCATCTGCTAAAAATTTCATTGCATGTGAGGCATTGATTTCAGCATTGTAAAGGATAAAATAATCCATGTCTAAATGCATTGAGTAGATAGGGAAATTTTGAGGTTTCTTTTGGCTACTTACTACATACTTCATTAAGGTTTCTCTGTAAAGTCTCTTGGGTTGACCAAATACTGAAATAGTAGCGTAGGACTGTTACCGGCAAATCTAGTGTCTATTCAAAGATGCTAGTCCCACTAAGATGGGTAGCTCTCTTAGAAACAAACAGATTAAATTCACTTATTTTTCCTTTACGAGAGAGAGATGGGAAAGAAGCAGAGAGTACCAACCTCAGTCTTCTGCTTGGATCCTTGCTTGTTTCCTTTCCCCTTTGACATAATCTCACCACTGCTTCCTTACTTGTCCAGCTTCAAAGAGCACCTGTAGATTCACAGCAGCATAATACCATCAAAGCATAGAGATCTTTCACTGTAAACAATATAGGATCAGATATATATTGACCATACAAATGCATATAACAAACACAGTATTCAGATATACACAAGAATATGGAGGAAAACTCAAATCGCTTTATTAGTAAAAGTCATAGAAGAGAGGATTACAACCACTTGGTCTGACCCAGCGTCATCCTACCAGCTTGAAAGCCCTCTTCACCTCACACAAAGCAAGATCACCCAACAATGTCTTCAAAGAGAAACCAACAACACCTCTTTGTAAATTACCAAATTCCAACCTCCGAATCTCTTGGATGAGGGATCCATTTATAGATATTTGTAGGGGGGTGAGTCAGCTTCTAGGATTTTGATTAGTTTCATCTCTCTGATAGTTCTTGGTTCCACTTGGAGATTTTAGATCTCTTACTCATCCCTAGGCGAACTCAGAGAGGCAAGTGTGAAATGAGCAGCTTCTAGAAGATTCTCTAGGTTTCCACCTAGCAAACTGCTTATGCCATTTGTCTTCTCTCACTCATCGCACCCTATAGAATGGATTTCCAGTATGCATCGCACTTTTTGCATGTGGGAGGTGAGATGGATCGCACCTTTAGCACTGGGCAGTCTGTATGGTCCCGCTTTGACCAGTTCTGAGTAGTTTTTCATGGAAAACTTCTGGGAGATGATGTAATCAGCTGACCTTGCTCCTTTAGGGTGTGAAACAACACCTTTAGGCACTTAGAAACCCTTGGTTTATGGACATATGTGATTGGGGTTGCAGTGCCCAAATATATCTATAACAGTTGCCCCCTAAAGCATGAGGTCGTAAATCTTTTGATGTTGAGTGAAATGATTTATAGTGAGGATCCGAGGTTTTTCGCACTGGAAGGTGACCTGTAATAAGATACAATACAATACATTATTTTCATAATATTTTCATGATCTAGCTAAGGCAGGCATTCCCATGCTCAGCTTGATAAATTCATTTTCATGTACATAGGACAGACAATCATCTGTGTGCAGACTGATGATTCTGGTAGAGCCATCATCCCTTAGTTTGGATGATTATCTGTGCAGCAATGATGTACATTTGATGTCTTTATTTTCCTAAATATATCGCAGCCTGGATGGATGAAACTAGATCCGAGGTCTTCAAAACTCGTTTAATATTCGCCCGAAGTACAAGTCGATCCATGTGAATAGATGTTCTGATGTCGAACATGGAAAGACATCGCTTGATTACCAGGCAATGATGTAAGCCATTAACAGACGCGAGAGGAATCACTGATAATTATGATGACCCTAAAGGCGCTGTAGTACAATTCGCGTGGTGTGAATACATGAGCTAATGTCGAACACCACGTAAAATCTTTCGGTCGAAGGCCATTAGTGTAAACCTATCACCAGAAGTGAGAAACTTGCCATTGAGGCATGCAAGCTTCAAAGTACTGAAAGGGTTGTCCCTAGGTCAGCTTCTTGGATAATGAGCTGATGTCGACAAGAAGTGACCCGTCATAGGAGGGAATGAATGGATCCCACATCTACGACATGGAACAGAGCAAATGATCTTGTAGAGGTGAAAACAATCTGCTGATACAAGGTTCAGGGTGGCAGTCATGAAAGAATGAAGTGTGAAGGTATTATAGCAGATGAGACACAAGCTGGGTAGGTGAATTCTCTGAGTGACTTCTCTTGAACATATCGACGACACTGAAATGGATTGGTAGCGTTAACCCCCAAAGTGGATGGTACGGTGGACCAATGGTGATATGACCGGTTAACGGAATAACCCAACTCGACTTAATCATGGTGATGGAGTGAAAGTGTCATGTTCCAGAGCGACCTACTACCAATAAAGTTTCTTCAAGTTTTCTTCCTAATTTTCCCCAGTCATTTCTGACCAGTACCGCTTTATTTTTGTCAAGCTTGAGGAGGATAACATATGCTTGTTCTATAATTTTCCCTTCGGGAAAACCCGTCGCTATGTTTTAACGAGTCTAGCAATAGTGAAACTCGCTCTTGTCTGAATGGACAAGTTTGTTGCTATTATTTTAACAAGTTTAACGACAAGGATAACTCGGTTCTTTTAAATTTTAGAGAGTCTAAAAAGAGATGGAAAGAAAACTCCAATATTCCTTTTTTGTAATATAATCCCTTAAGTCCGAAAAAGTATAAAACAGTTGCTGGGTCCCAGCCCTCTCCTCCTAGTCGTCTTCTTTCTTTTCCTCCCTTATTATTGCTAGGTTTGTGATTTCTTTATTATTATTATTATTATTCTATATATATATATATATTGGTGACTATTTATTTAAACTTGATTTATTTATAAATTTACTAATATCAATTAATTAATTTAAACTATTACCGTTTTTTTTCTTTGTTATAATTTATAACTAATATTCTATTTTAATTTTTAATATTATAATATTTCTTGGGCGAATATTTATAAAAATATATATTTTTTATTATTAACCATTTCTATTTATTACTAACTAATATTTTTAACTAAACTCTTTGTCTATTAATTTTATTTTTAATTTACATAAAATAAATTTAAAATTAATCTATTTTATAATTCAAAGCTAATATACTATTTTAATTTTAATATTATAATACTATAATATAATTAACTATTACTCCATTTTTTATTTATTACTAACTAATATTTTCGAAATTAATTTATTTTACATAAACTTTTAATTTATATTCATTAATATATTTACATCATTTATATATTAATTCTAACATTGTCCCTTACATTTTAATTTTAATATTAATAACCAAAAAAAAAAATTTCTTTTTAAAATTAATTAAAATAATAAAATGAATAAAAAATTTATATATATTAATATTAATTGACCCTTTATCCGAGTCAATCTAGCCGTTATCCAGTCAATTCTAGCTGTTGGTTGTTAACCGTTAAGTCATGGGATTCTATGCCCTATCTATTTAATGTGCTTAGTGAGATCTGCTCATTCAACTTGTCCTGACGATGAACCACACTGGCTGGTTCGAAACGCGTCGACAAAAGTTTTTATATGTGATTTTCGCTGAAGATTCCTCAACAAATTGATATGGATCACAGAAGTCTCAATTCAATAAAAGTATAAAACAATGTGAAAGGGATGAATTTTCAACAGTTTTAACGAGCTGAACAAGACAAACGCTCGATCTTTTTGTGTAATGATCCCTCAGGTCCAAAAAGATTAAAATCTAGAGGAGGGATAGCACTTCCGATCGTTTTAACGAGCTTGAGAGGCAAAATGATCTGCAATCTTTTCATATTTTACGAGTCAGATGAAAAGAGCTTAAACGAGACTTGTTTTTTGAGGAACAAGTGATGTTTTCAGATAGCAGTTGGTTCCAGGTAAGGTTTGGAACTTTCCAATCATAGCAGTGTAAAAAGGTGGTTAATAGGATCACTCGTCGTAGCTGTTCCTCAAAAGGGGAAAACAATCAAATGGAGGCGAATGATCGGTAACAACAAGGTGGAGGTGATGGTAAGAACACGACCAAGGCTCAAAAGCTGATGATAATACATTCACAATGGTTATTTATCGGAGGTGGGTTTATTTTTTAATGAGCTTGAACTCTGGTGGAACATATGCTCATTGCTAGGTTTAATTTTTAACGAGTTTGAACATCGCGTAAGACTGCTCGTGGCGGGTTTATTTTTTAACAAGCTTGAACCTTGCGGTAACACTGCTCGTATTCAGTTTCATGTTTACACAAGCTTGAAACAAGAAACTATGCTTGTTATACGTTCGCATGCCCCAACATAGTAACGAAAATCAATATGCATTCCCCCCAAGCTTCATTGCATTCAACGAGGTGGTTGGAATGAAGGTTTTCCTTCGAGATCTTTGAAAGACTCGACTTGGATTTTATGAGATCATAATCAAAGACTCGATCTGGAAAGGGAGTTGTTTCATTTTTTAATGAGGTTGACACAGTAAAACAACTATCCTCATTACTCATTGTTTCACTTTTTAACGAGGTCGACAAGAGATAAGAACTGTCCTTGGAATCCATCGTATTTACAGTATTTGATAGAAAATAAAAAACTGAAGGATGATTAAGGTCGCTGGAATAATCTTCGTGGTAATTCGGAAGATGGGAACGATGGTTGTAATCTTCCCATGGTGCCTCTCCTATCATCATTGACTGAATGATTCTTTCATCTGTAGAATGTACATGCGATCAAGGATCTGAAGAGGTACCATATTCCTTAGACCTATCTATCCAAAAACTCGATGAGCGTTGATTTGGGTTTGCTCCCCAGGCCAAGAAAATTGATTGCTACAATATTTCTAAAATGGTGATGATCCATGCTATCAAAATGTTCAGGAATCTTTTGAATCTCTTAGATATAAAAGATATCATATTGCAAGTTTCCACCATGGCCACTTCCGCCAAGTTGTTTGGAGGTGGTAGGGCAAAATTACCCATCAATGTAGAGTCTTTTAGTAGGCCTACTCCGATATTTTGAAGCGATTGAGAGCTTCCGTGGATCATCGGAATTATTCTCGTAACTTGCAAACTGTTGGGGAGGAATGTCTGTTGGTCGACGATTGTAATTCCCCGTTGGAAGGGAAATGCAATCTTTCTAAAGTATGTTGACACAATGGCAACCATAGCATAAATCTAGGGCCTTCCCAGTAGGATGTTGTAATTGAGGTTTCCGTCGATAACTTCCACATCAATTTCTACTATTTTTCACCCCAGTTCGACTTACAAGTTACTTAAAATTCCGTATGGAATGTATGTTCGTCCATCAAATGCTTTTAACGTTGTCGACGATCGCGACAAGGGTGGTGAGCCTAAAGTTTTCCAGCAACTCATTGACATAATACATGTAGATGCCCCCTCATCAATAATTGTTCGATGAACAGTTTTGTTGAGGGCTTTCACTTGAATGAGGAAAGCGAGTTGAGCTAGTAACTGAGGTTCATATCCTTTATGATTAAAGGCCACAAGATTGGAATCCGCTGGGTCAATCCCACCTATTACTGATAATAGAGCCTGCTTTTGGGAGGGGCAATTTTGCAGTACTTCAAGTGTCGACATAGCAGACAACGATTGGGCCAAGTCCTCTACTATATTATAATTCTGTGCCACTCTGGCATGAGGATTAAATGTCGATTTGTGTACTACTCCCTTTGGAGGCTTTATCATTAGCTCAGGAATGACGGGTGTCACAATTTCGGTCGAAGTTGTTGTCGAACTACTAGGTTGATCAGTAGCCTTGTTGTTCGACAGCTATGGATTCCCGTAATCTTTATTCCTTGTCGATATCAAAGCATCATTCTGCTGTTTTGAAATGGATAGCATAAGGACTTGGGATGGGGAAGCATTGTCACTAGAAACCAGATTGGTTCTTAGGTTTGGAAACGGATAAGTCAATACTGCTGAGGTTTATGAATTCTTACAGAATTTCTTAACTTCAACTTTATATAGACATTCTATCATCCAATGATCCTCATCGCATATGAGGCATGGCTGAGTAGGTTTCTTTTGCCCAAAAGGGTTTGGAGAAGATTTTTCAGGAGATGAATCATCCTGTTTCTTCTTTTTTCTCTTCCCTTTCTTCTTACCTCCTGGTTGCTTCGATTCTTTGCCTCTTTTTGTTGACATGGCATTAACCTCCGAGGCTAGAATTTCTTCATTTGCAATTTGATCAGAAATCTTACGGGCTTTCTTAGATGTAGCCTTTTTTGATTTCGTGCTCGTTGTACCTATCACGCCATTGCCGGCATGAGAGTATTTGTTTGATTTAGGAGGAGGAGGAACAGAAAATTCTGGTCTCAGAGCATCAGGGATTTTGTCATAGAGCGTGCCAGACTGAGTATAGATCAAGTCTAGATATTGCGCATGAGCAAGCCCTTTCTCTTTAGTGACAACCCCTCCCTTCGCCACATCTTTTGTTATAGAAGGTAACATAGACTTAATAAACCATTCAACTAGTAGCTGATCAGGGACATATGTTTTTACCATTCTACGATGACATCACCATTCATGAATATGATCGGATATGTGAGTCGCCATCGTTTGCTTGAAATTGGTAAGAAGCTCTATTCCTATTTCATACCTTATTGGTAATTGAAAATGGGTTAAAAAGGTTGTGGGAAGGGCGCTGAAGTTATCAAACGAAGCTCTAGGCAATTCAATGTACCATTTTTCTTCCGGACCAGTTAACGTTTGCTGAAAAAGGCGAAGCCGAATCGAATCATCATTGAGAGTGTTGGATGAACACCACAGATGAAAGGTCATCACATGATTCGACGGGTCTTCACCCAGATTTCCATTAAATTTAGGAATATCTGATGGAAGTTTATGAGGAATCACCGGCCACCAAGGGGAATAAGCAATTGGATCGTTCGTTAGCTGATTTAGATTTGGTAACTCTAAAGTCACCACGAAGGGCAACTGTTGATTCAGGTTCGGCGAAGCGTACCCAGGATAAGATGGGATCGCCTGAGCAATGGGTCTTTGCATACCAGCATAATGCATTTGATGTTGATAACTTTGATAAGGTGGTTGGGAATAACCAATTTGAGACGATTGGTTATAACCGTTTTGAATATACGGATGCCCATTACCTACAAAGTTTTACTGCTCAGGTCGTTGGTAAGCTTGTTGGAATTGAGGTTGTTGATATTGCACCAGCCATGGTTGTGAAACCATTTTTTGTTGCCCAATATTGGTCATTTGACCAAGATGAGGGGTAATAGTACCCGTTTGAGCCTGAGTCGCTCCAGTTAAGGAGCCACTAACTGGCGATTGTGGTTGTGTCGCGGAGACAAGAGGCTGTTGTACAACAACCTGAGAAACTTGAGGTTGGCATATAATAGGCAATGCTTGTACTTGTGACACTGTCACAATAGCTGGTGTAGTGGGGATGTTCGACACAGGGAGACTCGGTTGCATTGAGTATACAACTCTTGGTTGTTGAGGTAGTATTGGTACCCAACCGCTGGATGTGATTCCAATTTGACTTGAATTCGGTTGTGAACTCTCATATGGTTGTTTTCCCAGAGGGAAAAATGAAAGGGTGTAGTTCCGTCCATATGGCAACAATCCAGTGCTCAAGGGAATGATTGGCCTTTGGAGACTAGATTGCCCAAATTGACATTGTTGTGAAGGATAAATTTGTTGAGATTCAACATAAATGATTCCAGATACTATTTCAGATGAACAAACGGGAACAGACCAAACTGTCAAAACAGTCCCTGGGTGGACTCCTTCTAGCAGTTGAGAGCTAGTTGGGACAAATGGTATACCAGCGAACATCGTCAGAGTGGTGGCAGGAGGTTTTTCTACCACTGTACCAGACGAGACAGTCCTAGATGTCGATGGTTGTCAAGACATAACAAGTCTATCGAAAAGACTTCCCATCGCTTCTACAGGAACTTGCGGTGAAGGGGTATTAACTTCTGAAGTAGAAGGATATAGGTGGATCTGAGTCCCAAAATGTGATGGAGTACTGAATGGAAGATCCTTCGTAATCTCTTCTATAGTAATCAGTCCAGGTGGAAGAGGCAGACCGTCAGGTCTGTAAAATATTTCTGGTGTCGAAGAAGGTATAAATTTTGTAGCGACAGGTGTTGGAGGGGTAACACCTTCTGAATCAACCCTGGATGGAGTTGGTTCAGGAATAGAAGTGTTTACTGTTACACTAGGATCAGTTCTAATGTCCTCTTGTAACTGTGGAACTTCTTCTGTAGAGGCAGGGACACCAGAAATGGTTGGAGTAACTAGAATCTTAGAGGATGTTGAAACACAAGTTTCAAACAAACTAGGAGACTTTGACCTAGTTAAACAAGTTCGCTTGACCTAAAATGGTTTGGTTTCCAGAGTCAAAGATGGTTGACTCGTTAGTCTCCGCGAATGACAGGGTTTTGATTGACTTTCTTCCACGATTGCGGATTATTTGATCAACTCAAAATAGGAGGGGAAAATTTTATTCTGTATTAAGTTAATTTTAGACGCTTTGACACAACTTGCTTTTTCAATTTTTAAGAGTTGAGAAAAAGCTAAAGATGACTCTAGTTGCCTTCGACTTTTAATGAGCCTGAAGTGACAAGTGCTCAGATGGACCTTTTCCTTTAAGGAGTCTAAAAAGGAATGAAAGAGACTACTATGGAAATCTAGACAGAGGGATTACCAAACCAATCGCAAAACTGTAGAATACTTTTTACGGTACGGTAGTCAATCTTCCTGAATGCTGTGTTCAGTGCATTGCAATCAATAGGGCAACAGACATGGCTTCCTAAGGATAAAGGGTATAGCCTATTGTGGTCTCCCAATATATACTTGATGGTACGCAGGAGCACAATTCCGTACTAGCACTTATCTTCTCAAAGAGGAGGAATCACCCAACCTACAATGAAAGCAACAGTTACCAGGATTTACGATGCTAGAATACGTCTCTAGCCTAGACTTCTAGATGTTGTGCGTTAGGTTCCAAAGCATTTTTATGTTCATTGAATTTATTTTACAGTTGATCTTTCTTAATAAGTTTGCCTTTAAGGTTCACCGTGTGATGTAGATATACAATTCCTAAAATGCAATCTAAGATGATAAACAGTCGTTTAATCTTCTTTTTGCAATGAAAATCCTAGCTACTAAGGAAAGAGAAATGAAATCCTTTCAACATAGAGCAGAGAGCACACACTAGATGCACTGTCCTAAATCAAAATCAACAAGCAGTCTAAATGCAAATGCACGTGCATGTATTTGTTTTCTGCTTTCTTAATGTGTGAATGACAAAAAGAATGCTAAATACAAATCTGAATTATTTCTTCTTTCAAAGCAACAGTACTAACAATTTTCTTTTCAAAAAACGATAGGAAGGCAAGACGACACTTTGCGATTTTGAATTGAAAACTGCTTTCAACACTTGAAATACTTATAAATTCAGATCAAATACAAGAGTAACAGTGTAATCGACTATCAAAAAGAGAAGTATTCTTTTCTTTGACTGAAAACGACACTTGCGACACTTCCAAATCAAAAGACGACAGTTCGATTAAGCTACTATTTTGTAAAAGAGAACTGTAAATGGTGCACAATACATAAAAACATTCACAATTATTTGTACAATAGAGGTTGGATGATGCAAAGAAGGGGGTTTCAATAGTGGTCTACTGATCACAGACAACAAAACTCCTGAATAAAACTGAAGACAGTGAAGAAAAAACCAAAATCTGGAGGCAGATCTAGTCTTGTCTGATCATCGCACCTGTAACACAGGGAAACAGGGATGCATCCCACCTACTGCACATGGGAGGTGCAATGCATCCAGCTTTCGTAAAGGAGAGGGTGCGATGGTCAAGGAATGAGACTTTAGCTTGGTTTTTTGTCACAGTTTGCAGTTTAGTTCAGGGATTTAGGCTAAGCAAATGATAGTTAGTAACTACAAAGTATAGGGCTGATCAAATGAGGTTACTTAAGCTACCTCTAGGGCACTTAGGATGTTTGTAAGTCAATTGTTTAGTTCATAAACAAACTCAGAGATTGATTGAAGCAGCGTTGATCTACTTTGCACTTGCATAGAAAATGTAGTTCGAAGGCTAGCTGGCTTGACTTCAGGCTCTGTCTATGGTTTATGAATCAAACGAATAGAGACAAGCAATCAAACTAATCACTCCCCAGTGGAGTTGCCATTTTGTTACCAGGAAATCTAGTGTCTATTCAGAGCTGCTAGTCCCACTAACACGGGTAGCTATCTTAGAAACAAACAAATTAAAGTCACTTGTTTTTCCTTTGCAAGAGAGAGATGGGAAAGAAGAAAAGAGTACCAACCTCAGTCTTCCACTTGGATCCTTGCTTGTTTCCTTTCCCCTTTGACAGAATCTCGCCACTGCTTCCTTACTTGTCTAGCTTCAAAGAGCACCTGTAGATTCACAGCAGCATAATACCATCAAAGCATAGAGATCTTTCACTGTAAACTATATAGGATCAGATATATATTGACCATACAAATTAATATAACAAACACAGTATTCAGAGATACACAAGAATATGGAGGAAAACTCAAATAGCTTTATTAGTAGAAGTCATAGAAGAGAGGATTACAACCACTTGGTCTGACCTAGTGCCATCCTCCCAACATGAAAGCCCTCTTCACCTCACACAAAGCAAGATCACCCAATAATGTCTTCAAAGAGAAACCATTAGAACCTCTTTGCAAATTACCAAATTCCAACCTCTGGATCTCTTGGATGAGGGATCCATTTATAGATATTTGCAGGGGGGTGAGTCAGCTTCTAGGATTTTGATTAGTGTCATCTCTCTAATAGTTCTTGGTTCCACTTAGAGATTTTAGATCTCTTACTCATCCCTGGGCGAACTCAGAGAGGAAAGTGTCAAATGAGCAACTTCTAGAATATTCTCTAGGTTCCACCTAGCAAACTGCTTGTCCCATTTGTTTGCTCTCGCTCATCGCACCCTATAAAAGGGCTTTCCAGTATGCATCGAACTTTTTGCATGTGGCAGGTGAGATGAATCGCACCTTTAGCACTAGGCAGTCTATATGGTCTTGCTTTGACCAGTTCTGAGTAGTTTTTCATGGAAAACTTTTGGGAGATGATGTAATCAGCTGACCTTGCTCCTTTAGGGTGTGAAACAACACTTTTAGGCACTTATAAGCCCTTGGTTTATGGACATATGTGATTGGGGTTGCAGTGCCCAAATATGTCTATAACAAGGACATGTCTAACTGTAGAGATCCTTGGAGCTTTGCACCCCAAGATCTAGACAATAACATACCATACTTTGGAGGAATATCAGCTACTACTATGTCCATCAAGATGGTTTTGGTAGGATATTGGACTAGTGACACACATAAATCTTTGATTAAACCTAGACATTTGACTTGACTTGAATCAAAATAGAGAAGGTCATTGTATGGCCTGGTGATGTCAAGGTCAAGTTTTTCCATTACAGATTTAGGCATTAAGTTATGGGAAGCGCTAGAATCAAACATGGCATTGTGAAGTATTTTATCATGTATGTTTAACCCTACATAGAAAGGAGGAATTTCCCCTTCTTCCATTTTTCCATTTACTTCAGGGCCAAATATCAATTCAGGCTGGTCATTTAAAACATTTACTGAATCTTCGTTGACAGGAATTTTGAGTGATCTGCTGATTTGACTTCTGTAGACCTCATGTTTAGCTAATTCTGATAATGGAACAACCATCTTGATTTTTCCTACTTTTGTCTCAAAATTGAAAGGTTTTTAGGTCTAAGTTTTAGTATTTCGAATAGCTGAATTTTCTGTGTTTTTCTCTTCTTCAGGACTAGGATTATGGGCTGAAATTTTTTCCAAATCATGTTCTAGAGGCTCTTCATATTTTTCTTTAGAAGGAACATCAGTGGAAGGTTGTCTATTAGATGGCAGACTGTCTGATATATCTTCAAAAATTGGGTTATCAGGCTTAGGATATGTTTTGGAAAGAATATGTACAGGGAAATTATTGGTCTTACCTTTGTTAGGCTACTTGGTATCTTTCTGTTTGCTAATTTTAGGGACATCTATCCTTCTGCTCCTCAGATTGTATTGCTTGTGGACTTCATAGATGGTTGTATCATATCCATGGAAAATTTTAGGGGCTAATGTTCGCCCAGTGGGCTAATTTTCCATGATTTTTCCACAAAAAAGATTCGCCAATTTCCAATTTTATAAAAGACGATTCGCCCAAATTTTAGAATATAAAATTATTTTACCTTAAAAATCGCCAACATTATAGAGAGACTATATATAAAATAATTATAAATTTGATTAATTTTACAAATATATCAATAAACATTTATAATTTGCATATTAGGGATTAGTGAGATTCGCCAATGTTTTAAACTTCAAGAAAATTTTCCATCCTTAAAATTTTCCTTGATCATATCCCTCCCTAAAGTCAAATGATTCACCTGAATGAGTTTGAAATTGTTTTACAATGTGAGCTTTCTGATCCTCTTGAGTCAAGAAAACTTGTTGTTCATTGTTGAGTCCCATCAAATTAATTTGAGTGTCTTCTAGTGGTTCATCAAAAGTTAAGGCTTCAACATAATTTTCTTGAAATGAGGGCCTAATATTTTGGTCAGGCCCTGTCTTTCCAGTGTTAGGAATTTGATTTTTCCTGAAATTTGGATTTCTCCCAGCGTTGTTTGGTTGACCATCCCAAGGTGATTTTCTGTCAATTGTTTCCACTCTATCTCCCAATGTGTCCATCCCTTTAATAATTGCATCTAATTTCTGTTCAAAGGCAGAAGGTTCTTCTTTGAAAGGTGTTCTTCTTTCAGCTCTGGCTCTAGATCATTTAGAAATCAGATTGGCCTTAATGCTAACAGCGATACTCTGCATCTCTTCTAAATTTCGAGGAGCTCTTTCCCTAAGTTGGCATGCCATATCAGAATCAAATGCATCAAGGAATTTGATCAAGGCCAAATCTAGAGGAGGTCTGAGATTTTGAGGAATAACATTGTAGATATTATTGAATCTGGAATAGTAATCTTGGAAAGTTTCTTGAGTACCTCTTCTTAGGTTTTCATACTCTGATAAAATGTGAAGAGGTTCTTTCTTCTTTTCCCATCTATTCAAGAAGGTCTGATAAAGAGCTTGTGGGTCATTGATACTGTTTGCAGGGAGGGCTCTAAACCAGGTTCTAACATCTCCAGTTAAACTTTGAACAAATGCTTTCATTCTAACATCATCATCATCAATCTCATAGTTTTCAAAATAGTCGGTCATTTTCTTGGTATGTTGTTGAGTTGTGTAAGTGCCAATACTGTCAAAATAAGTGATTTTTCTTTGATAGTCTTGAGGCATAGCCCCTGGATTTGCAGGTAAGTTTAGGGGAGTATATCAATTTTCCATGATTGCAAAGATAAATGTGACAGCTGGAAGAGTAGGGATAATAGTAGGAATGTATGTTGAAGATGGAGGAGTGGAAAGGGTGGTTTGAGGTGCTGATGGTGAACTTGGAGAAGCTGCAGCAATGATAGAAAGGTTTGGTGTTTTTTCAGAGGTAAGCTTAGATTGATTGGAGTTCTGCAAATGTTTGTCAAGGTGTGAATTAGTAGATTTTTCTTGGCTCTCTTGGCTTCTAAGGATCCTGGGAATCAGATTAGGATTTTCAAATATAGGTGGGGGATTAGTATTAGGATTTGATATGGTGTAATGAATCTTTTTTGAAGCTAGTTTCTAGGGAAGCTGTTTTTAGTTTTTTTCTTGAAATAAATTTGACAATACAACTTTAATAGTCTCTTCTAGGAAGTTTTAGATGTGGGAGTTTTGAACTTTCATAAAGATTTATTTGAAAAGAGGAACTGATTAGATATCTGCAGCCAACTATCTAATACATAAACTAGACCGGAGATAGACTGAAGCAGCATTTATTTACTTCTGCAATTGCAAAGAAAAAGCAGTTTCAAAGGCTACCTGGCTAACTTCAATCTCCATCTGTAGTTTATGAAATAAACAATAGTAATAGACAATTATTCAGGTCCCTAGTGGAGTCGCCAATGATGTTATCACTCAAGTTGTTCCCAAAAGTTGTAAGAAAGGGAATACGACCGAGGTAACCACATACCAATCTTTTAGATACAGAATCTAACCAATCTGTATCCAGAGAGGGCTCTCTCTTTATGATTTAGCTTTGTTTTTAAAGATGTTAGGCTAGTTATGAAGTTCAAGGGTTTTGTTTTGGGTTTGGGTTTGGGTGGTGATATTCAATAGAACAGTGAGGTAAAACAGAATAGTTCAGTCCATTGGGCATGATGGAGTCGAAGGAAGATGGCTTTCTGGATTTGGTTTCTTGACAGAGGATGGTATTGCAGAGAAAGGTAGTCAAACATGGAACAATTAAATGCTGGAATCAGATGGAATGGACTCAAATGGATGAAGGGAAATTAAGAATCCTTCAACATATTGACAGAGGGAAAATGGATGATTACTGTTAAGGAGCAGTTAAGAATTCCTTAGCAAATAAACAATATGAGAGAATCAGGAAACATGAGCAATTAAGAATTCACTGTTTATACTAATTCTGAAGAAAACACAGAGAATAATAAAGACTGAAAATAGAGTGCAGTCAAGCAAATTCTGAATTATTCTTTCTCTTTATCATTCAGATCATGAAACATAGATGACATAATAACTTAGAAAACTGTAAAACACAAGATATAAGGGTACTTATTGATCCATAGGTTGATTCAAGAATTCTGTGATAGGTCTTCTGCATCAATTATTCATCCAGTAGGTCAGACAACAGATGGTTCCAACAGCTTTTTATTCCAACAGTTCAGTATTTACAGCAAAGTCTAAAGAAATCTACACATAGCACCCAACCCCTTAATACTCTGATGAAGGGGGTATTTATACAACAAAAAATATGTACAACCTCTATCTCATTAAAGCTATGAGATAATAGATAGATTTTAACCTAAAGTAATTTACAAGTAACATAGAAACGGCTTGAGAAAGATAACTGATGTTGTGATGGAGGCTAGCTTTTAGGGTTCGGCTTGCATCTGTCCTGTAGTAGCTCAGCGCTGACTGTCTGTCTTTACTGTGCATTAAATTCTGATTTGCTTCTTTTTGTCGACTTGGATACTCTTTGATTCTGACTTGATTAGCCTTTAATTCTGCCCTGATACTCTTTAATTCTTGATCTGATACTCTTTGACTTTTTGCGTACCCTGTTTTCTTTGTTCATATTTGTCCGTTGTTTAGCCCAAAATATCTCTGTATATGTCGATTTCTCTCTTCTGCAAGCTTTGGAAATCCCTCTGTTCACTTCAAACTGTGTTTAATCGAGGGAGAAAATTGTAAAATGGGGGGTTGGCTGAGGCCGAGCTTGTTACTGGAGCTTTTTTGGTTCTGGAGGCGGTCAAAAAACTGGAACTGCGACCTTGGTCCCTATCACGCCTGGAGCGTTGTTCGCAAACAAAAACATAGAAAAATGACCCTTTTTGCCTTTATTCGACAAACATGAATTTTGGCGGGAAATTTGACTTGAAGGATGGATGACGTCAGCACGATGTCAGCAAGGGGTATGGGACAGACGATGTGGCGGTGACGTGGAAGTACGGATAGTGATGTGGCAGGTGATGTGGTGGGTGATGTCAGCAGATGACATTAGCAAAGGGCAGCGGAAGGGTGGTAAGCGGTTTTGCCCACACCGCTTTTGGGCTTGGGTGGTTTCGGGTGGGGGAGGAGCGAGCATGCCGGATGAATGACGCATGGCACTAGTATGGGAGAAATACTGCTGATTCCCCAGGAGTTAAACAGTGGCAGATAAGGGGGTCGTGAAATGGATATCCGCTGTCGGATGTGAGGGCGCGGATCGGACGGTGGGCGCTCACGGAATATGGTGGAGCTTTAATGCATGGGATCGGCATAATATACGGTGATTTTAAATGTATCGAGAGTGTTTTTATTGGTTGGCAGGGTTAGTTATTAATTAACCTAGGTGGTTAATTAATCCTTTGTATGTGCGGGGAGGGCTATTAATAGGTTCCAAATGAACTTATTAATTCCAGATTTGTACAGTGCTATGGTTTAGTTAACTGGGGCGGGGTATATAAAATAGCAGGGGTTTTTATTATATTTATACAATATGGGATAGGGTAGAAATTATAGGGATTTAAATAATAAAGTTAATCATTAATATGGCTTATGGAAAAAATAAAATACGCTAAGTAATAATGTTTTGAAATTAAAATTCAAGCTAGAAGGGAAAAAAGGGGTTTTATGGAGAAATTTGTCACTTACCTAAGTAAGAAATGGGGTTTCCACTTAAGCACTTTATGAAATGAGATGGAGTGGCTTTAGTGGTATTAAGCAGATCTCAATATCAATGGGGAAAATTAGTAAATGATTTAGGGAAAAGGATGAATGGGAGATTAGTCATGCCTCGCTTGAGCTGCTCCAAAAATATCTGCCATGGCACTTGTGATAGAAGTGTAAGTTAACACACATTTTAGAGACAAAACCTATTTTAAGTCTCATTCTGCGACAGCAATCTACTTACCCATCCTACTTTGCCTAACATTTTTCCTTCTTTCTTTGGGTGCACTTAGACTGGAAAACCCTCATAAATCTTCTTTTTCTTTTCATGGGAATCCTACCTAAGTCTGCACTTATTACATCCAAGGGCTCAGATTAAACTGTTGAGCTCCTTTGCTTCTCTACCTATCTACTTATCTACCAAGATTAAACAGTTTGGACATATTTTTATTCTCTATCTCTAAAACAGGAAATTCAAACATGAACTGGCCAAGATTAAGCTGTTTGGCCATTCATCAATTGTGGCAAAAAGTTTGAACAAGCTGTACATGATGCTTTATTTATAGAAAATGAAATAGTAGTGGCACTTGGACTTGCACACTTTCCTGGTCTATTTTTATTTGGGGTTCATTTCTTTTCATTTTTTCTTTTGACCATTTATTTTTTTCACCCTTTGATTTTTCTTTTAGGGTATACCCTCTTTACATTTTTTAATTTTTTTTTATTTTTTTTTATAATATGGAAACCTTTACAGCAAGGAAAGGATGAACATATTACAGATCTCAACCAGTCAATCATGATATATGACACCTATTAATATAGGAGTATAACAGTATCAGAGGTAAGGTGCAAGAAGGAGATTGGAGATCACATCATAGTTGGCACTATGGAAAGGGTTATAACGAAGGGTTTCAAGTTTGTTGGAAATCTCACTAAATCTATCAAGGGTTGCATATTTAAGATCATCGACAATCTATCTAAGTAATTAATAAATGGAATTTTGTTCTCCACTTTATCCGACACTTTCAAAGATGAGAATGTATGGGTTATTGATAGTGGTCCTTCCCCACGCATGAAGAGAGAATGTAGTCAACTTCATACCTTGTCAAATGGAACCTCCTCTCACTCAATTGAACTTGGAGACAAGAATATCTATCCAGTAAAAGATAATGGATCTTCTTTGTTGGAGCTTGAGTCTGTTGGAAGTATCCATCTCAACAATATTCTATATGTTCTAGGTTTGAAGAAAAACTTACTTTATATTTCTTGTCTAGAGGATAAGGGTGATAGAATTGTTTTTATTAATGGAAAGGTTTTGGTTTGGGGTAAGGGCTCTAGTATTCATAATTCTAGGGTGATTGGGATTCATGTGGGGACATTATATATACATTTTACACCTCTATCTCAAGCCCTAGTCCACTTGGATGTAAGCCCTTTTGAATCGTGGCATAGAAGTTATGAACACCTTCACTATAAGAGTGTTCCATCTCTAGGTCAAATGGTCAATGAAATCCTTAAATTGAAGGAATAAAATGAAGGGACCTGTAAGGGATGTGATCTAGGAATGAACTTGAAGAAGCTATCCATAATAAGTGATACCATATCTAGGGAAGTTTTAGATATCATAGGCTCAGCTGTATGTGGACCTATGACAGTAGAATCTCTTGGTGGGCATCAATATTAGGTAACCTTAATTAATGATTTATCAAGGAAAACTTGGCTATACCTCCTTAAGAACAAGGATGATGTATTCGATAAGTTTCAATAATTCAAGAATGAAGTGGAGAATCTAAATGAGAGAAATATCAAGACTCTGAGGTCTAACAATGGTCGAGAATACACCTCCAAATAACTCGTAGCTTTTTGCAAGGAAGCTAGGATTAAGAGGGAGCTCATTGTTCCTTATAATCCTGAAAAAAATGGTGTGGCTGAAAGGAAAAATAGAGCAATTTAAGAATGTGTCTTGGCCATGCTACATGATCAAGATCTCCCTCAATTCCTATGGGGAGAAGCATGTGTGACAACTATCTAATTGTAGAATTGAAGTCCTAATAAGAGTCTCAACAACATGACTTCAGAAGAAGCATTTATAGGAAATAAGCGAAGTGTTGATTTTCTTCAAATGTTTGGGTGTCTTGTTTATTTACATATACCCAAGGACAAGAGAGAAAAGTTGGATCCTACTAGTCTAAAGGGTATCTTTGTTGGGTATAGTTCTTCATCTAAGGCTTACAAAATCTATTTTAAGGAGGATTGTTGAATTGAAGTAAGTAGGGATGTCATATTTGATGAAAGTATAACTTACAAGAAATCAAAATATGTTCCAATCGAATATTATGAAGAAGAGATATCTATATTTTAGGATATATCAAGGGACAATCACGATCAATATTAGACATCGACTCAAGAAGATGTTGAAGGTCGAAGTGAGCCTATGCAAAAAATAATTTTTCCAGAATATTGAAAGAGACCTACATGGTTGGGAGCCACTCTGCAAGAAGAAAAAGGACACATATCTAAGGGGACCTTCAAAGAGGGTAAAAGAACAAAAATGTATTATGGGTATGTGTTGTCACTGCAGCAAACACCCTCCAAAATTTTGCATACACTCAAATTTTGGAGTCTACTATGGACCTTGCAATTGTCGTTCCATAGTCACTTCTTGGCCAACTAATGATTTTAAGCTCACCCGATGGATCAAAAGTGTCGAAGTCACTTGCTCACACATGCTCAGTCCACAACAAGTTCATGAGCACATCCTTTTATGTAATCTTGGACAAGCATAGCACGTTGCATAAATATTGTGCCTATGTGATGTTCAATCCATGTCAAAAGTTAGTGCACACTGAAAACGACAATTTCTCACATTCTAGTTATGTTTATTCTTCCATTTCGATGAGTTTTGCAAATTGTCTCATTCACGCACCTTTTTTTTGCAAGTTTCATTTTCATGTTTTCGACTATTTATTTTTCTTTTCTTCACTCTAATTAGTGTCATTTTCATGTTATATTTTCTCTAGCACGTGTTACCTTCACTGTTGTTCACATATTGTAAGTCATTCACACTTTAGTAATTGGCATCTTTTTTCATGTTAGCTATCGCACAATGTATGTATGCTCGTTTTGGTGGTTTCAAGTAGTTATATTTGTGTGAATGAATTGGTCTAACCATGTCAACATAGATTTCACTCATTCCCAAAGTTTTAAGCATTGTCACACAAGTGTCGTCACAGTCATCGTAAAGTGTACCTTTAGTGTTGCACTTGTTGTAAAGTTGTCGCATTAAGGGAAATATGTTTTTAATGTGTTCCAGATGATATATGTTTTTGGGTTGTCAAAGTTTCTCAAGTTTGTGATCACAGTCAAGCTATATCAATGTTCACAACAGTCTCTTCAGTCCCACACTTAGCCAAATTTCGAAAAATTCTTGAAAACCTAGCCTCATCCATCCCTCCAGAACTACGCATTTCGCAACTTCAGTGCTTAAGCCCAGAACTGCAAATTTCACAGATTCAGTGATCAAGCCTAGAATTACACATTTCACAACTTCAATGTTGAATCCTAGAACTGCACATTTGAAAACTTCAGTGCTCAAGCTAAACCTTGCCTCCCAGAATTGTGCAATTCATCCTCCCAATCTTGCCTCAACCTCACACTTCGCAATCCATAGCCTCAAGATCATACCTTGAGCTCCTGATCTACACAATTGCATAGTGTCCCAACCTCTATTGCCTCTTGGAACTGCACAGTGTGTTCACTCAGTGTCCATCTACTCAGCTTGCCTCTCTAGCTACCACAACTATGTAATTCTATCCCTCAGTCCAGCTTGAACTATGCACTACCTAGTCTCAAGGCTCAAGCCTTAGACTTTATCTCTTGAACTATGCAACTGCATAGTCACTTGGGCTCATCTATCCTCTGGAACTACTGAATAGGTTGATCTAGTAGTTATCCCCTCATCCTGTCATTCTGAGCTCCGACACTACAACTTTTTTCCTTAGCCCAACTTGAACTGTGAATTGCGCAATTTCAAGGCTCAGGATTCACCCGTGACTGCCTGAGTTGTGAAATTGTGTAGTTACTGAGCCTCTTTCCTAGCCTATCACCTGGTTTTGGCTTAGTTAGTGGATCAATGTGCACCATCTTAGACTAGGGGCTTAACAGAGTGATATCATATTTTCATGAGTGAAATGCAAATACAAAAACTCTATCATGCTATGGCAGGATGATGAAGAAGGATAACATGCTATAAGACACATATGGAGTTGAATAGACAATATGATCAGTAGGTGAGAAGACGAAGGAACATCGAACTTTAACAAAAGATGAAGATCAAGGTCACATGGAAGAAAATATACCATCTTTTCAAGAAGACACAAAGAAAGAAGTGGAAAGAAGGAAAACTTGGCACTATCACATCATCATGTAGTCCATGTCATCAATGTCATGTCATGCCCTGTCATAATTCATCATATGCCACATCATTATTTTGGATTATGTAATTTCCTATTTAAAATGTATTATAAAGTAGAAGTCAAAAGGACACACATGGAATATGAAAAGTCATGTAAGTAAAAAAGTTATAGGAAGTCGAATAGTCGTGAGGGTAGTCAAAGAGTCACAAAGAGGGTGAAGCATCATCCCTTGGTTATATATACACCCTCATTATATGCGCAAAGGACTTTTCACCTAGGATTTTCCTGCAAGGAATTAGAGAGATAAACTAGTTCTTTTGAGGAGAAATGAGTGGCTCCAACACTCCACTATTGGAGCTAGTGGTGTTCATTGTGTACATGTGTCTTGGAAATTTTAATTAATATGAGAATCCCTATGGGTCAACACTATTGGTATTCATAATTGTCTTTTTTAAACCTTATCATTTCCCTAACTATGCTACCCAAACCTCTATTTTACAACTAAATTAAAACCTTTACACATGGTTCTTGGTCTGTTTTTGTGATTTTATTGGATATGGATTATAGGGGCTTATTTGTCATTAAAAAGGTTGAATAGGCTTAAATTCCTTTGTAACTTATCTATTTGTATTTCCTTAAGGCATGGTGAGTAAATTTCATTAATTAAAGTCAGAGTTCGGTTGGTGCAGGATTCGTAGTTCTTGCACCACCTGCTTTTTCTGTACTGGGTGCACCACCTGCTTTTTCTGTACTGGGTGCACCACCGGCCCATTCATTTCAGATTTAATCCGAAAATAGTATACTTGTTGAGGAGTGGTGCACACCTATCCCTGAGGGTTTTTTCCATTTTCTGCATTAGGTTTGGAGTGTTATGGATGAGCTAAAGACATGCTTGGAGCATTATGGATGGAATAAAGATGGACGTTGGTCATTGTTCAAAAGAACTTTCCTGTTAAGTGTTCATTACGACCGAGAGACAAGTTTTTATGTATAAAATAGGGATTCTAGGATAGGTTTAGCTAGCGATACTGTGAATAATTTTTGATACACTTCCATTGTAATTTTGTAATCTTGTATCGCCTTGTCTCTCTAGGCTGGATCCATGGTTTTACAATGTATATTTGAAGAAAATTTTGAATAAAAGAAGGAGCTAATGCTAGTTTCATATTTCAATTCCTATCATTACTTGTAATGTTTCCTTCGTGTAGTTAATTTCATAACTTTCATAGAGAGAAATGAGCTAGTTGGCTAGGGCCCAGCTTGTTCTCCCTATCTCTCGTAGTGTGTTTAGATCTAGTTATGCTGGTGTGAACATAGTGATTCATTTTACATGCTTGAGCTTGCAAGTTTGGTGAAACCCTTATGAATGTTTCATGCATGATCTGATATCTAAGGATTTTCCATGTGTTTGATTTCCATTTTTAGTTTCAGTATTTCATTTCCATTTTGAAAGCATTGCATTGTCTTCTACCTTTTCTGAGTTATTTATGAAAGATTGGCTAGGGTTATGAGTCTGATAATTTAATTTTAATACATTTTATTTCCAGCATAAGTGTGCCCTTATATGAATACAAACTTTGGCAACATATGGTAATTATGTATGAAAAGATTAAGCTGTAGCGATTTCTTATACAAACGCAATCTAAACATTATTAATTACAGGAGTCGTTTATGGTATTTTTCTAGGTTAACGATTTTATGAAATTTATCTTTCAAAGCAGAGTTTATTTATTACTGTGACTGAGATCTAAAAAGGGTTGAGTTTTCTTTTAGATAAGTTCTTTCATTTACAGCACAAGTGTATTTCCTTTCTACAATTGTGAGATTTCCCTTCAGTTTTTACAAGTCATTTTCATTGAATGCTTGCTTTGGATTGGGAGTCTTTTCTTCAAAGTTCAAGATGAATTTTTCTTCTCTGTTTCATTTATTTCTAGTTTATTAGCTATAACACATTAATATCTGAGTGAAGGGTGATTGAAACAAGACTATCCTAGTGTAGGAACAGTGCATTCTAGTGCAAGAACAATGAAGTTGTAGTGCAGGAACAGTGAGTTATTAGTACAGGAACAGACCATTCCAGTACAGGAATAGAACATTATAGTACAAGAATAGAGCATTCATTTACCAGAATAGAGTATGCCAATTCAGGAACGAGACTCATTTCGGTACAGGAACATGGTTTCTTTAGTACAATAATGGGATATTTTTAGTAAAGGAAACAGATCTAAAATTATAATAGAAAATCATTTTTTCTCTCCCTTTAAGCATTGGAGTTCAATCAAAGGAGCATATTTTATTTTTCAACATTCTTTCCAAATTGATTGCAAGGCATGCTTTAATTTTTCTATCAAGGTTTTTGGTGAGTATTTTTCTTGAATTGAATCTAATACCCAGAGTGGCTTGGTGTTGTTTTGCTGAAAGGTTTTCTTTGGAATTTTATTTCTTGTTGATTCTAAAAAAATTAGTTATAAGGTTAGAAGTATGATTTACATAAGTTAAACCATAAACATTTGACATTTCTTTTTCTACACCTCAAAGCTTACTTAGCCCCGGGTTGACAAATTAAGTGTTGAAGGAGTTCACTGAACTATAACTCTGACACCCAACATTTGAGCACCATTGCCGAGGAGGCATTGAAAGAAATCTGGTAAAGATTTTTTATTTTTTTGCAATGGGGGTAAGTCTACTTTATTTTTTCATGCAATGTGATTCTATTGTTTTAATAAATTTTATTTGAATTAATTTGTGTGTTGTCTCTTTTTTATTGCAACATTTGGTTGAGTTTTTCAGCAAGTTTTTCAATTGTTATTTTTTTCGTTGATTTATTTTAAAATGTATGACTAGAAGAGGTAGGTATCTGCAGCCCAATAAGGGGTAAATAAATAGTGATAAATCAAATTTTTTTTCTTATATTGGGCCTCATCTTACAGGCAAAAAGTCCATGCAAACAAAGACCCACCACACAGGTATTATTCTCCTGGACTTTGGAGACAGTACTTCAGAAGTTTCACAACCAACGGGTGGAAGGAAAGAGACTATTATAACTCAAAAGATCAATCCAAACCATAGTGAATTTCACATTCTATTGAGAGTTGTTTAATTGGAAGAAGAAGGATGGCAGATAATGAGGATCATGTTGAAGGAACAGGTGAGAATCAACTAAATGAGGAACAATCCAGCTTTGGATTTCCCATTGTGGACCTGAATGGAGTTGTTCAAATGAAGAAAATTCCACCATATGTTCTCCCTCATTTCCATTGTAAGGTACATGAAGATCCAAATTCATTTTTATTTGAATTTAATATACTATGTAGGCTATGATTATTCTTCAAATGCCAAAGCTAAAACTATTTGTTGCAACTCTTAAGGATTCAGCTCTACGCTAGTTTATAGGACTAGGAGGGAATACTATAGCTTCTTGGGAACAAATGAAGAGAGTGTTTTTAAATAAATATTATGAATATTGCAAAACAAGAGAGACAGAGGATGAGATTTTCACTATTGCACAAGGTGAAGATGAGACCTTGGAAGATTACTTAGAAATATTATTATATATCCTTCAAAGGTCGAAACATAAATTTGATCTAAGTACTATTATAAATTTGTTTTTGCGAGTAGTTACTGAAAATGCTAGAAATAATTTGAACTTGCTAGAACAAGGGGATATCGCTAAAAATAATTTTGATCAGATTTGTGACTTGTGCAGGAAATTTTCATGGAATCAGTCTAGATTTGGTAGATGAATCCGAAGTAATTCTAAAAATAGAGGATTTGATCTACATATGCTATGATTATTGGTTTAGAAAATAAAATGGACAATATCAAAACTGAAATTATGAATACTGTTAGCAAACAAATAGATTCTTAAAATTTTTAGCAAAAATTAGTAGTCCATTTGTTGTCCTAAATGTAGGAAAAAAACACCTTTTACGTTAATGTCCTACAAATGTTAAGAGTTCTAATAAATGTGTGATATGTATAGGAAAACATCCTGCTGAGGAATGCCCTTCTATATCATGATTGAAATCAGCATTCGAAGAAGAGCATCAGGAACTTGAGCCACTGTGTCTGATGGGAGCACAAAAATCATGGCCTCAGGTAGGTACAGGTATGACTCCTGAAAATACTTCATATTTTTCTAGTTATAATGCACCACCATATTCCTATAAAAATGTAAATTACTCTCAACCTTGGCAGTATGGGCATCAATTTCAGTATGGACAATCACCTCCACCTTGGAAACAAGGATGGAGAGGATCACCACACTATCACTATCCCTATTCTGCACCAACACAATCATATCCCACTACTTATGCACCTTATCCCATGGCCCAGTCTACAATGCCACCAACCTTGCCTCAACAAACTCAAGCCATGCCATCATTACCATTACCACCACCCTTTCAAGCACCTCAACTACCTGCACAACTGGTACCAAACCCAAATAATAAAGCAGTGAAAATGATCCATTCTATCAGTCCGCTTCCTTTCCCTGTTTATCAGACTATGTTGGTTGGGGTTAACAACCTTCGACTGAGATTAGGAAGGGTAGTAAATCTAGAAAATCAAAAACAAAAACAATCCATGGTGATCATCGAGGAGAAAAGTGAGGAGGAATCTCCCAATCATTCAAAAGAAGATGTCACCATTTGACCCATTCCCTCACATTCAAAGCCCTTACCATCTTCTTCAAACCAACCTCCCTTTCCAGAGAGGCTAGTTATGGAGAAAGATGACCCCACTTTTGAGTCTAACCTAGTTACCAAACTTAGGAATATTTGTATAAAGGTTCCTTTGCTTCAAGCCATTAAAGAGGTCCCCATATGTACTAAAATCATTAAGGATATTTGTCTTAAAAAACTAGGGAGGAAAATAGTAGAGCCTCATACTATCCAATTTGTTGGAAGAGCAACTGAGTTAATAACAGGGAATGCTCAAATGGAAAAATAAACTAACCTACAGGAAACCCATTTATTTCTGTCCAGATAGGTGATGTCCTTGTATCCAATGTACTAATAGATATAGGAGCAACTATCAATGTTATGACTAGGAAAACCATGGAACAACTTCGGTTGGACCACATCCATCCTACCCCTATTGTGCTTGAACTTGTTGACCAATCTAAAATCAAGCCAGATGGTGTATTAGATGATGTGGTTGTTTCAATTGATTCTTAGGAATACCCTCGGAATTTTATTGTGCTTCAACTAAAAAATCATATTGGATGGCATCCCTTGATTTTAGGATGACCATGGCTTGCTACAACAAATGCCTATATAGGATGCTACTCTAGAGATATGCATATTTCTCATGGAGATGCGAGGAAAAAGGTCACCTTGTATCCACCTTCTATATCCATTCAAGAGCTTCGAGATACGTTATGGCTAGACTATGACAGTAGAGATGGGGAGACTTGATCTATGTCTTTGATCCATCAATATACTGAGTCAACTGAGAAGGGTGAGATTTGGGATTTCTTGAACAACTTGGATACTATGCCAAATTTTGACTCACTATCTCATATTTTTAGCCTGAGTTTTCAAGGAAACTATGATTCCCATCCATTTCCACTATAGAGTTTAGCTGTAACTACTAGCATTCTCGAGTCTGACACCACTCTTGTTGAGATTAGTCGAGGAAAATCTTTATATGTTAGTTCAAACTTGGACCAATCCCAACAAGAGCAACTTTTGAGCTTGTTACAAGACCATCTCGGTGCCTTTGCAGGGATCTACGAGGACATGAAAGGCATCCCTCTTGAAGTGTACACTCATCATATTATATTCAGGAGGGAGCCCGACCTGTTTGACAACCCCAAAGGCGCATGAATCCCACATTAAGAGACATTGTTAAGGAAGAATTACAAAAACTCTTAGATGTTAGTTTCTCTATCCTATATCTGATAGTTAGTGGGTCTCCCCATTGGTGATAGTTCTGAAGAAACATGGGAGATGGTGTATTTGTATTGACTATAGAGAACTAAACAAATCCATTCTCAAGGATTATTTTCCCCTTCCCTTTATCGATTAGGTGCTTGATACCCTTGCCATTAAAAAGTAGTTTTCATTTTTAGATGGATTTAGTGGTTATAACCAAATACAAATCACACCTGAGGATTAGGACAAAACCACTTTTACTTGTCCAAGGGGAACATTCGCCTATTGAGTGATTCCATTTAGATTTTGTAATGCGGCAACTACCTTTCAAAGGGTAGTGTTAGCCATTGCTATTGACCTTGAGTGTGTAGAGGTTTACATGGACGATTTTTCAGTATTTGGTGATTCTTTCCAAGAAGCCCTCAAAAATTTAGAAAAAGTTCTTTTTCTTTTCCAAGAAGCTTGCCTTGCTTTGAGTGATAAGAAATGTAGAGTGATTTGCAAAGTGGGGGTAGTTCTTGGTGATATTGTCTCTGACAAAGGTATTCAGGTAGACCAAACCAAAATAGAAGTTATTTTACATCTTCTTGCACCTAAAACACAAAGAGAAGTAAGAGGATTCCTTGGACATGTGGGTGTTATCGGGAAATCTAGTGTCCACTCGGAGCTGCTAGTCCCACTAAGACTGGTAGCTATCTTAGAAACAAACAAACTAAAACTACTTTCATTTTCCTTTATGAGAAGTAGATGAGAGTGGAATGAAGGACACCAACCTCAGTCTTGCGCTTGGTTCCTTGCTCGATTCCTCTCCCTTCTGAAAAATCCTTGCCGCTTCTCCTTCGTCTACCCGGCTTCAAAGAGCACCTGTGGAATCAAACCAGCATAATACTATCGAAGAATAGAGACATACAATCATAAACAATATAGGACCAGATGTATATTGACCACACAAATGCATATATCATCAAACATACAAGAATGTGGAGGAAAACTTGAATAGCTTTATTAATATCAAGAATAAGCAAATAGTATCACAACCAATTGTTCATACCCAGTGTCACCCTCTAGCATGAATGCCCTTCTTTCACCTCATGAAAAGCTTAGATCACCCAACACTATGATATTCCAACAAGAAACCAATAGCACTTCCTTACAAGATACAAAATTCCAGCCTTTGGATCTCTGGGACGAGGGATCCATATATAGATGATTGTAGGGGGGTGAGTCAGCTTCTAGGATTCTGATTAGTGTCCTCTCTCTAATAGTTCTTGATTCCACTTGGAGATTGATGATCTCTTACTCATCCCTGGGCAAATTCAAAGAGGCAAGTGTCACAGGAGAAGCTTCTGGAAGATTCCATGATCATCCACCTCGCAAACTGTCTCTGCCATTTGTCCAGTCTCACCCATCGCACCCCATAGAAGGGCTTTTAAGTATGCATCGCACCTCCCATGTGCATTATGTGGGATGTGTTAGTGCTTGAAATTTCACCTCAGGCTGAAAAAGGTAAACTTCAAGGCAACATCAAACCACTTAGCCTCGTAGCTAGCCCTACGGGGCAGGAGAGGGCTCTCTCCGGTCTATCTCGGTAAAGATTTTCAATGGGTGAGATGACCCATAGGGTAACACTGATTTTAGGCTAGTAAACTGATCAAAAGGGTTGATTTTGGGTTTTTAGGGTTTTTGGTGGCAAATTGAGGAGATGGCAATTTTGGGTGCGGGGATTGGACACAGTTTCTGCATGGGGTTCTTTGGGGCGAGATAAGAGACAGTATTGATGCCTTAGATTGAGGTGAATGGATGAGAAAGACAGGTGAGGAGCTAAGGAGAGCAAACAATAACTTTGAATTCTCCTTAAACAGTAGAAAACATTGAAATTAAGCAAACTTAAAAGCAGAGCATGACAGTCATGAGTTCTACTTTAACACTTCATTTGCCTAATGTGTAGAAGGAAAGAAAGGAAATGTTTCACATAAAACACTTACAAGTACATAGAGAAACACACCATAAATACATGTAACCACAAGAATCCCAAAAAGGACTGCAAAACCCTGGTCTTCCTTAGCCAAACATTGCAGAGATACAATGAATAATACAATGATAGCTTCTCCCTCAAGAGTCCAACCATGAAAATGAGCAAGAAAGTACATAATATAGATCATCTAACATCTTTCCCTGCCTCTAGGGGTCGATCTCACTATCCTAGGAGCTGTTTCAACCACTTCTAAACTAAGCACTGAAAACTAGGCAGTCAAAACAACTTGCCTCTATAAGCTAGGAAACCAATTCATTCATTTAATTTTCACCTATTTCATGAATGAATCTTCTAGAAGAGATACATAAGTGTAAAAGTGTCAAAAAATTACATTATTTACATCAAGGAGGATAACAATCCACTCCAAAAAGTCAAACATGGTAAAAACTGCGTTTTTCTGAGCTGTACAGTGAAATTTTGAGAAATTTGCCTGATGGGTCGCGCACCTCTGCCTGACGGGTCACGCGCCTTTGAGGGAACTTTTGGGGCACTTCCAGGTGTCCAAATGGGGCAAGAGTAGGCTTGTTGGAAAGGTCTATGAGTATACTTTCCAACCCAACTAGAATTTCTGAATTTGGTGGTCATTTGCCCCTCCAAAATTGCAATCTCCCAAGACTGCTTTCTGTGTCTCAAAAATGTGGCAGAAAGTCATTTTTTGCTTGTTTTTTGACTTTCTGGAGGCCCAAAACTTCTTAAAATCTCTTGGAAATGGATGAGCATGTGTAACATTTCATGACAAATCTGGAAATGCCGAGTTTTTGCAAAATGGAGTTGCCAAGTGAAAGGGTCGCGCCGGGGGTGAGACCCATTAAAAGGACAAAACCTGTAAATTGCCTGAGAAAACCAAAATTGACCCAAAATGCTCAAAATTTCTTGGGATTTGTGCTGTGACTGAGCTATTTAGTGCCTTGGTCCTTCAAGGAAGCCTCGGCCAAGATGTGGAGGGGATCGGGCCTTTTTCTCCCTTCTTGTGCCTTGGCCAATCGCCTTTGGAGCACCTTCATCTTCGCCTTGCACACGTGCATCCGCGCCCAATAATGGTTCTTCATGTTTCTCAACAATTTCTTATCTTGGTTGGCCTTAGCCAATAGCCTCTCCAAGTGAGCATTGAGCCGGATAAGCATGGACTCTCACTCAGCGGGCAATAGATCACCGGGTCTTCTTTTATTCAAGATGCAGTCTCCACGAGTCCTCCACAACTCATCAAGAGCTTGCTCATCCTCCAACTGTTTGTTGCGCTGCTTTAGATATGAGATTGTCCATTGTGCCCCCTCTAATCTCCTCTGCAATGCATCATTTTCAGCTCTAAGGCGCTGAATGATCTCCTTTGACTCTAGGCTAGGAGAACTGACATCAAGATCAACAAGCTCTATATGTGGAACACCTGATGGCCCCTCATCAATCCTAGGCTGTTTGCCCCTCTCTGATACCTATGCTTCTGAAGAAGGCGAGGCCCCTTCCACCTGATGTGGAGATAGAACTCGCTGAGCTGATGAAGAAGGCGAGACCCCTTCCACCTGCTGTGGAGAAAGTACTCGCCGAGCTGCTGCAAATAAGGCCCTTTGGCCTCTCTGATAAGTGACCAATGGTGAGGAGCTGACATGTCTAGTCATGGGGATGTCATGCTACTGTGATGGTCCTCCTTCCTCATGAACAATCTCCGGATGTGGTGGTGGTGCTGTAAAGAACTCACGAGAGATGAACTCCTCCCATGAGATGCCCTGCTGAGCCAACTGATGTAAGACCACAAGCTGAATCAAACCATAATGGTAGAGGCTCCAATACTGCCGTGCCGGGCTCTTCCGCTGCATCACGGGCACCATCCTCTCAATGTTCTGGCAGAAGAAAACAGGGATGTTCATCATCCGTACCCGTGTGAAGTGCATCAATAGGCGAATATGGTACGAATATACCTGTGAAAATATGCCCTCACAGGTAAAATAGAGCATGATAAGCCTCATCATGGGAGCATACTCACTCCTGAGAAATCTGAAGGGAAACACACCTGTCAAGTGTCTCATGAATGCCAGTTTAACGAAAGGCTCAAACTGAACACTGTCCAACACCTTGCGCTTATTCCAGACCTCTCCGACATTAGGTATCCCTGTGGCCTGTGCAATCACCTCGGGTGTCAATGTAAAGTCCACCCCGGCAAGGTTGACATGTCCATCATGCAAATGTAAAACAAATAGGCGAGCCAACTCTCTGTGATGCTGAATCCAAGAGATCCTCTCGCAAAACTCATAACAAGACATATACCGGAAACATGAGACTGCCATAGGACAAGCCTGTAAATCTGTCAAAGAAGTGGGCTCCTCTCTCCTATGATGACCACCCTTTCCACCCTTATGAGGCCTCCTCTGTACCTCAAACTCTGAAGCTGATGCCTGGTCATCACTTTGCTCGTAATTGGTTTCGGTTTCTGACATTGTTTAAGGAGCAAAGTGGCTGAAATGTACTGCTGTTTCTGCTTGGTAAAAGGCTGATTAAAATGGTTTTTCAAGGGGACAAGGAGCATGAGGGGAATGTTAGGGGAGGGACACTTTAAAGGGAAAATGGGAATAAATATATAAAACAGGGATTTTGGGAAAAATCATTGCAAAATCATTGCATATACACCATTATACAAACTTATTAACATGGATATTATTAGAGGTAGGGTTAGGGTTTGATTTTTACTTGTTAGGGAAGAGGGGTAGGGTTTAGGGCTTTTCACTAATTTTGCAAGGGAAATTTACATGGAATGTCAAGGAAAAAGAAATGGGAATGGGGAAAAAATGATTACAAGGGAATACCTTAAAACAGCATAAAACCCTAGCCACTTTTACAATTTCAAACTACAGCAACATGGAGCTTTTCTCTTGCACATGGAGATCTTTGAAAATGTACTCATGATTTCTTTTAACCATAACAAGCAACAAATTTTTAAGCTTGAGGGCCTACCTCACACAATCCGACGATTTTGTGGCTCCTTGGTGAAATTTGCAGGCGGTTTTATAAGGAGGGCGCTGACGGGTCGCGCGCCTCACCCAACGGGTCGCGCGCCACTGACGGGTCGCGCCCGTTATAAATTTGCACTGTCGGAGGGCGCTCAACGGGTCGCGCGCCTGTCCAGCTCAAAAACTTCGTCCAATCTCTCGCCCAATCTCTCTTGCAAGTGACTTAGATGCACAATGAGGCTCGATGGAGGGAGATTGGGCTTTTATAACCTTGATTTGAATTAATTTCATGCCCAAACCCACTTTATAATGTTTTTCTTTGACACTTTATAAACTTGATGTTTTTGGTTTCCTTTTGTCCTGAAATTGACTAATTTGATGCTTTTGCTCGATACTTTTTGCAGGGATAACATCTGAGGGATCTTGGCAAGGGAGCCAAGGTTACATGCTGTCCTTTGAAGCCTTTTGAAATTTTACCATTTTTTACAAAAATTTGAAAAATGACCTTGGCTTTAAAAACAGGGTTTTTAAATCCAAGGTGAAAATTAACTGTACAAGATAGAAATTTTCGAAGAAACACCTTGAAAATCATCCCTCTGGCTTGCTGAGCACTTATTGACCTTCAGAGACATGACTTTGAAGACAAACTTGACCAAAACCCTAGACCTAGAATTTTGACATCGAGACAAGACAAGTAAGCTTTAAAAGAGTTTAAGGACTGAAACAACTTTGATCCAGCAATGCCAAGAGGGGGACAAAAACACCAGCTCCTCCATCAGGGTTATGGCATGCCTAATGGAATGCAAAAATTGACACTGATGAGACACCTACTTATGCAAATGCAAAGAGTTTTGATCGCTGATGGAGGGCTACTAGACCGACTCTAACATTGGCTCCAATGGGGATGGTAGCTCCTTGGAGGTACCAAGAGCCTTAGACCTCTGGGAGAGAAGACCAGTGCTTTATCATCATTGGGCAATGGAGTCAATATTTACACATGTGACCCAAATTTGGACAACTTTATTGACGTTGACAATTGACTGAAATTTAAACTAACTTTGACACAAACCGACTCACTTTATGCATAAAATAGAGTAATTAAAACAACTTGACAAACTCATACCAACTAATCACCATCTTCAAAATTATAGCCTTCACCGCGGGCCCCAGACTAAAGATGGAAGATCAGTTCACACTTGCTGCAGAATGAAAGTAAAATGGTAATTACAATGAGAGTGATTAGAGTAGAAAATGCTCAATTATGATACCTTTTGAGCAGCCGGCCATTTACCGACCCACCGAGACAATCATCACCATTCATTTCTTTGAGAAGAAAGGCATTTGGACCATGGTATGCTGCAATTCTGTAGGGACCTTTCCACAAGTTGTCGAATTTTCCATGTTTCCCTTTGTCTTCATTTCGGGCATCCCATCTCAAAACAACATCATCTATCTAAAAATCATCTGGTTTGGCTTTTTTGTCATAGATTTTCTTTATGCGCTCCTGCAACTTAAGGGAATTTTGAAGAACCTCCTCTCGTGTTTGTTGTAAATGAATCATTTGACTAATCCGCCGTTGCATAGGATCCTCCTCGCCACCAGCTTCTTGAAGCAACTTTGCTACTAGAACACTAAGTGAAGTAGGAAACACTGCATCTGTCCCGTAAACCAGTTCAAAGGGTGACATACCAATTGACTTCTTTTGACTTACACGGTCAGCCCATAATGCATTTACTAACTTTTTATGCCAGCTCTTCTTATTGATTTCCAGCAATTTCTTTATGATGTTCACTAGATATTTTTTCGAAGATTCGGCCAGCCCATTTCCTTGCGGATGGTAGGCAGTCGAATGCCCCAAGCTGATGTTATATTTGTAGCAAAAATCAACCATTTTCTTCGATTTAAAGGCTGCTGCATTATCTGTAATCAACTTATGTGGACAACCGAAACGTGACAATATGTTATTCTCAAGAAAAGAAATAATTACCGAGTCCGTGGCCTGCCAGGTGGGAATGGCTTCAATCCACTTCGTGAAGTAATCTGTGGCAGTCAAGATCCATCGATGCTGCCTGGAAGATGCTGGGTGGATTTCGCCAATAAAATCCAAGCCCCATTGCTGAAATGGTGCGCTGATTTCAATGGGCTTGAGAGGTAACGGCTGTAATTTCTGCTTTCCTTGAAAAATTTGACATTCATGACAACTCTTAACTGCTTTATATACATCAGAAAATAAAGAAGGCCAATAGAAACCAGCTCTTAAGATCTTATTGGCCGTGGTCTTCCAAAACAAGTGACCCCCACAGTCACCTTTATGAAAATCCTCTACCGCTGTCTTAGCTTCTTCTTCGACTAAACAATTCAGCAATATGCCACCGGGGTCTTTCCAATAAAGTGCAGATTTGATGATACAAAATTTGGCAGCCTTTAACTTCAATGTTCTAGCTTTGTTTCTAGGCATCCCAGGGGGTGAAGACAAATTTTGAAGCACATATACAATATCAGCATACCAAGGAGAGGAAACAAAGATATCTGATACCTGTAGAGCTGAATTTTCTCCGTCTTCATCGGATAAGGCAGCAATCAAATTGATGTCTAAGACATGAAGATTTGTTTCAGGCATCAACTTAGCAAGACCTTGACCCTTGATCAACTTGGTAGGCTTAATTTCCACATCATACTCTAATAGTGCAGCGATCCACTTACCCCTTCTTCCTTCCGGTTCCGCTTGTACCAAAACATCCTTAACAGCTGCGTTGGGAACATATGCCAAAATATGAGAATTCAGTATGTATACCCGGAAATATTTCAAAGCTTTTACTAGCGCCAATGCTTGCTTTTCGATGATATTATAATTCAGTGCTCCATCCCTTATGATGTGACTGAAAAAAGCTATGGGCTTCTCAACTCCATCTCTCTTTTGCATCAACACGGCTGCCAACGTATGCTCAGAAGCAAATGAAAATAAAATAAAATCTTGTGTATAATCCGGGCTGATCAAAGTTGGGGCTGAAGATAAAATTAACTTTACCAAGTTGAAAGACTTTACTGCCTCTTCGGTCCATTTGAGTTCGCTGTCCTTTTTGAGCATGTTGGTTATTTCTCTAAGATGTTCGGCCAAATTGGGAATAAAGCGACGCAGAAAATTCAATTTTCCATTGAAGGACTGAATCTCCTTCTTGCTTCGGGGCTGCTCTAATTGCTGAATTGCTTCCACCCGTGCAGGATCTATACGAATGCCATCTTTAGAGATAATATGACCCAGCAGCTTGCCTTCGCTCATAGCAAAAAGGCTCTTCTTCAGATTCAACGAGATACCATACTTTCTGCACTTTTGGAACACCTTAGTCAAATGAAACAAATGCTCTTCATCAGATTTAGAAAACACAATCAAATCATCAAGATAAACGACCAAAAAGACATCTTTCTCATTAGCAAAGGCCATGTCCATTGCCCGCTGAAATGTGGCGCCTGCATTCTTCAATCCAAACGGCATCTTGGCATAATGAAATGTCCCCCACGGAGTAGTGAATGCTGTCTTGTCTCGGTCATCTTCATGTACCAAAATCTGATTATACCCGGAATAACCATCAAGCAATGACATCCTTGATGCCCCAACTACCCGCTGCAATATATGATCCATTTTGGGCAGCGGATAATTGTCCTTTAGTGACACCTTATTCAGATTTCTGAAGTCTATACACAAGCGAATCTCGCCGGTCTTCTTTCTCACGGGCACCAAGTTGGAAATCCAATCAGAAAATCAGATTGGCACTATGATTCCAGACTTATATAACCTGTTGACTTCCTTCTCGATCAATGGCAGCAACTTAGGATTAATTCTTCTCAACTTTTGTCGGAAAGGCTTTTGATTTGGCTTTATAGGAATGGTATGCTGAATGATACTTGTGTCATAAGTTTTCAAATCTGAATAGTCCCATGCAAAAACATTAGAAAACGAAGACAAAAATCTGATATATTCTTTCTTTACCTTGGGCGACAATGCTTTCGAGAGCTTCACCATCTTTGGATTTTTGGCTGTCCCGAGATTCACATCTTCGACACCTTCTTCCGTTGGCCTCAAAGTTGGTTTGCGGGCCACATCATCTTGATCGAACAATTCTTCCAAAGGAATTAATCCTTTAGGAATGTAATTGTCCTTGAGTTGCAACACATCCATCTGATTTACTCCTTCAGCTTCCGTGTCTATGGAGATGTCTTTGAAATTACCCTCAATTTGCAGAAAATCTTTGATCTCTTCGTCATCTTGGAAAACTTGCCAACACCTTTGATTATCTGGAACTGTGGGACGATGCTTTACATATATCTCAAACTTATTGCTAGAATTCATGGGTATTTTCAGATTACTTGCTGCCTTAGCCAATGCATCCGCAACACCGTTCTAAATCCGGGGCACACATGTCAAAGTATGTTCTGAAAATAGTTTTAAGATATCTAGGACAGCATTCCGATATGCTCGCATACGAGGATGTCTGGCCTGAAATTCACCTTTCACTTGCTTGATAACCAACTCAGATTCGCCATATACCGCTATCTTCTTTGCCTTCAACTTCCGAAGGATTTTCAGACTAGCAATAAGAGCCTCGTATTCCGCCTCATTATTTGAACAATCAAATGCCAATTTATATGAACATACCCGTACCTTGCTTGGAACTTGGTTTTGAACTGAAAATGGGCTTCGAATCCACACACCTATACCAGCACCATCGCTGCCCACCGTGCCATCAAAATCCATGGTCCAAAGACCATCTTCATCGTCTTCTAAGTGCTAAAAATGTGATGTCGATGCATTCTCTGTTTGCTGCCCATTTGTTTCAGCTATTGGCTTTATAACAGCAGAGCTTTCTTCACTTTCCTTTCTCAAAACTTCTCTAAAATTCTCTGTAATAGCTGGTATATCTTCTACTTGAACTAACTGACTATCTATCTCATTGAAATTATCCGCAAACAAAACAAAAGATTCTAATTCTGTTTGTACATAATTTACAGGATGATTGACGGGCTTTTCCTTACTAGTGATCATGTATTTCATCTTTTGTTCCCGATATAACTTCCTCATCTGACCAAAAACTGGAATTGTAGCATAGGAAAAATCGAGCTGAAGTGTACCTTTGAGCTTGGCTCCCCATGATCTCGAAAGCAACATGCCAAATCACGGAGGAATATCCGCCACCACCACGTCCATCAAAGCATTCTTTGCTAGGATTTGATCTAGACTCACCACCAAGTCCTTGATCAAACCAATACATTTCACCCGGCTGGAATCAAACGAATACAAATCATGATACTTCCTTGTGATATCAAGTCCCAGCTTCTCCATAATCGCTTTGGGCATCAAATTATGTGAAGCTCCCGAATCAAACATGGCATTGTGTAGCACATACTCATGTAATCCCAAACTGATATAAAACGGAGGGACATCACTCTCGGGAGACTCAACATTTAAAGTGGGCCCAAAAATCAGCTCAAGCTGATCATCTTCTACATTCACCGTGTCTAGCATTGGATCAAAATTCAGCATCTTGGAGATTTGGCCTCGGTAAGTGTTGTTCTTCATGATTTCCGTCAAGGGAATAGACACCTTCAACTTTGCAATCTCATTCTCCAAACTGAAAGCTGAAATCTTCTCACCTTCTTTAGCCGGATTATCTCTTTTTTCACCTCTATCTCTTGGTGTGTTTGATGGCTGGTCTATTTTGCTTGCTGATAATGATTGGCCTGCTGGAGGATCGCTTATTTCTTTCCCTTTTTTCTGCGAGACAGCAGAACCATTCTTTGCCGAAGCTTCTGTTATCTTTTGGATGGGATTTATGGGAACCACTCGGTTTCTCAATTGCCTTTGCTGACCTTGCTGAGCTGATAAAGCATGCAAATACCCTCTTTGATACTCTTCGGATTCTTCTTGGAGTGCTGCATCGTTTGACAAAATATAATGCTCATCTTGGGGAATGACGGAATTGCTCACCAACTCTTCCTCTTCTGTAATATACGTGGGCAGATCATGAGGAGTGAAGAAGTGATTTTCTTCTCCAACATTATCACCTTCATCCTTGGATTCTTGAGTAACAAAATTTTGGTGAAGTGGAGGTTTAATTTGCTGTTGAGCGGCTGCCTCCTGTGCTCTTGTGTCCCGTTGTTTGATTCTATATTGGGGCTGCTGTGGACCTCTGAAATTTGGATTACGAATCTGAGGCTCAGGCTTGTCAAGACGAACATTTTCAAGTGCCTTTTTTATCTGCTCAACCTCACGAAGAAGCTGATTTGAGGTGGATGCTTCCTCTTTGATTGTGACTCGCTTTTCGGCCTTCATTCTTGCCCTTTTATCATTTAAGTTTGCCTCAACACTGACAACAATTTTCTGCATATCCTCCAAGGTAGGAGGATCTCTGTCTCTCAATGAGTAGGCCATCTGCGGATCAAAACCATCCAGGAACTTAAGAAGAGCTGACTTTCTTGACGGCTTCAAATCATCAGGAATAGCATTGTAAACTGTGTTGAATCTGATTATGTAATCTTGAATGGACTCACCCGGATTACGCTTGAGGTTGTTGTATTCGGCATTAATTTGAAGCGGATCCTTTCTGATTTCCCAATGATCTAAGAACTACCTTTGAAGTGCCTCCAAGGTGGTAATGCTTCCGGCTGTCAACCCTCTGAACCACTTTCTAACTTCCCCTCCAAATGTTTGGACGAACAACCGCATAGTAACATCTTCTTCATCTATCTCATATAGATCGAAGAAAGTTGTCATCTTGTCTATATGTTGCTGAGCCGAGACACTTTGAGGAGTGCCATCAAACATAGGGATTTTACTTTGATAGTCAGCTGGCATATCATGGAGGTTTTGGGGAAGAGCAAGGGGAGCAAATCGGGCAGCCATTGCTTTAGGAGGGGGAGTAGGATGAGTATGAGGAGGAGGAGCTGTGATAGCGGGGAATGTAATAAGAGGAGCTGTAGTTTGTGGAGTTGGGGGAGTCGGAGGGGTAGGAGGTGTAGGAGGTGTATGGGATGTAGAAGGAGAACCGACTGTGGATTCGGGATAGGTGATTATAGGCAAAACTGAAACATAAGGAGGATAAGATTCTTCGTGAGCCATGATAGTGGATCCAATATGATCAGAGATATTCTCAACAAAATCAGCAAGGGTAGTAGCTTGAATATGTGTCTGGAGATGTCTCAAGATGAAATTTTCGACCAACTTGTTGTGTCTCTCAAATTCAAGGGCAGCTGCAAAATCAGGGTCAAGGACTAGAGAATCGAGCGCACTTTCGGACTTGGCTTTAAACAAGGACAACTCAAAGCTTTCGCCAAAGTCTAGATCTTCGAAATACTTGATAATAGCTGGAGATGAGTGGGATTTGAAAATGGGTCTAGGATCTGTAGCCAGCTTGTTTTTCTCAAAAAGACTAGGAAAGAAAAACCATTCAGCCTGTGAAAACTCTCAACCTATCATCCATGGCTCAGAGTTAACAATTACACTGGGATAAAGTGCCAATGAAGCGCTATGTTCACAAGCTCATGGAGATCGACTGAAGTAGCGTTTATCTACTAACGTTGATGTAAAACAAGAGCGTTTTCGAAGGCTACCTGGCGTATCTTCAGACTCCGTCTAAGACTTATGAAATAACACGTCAATGAGCAAACGATTAGTTTGTTCTCCCCAGTATGGTTGCCAATATGTTAGCGCTTGAAATTTCACCTCAGGCTGAAAAAGGTAAACTTCAAGGCAACATCAAACCACTTAACCTCGTAGCTAG
This sequence comes from Pinus tabuliformis, assembly GCA_031772625.1. Classification (NCBI taxonomy): domain Eukaryota; kingdom Viridiplantae; phylum Streptophyta; class Pinopsida; order Pinales; family Pinaceae; genus Pinus; species Pinus tabuliformis. The sequence goes on along the minus strand of CM062812.1, from coordinate 917,447,394 downwards.
CCCTACGGGGCAGGAGAGGGCTCTCTTCGGTCTATCTCGGTAAAGATTTTCAATGGGTGAGATGACCAATAGGGTAACACTGATTTTAGGCTAGTAAACTGATCAAAAGGGTTGATTTGGGGTTTTTAGGGTTTTTGGTGGCAAATTGAGGAGATGGCAATTTTGGGTGCGGGGATTGGACACAGTTTCTGCAGGGGGTTCTTTGGGGCGAGATAGGAGACAGTATTGATGCCTTAGATTGAGGTGAATGGATGAGAAAGACAGGTGAGGAGCTAAGGAGAGCAAACAATAACTTTGAATTCTCCTTAAACAGTAGAAAACATTGAAATTATGCAAACTTAAAAGTAGAGCATGACAGTCATGAGTTCTACTTTAACACTTCATTTGCCTAATGTGCAGAAGGAAAGAAAGGAAATGTTTCACATAACACACTTACAAGTACATAGAGAAACACACCATCAATACATGTAACCACAAGAATCCCAAAAAGGACTGCAAAACCCTGGTCTTCCTTAGCCAAAAATTGCAGAGATACAGTGAATAATACAATGATAGCTTCTCCCTCAAGAGTCCAACCATGAAAATGAGCAAGAAAGTACATAATATACATCATCTAAAATCTTTCCCTGCCTCTAGGGGTCGAGGTCACTATCCTAGGAGCTGTTTCAACCACTTCTAAACTAAGCACTGAAAACTAGGCAGTCAAAACAACTTGCCTCTATAAGCTAGGAAACCAATTCATTCATTTAATTTTCACCTATTTCATGAATGAATCTTCTAGAAGAGATACATAAGTGTAAAAGTGTCAAAAAATTACATTATTTACATCAAGGAGGATAACAATCCACTCCAAAAAGTCAAACATGGTCAAAACTGCGTTTTTCTGAGCTGTACAGTGAAATTTTGAGAAATTTGCCTGATGGGTCGCACGCCTTTGAGGGAACTTTTCAGGCACTTCCAGGTGTCCAAATGGGGCAAGAGTAGGCTTGTTAGAAAGGTCTATGAGTCTAATTTCCAACCCAACTAGAATTTCTGAATTTGGTGGTCATTTTACCCTCCAAAATTGCAATCTCCCAAGACTGCTTTCTGTGTCTCAAAAATGTGGCAGAAAGTCATTTTTTGCTTGTTTTTTGACTTTCTGGAGGCCCAAAACTTCATAAACTCTCTTGGAAATGGATGAGCATGTGTAACTTTTCATGAAAAATCTGGAAATGCCGAGTTTTTGCAAAATGGAGTTGCCAAGTGAAAGGGTCGCGCGGGGGGTGAGACCCGTTAAAAGGACAAAACCTGTAAATTGCCTGAGAAAACCAAAATTGACCCAAAATGCTCAAAATTTCTTGGGATTTGTGCTGTGACTGAGCTATTTAGTGCCTTGCTCCTTCAAGGAAGCCTCGACCAAGATGTGTAGGGGATCGGGCCATTTTCTCCCTTTTTGTGCCTTGGCCAACCGCCTTTGGAGCACCTTCATCTTCGCCTTGCACACGTGCATCCGCACCCAATAATGGTTCTTCATGTTTCTCAACAATTTCTTATCTTGGTTGGCCTTAGCCAATAGCCTCTCCAAGTGAGCATTGAGCCGGATAAGCATGGACTCTCGCTCAGCGGGCAATAGATCACCGGGTCTTCTTTTATTAAAGATGCGGTCTCCACGAATCCTCCACAACTCATCAAGAGCTTGCTCATCCTCCAACTGTTTGTTGCGCTGCTCTAGATATGAGATTGTCCATTGTGCCCCCTCTAATCTCCTCTGCAATGCATCATTTTCAGCTCTAAGGTGCTGAATGATCTCCTTTGACTCTAGGCTAGGAGAACTGACATCAAGATCAACAAGCTCTATATCTGGAACACCTGATGGCCCCTCATCAATCCTAGGCTGTTTTCCCCTCTCTGATACATGTGCTGCTGAAGAAGGCGAGGCCCCTTCCACCTGATGTGGAGATAGCACTCGCTGAGCTGATGAAGAAGGCGAGACCCCTTCCACCTGCTGTGGAGAAAGTACTCGCCGAGCTGCTGCAAATAAGGCCCTTTGGCATCTCTGATAAGTGACCAATGGTGAGGAGCTGACATGTCTAGTCACGGGGATGTCATGCTGCTGTGATGGTCCTCCTTCCTCATGAACAATCTCCGGATGTGGTGGTGGTGCTGTAAAGAACTCACGAGAGATGAACTCCTCCCATGAGATGCCCTGCTGAGCCAACTGATGTAAGACCACAAGCTGAATCAAACCATAATGGTAGAGGCTCCTATACTGCTGTGCCGGGCTCTTCCGCTGCATCACGGGCACCATCCTCTCAATGTTCTGGCAGAAGAAAACAGGGATGTTCATCATCCGCACCCGTGTGAAGTGCATCAATAGGCGAATATGGTACGAATATACCTGTGAAAATCTGCCCTCACAGGTAAAATAGAGCATGATAAGCCTCATCATGGGAGCATACTCACTCCTGAGAAATCTGAAGGGAAACACACCTGTCAAGTGTCTCATGAATGCCGGTCTAACGAAAGGCTCAAACTGAACACTGTCCAACACCTTGCGCTTATTCCATACCTCTCCGACATTAGGTATCCCTGTGGCCTGTGCAATCACCTCGGGTGTCAATGTAAAGTCCACCCTGGCAAGGTTGACATGTCCATCATGCAAATGTAAAACAAATAGGCGAGCCAACTCTCTGTGATGCTGAATCCGAGAGATCCTCTCGCAAAACTCATAACAAGACATATACTGGAAACATGAGACTGCCATAGGACAAGCCTGTAAATCTGTCAAAGAAGTGGGCTCCTCTCTCCTATGATGACCACCCTTTCCACCCTTATGAGGCCTCCTCTGTACCTCAAACTCTGAAGCTGATGCCTGGTCATCACTTTGCTCGTAATTGGTTTCGGTTTCTGACATTTTTTAAGGAGCAAAGTGGCTGAAATGTACTGCTATTTCTGCTTGGTAAAATGCTGATTAAAATGCTGTTTCAAGGGGACAAGGAGCACGAGGGGAATGTTAGGGGAAGGACACTTTAAAGGGAAAATGGGAATAAATATATAAAACAGGGATTTTGGGAAAAATCATTGCAAAATCATTGCATATACACCATTATACAAACTTATTAACATGGATATTATTAGAGGTAGGGTTAGGGTTTGATTTTTACTTGTTAGGGAAGAGGGGTAGGGTTTAGGGCTTTTCACTAATTTTGCAAGGGAAATTTACATGGAATGTCAAGGAAAAAGAAATGGGAATGGGGAAAAAATGATTACAAGGGAATACCTTAAAACAGCATAAAACCCTAGCCACTTTTACAATTTCAAACTACAGCAACATGGAGCTTTTCTCTTGCACATGGAGATCTTTGAAAATGTACTCATGATTTCTTTTAACCATAACAAGCAACAAATTTTTAAGCTTGAGGGCCTACCTCACACAATCCGGCGATTTTGTGGCTCCTTGGTGAAATTTGCAGGCGGTTTTATAAGGAGGGCACTGACGGGTCGCGCGCCTCACCCAACGGGTCGCGCGCCACTAACGGGTCACGCCCGTTATAAATTTGCACTGTCGGAGGGCGCTCAACGGGTCGCGCGCCTGGTCTGACGGGTCGCGCGCCTGTCCAGCTCAAAAACTTCGTCCAATCTCTCGCCCAATCTCTCTTGCAAGTGACTTAGATGCACAATGAGGCTCGATGGAGGGAGATTGGGCTTTTATAACCTTGATTTGAATTAATTTCATGCCCAAACCCACTTTATAATGTTTTTCTTTGACACTTTATAAACTTGATGTTTTTGGTTTCCTTTTGTCCTGAAATTGACTAATTTGATGCTTTTGCTCGATACTTTTTGCAGGGATAACATCTGAGGGATCTTGGCAAGGGAGCCAGGGTTACATGCTGTCCTTTGAAGCCTTTTGAAATTTTACCATTTTTTACAAAAATTTGAAAAATGACCTTGGCTTTAAAAACAGGGTTTTTAAATCCAAGGTGAAAATTAACTGTACAAGATAGAAATTTTCGAAGAAACACCTTGAAAATCATCCCTCTGGCTTGCTGAGCACTTATTGACCTTCAGAGACATGACTTTGAAGACAAACTTGACCAAAACCCTAGACCTAGAATTTTGACATCGAGACAAGACAAGTAAGCCTTAAAAGAGTTTAAGGACTGAAACAACTTTGATCCAGCAATGCCAAGAGGGGGACAAAAACACCAGCTCCTCCATCAGGGTTATGGCATGCCTATTGGAATGCAAAAATTGACACTGATGAGACACCTACTTATGAAAATGCAAAGAGTTTTGATCGCTGATGGAGGGCTACTAGACCGACTCTAACAGGATGCATCACACTTTGACCATGGAGCAGGTGAGATGGTCCAGTTTTGACCAGTTCTGAGCAGTTTTTCATGGAGAACTTCTAGGAGATGATGTAATCAGTTGACCTTGTTATTTTAGGGTATGGAACAACAATTTTAGGGACTTAGGAGCCCTTGGTTTATGGACATGTTTGATTGGGGTTGTAGTGCCCAAAAATTTCTATAACAGTTGCCCCCTAAAGCATGAGGTCATTAATCTTTTGATGTCGGGTGAAATGCTTTATCATGAGGATCCGAAGATTTTTCGAGCTGGAAGGTGACCTGTAATAAGATACAATATAATACTTTATCTTCATAATATTTTTCATGATCTAGCTGAGTCGGGCATTCCCATGCTCAACTTTATAAATTCATTTTCATGTACATAAGAGAGACAACCATCTATGCAGGAGACTGATGATTCTGATAGAGCCATCATCCTTTGATTCGGATGATCATATGTGTAGAAACAATGTACATTTGATGTCTTTATTTTCCTGAATATATCGCAGCCCAGATGGATGAAACTAGATCCAGGGTCTTCAAACTCATTCAATCTTCACTCGGATTACAAGTCGATCCATGTGAAAGATGTTCTGGAGTCGAACATGGAAATACATCACCTGATTACCAGCTAATGATGTAAGCTATTAACAGGCACGAGAGAAATCACCAATAATGATGATGACCCTTAAGGTACTATAGTACAATTCGTGTGGTGTGAATAATGGACTTGGCGTCGAACACCACGCAAAATCTTTCGGTCAAAGGCCATTGATGTAAACCTGTCGCTGGAAGTGAGAAACTTGCCATTGAGACATGCAAGCTTCAAAGTACTGAAAGGGTTGTTCCTAAGTAGACTTCTTGGATAATGAGCGGATGTCGACAAGAAGCGAATCGCCGTAGGAGGGCCTTAATGAATCCCACATCTATGACACAGAACAGAGTAAATGATTTTGGAGGTGAAAATGATCTGATGATACAGGGTTCAGGGTGGTAGTCATGAAAGAATGGAGCATGAATGTATTACAGCGGATGAGACACAGGTGAATTCTCTGAGCGACTTCTCTTGAACATACCAGCGAAACTGACATGATGGATTGGTAGCGTTAACCCCAAATGTGGATGGTGTGATGGACCAATGGTGATATGACCAGTGAACGGAACAACCCAACCCGACTCGGATGCAGAGTGAAAGTGTCATGTTCAAGAGCGACTTGCTACCAATAAAGTTTCTTCAATTTTTCTTCCCAATTTTTCCCCAATCGTTACTGACCAATACCTCTTTATTTTTGTCAAGCTTGAGGAGGATAACATATGCTTGTTCTATAATTTGCCCTTTGGGCAAACACGTCGCTATATTTTAACGAGCCGTGCGACAGTGAAACTCATTCTTGCCTGTATGGACAAGTTTGTCGCTATTCAGTTTTAAAGAGTTTAACGACAAATATAGCTTGGTCCTTTTCAATTTTAGAGAGTCTAAAAGGGACGCAAAGGAAACTCCAATAATCCTTTTTCATCATATAATCCCTTAAGTCCAAAAAAGTATAAAATAATACGAAAGGGATGAATTTTCGATAATTTTAACAAGCCGAACAAGACAAGCGGTCAATCTTTTTGTGTAATAATCCCTCAGGTCCAAAAAGATTAAAATCTAGAGGAGGAATAGCACTTCCAGTCACTTTAAAAAGCTGGAAAGGCCAATCGATCAACAATATTTTCATGTTTTACGAGTCAGGTGAAAAGAGCTTAAAGGAGACTCGTTTTTTGAGGAACGAGTGATAATTTCAGGTAGCAGCTGATTCCAGCTAGGGTTTGGAATTTTCCAGTCACGGCAGTGTCACAAGGATGGCTAACAGAATCACTCTTCACAGTTGTTCCTCAAAAGGGGTAAACAATCAAATGGAGGTGAATGATCGGCTAAAATAGAGTGGAGGTGATGATGAGAAAACGACCAGGGCTCAAAAGTTGATGACAATGCATTCACAATGGTTATTTACTGGAAATTGGTTCATTTTTTAATGAGCTTAAACTCTGGGGGAACGTTTGCTCATTGCTTATGTTTAATTTTTAACGAGCTTGAACTCCACATAAAAACTACTCGTGCCAGTCATATAATAAGGATATCTCATCTAAGATGCCATTTTTTATGGAGCTTGCACCTTTCAAAGCTTTGCCCTGGATCCTTTCTTTATGCAAGTTAGGAACGACCAATCCTACGAGTTTAAAGGGTTTGAGAATCTACAAACTAAGAAAACAAATGGTCGCTCTTCACTTGTATGCAAAAAGGTTTGCATGCCCCCAGGTATAGTGAAAAATTTCCAGGTTACCATATAGAAGTTCCTGCTTTCGCAAGATAATTTCCATCCACACCACAGATAGAAACACTTCCTGGCTTAGTCCATCTGGACCAGGGTGGTTCTAAATCCCAACCTCCTAACCTTGACGAAGGAATCTTATTCCAGTCTAATCCCATTTTCCTAAATGGACGGGTGTGTCAGACTAGTCATATATCCTCCACGGAAACCTACCCTATACCCAAGGTTTTCCTGCCGAAACAAACCAGGGTGCATGCCCCCTGGGATTCAATCATGTCCTCCTGAATCACTCGCGCTCATCAGGTGGACAGACTGGAGATTTATGAGACATTCCTTGCGTGAAAAGACCATTTAGGGATGGTATTTGACTATTATCTATGTGTGAGCCGGGAAACGACAGCTGGTCTACGAGCTTGACCACTCTGGAGACAATGAGTAGTGACGTCCAAGGAGTAGATTATAATCTAGAGGTCCTCGGACTACCATTACGTTCATGTAAATGGTTTTCCTTCTCAACGTTATGGGCACATTGGGAAGGATCCCTAATGGTTGACTTGTTCCTTTGTCGAAGCCTGTCAGGTTTCTCATCTCAAGCAGAAGCGATGGCGAGCCAAGCGCTTCCCAAGCAATTGAGGAAAGGATACTCACAGAAGCCCCTTCATCTATGATGGTACCAACCATGATAATTTTCTAAGCTTGTACAATGATTCGGAATGGTACATTGGCTGGTACGACAGTCAATCTTCCCAAATGCTATGTTCAGTGCATTGCGATCGATAGGGCAGCATACACAACTTCCTATGGATAAAGGATATAGCCTATTGTGGTCTCCCAATATATACTCAATGGTACGTGGGAGCACAAGTCCGTACTAGCACTTGTTGTCTCAAAGAGGAGGAATCACCCAACCAATAGTGAAAGCGACAGTTACCAGGCTTTACGACGCCGGAATACGTCTCTAGCTTAAACTTCTAGATGTTGTGCGTTAGGTTCCAAAGCGTTCTTAGGTTCATTAAATTTATTTTACAGTTGATGTTTCTTAAGAAATTTTCCTCTCAGGTTCACTGCGTGATGTAGATGTACTATTCCTCAAATGCAATCTAAGATGATAAACAATCGTTTAATCTTCTTTTTACAACGAAAATCCTAGCTACTAAAGAAAGAGAGATGATATTCTTTCAACATAGAGCAGAGAGCACACACTAGATGCATCGTCCTAAATCAAACCAACGAGTAGTATAAATGCAAATGCACATGCATGTATTTTTTTCCAACTTTATTAATGTGTGAATGACAAGAAGAATGCTAATTACAAATTTGAATTATCTTTTCAAAGCGACAGTACTAACAGATTTCTCTTCAAAAATGAAAGGAAGATAATGACGACATTTTACTATTTTGAATTGAAAACTGCTTTCGACACTTGAAAAGCTACTAATTCAAATCAAATACAAGAGTAACTGTATAATTGACGACAAAGAACAATAGAATTCTTTTCTTTGACTGAAAATGACACTTGCGACACTTTGAAATCAAAAGACGACAGTTGGACTATGCTACTACTTTGTAAAAGAGAACTGAAAATGGCGGAAAATACATAAAAACATTCATAGTTATTTGTACAATGGAGGCAGAATGATGGAAGGAAGGGGGTTTCCTCAATGGTATACTGATCACAGATAGCAAAACTCCATAATAGAGCTAAAAAGAGTGAAGAAAAACCAAGACCTGGAAGCAAAATTAGCCTTTTCTGATCATCGCACCTGTAACACAGGGAAACAGGGATGCATCCCACCTACTACACATGGGAGGTGCGATTCATACTGGTTTCCTTGAAGAGAGGGTGCGATGGTACCAGGACGAGACTTTACTTGGCTCTTGATCCCAGTTTGCAGCTCAGTTCAGGGATTTAGGCTGAGCAAATGATGTACAGTGAATAGAAATCACAGGGGCTGATCTAATGAGGTTACTAGAGCCACCACTAGGGAAATTAGAAGGTTTGCAAATCAATTGTTTAGTTTATAAACAAAACCTGGAGATAGACTAAAGCAGCATTGATCTACTTTGCAATTGCATAGCAAATGTAGTTCAAAGGCTAGCTGGCTTGACTTCAGGCTCCGTCTGTAAGTTTATAAAACAAACAAATATAGACAAACAAACAATCTATTCGATCCCCATCGGAGTCTCCATTTTGTTATCGGGAAATCTAGTGTCCAGTCGAAGCCGCTAGTCCCACTAAGACTGGTAGCTATCTTAGAAACAAACAAACTAAAACTACTTTCATTTTCCTTTATGAGAAGTAGATGAGAGTGGAATGAAGGACACCAACCTCAGTCTTGCGCTTGGTTCCTTACTCGGTTCCTCTCCCTTTTGATAGATCTTTGCCACTTCTCCTTCATCTACCCGGCTTCAAAGAGCACCTCTGGAATCAAAGCAACATAATACTATCGAAGAAAAAAGATCTACAATCATAAAAAATATAGGACCAGATGTATATTGACCACACAAATGCATATATCATCAAACATACAAGAATGTGGAGGAAAAATTGAATAGCTTTATTAATATCAAGAATAAGCAAAGAGGATTACAACCAATTGTTCTGACCCAGTGTCACCCTCCAGCATGAAAGCCCTTCTTTCACCTCATGAAAAGCTTAGATCACCCAACACTATGATATTCCAACAAGAAACCAACAGCACTTCCTTACAAGATACAAAATTCCAGCCTCTGGATCTCTGGGATGAGGGATCCATATATAGATGATTGCAGGGGGGTGAGTCAACTTTTGGGATTTTGATTAGTGTCCTCTCTCTGATAGTTCTTGATTCCACTTGGAGATTGATGATCTCTTACTCATCCCTGGGCGAATTCAGAGAGGCAAGTGTCACAGGAGAAGTTTCTGGAAGATTCCATGATCATCCACCTCGCAAACTGTCTCTGCCATTTGTTCACTCTCGCCCATCGCACCCCATAGAAGGGATTTTCAGTATGCATCGCACCTCCTGTGTGCATTAAGTGGGCTGCATCACACTTTGACCATGGAGTAGGTGAGATGGTCCAATTTTGACCAGTTCTGAGCAGTTTTTCATGGAGAACTTCTGGGAGATGATGTAATCAGACGACCTTGTTCTTTTAGGGTATGGAACAACACTTTTAGGGACTTAGGAGCCCTTGGTTTATGGACATGTTTGATTGGGGTTGTAGTGCCCAAAAATGTCTATAACAGTGGGATATTACCAAATATTTATTGAAAACATTTTTAGGATAGCTACCCCTCTTTTTCAACTTTTAGCTAAGGATAACAATTTCTCTTGGACTAAAGCCTTCCAAAATGCTTTTGAGGAGATGAAGGAAAAACTAGTACAGGCACCAGTCTTGATGGGACCTAATTGGTCTCTCCCATTCCATATTTCCTCAGATGCCTCAGATACTTCTATTGGCGCAACCTTAGGACAAGAAGAAAATAAACAATACTACGCTATCTACTTCATTAGTAAAAACTTTTCACCTACCAAATTGAATTATATAGTGACTGAGAAAGAGTTCTTAGCTGTGATATTTTCTATGAATAAATTTAGACACTACATTACGGGCTATGAAGTGCTTTTAGATATAGACCATTCTGCCATAAAATACTTAATTAATAAACATTTGACTAGTGGTTACTGTTACTGCAGGAATTTAATGTTACCATTATTGATAGACCATGGAAATTCAATGTTGTAGTTGATTATCTTTCTAGATTAAACAATCCTAGTGAAATAGTTCCTGTAGATGATTCTTTTCCTAACAACCATCTTTTTGTTGTGTTAGAAAACTCTCCTTGGTTTGCTGATATAGCTAATTATTTTGTTACAGGAAAAACACTACCTCATCTATCCAATCGAGAGAGGTGGAATATTATTTAGAAAAGTGCCTCATATTCCTGGATTCAGGGAGACCTCTTTTACAGTGGACCTGACCTCATAATTCGTAGATGTGTGAGAGAGGAAGAAGTGTTTGATACCTTGAAAGCTGCCCATGATGAACCTTGTGGGGGCCATTTTTCTGATAGAAGGACATCATATATAATCCTCCGTGCTAGCTACTTTTGGCCTTCCTTGTTCAAGGAATCCAAACAATATGTAAAGCACTGTGATAGTTGTTAGTGTCAACAAAATATCCTTGGTTTGCTAATATAGCTAATTATTTAGTTAGAGTGAAAACACCACCTCATCTATCCACTCAAGAGAGGTGGAATATTATTCAAAAAAGTGCCTCATATTCCTGGATTTAGGGAGACCTCTTTTACACTGGACCTAACCTCATTATTCGTAGATGTGTGAGAGAGGAAGAAGTGTTTGATATATTGAAAGCTGCCCATGATGAACCTTGAGGAGCCATTTTGCTGATATAAGGACATCATATAAAATCCTCCGTGTTGGCTACTTTTGGCCTTCCTTGTTCAGGGATGCCAAACAATATGTCAAGCGTTGTGATAGTTGTCAGCGAATGGGCCAATCTAGTCAAGCCAACAAAATTCCTTTGTGTCCTCAAGTTATGATTGAACCCTTTGAAAAATGGGGTATTGATTTTGTAGGACCTATAGCTCCAACATCCTCAAACAAAAGACATATCTTTGTTTCCATAGATTTTGTAACAAAATGGGTATAAGATAGAGTTGTATCTTTTGCCACTAAAAAAGTTGTTGAATTTTTATTCAGTGAAATTTTTACTAGATTTGATGTTCCTAGAGAAATTGTTTTTGAAAATGGACCTCAGTTTGTTTCTAATCTGGTGAAAGGTATTATAGATCAATATAAAATTCGGCATAGGAAATCGACACGATACCACCCATAGGAAAATGGCCAGGTAGAATATACTAATAAGGTGATCGAGTCCGATCTTACCAAAACAGTGAATCTTCATAAGAAATATTGGGCGAACAAATTACCTGAGGCCTTATGGGCTTATAGAACTACTTAAAGGAACATCATGGGTCATACACCTTATGAGATGGTATACAGGAAGCAGTTCCTATTGCTGATTGAATTCTAGATCAAAACTTTTAGAGTTGTTGTCCAATTAGGATCAGGTCTCTTGGAAGCACAATAGCAATGTCTCTTACAACTGAATGAACTTGATGAAATCAGAAAGGATGTTTTCCAATAGAATATATTAATGCAGAAACAACGAAGAAAATGGCATGACAAGCTGCTAAAAAATAAGCAGTTCCAACCAGGTGAGTGGGTGCTCCTTTATGATTCTAAATTTAAACATTTTAAGGGGGAATTTTGTACACGCAAGATGGGGCCATATGAAGTGGTGAAGGTTTTTGAAAATGGATCAATAGAAATCAAGACCATTGATGGACAGAATAAATTTTCCTTGTGAATGGGCATAGACTCAAAATATATTCTCACCTCATTACCAAGGAATACTTTATACAACGAGTGAAACAAAAACCAAAATTAAGAATGGTAGGTGATGGTTCCAACCTACTACGAATTTGATTTGTCTTTTCCAATAAAAAAAAAAAATTGAGAAAATTAACAAATTGATAAAAAATCTCCAACTATGACTGTGAAAATCATCTTGTTGAAATGGTTATGGAAGGATCTACCTGAAAACCAGCATGCTGGTGGGTGGATTAGTTTATTTAATAAAAAGGGATGTTACTTGATTATTATAAATGATGGTTTTCATTGAGAAGAAGTAGGTCTCTGCAAAAAATTTCTAGTGATAGCAGAATGACTGGCATAACTGAGCCCTTATCCAAGATCAAGTCAATTGAAATGTCAGATTTTTGCACAAGTAACACAAAAATTTTACTATAGTTAATCCATTCAAGGTACAACATTATGTGGCAGAGACATATGTGGATTGAGTAAAAGCTATACCTTTCTTCTTGTTCCCTTTTCGTAATTTTCCCTATATATCCTCTTTTGTCCTAGTTAAAATTTCCCTCCTATTCTTCACAAGTTTCCTGTACCGATTTCTATTTTTCCATCTTATTCATGAAAGTTTTTCCCTCATTCTCTTTTTCCTATATCCCTCTAGTGGTTTGTCTCATTCTAAGTTCCCTCAATAATTTCCCTCCCTTTCTCAAAAAATTTACCCCTATCCCGCTTCTTTCTTTCCCTCGTAATTATTTTGCAGGATTGGATGAATCTTTGAAGACCTTACTTAATGAGATCGAGAAAGCATAATGACACTTGGGAACTGGCGATAGAAGAAACTCCTTTAAATTCTGAAATTTATTGATGAATTCAGCTTTTGTATAACAAACAAAATTGATTTTGTAAGAATCCCTTATGTAGTACAGGAACTGCAGCTTTTGGTGCAGGAATATGTTTCAATACATGAAAGATGGGTTCAGGTGCAGGAACCCTGTCATAGTACAATAACTCCGTTGCAATCATGATCTTTAATGGATTGTTTTAAATCACTATTTAGAAACACGATGGCTATTTCTGAAAATCCATGACTGTTAAATTTTTTATTTGATTGACATTATTTATCATTTCCAATAAGGAATAAATATTTTAAGTGCAGGGATATTATGAGTCTAGTTAACCTTATTTTTAGTAAATCACTACCATATTCTAGTTAAAATCATGATGAGGACCCAGAACATGTGTAAAATATTTCTTCCTTAACCGATTGATTACCTGAACCTTGTTACCCTTTAATCATTTGTTTTTTATTATGTGTAAACCATGCATTTCATTCTTGAAATTTTAAACCACCATCGCCACTGTTAGTCATCATTACCTTGCTTACCTTGGAATCATACCAATTCTCTAGCCTTTCCAATTAAAATTATTACATTAATAGGGTGGCAGTCATTTTAATCACAGACAAAAATGGATAGGATGTTGAGGAACACGAATTAAGGCACCAGTGCATGCAATTGAAATTTGATAAGTACAAATATTGTGAGCACACCCTCAAAATTTTTATAAAATTTATGTCGAGAAGGGTCTTCTTTTCAGGATTTCGCTGGAAAGTGGGAGTAGTGTAACATTCGAATGCTATGGTACCAGTTTGCATTGAGCCATGGTATGTAAAGGAACTAGAGGGGATGGTAGAATATAAGGGCAGTCTGCCCTTATTGCAAGAAACATGGTTTCTTATTTTCCTTCTCAAATTCGATGGTTACAATCCTGCTATAGCTCAAGAGTTCACACACACCTTTGATGGAAGGATGACCAAATTTGTCTCTTTACAGTTTCAAGTGATAGAGAAGTATATTTCTCAGGCCATGGAGCTACTAGCCATGGGTGAGAAATAGTTTAAGAACGATGAATTAGAGAAGGGTGTGTGGCATCGTTTTCTTCTTAAAGAATACAATGTGAACTAGAAAATTGGATTGTAGAGGAACACGATGATTGAGAAATGGAGATATTTTTTGTAAATTCTCCAGAAGTTCCTCACCTGTGAAGGGAGGTACTCATTAACCTATCTCTACCACATTCATCTTCTGCTACATTTCAAGTCAAGTAAATTGATCATTTCCCTCATTTTCTATTGAAAAGTTTACATAAGATGTCCAAAAGTGTGCAAAAGAGTAGGAGAGACCAGATAGGTTTTAAATTATGCCATTATGGCTTAATCAAAATACTGGTTAGAAAAGAGTTGGAGAATAGAGGCACTACATGGGAGACATTTTTGGAAACATTTCAGGGTGAAAGCACAGTAAAGAAACCTCATGGTAGGAGTCATCCATAGAAAGGAAGCAAAAAGGTTGTCAAGTCAACGGTTAGTCCGCAACAAGGGAAGAATCCACCACCTTTAGAAGGTGGAAAAGGAGGAAGACCAAAAACTGACAAACCCTAATCCAAGAAGATGAAACCTGAGAAGAAGGAGCATAGTAAGGAACAAAGAGAAATTGATAAGCTTGGACCTTCACGAAGGGTTACACGAGGTTCATTAAAAAGACGCCATGCTTCTTTGGGAAAAGAGTCGGTTATGACAACTACTACAATGGATATAATTGAGGACTTTGAGGAGTGTGTTCCTACGGAAAACCCTCCGGTGGAGGTTCCTACAGAAAATTTAATAGTGCAGAACAACCTTTGTATATTAGTGGAAATTGCAGCCTTGGGTACTTTGATATTTAGTTTAGGTTATGTTGAGGAGGAGGATGGCATTCCTCTGTCATCTCTGATGAAGGAAGACAAGAAGAAAAAGGTAGCTCACAGAAAGGACACGGTGCCAGAAGTGGAAAAAGACCCTACAATGGAAACGCATGAGGATACCATTCCTCTAGATCTTGAAACACATGAGTTGGAAAAAGAAATAGAAAATATTGACACTTTCAATGGGTCAGTAGCTGAAACGACAACAATTCAAGAAGAAGATGAGGAGAAAAATCCTACCTCTGGTGTAATTCAGGAGTTCGAGCAGCATATAAACGAACTTGAAGTTTTAAATCGATGTGTAATAGAGCAGAATACTATATTGAAGAGAAGGAATGAAGAATTGTTAAATACGTGCAGGAATGGAAGCGTGATCAGGCGCACAATATTTAGCTAAAAAACCAAAATTCTCAAAATGGCTCAAAACTTGAACGATCATGTCCATCTCAGAAAAAAGATCCTAACACAACTCATTTCACTGAAAACTGAGTTTGTATGAGGAAGTTATTGAGTTCTTTCCGCTTTTCCAAAAAGGAGAAATTAAAAAAAAATGCACAGTCAGCAGTCTGTACTACTGACGTGGCAGGTGACTGTGCAAGGTCAATGGTGGTCAATGGCTCAAGCAAAATTTTCCAAGTGTTAGGTTTGGATTGGTTGTTAGAGGTGGTGACATGGAAAGTTTTTAGTGGTTGAACGAGGTCCAATGAGGAGGGTACAAGTGGCAAGCTCAGAGACCACCACGTGGCTCTCCCCAAAGGACTGGGCTTGGTGCGCAGTGGATCAAAATTATATGGAGGCAATAGGGTTCGACCTCACGACCTCCTCTACACACTCAACACTACATAACCAACTCTACTACCATTTTTTCTTCACCTATGTAGCTTTCCGAATATATTTGAAATGTGTTAAAGTTAGAGTTGGCAGGTAGAAGGCCCCAGCCCGCAAGCCAACCCTCCCTATGTGAACGCACCAACAGTGATATGAAACTATTAAAAAAATTGCAGACAACACACCATAACTAAGGAAACCTAAAATCATTGACATTTATTACATAACATGTGACTGCTCCGAAAATCGCAGACAAACAGTTAGTTAACTGTGTGGATTTTGCGTTAAAAATCGGATTAGTATTAATTAATCCACAGTTAAACCTTTAATTAACCCCCAGTTTAATTCGGTGGAATTTTTTACGGTACCACTAATTTTGGCCTTTACTCCAAAAATAACGGGCTTAACTGGAGTTCCTCTAGTTTTAGAGGAGCTTTTCTAGGGAAATACAGTTTGAGTCATAACTGGAGCATTTTTCGACCAAATGGAGCTCAAGAAAATGTGTTCCTATCTAATTTCAACATTTTGAACACATTGGAATAGGTCTCAGGACTATTAGATCTTTGTAAACAACATTTTTGACATATTGAGCTAATATAGAGGCCCAAGCCATGGAAGTTGGACTAAGGAGATGTAGCCCAAGAGGGGTGAACTCCTTCATCAAAACACTATGTTAAGTGTTCAAATTGATGGTTTGTTGTACTTTGAATTTTTTGTGTTCAATACTTGTTTTTGATGTTATTTTTTTTCATATCTTTCACTTAAAACTTGATAAAATTTACCTGTTTCCAATCACAAACACCATAAGAAAACCATGCATAGGAAGCAATGGACAAGAATTTGTTTATAAATCTGTAATTGAAATTAGCACAAAAAAGCAAAAATTCAATAACAGATCAAGCTGGTATCAGAGGAAAGGTTTATTTGCTTGATTTCTTGAGTTTTGTGCAAGTAGGGTTTTAATGGTTGCAAAATTGTGATGCTTACAAGGTTAAAGTTGCAGAGAGGAGAAGGGAAATTGTTGGTTGCAACTCTTGAGGTAATGCCCAAATGAACGAGAGCTACAAGGCCACAATCTCTACCCAAAGTTCCAATTCCAGTTGCACTTGAAACACCTCAAGTGTTTCCTTCAACTGAGATTAAAGAGGTACAAGCAGTACGAGAAACTGAACCTAAATCCACAACCATCATGTCAAGAGCAAGAGAGACTAGAGGTCTTTCAGAAGAGGAAGCATTCAAGAAATATTTCTATTATTTGACTGAAATGGTTAGAGTCCTCTATGAAGAGAGGAACACTGGAATGGTTGGAGAGATTTCTAAGTCTCCACATGGAGAAGGAAGCCCAAGAGATAAAAAAAAACAATAATAAGGATTCAAACAGTAATGGAGGAAAGGCCCCTCCATCTCCACCATCATCATCTTCCTCATCATCTTCATCATTCTCAACATCTCAAACAACAACATCTTCCACTTCCACCACCAAAACTGTCCATACTCATTCCCAAGCCCCAAAAGAAAAAACTCCCTTACTCAAATTGGACATTAAGTTTGAACTTCCCATGTATAATGGAGAGGTGAATGTAGAAAAGTTAGACAATTGGATTCGACAATTGTAGGTATACTGCAGAATTCATAACATTCAAGAAGATGACATAAAGATCCAGTTGGCTTCATTGAGGCTAGAAGGAGAAACATTAGCCTGTTGGGAAGAAAAGACTCAAGAAGAAATGTGAATCCATGGTAAGATATCCATTTCTTGGGTTGAATTTGTTTCTGCAATTAAAAGATAGTTTTACCCTTTAGCCTATATGAAAAAATCCATTATGAGTTGGCAGAATTTTAGGCAGCTCAAAGGCCAAACAATCCAAGACTATACCCAAGAGTTTAGAAAGAGGGCTTTGTTGTTAGGAGTAAATTTGAATTCCCAAGATACATTGTTGAAATATATTGGGGGTTTACATTCCTATTTGAAACATACTATCCTTTTGTTCAATCCAAGCAATTTGGATGAGGTATTTGTGCAAGCCACTCACCTTGAAGCAACGGGAAAGAACATTTAGGAAGAGGGTAATAAGAAGAAGCCTTTCAAGGTAAGGAGAAAGAGAAGGGAGGAAAATGAAAGGGAAAGAAGAATGAAAGTGTGAAGAAAGAAGGGGATAAAACCATATGACAACGTTGTTCCAAAGTTGGGCATGATGAAGCCCATTGTTGGAAATTACATCTCGAGCTAAGGCCTAAGAAACAAAACAATAAGGGAAAACAAAATATGACCGCTACCACACAACATGAGCTTGGATCAGATTCTGGTGATGAGACCAAGATTTCAACCATGGTCACAAAAGGAAAAGAATTTGTTGCAAGCACTAGTTCCTCACACAATGAAAACAACACTCCAAATGAAGAATCAAGAATAGAATTGTTCCATGTAAGGGTAATTTAAAATCATACAAATATTGATGCATTATTCGATAGTGGGTCACAATCAAAATTAATTTCAGAATACTTGGTCAAAAAGCTTAACCTTGAAACTGTACCTCATCATAAGCCATATCCATTGGGTTGGATAGTCAATAATGCAAATTTACATGTTACAAGGAAGTTCTTATTCAAGTTCTCCATTACTAAAACGTTCCATGATGAAGTTGAGTTAGATGTAGTTTCACTTAACATATCAGGAATCATTTTGGGTAGTCCTATTTGTATGATAGGAAAGAAGAATTTTATTGCCATGAGAATAAATGCTTATTGCTCAAGAATGGGGTGGAGTACATTGTGAGAGTCCATCGCAAAAAGCTGAACATTTCTTTGGTTAATGCAGGGCAGATGAAGAGACTAGTAAATGCAAGTAAAAATTGTGTGTTTCTCATGATCAAGAAAAATAATGATATTGATTATGAATCTTTGGAAGGTTGTGATGAAAAATTGAAATTTGATTTGTTTGATGTGGTAAGAAAGCATTGAGAGATGTTACAGGAACCAAAGGGGTTACCTCCCAAGAGGGGAATTCACCATGAGATAGAGTTGCAACAAGATGTTCAATTTCCAAACATTGGCATGTATCGCATGTCAATTATGGAGAGAATGGAAATCAAGAAGAAAACTCAAGAATTTCTGAAAAAAGTTACCATATGCCCATCTACTTCGCCATGTGGTTCGCCCATTGTTTTGGTGCCAAAGGAGGACATGACTTGGTGCATGTGTGTGGATTTCTGTTCACTGAAAAAATCAAGGTAAAGAATCATTATCCACACCCAATAATTGATGATTTTCTTGATCAGTTGAGGTATGCAAAGTATTTCACTAAGTGATATTTACGAAGTGGTTATCAAGAAGTTAGAATAGCTGAAGAGGACATTTGGAAAACCGCATTTAAAGATAAACAAGGATTTTTTGAGTGGCTTGTTATGCCTTTCAGTCTTACAAATTCTCAAGCTACTTTCATGAGAGCTATGAATGATTTATTGAGACCATTTCTAGATGAATTTGTCTTTGTGTACTTAGATGATATTCTCATATTCATAAAATCTAGAGATGAACATGTCATGCATGTAAATAAAGTACTCGATGTCTTGAGAAAAGAAAAATTGTTTTTAAAGATGTTGAAGTGTGAATTCGGCAATAATTCTTTAGTGTATTTGGGACACATTGTTGGAGGAGGTAAGATGAAGATAGACCCCTCTAAGGTTGAGTTCATTCTAAATTGGCCCAAGTCAAATACAGTTACAGAGCTAAGAAGCTTTTTAGGGGTAGCTCAATAGTGGACGAAATTGTTTCCTAATTTTTCTTCCATTTCACCTCCATTACATGCATTGAAAAGTGTCAATAATGTATTCCATTAAGGAGATGTAAGCATAAATAATTTGATTCTTTGAAGAAAAATATCAATTCAACATCAGTATTGGCTCTTCTAAATCTTAGAAAACCATTTGAGATTCAAACGGATGCTAGTGATTATGCCATGGGAGTAGTTCTTATGTAGCATGGTAAGCCCATTTCATTTCATTCTAAATTTTTTAATGGAGTTGTAACTAGCTATCCCACTTATGAAAAATAACTTTATGCATTGTTACAAAGTGTCATAAAATGGAAACACTACTTGATGGGAAAGGAGATAATTATCCACATCGACCATCAACCATTGCAGTACTTACAGTCACAATCAATGTAGCAGCAATCATGACATTTCATATGGATGGGTTTTCTACAATAGTTTCATTTGGTTATTAAGTACAAAAAGGGAATGTACAATAAGGTAGCTAATATGCTTTCAAGGCCTATTTTAAATTCATCTATTATACTCAATGTTATGAAACCAGCTCACAAAAAGATAGAAAAGATAGATCAACGCCTTAGAATTCAGCCTCTTCGAGGGGGAAACCTCCTTTACATTACACAAATGAATGATTCCTAATTCAAATGACAAAACCTCCTTTCTATATATAGGAGTCTAAGGAGTCACAATATAACCTAGACGACCTAATAATAATAATATAAAGGCACAAAAATAACAATAAAGGGATTCTATGGGGCACAGTAATAACAATATGGGGACAATAGGGACACAACAATATTAATAAGGGATAAAATACAATAGTAATGGGGTAATCACTAGTATTATAGGGACCTAACATGCCCCTCTCCTTCAAAAAAGTGTTGTCCTCAATGCTTGAGTAGTTATGGATGTTTCTGTATAAAATTCTCATCCTCCCATGTGGAATATTCAGCGGATAAGTTCTTCCACTTGATGAGATACTCCGAAATTGATCGATTTCATAGCTGTCAAGATCTTGTTTCTGTGACTGCTTCCAATTCCAATATAATTTTTCCTTCCTCGTCAAGTTCTAGCAATATTGTTTGAACTGGGAGCTTGTCGCCTATAACCTTCTTTAAAAATGAAACATGGAAAACTGGGTGCGCTCGAGAAGTTGCAGGAAGCTCCAATTTGTATGCAATAATACCAATATTTTGCAACACCTTGTACGGACCATAATACCTTGGTGATAATTTATTATCCTTCTTAGCTTGCTTGAGGGACATTTGTTTATATGGTTTTAGCCATAGGAATACCCAATCACCTACATCAAAACTTCTTTTGCTATGATGTTGATCTACTTGTTGTTTCATTCTATTCTGCGCCAACATGAGGTTATCCTTTAAGAGTTGGAGAACTTGTAGTTGATGTTCGATGTGATGTTCCACTGCTTGAACCTTAGAATTTTCTCTTAAATATAATGTGATGGATGGTGGCTGATATCCATAAAGTGCCATAAATGGGGTCATTTTTGTTGCTATATCAAAGGAAGTGTTATACCACCATTCAACCAGAGGCAACCATTTGACCCATTGTGTCTGTTTATCATATACAAAGCAACGAAGATATCCTTCCAGACATTTGTTTACTATCTCAGTTTGCCCATCATATTGAGGATGATAAGATGAGCTATGCGCTAACTGAGTACTAAGACAAGAAAATAATTCTGTCCAAAAATTTCCAGTGAAAATGGTGTTGGCATTATGATACATATGTTGTACTTGATGGCAACCCACTCATCTCAGATGATAAATTATAGTGTAGCAAAGTTCATGCACTTTCATGAAGATAAAAGTTTCTTTCATGAAGAAAAATTTTTCCTTCATGTAGAGAAAAGTTCACGCACTTATATGCAGAGAAAAGTTTATTTCATGTAGAGAAAAGTTCACGCACTTTTATGCAGAGAAAAGATTATTTCATGTAGAGAAAAGTTCACGCACTTTTATGCAGAGAAAAGTTTATTTCATGTAGAGAAAAGTTCACGCACTTTTATGCAGAGAAAAGTTTATTTCATGTAGAGAAAAGTTCACACACTTTTATGCAGAGAAAAGTTTATTTCATGTAGAGAAAAAGTTCACGCACTTTCATGCAGAGAAAAGTTCCTTTCATGAAGAAAAAATTTCACGCACTTTCATGGTTGGCTCATGGTATTAGTCCGACAGTTTTTGATCCTATGGTTTTGGCCCGTGGTATTGCATCCAAAAGTGTTGATCTCATGCACTTTCATGGTTGGTTCATGGTATTAGTCTGACCGTTTTTGATCCTATGGTTTTGGCTCGTGGTATTGCATCCAAAAGTGTTGATCTCACGCACTTTCATGGTTGGTTCATGGTATTAGTCCAACAGTTTTTTGATCCTATGGTTTTGGACTGTGGTATTGTGGAAGGCCTAAGACTATAAAAGAGGAAGGAGATCATTTGGCAAAGCATCATCGAATGAATTGAATATCTATTAGTGCTAGATCTGAAATATTTCTGATTGGGTTATGGTGCAGTTCTGGATCTGAATGAAGGAGTAACCTTAGCGCATAAAGGAGGATAAGTTCCTTTGATGGGTCATAATATTTATGCTTGAATAATAGTATCTTTGCATGATTTTGATCTGTTATATGAGGCGCATGCTTGATCTATAAATTTGACAATCTGGGTTAATTAGTGTCTAAATATTTGAAAGAAGGAATTATCCTTTATAGATCTGCACGCAGGTTTCAGGTTGTTGAAGTAGCGTATATCTTTAAATTATGATCTAGCTGCCTCTGTCTATTGCTGCAGTATTCTGGGTTCAGAATTTGGTGTGTGGTTACTGTTACTATGTTCTGGGTACAGCTGTCAGAGAAGTGTTTACTTGATTCAGTGCTAATTGGGAAAGGAGATTGTTTGATGCAGATATACTTGATGATTGATTGATGTTCATGGATCCAGTCTGAAAATTTATGAAACGTGGTCCCTGGAAGAAAGAGAAGGTTTTAGCCTTCAGTAGGCCAGCACCTACGTACTAGTATCTTGGCTAGTACAAGAGCTAAGGGGGTTGTAGCTCCCTTCCAGGAGAAGCTGGAGAACGAGAGAGGGTTGTAGCTCTCTGCAGGTTGTAGCCTGCGTACTGGTAAAGGACTGCACCAGTACAAAATCATTGTAAAAGGAATTTTCTAATTGAAAGAAGATAGAGACATATTGCAGTAGGTGGTTTTCACCCACATTGGGTTTCCACCTTATATTTGGTGTTATTTTGTGTGACTATTTGCTTTTCTTGTTCCTGCTCATTATTTTATGATACTGACATACAAAGTAATGATCAATATTTGAAGAATTATTCAAAGTATAAATAAGGAAGATATATTGAAAAGAATTTGATAATACTGATTCACCCCCCCTCTCAGTATTATTTCCAACAATTGGTATCAGAGCAGGTCCTTCTGAAGAAGCTTGATTGCTTGAAGGAAGATCTAACATCATGAGCAACTACGAGAGGGAAGCATCAATCAGGCCGGAAGGTAAGATTTATTTCCTATCTTCAATCTTTGGGTACAGAAGTATGGGACATTATAGAAACAGGGTATACTTTTCCATCAGCTACTCCTACAGATTCAGCTGAGAAGAAGAAATATGAAACAAATGCAAAGGCGGTTAATACTCTTCTAGGATGTCTATCTCAATCTGAATTTGTGAAGGTTACGCAATATAAATCCGCAAAAGAAATATGGGACAAGATTGTTTTGAGCTACGAAGGAGATGAACAGGTAAAACGTGCAAAACTTCAAACCCTCAGGATTCAGTATGAGAATCTCAGAATGTATAATGATGAAAGTATGGCTAACTATTTCCTTCGGGTAGATGAGATTGTTAATTGTATGAAAAACTTGGGTGAAGAAATAAAAGAGGTTGTTGTGGTTGAAAAAGTCCTAAGATAATTGTCCCCCAAGTTTGAATCTAAAGTATCTGCAATAGAAGAAAAGGAAAATCTACGAACTCTTACTATGTCTCAACTACACGAAATTCTAACTGCTTATGAAATGAGAAAAGGAGGTCCATCAGACAGGAGAGAAGCTGCTTTTAAGGCTTCAGGCAAAGGAGACTACTATGAATCAAGTCATGTGCCAGAAGAAGAAGAAGAATCAAATTTTGTCAGAAATCTTCAACGGGGTACTGGAAGGTTCAGAGGTAAGCTACCTTTTAAATGTTTTGCTTGTGGAAGAGTAGGTCATTATGCTGCCAAATGTCCTCATAAGGATAAGATTGACAAAGGAAAGGAACCTGCTAGATGGAACAAGAAACAGAATGCAAATAAGAAAAGCTACTACACTCATGAAGACAGTGATGGTCTATCAAATAGTGATGAAGATGAACGAGGTAATGACTATAAACTTTTAATGGCATTTGAAGATGATGATTACATGGATGCTATAGATGTGGATAGTTTTTATGAAGAGATTTGTAGACTTAAGACATGTATAGAAAAAAGAATATGATCATTGATACTCTACAATTTCAAATTGATGAAAAAGAAAAATATCTTGAAAAGTTAGAAGGTGAAATTGTTGACCTTAGAAAAGAAATTGAGAAAACAAAGGCTATTAATCTTAAGTTTGTCAAAGGATCTGAAACTCTGGATGAGATCATCAATGTACAGCGTTCTCTGCTAAATAAGACAGGTCTGGGGAATAATGGAGAAACATCTCAAGCATCCACCTCAAAGAGTTATCTTGATGCAGCAAGAAGGAATGAGCAAAAGCACAATGGAGATCACCAGGTAAAGCAGGGACGAATTACATCAAGAATGAACAAAGACTATCAGGTAAACCAGGGGCAATCTGTCTTAAGGATGAACAAAAGCTACAACCAGCCACAGGTAAAATCTTCTCAATTTGCTTCAAGAATGGATGACAATAGAAATTACAATCATTTGGCCGGTAGATTTGATAATCGCAGAAGTTTCTTCAATGGGCAATGTTTCTCTTGCCATAACTTCGGTCACAAAGCAGCTCAATGTGTTGCATATAAAACAATCATGACTAGAGAAGCTCAAAAACAAAGAAGTATGATTGGGATTACAAAAAGGACCTATAACAACTTTTCGGCTCTTGAAAATGAAGTTGAATGTTCTATTTGCAATAACTTTGGTCATGAAGATTTTGAATGCAGGAGCAGGTTTCAGCAGACAAAGGAACAAGCCTCAAGCACCAGAACATGGAGAATAAAGGAACCACAAACAGAAAGATGTGGGATAGCATTTTATGCAGAAGGACAAGAAAATCTATGGTACATTGACAGTGGATGTTCGAAACATATGATAGATGATAAAGAAAAACTTGAATCATATTCTTCTTTAGAAAAGGGAAAGAAAGTTACTTTTGGAAATGATACTCCTGCAGCTATAAAAGGAAAAGGCACTGCTCAGTTAAAAGAAAAGTTCAAAGCTGGAAATGTTTTGTATGTTGATGGATTGAAGCATAATCTTCTAAGTGTCAGCCAGATGTGTGATCAAGGAACCGAGGTGATATTTAGATCAAACGGATGTCGTGTTCGTGATCTTGATACAGGTGAAACAGTGATCAAAGGTAGAAGAACTCCAAATAATCTATACATATTTGAAGAAGGACAACAACAATGCTATTTGAGCAAGGATGATGAACGCTGGTTATGGCACCAGAGGTTGGGGCATCTAAGCTTTTCACAAATAAGGAAAGCATGCAAATATCAGGCAGTTCGTGGTCTTAAAGATATCAAAATTCCAGACAACACGATATGCAAATCATGTCAGTTTGGAAAGCAAACCAGAACTAACTTTCCAGAGAAGGAAGGATCAGCTAGCATGCCTCTTGAGCTAGTCCATACAGATGTATGTGGTCCCTTTAGGAAAAGGACGCCTCGAGGAGAAGAATACTTGATATTATTCATTGACGATTTCTCCAGGTTTCTTTGGTTAGGACTTATGAAGCACAAAGACGAAGCATTCGAGAAATTCAAATCCTTCAAAGCCTTGGTTGAAAATGAATCAGGTTACAAAATTAAGTGCCTCAGGTTTGATAGAGGTGGGGAGTTTACCTCAAATGAATTTTTCGATTTCTGTGAAGAACATGGGATAAGAAGAGAATTCTCTATGGCTAGAACTCCTCAGCAAAATGGATTGGTGGAAAGGATGAATAGAACAGTCCAACAAATGGCTCATGCTATGCTGGATGAGTTTGGAACTCCTGCAACTTTCTGGGGTGAAGCCGCATATGCTGCGGTTGTTATTCTCAACAAAACAAATGTCCGAGTGAACAGCACTCAAACTCCGCATGAGCTCTGGTATGGTGAGACTCCTTCGGTAAAGCACTTCAAAATCTTTGGAAGCAAATGCTATATTAAGAATACTGATGAGCAACTTGGCAAACTTGAACCTAGAGCAGATGAAGGCATTCTTCTTGGTTATTCTCCACATAGCAAAGCATATAAGTGCTACAATAAAAGACTTGGAAGAATTGTTGACAACATTGATGTAGTGGTTGATGAAAAGGGATACGTTCCTAGGCAAGTAAATCATGAAAATATCGAAGAAGATGAAGACTACCCTCAAAGACAGAATGATGAAGAAGAAGAACCTCAAGGAGCACCAGAGGAACATATAAGAATAGAAGAGAAGACTCCATCCTGGTACGTTCAGAAGAATCATCCAGAATCTCAGATTTTGGGGCAGAAAGAAGCAGGAGTACAAACAAGAAGAACAATTGCAGAAGCTTCAAGCTATTTGGCATTACTCTCCTCCACTGAACCACAAAATGTAAAAGAGGCATGCAAAGATGAATGTTGGGTCAAAGCAATGGATGAAGAACTTGAGTAGATCGAAAAGAACAACACTTGGGAGTTGGTTCCTAGACCAAAGGATAAGAATGTTATAGGGACAAAATGGGTCTTCAAAAATAAGTTGAATGAAAATGGGGAAGTAATTAGAAACAAGGCAAGACTTGTTTGTAAAGGGTATGCACAGCAAGAAGGAATAGATTTTGAGGAAACTTTTGCTCCTGTTGCAAGACTTGAGGCCATCCAAATGTTCCTTTCTCTCTCAAGCTTTCAAAAGTTCAAAGTATTTCAAATGGACGTGAAATCAGCCTTTCTGAATGGAGACTTAGAAGAAGAAGTATACATTGAGTAGCCAGATGGGTTCATTCTTGGAAATGATCCAAATCTTGTATGGTCTTAAACAAGCTCCAAGGGCTTGGTACTATCGTTTGGACAAATATCTTCATCAACAAGGTTTTTCAAAAGGATCAGCAGATAGCAATCTTTATATAAAAATTGAAAATGACAAATTGCTAATACTTGTTATGTATGTAGATGACATTGTCTTTGGCAGCAACGAAGAATCTATGAGTCAAAGCTTTGCCTTGGTGATGCAGAAAGAATTTGAAATGTCCTTTCTTGGAGAATTGACATATTTTCTTGGCCTGCAAATCCAACAAAAGGAAGGAGGGATCTTCTTGTCTCAAACCAAGTATCTCATGCAGATTTTGAAGAAATATGGCATGGAAGATGCAAAACCAGTATGTACACCCATGGTCACAGGATGTAGCCTCAGTGCAAATGATGAATCAGTAGCAGTACATCAACCAACCTACAGATCTATGATTGGAAGTCTACTTTATTTGACAGGTACCCGACTAGACATCATGCATGCAGTGGGAATAGTTGGAAGATTTCAGACAAATCCAAAGGAAACTCATCTTCAGGCAATAAAGAGAATCTTCAAATATCTTCAAGGGACTCAAAATTATGGCTTATGGTATCCTAGAGATATAGATCTCACACTTCATGCTTATATTGATGCAGATTGGGCCGGAAGCGTGGATGACAGGAAGAGCACAAGTGGTGGTGCATTCTTTATGGGTTCTAGATTAGTATCTTGGTTCAGCAAGAAACAGAGTTCGATTGCCTTGTCTACAGTTGAAGCAAAATATGTTGTTTCTGCATCTCGCTGCACTCAACTCCTTTGGATGATGCAGACCTTGCAGGATTTCAAATCACTTGTACACCACCCATCTCCATCTTATGTGATAATACAAGTGCAATAAGCATTTCAAAGAACCCAGTCATGCATTCAAAAACCAAGCACATACCAATCAAGTATCACTTTCTCCGGGAAAAAGTGCTTGAACAAAAGGTCAAGTTGGAGTATGTTCCTTCTAAGGAACAGGTTGCTGATATACTCACCAAACCATTGCCTAGGGAGACCTTTGAATACCTCAGGCAAAAGCTGGGGGTTGTTGATGCATCATCTTGTTGTTGAATCTCTTCTGATTGTTGGTTGTACGCAAGGTTCATCTGAAGTATATGCGTACATGTGCTGAGTTGCGGATTAGTCAAAGATCGAATGGTACAGGTTCAGGGGGAGCATATCATGCATTGTTGGCATTATGGAGGAAGTACAGAAGGAGATCATGGATGCTGGTCTGAATATTGCTGCAATACGTCTCTATCTCTTTCATGGTCATTTATGGTGTTTGATGGATTATGGTTCTTCTTTGCAGATCTGGTTTATAGTCAGGGGGAGCATAACCCTTTGCCCTTGATGTCAAAGGGGGAGAATGATTGGTTGTTGTTGCCATCAAGTCCAAGGTTGTTGTTGCCATCAAGTCCAAAGGGGGAGATTGTTGGCATTATGATACATATGTTGTACTTGATGGCAACCCACTCATCTCAGATGATAAATTATAGTGCAGGAAAGTTCACGCACTTTCATGAAGATAAAGTTTCTTTCATGAAGAAAAAAGTTTCCTTCATGTAGAGAAAAGTTCGCACACTTATATGCAGAGAAAAGTTTATTTCATGTAGAGAAAAGTTCATGCACTTTTATGCAGAGAAAAGTTTATTTCATGTAGAGAAAAGTTCACGCACTTTTATGCAGAGAAATGTTTATTTCATGTAGAGAAAAGTTCACGCACTTTTATGCAGAGAAAAGTTTATTTCATGTAGAGAAAAAGTTCACGCACTTTCATGCAGAGAAAAGTTCCTTTCATGAAGAGAAAATTTCACGCACTTTCATGGTTGGCTCATGGTATTAGTCCGATAGTTTTTGATCCTATGGTTTTGGCCCGTGGTATTGCATCCAAAAGTGTTGATCTCACGCACTTTCATGGTTGGTTCATGGTATTAGTCCGACAGTTTTTGATCCTATGGTTTCGGCTCGTGGTATTGCATCCAAAAGTGTTGATCTCACGCACTTTCATGGTTGGTTCATGGTATTAGTCCAACAGTTTTTTGATCCTATGGTTTTGGACCGTGGTATTGTGGAAGGCCTAAGACTATAAAAGAGGAAGGAGATCATTTGGCAAAGCATCATCGAATGAATTGAATATCTAATAAGTGCTAGATCTGAAATATTTATGATTGGGTTATGGTGCAGATCTGGATCTGAATGAAGGAGGAACCTTAGCGCATAAAGGAGGATAAGTTCCTTTGATGGGTCATAATCTTTATGCTTGAATAATAGTATCTTTGCATGATTTTGATCTGTTATATGAGGCGCATGCTTGATCTATAAATCTGACAATCTGGGTTAATTAGTGTCTGAATATTTGAAAGAAGGAATTATCCTTTATAGATCTGCACGCAGGTTTCAGGTTGTTGAAGTAGCGTATATCTTTAAATTATGATCTAGCTGCCTCTGTCTATTGCTGCAGTATTCTGGGTTCAGAATTTGGTGTGTGGTTACTGTTACTGTGTTATGGGTACAACTGTCAGAGAAGTGTTTACTTGATTCAGTGCTAATTGGGAAAGGAGATTGTTTGATGCAGATATACTTGATGATTGATTGATGTTCATGGATCCAGTCTGAAAATTTATGAAACGTGGTCCCTGGAAGAAAGAGAAGGTTGTAGCCTTCAGTAGGCCAACACCTACGTACTAGTATCTTGGCTAGTACAAGAGCTAAGGGGGTTGTAGCTCCCTTCCAGGAGAAGCTGGAGAATGAGAGAGGGTTGTAGCTCTCTGCAGGTTGTAGCCTGCGTACTGATAAAGGACTGCACCAGTACAAAATCATTGTAAAAGGAATTTTCTAATTGAAAGAAGATAGAGACATATTGCAGCAGGTGGTTTTCACCCACATTGGGTTTCCACCTTATATCTGGTGTTCTTTTGTGTGACTATTTTCTTTTCTTGTTCCTGCTCATTATTTTATGATACTGACATACAAAGTAATGATCAATATTTGAAGAATTATTCAAAGTATAAATAAGGAAGATATATTGAAAAGAATTTGATAATACTGATTCACCCCCCCTCTCAGTATTATTTCCAACAAATGGGATCTCTGTCACTTGCAATAATCTTTGGGTTTCCAGGTAGCTTTTGAATTGTTTCCATAAATGCAGTAGAAATTGTACTGGCCTCAAATGGATGTGATAATGCACAAAAGTGTGCATACTTGGTAATTCTGTCAACTACCACCATGATGACACTCTTTCCCTTAGACTTGGGTAAACCTTGATAAAATCCATTGAAACCTCCTCCCAATGTTGGCTTGGAATGGATAAAGGTTGTAGTAGACCTCGGGTCTTAATTGTTTCAACTTTATTTTTTTGGCAAACCAAACATTCTGTCACAAACTTTTGAATATCCGATTTAAGGCCATCCCAAAAAAATTCCTTCTTAACCCTGTGGTAAGTTTTTAAAAATCCTGAGTGCCCTCCTAAGGGAGAAGTGTGCAATTCCATAAGAATCTTTTGCTTGAGTTGGGAATTTTTACAAAGGTATAAGCAATCTTTGTACCATAACAAATCATTTTTCCAGCTAAATGTATCAGATGTACAGGAATCTTGTTGCAACTTTCGAATAAGTGCCCACACTTCTTCATCATTCTTCCATTCCTCCCTTGCTTCGTTTATCCAATCTGGTTGGATAATAGAAATGGCACACAACGCTTCCACATCCTCATCCTTTCTTGAGAGTGCATCTGCCACCACATTTTTCTTCCCTTTTTTGTAGATGATTTCAAAGTCATAACCCAACATCTTTGTGACCCACTTTTGTTGCTCTTCAGAGGATAATCTTTGTTCTAAAAAGTATTTAAGGCTATCATGATCCGTTTTTACCTTGAAGTGTCTTCCCATTAGGTAGGGTCGCCATTTCTTAAGTGCATGTAATATTGCCAACATTCCTTCTCATAAATAGCTTTGTGTAAAAACTTTCCCTTGATTGGACGACTTTCAAAAGCAATGGGTCTTTCATCTTGCATTAAAACAACACCAATTCCATTTCTTGAAGCATCACATTCCACAATAAAGGTTTTTGTGAAGTCCGGTGTATCTAAGACCGGTGCTTGGCACATTGCCTCTTTAAGATGTTCGAAGGCCTTTGTTTCTTTTGGAGTCCATGAAAATGCATCTTTCTTCAATAATGTTGTTAGAGGTGTTGCTATTCTCCCATAATTCTTAACAAACTTGCGATAATACCCGGTCAACCCGAGAAATCCTCATAGATGCTTTATGGATGTGGGGATTTTCCATTCCTTAATGGCTTTAATTTTGCTAGGGTCTACCTTAACTCCTTCATGAGATACAATATGACCCAGATATTCCACCTCTTGTACTCCAAAGAAATATTTGGATATTTTTGCATATAACTGCTTCTCCTCCAATAGTTGTAGCACCCTGTCAACATGTTCAACATGATCCTTCCAAGACTTGCTGTAGATTAGTATATCATCAAAAAATACTAACACAAATTTTCTAAGGAAGGGTTTGAAAATGAAATTCATCAAGCCTTGAAATGTAGAAGGTGCATTGGTAAGGCCAAAAGGCATGACCAAAAATTCATAATGACCCTCATGAGTTCTAAATGCTGTTTTTGAAATGTCTTCAGGCTTCATTCTAATTTGATGATATCCTGAATGAAGATCCAACTTGGTGAAGTAAATTGATCCATGCAATTCATCCAGTAATTCATCAATGACAGGAATGGGAAACATATCTTTAATAGTGAGCTTGTTGAGCTCCCTATAATCTGGACACATGTGCCATGATCCATCCTTCTTGTGCACCAATACTGCGGGAGCAGAGAAAGAACTTTGACTGGGTTGAATTATACCATCCTCTAGCATTTCTGCAACCATACGTTCAATTTCACTCTTTGGGCATAGGGATATCTGTGCGGCCTAATGTTTGGAGGACCACTTCCTGGAATCAGATGAATAGCATGATCATGATCACGAATAGGTGGGAGACCTTTGGGAGTCTCAAATACCTTGGAATGATTGTCCAAGACTTTTTGGAGATCTGGAGAAATAGATGATTTTGATGTGGAAAAATCTAGTGAACATAATTGTGCAATTACACATCTTTATTCCTTTTTTAGAAGCTTTTTCATGCCGTTAGAGTTGATTATATTTCCCGGTTTCCCTGCAATACCCCTTAATTCCACTTCCTTTCCTTCCGTAGAAAATTTCATGAAAAGTTCTTGAAAATTAAAAGTTATTGTACACAAGGATTGTAGCCATTGGACTCCTAGTACAACATCAGTACCTCCCATTGGAATGGAAAGCATTGGGCTAGTTAGTACATATTCTCCCATGGATAGCTTGATATTAGGGCACTTTCCAGAGCAATTTATTGCTCCTCCATTTGCAACCATCACTTGACACTCTGGTGCTGGATATAGGAAGCAATTCAATTCTTTTGCTACCTTACAATGAATAAAATTGTGGGTACTTCTTAAATCAATCAACACTATTACCTTTTTCTTCTTGATTTGTCCTTCTATCTTGATGGTTTGAGGAGTGGTAATTCCAACCAATGCATTACAAGATATGGTCGGATTCATTTCTTCTTTATCTAGGCTTTGTTCCTAGAGCATATCCTCTTCTTTTGACCTTTCTTGCTCCTTTTCTTCTTCCTCTTCACAATCTATGTAGAATAATTTTTTCTTAGCACACTTATGACCTTTAGTGTATTTTCTATCACAACTGTAACAAAGCCCTTTTGCTCTTTTTTCATCCAATTGTTGTGGTGTCAACCTTATAGGTTGTGGAAGACTAGGGGCAACAACACTTCCATCTTTATAGTTGTGAGTGGTATGCTTCCTGGTTGCCTTAATTTTTCTTTCCATTTTTCTTGCTAACCTGAATGCCTTCTCTAAGGAATCAGGTTCCCAAAGGTGAACATCATGTTGGATATTATCCCTTAAAGTCCCTATGAACACATCAATCCTATGCTCCTCTGGAATATTTTTTACCCTTATGTTCAATTTCTGGAACTCTTCAATGTGCTCCATTATTGAACCCTTTTGTTTGAGACTTATCAATTGGCTAAAAAAAGTGTTACTTTTTGTATCCTCATAATGTGTTGTCAATTCTTCCATAAAAATTGCCCAAGTGATAATTTTCTTATGACAGCAAAGCCACTGATACCATACAAACTGATTTGGTTCCAAATATAAAGTTGCAATACGTACCTTTTGTGTGTTTTGCACATTATTGAGATCGAAAAATTGCTCCATCTGTAATATCCATGTTGCGAGATCCTTGCCATCAAACTTCCTCATATCGATTTTTGGAATATGGTAGGTCTTCAATCCAACATTAGAGTCTATGAAATCATGATTAACATTTCTTTTGCTCGCATCATGATTTTCCTTTACTACCCTTTCACCATTAGTAAGTATTTCTTGTAGAAAATTTGTCAAATTTGTCTTCAAATATTCCATGCATGTCTTCAAATTTGTGTTCAAATCTATCTTCAAATTGTCCATCTTAGCTTCCATGCCATTCATCTTAGCTTCCACGCCATTTATCTTAGCTTCTGTTAGCTTTTGTGAGAGTGACATTTGTTTCACTTGGTCTTGTAATTTTGATATATCATGTAGCATTTCTTCTTCTTCTTCATGAGTCATGCTAGAGATTTCAGGTTGCTTATTAAGTGTTTGCATTTTATTTCCTCGGGGCATCAATTACTGATAATTCTTCTCTACTATGCCCTTTGAATTCCTTCAAAATAATTTTTCAAACCAAGCTTAAGCAAGAATTTAAAAAAATCTACATACCTTTTTTCACTTTATGGGAGCTTGATATTTCCTCTGATGTATCTCTATAATTTCGGATCATCTAGTTTTGAAATTCTGACCTGCAGTAGCCCTCTATTTCCTCTTTCCAATGCCACCAGTATGATCCAAATTGGATTATCCAAGGAAGAGTTATGCCAAATCTCCCACAGTGACCTGATTATGGACTACTTCAGTAGAGCAAACTTGTAGGACATGCCACATGTCTCTGTTTCGACCTTTGGCTCTGAATAACATATAAAAGAAACTAAAGTTCGTCCTCTTTCTATACCTTCTTACAAAATTTCAATCCAATGCTTAGAAAGAAAGTTATGATGATTTTCCCCAGGTCACCTATTTGGAATGTAATTCAGGAGTTTGAAAAAAGAGCAACTTCCTCAAATCATATATTTGCAAATATATTGCAAAAAGCTCTGAAATTTGGAACCGAGGTTCAACACAATTTCGTCTCAATTGGGTTTTTTGTTTTGCTTCTGAAACATCGCAGAAAAAAAAGTTATAGTGAAAATTCCACGATGACCTATTTGGAGCAGCGAAACCCTAGAATCCAAAAGCTTTGATACCAAATGTTATGAAACCAACGCACAAAAAGATAGAAAAGATATATCAACGCCTTAGAATTCAGCCTCTTCGAGGGGGAAACCTCGTTTACATTACACAAATGAATGATTCCTTGATGATTAAAATGACAAAACCTCTTTTCTATATATAGGAGTCTAAGGAGTCACAATATAACCCAGCCAACCTAACAATAATAATATAAATGCACAAAAATAGCAATAAAGGGATTCTATGGGGCACAGTAATAACAATATGGGGACAATAGGGGCACAAAAATATTAATAAGGGATACAACTACAATAGTAATGGGGTAATCACTAGTATTATAGGGACCTAACACTCAAGCATAATTCTGTTTTGCATGAAAGTTACATTGAGCAATATGCATATGATAATGACTTTTGAGATGTGTATGCAAGCTTGAGTCAAGGAAACCAAATTGAAGAGTTGGATTATAATGTACATAAAAATTTGTTGTATCACTTGGGAAAGTTGTGTATTCCACAGGGAGAGAGAAATATTATCATAAGGGAGGTGCACAATTCATTGATCGTTGGACACTTTGGTGTAGGCTAGACAATAGCGAATCTCCAAAGGTATTGTTATTGGACGCACATGTTTGATAATGTATCTCGTTTCATTATAGGATGTTCTTTGTGTGCAACAAGTAAGCCTAATAGTAGGAAACTAGGATTGCACACTCCACTTCTGATACCTTCACGTCCATGGGAGAGTATCTCAATGGATTTTGTAGGAGGTCTTCCATTGTCAAGGAAAGTTCATGATTACTTGTATGTAGTTGTAGACAAGTTCAACAAAATGTGCATACTAAAACCATCTAAAAAGAAAATTACAACTAAACAAACAACTCATCTTTTCTTCCAAAACATTTGGGTTCATTTTTGTCTTCCTACTTCCATTGTAAGTGATCGAGATTCTCGATTTGTTGGGAATTTTTGGTCAAATTTGTGGGATATGATGGACACAAAGTTGAAGAAGAGTACAACCTTTCATTCGCAAACAGATGGAAAAATTGAGGTTGTCAACAGAACAAGGATTCATCTTCTTAGAGGATATTGCAGCAAACAACCAAAGTTGTGGGATGAACAGTTGCATTACATACAACATGTATACAACAGGGCAAAGCATTCTTCCACAAACACATCGCCATTTGAGGCATGTTTTGGGTACTTGCAAAGATTCCCATTGGACTTCATCTTTGAGAAATACGTCACCATCGATCATCACAGTGACATTGATAAGGCAAGGGAGTTCATAGAGAAAATTCAGTTGATACATCACACAGTGAAGGAACAATTGGAAAAGAGTCAAAGCAGCTAAAAGGAAAGGCATGCAAAACACCCAATTGATCACAAATTTCAAGTTGTAGACAAAGTTTGGTTATATATTAGCAAAGAGAGACTTCAAGGGGAAGGTAAAAATCTTAATCCGATCCATTATGGTCCTTTTAAAATTCTAGAAAATATTGGTAACAATGCATTTAAGATTGATTTGCCTCCTTATATGAAAATATACTTTGTTGTTAATATTGAGAATTTGAGATTGTTTGAACCTCCTTTGATTTATGATCAAGGAGAGCATGTTCAGCTACCAACAATAGATGATTTATCGCCGGAATATCTTGATGAAATTCAGCAAGATCTCATACTTGACAGAAGAACCAGTACTTTGAAGAGAGGAAATGTTGAATACCTTAGAGTGGGACTCAAGGGACAAAAGCCTTTTAAATCCAAGTGGTTGTAGATTGAGAAGGTGAGGGAGTTGTACCCTCACCTACTAAATGATTGATAGTATCTTTTGCGGTCCAAAAGGATTCTAGTAGGGAGGAACAATTAGGCGCTCACTATTTAGCTCAAAAATAAAATTTCTTAGGATGGTTCGAAACCTAAGCGATCGCGTCCATATCATCAAAATGATCCTAACGCAACTCGTTTCACTGAAAACCAAGTTCATATGATGAAGTTATTGAGTTATGTCTGCTTTACCAAACAAGAGAAATTTAAAAACAAAATGCACAGTCAATAGTTCATACTGCTAACATGGTAGGTGACTGTGCAAGGTCAATGGTAGTCAACGGCTCAATCATAATTCGCCAAGCGTTAGGTTTTGATTGGTTTTTAGAGGTGGTGATGTGGAAAATTTTTAGTGGTTGAACGTGATCCAATGAGCACAGTACAAGTGGCAAGCTCAGAGGCCACCACGTGTCCCTCCCCAAAGGACCGAGCTTGAGGCGCAGTGGATCAAAATTTTATGGAGGTGTTGGGATTCGACCTCGTGACCTCCTCTACACAGTCTACAACACATAACCAACTCTGCTACCATTTTTTCTTAAGCTATGTAGCTTTCCAAATATATTTGAAATGTATTAAAGTTAGAGTTTGCTGTTAGGAGGGCCAACCCGTGGGCCAGCCCTCCCCATGTGAATGTGCCAATGGTGATATGAAATTGTTAAAAAAAAAGACAGAGAACACACCATAACTACAACAAAAAAAATTGCTGACATTTATTACATAGCATGTGACTGCGCCAAAAACTGCAAATAAATAGTTAGTTAACTGCACAAATTTTGCGTTAAAAATCAGATTAGTATTAATTAATCCGCAGTTAAACCTTTAATTAACCCTAATTTAATTCGACGAAATTTTTGGGGGTACCCTAATTTTGGCCTTTACTCTAAAAATAGCGGGCCTAACTGGAGTTCCTCCAGTTTCAGAGTAGATTTTGTAGGGAAAGACGATTTGAGTCATAACTGGAGCAATTTTCGATCAAATGGAGCTCAAGAAAAGGTGTTCCTAGCTAATTTCGACATTATGAACACATTGGAATAGGTCTCAAGAGTAGTAGAGATTTTTAAACAACATTTTTCCATATTGATCTAATACAGAGGCCCAAGCCATGGAAGCTGGACCAAGTAGATGTAGCCTAGAAGGGGTGAACTCCCCCACCAAAACACTGTGTTAAGTGTTCAAATTGATGTTTTGTTGTACTTTGAATTGCTGTTGTTCAAAACTTGTCTTTTATTCTATTTTTTTCATGTACCTGTTTCCAATCACAAACACCATAAGAAAACCATGCACAGGAAGCAATGGGAAAGCATTTTTTTATAAATATATAATTGAAATTCGCACAACAAAACTAACATTCAATAATAGATCAAAGCGACAGGTAAAGAAATGGAAATTTCATGCATCTCACTATAAAACGTGTATGAGGAAAGTGGTTAAGTGCCTAAGGAAAGCCCATATCAAGAAGCTAAAGGAAGAGGGCTCCGGAACCATTATTCAGATCCAGAAGTAAAGGAACGCTTCCAAATTTGTTTTTTGTAGAGGTTAGTAGCTGTGTGAGGACACACAACAATATGAGTTTGGGGGGATGTTTGTCTTCACAATTTTCCCCTTTTAACCTTATCCTTGCCCTAACTATGCTACCCAAACCTTGTTTTACAACTAAATTAAAACATTTACACATGGTTCTTGGTATCTTTTTGTGATTTTATTGGATATGGATTATAGGGGCTTATTTGTCATTAAAAAGGTTGAATAGGCTTGAATTCCTTTGTAACTTATCTATTCGTATTTCCTCAAGCCATGGTGAGTAAATGTCATTAATCAAAGCTGGAGTTCAGTTTGTGCAATATTCTCAATTCTTATATCGCCCCTCATTCCTATACCAAGTGGACAACCAACCGATTCATTTCAGATTTACTCCAAAAATACTATACTTGTTAAGGAGTGGTGCACGCCTCTTGCCGAGGGTTTGTTCCATTTTATACATTAGGTTTGGAGTATTATGGATGAGCTAAAGATAGGCTTGGAGTGTTATGGATGGACTAAATATGGAGGTCGGTCGCTGTTCAAATGTGTTTTCCTATTAAGTGCTCATTACAGCCGAGAGCCAAGTTTTTATGTATAAAATAGGGATTCTAGGATAGGTTTAGCTAGAGATACTATTAAGAATTTTTTATACACTGTCATTGTAAGTTTTTAATCTTGTATCACCTTGTCTCTTTGGGCTAGATCCATGGTTTTACAATGTATATTTGCATAAAACGTTGAATAAAAGAAGGATCTAATGCTAGTTTCATATTTCAGTTCCTGTCATTACTTGTAATGTTTCCTTCATGCAATTGATTTCCGAACTTTCGTAGAGATAAATGAGATGGTTGGCTAGGTGTTGACAAGTTTAATCTTCTCTGTGGAAAAAGGCGATCCCTCTAGCCCAATGAGTGGGTCTAGAAACTGAAGGGACAATCAACTAGACACCTTCATAGATTATGATTGAAAAACTAGAACAAGATAGATGACCTACCTTGCTCTAATGCTAACCCGATCTCCTTTGTCGAGATCCTCGAATCGCTTATGTCACGGATCCATTCCTGCTTCTTCAGCACTTATGTACTTGAAAAAGTATTTGATGGACAACAAAGCATACCAAGACTAATAGCAAATCTAATGATAATCTATTCAACTGATCAAGGAATGCCAAACAAATACATACATGAACATATATATTGGGAAGATGAACCAATAGTTTTATTATTATTTAAAGAATAAAAGGGAAGCTTACAACCATAGCCTTGCTATTGAAAGGCTCTCCTTGAGTGGTAATATAATTCCAAGCCAAGAAAATCTCCAACACTCCTCCAAGTCTAATGAATAACATCTAAGCACAAGCTCAGCATGGGGATGCAAATGGACATAGGTCAACCATTTGGGAATGGTAGAGGGGAAATTTATAGGCTAGGAGAGGGAGTTAGAACTCATCCATGGATAGGATTAGGCCCACGTCTTAAGGAGGTAGCTCATAGGGATGAGACCAAGAGATCAAATTAGAAGGATTTGACCTCATCTATGAGAAACCACCTCTAGCTCCCCGATCTGGAAGCTTCTCATCCTCTTTGGGAAAACTTCCTTTTTGAGAGCATCGTGAGTATTGGAGAGAATAGAGCGATGCCATCACTGGATTAATAAGGTGCAACAGGCGATCATCATGGTTTTGAGCTTCATAAGGGAAATGATTCTCATTTTAGGGTTTAATGAGCTATTTCTTTAGGGAAAGATCCAGATATTTTCGAAGCAAAGTTAAATGGGGGATCTGAGCTGTATACATTGATGAGTATATTGTATAATTATCATGTTTTGGGCACTTCAGGGTATGTCACAGGCAAGTGCAGGAGGCATGACAAAATTTTGTGGAACAAATGCCCCCTAAAGCATGAAGGCAGAACAAGGAGTGATGGTTGAAATGCTTTAGGAGCTTTTGGCAAGGATGAGGACACACACTATCAGGAGACCTGCAAACCAAGGATGAATATACATATAAATATTTGAGATCAAGACATGAATCCACGACATGGACACATCCACCTGAATGATGAAGACTACATAGAAAGATCCATGGTATGGGTGCATCCATCTAGATAACAAGGATCAATATAAATATTAAGTCTCATGGTATGGCCACAACCATCCGTATTATAGAAACATGTGTACAGTCATGAATAACATAAAATTCCATGCAACCTGAGCCATAAAAAACATGACTCAGGGTCTTGTGCTACATCCCAACTAGCCCATGTATGAATCCCAGCATGCGAAGAAATGTGTTGAAGTTGAATTGATCCGAATCGAATCCTAAATAACTCTCTAAGTTTTCATAACTCTGTAAAATTCATGCCAAAGTTTAAAAGTCTTACAAAGGGTCAAGCTTATTAGAAATATCCTCGAACAATTGTAATTTGTGAGCAACACCAAGCAACGAGGACCCTCGATCAAGCGCACAAAACCGTTGGCCCATGGTAACGCACGCTGCCATGAAACAACAAAACAAGAAGTCTTTTTGTAAAATGAGGGAGGTTTCTGATATGCGATTAGCGACAAGTCACTAATTGCATATCACCAGGCAAACCCCTCAAAGAAGAAAAAGCCTCGAGCAACTCAGACCTGAAAAGTCATAAAACCATATGGAATTCTCCGATTCCATCAGAGGTGGGTCCCACACGAAAACCGACAGGATATCAGAAGGGCTTTGAGTGGTAAGCAGTTTCGACCAAGTCCCACCCGATGCCACACACTGGGTGTCACGCGTCCAGTGGAAGAGAGAGAAAACCACTCACATCGGATTGGGAAACGTCATGCAAATTACCTACTCGATATGGACGGAGACCGTAGGATCTAGAGGCTCCAGATCGATGGCATACATGCAATTCGATGGATGACCGGATTCAAAGGGGTAAACAGGACGAGTTGTATAAAATTTTAAGTCCGACATGAATGATGAGTTGGTAGAGGAATCATGTTCACAGGCAATCTGGGATTTAAATGGAAATAACGACCGTTCAAACATTTCCAAGAGAACTGACAGTCAGCTCGTTATGAAACAGGTGGCCACCTTCCTGTGAAGCGTTACATAGTGATGATGATGTAGAATAGAGGAATTCAAATGGACAGAGGTAGGAGAACTAGAGCACCAGGAAGTGGAAACGAAGAGTCAGAAAGCATATTGGCTTTAAAACCATGAACAGATAGAAACGAAGTAAGTAGTAAGTAAGGAGAGTTAATCAAGGCAAAAAGCCAAGAGCAGAGAATAGAGCCAAGCTGAACTGAAGGCAACATCGAGCCAAATAGAGCCAGAGAGAGTCAGAGAGTTTGTGTACTCTAGAGAAGGCCTGAGAGGTTGAAGAGAACTCCTCGGCATAGGC
The DNA here is from genome assembly GCA_031772625.1 of Pinus tabuliformis. Taxonomy (NCBI): domain Eukaryota; kingdom Viridiplantae; phylum Streptophyta; class Pinopsida; order Pinales; family Pinaceae; genus Pinus; species Pinus tabuliformis. The sequence continues at coordinate 917,406,674 of CM062812.1, read as the reverse complement.
CTGTGATGTATGAGTCTCAGATTGGGCTCATACTACTATGACCAATAGAGGTCAAGTTCCATTAAGGAGAGTTTGTGTACTCCAAAGACTTGGGGGATCCAAGTCGAGTCCTACTGATTTACATTTGTTGAGTGAGACTCAAATTGAGCTCACTGTTGTAAAACTCTGCTTTGAAAACATAATAGAGAGGCCACCACTGAAGGCTGGAGTAGGAGACATTGCCGAGGAGCATTGGGTGAAATCCTTATTAAACTTGTTGTGTTTACATGTTTTCTTGGTATGTTTTCTCTAAATGCTTCAGTTTCTATGTATTTTGCAATCTTATCAATCCATTGCATAAAGTAACATAGGCACATCCATGCAGATGAGTCTGTAGTACCTTTAATTCTTTGTCTTGGATAAATTCTAGATCAAGTGGTATCAGAGCTCAAGTTTACTAAGGTTAGACAAGCTTGTGCTAGATTTTATTGTTGAATGCTAACTATATCAAAGCTTAAACTAGGAGAAGGAGATTTGGTTGAAACTAACCCTGAAATTGGAAGAGTCTATCCTGAGGAGAAAGTGTCAGAAGAAAGTCCCTTGGAATCAGACCTTAGTTCATGGATAATTTCCTGTCCATGAGAGCCATGGTAGAGGAAATGTATAGAGAATTGAAGAAAGGTAGAGAGGAATATTCATCAAAATCCAAACAAGATAAAGGAGCATAAAAATCTCTCCTCCATGACCACTCTAAAGGCAAAGGGAAAGAAGAAAAACTTCCCACACCTCCTAGTAGCCCTGAAAACAAAAAGAAGAAATCTTTGATTAAATCAGATGTTAAATTTGATTTACCAATATATGATGGATAGTTGAATGCAGAGAAGCTGGATAATTGGATTAGACATATTGATGTTTATTACAGAGTGCAGAGCATTGATTCAGCCAGTAGCAAGATTCAGCTGGCTAGCCTATGCCTTGGAGGCACTGCCTTGGTATGGTGGGAAGGCAGGACACAAGCTGACATGAAGAAGCATGGTAAAATTCTTTCTGTCTGGAGTGAATTTGTTTCTGCAATTAAAAGTCAATTCTACCCACTAGCTTATATGTAGCAAGCCATGATGAGTTGGCAAACTCTTCGACAATTAAAAGGGAAAAGTGTACAAAATTACACTCAAGAATTTAGAAAAAGAGCTTTGATTCTAGGAATTTCTTTAGACTCACCTGAAACTCTGCTGAAGTATATAGCTGGTCTACATAGCTACTTAAGGCACACAATTCTCATGTTTAATCCCACTAGCATAGATGAGGTATCTTTTCAAGCTACACATCTAGAGGCTAGAGGCAAGAATGTGAACCCAGAAGTTGGGGGATCATCAAAACCCACCGTAAGCAAGAATAAGGAGAAAAGAAAACAAAAATGGAAAGAGAGGAAGACAAATACTGCACAAAAAGACCAAATCTTCATGCACTCACTGTAAGAAGGATGGGCATGATGATGAACAATGCTCGATTCTGCATCCAGAGCTGAAACCCAACAAGTACAATGGCAAGAAGAAGAAGACTGCTGCATCTATTCAAAAGGATTTGGGGTCAGACTTAAGAGATGAAACAACAATTGCAGCCATAGGTATAAAAGGTAAAAATTCTGAAGAATCTACTAGTAATTCTACACAATCCACTGACAATGAAGAAAATGAGAGGAAAAGACATGAGCTTTTTCATATTAGAGTTGTTTCCAAGCATCAAAAGATTGATACTTTGTTTGATAGTGGCTCACAAGTAAATTTAATTTCTGAAGCAATTGTAAAGAAGTTGGGATTACTAACCAAACCTCACAAAAAGACATATCCATTAGGTTGGTTATGTGATAAAGCATAGCTACAAGTGACTACACAATGTAAACTTAGGTTTTCTTTTGGGTCAGCATTTGTAGATGAGGTTGAGTTAGATATTGTTCCCTTGGATATATGTGGAATTGTTTTAGGAAGTCCGTACTTGTATGATAGGAAAGCTATTTTCTATAGAGCTAAGAACAAGTATCAACTCGTTAAATATGGAATCGAATATATTGTAAGAGCTCATAAACTCAAGAATAATTATACTCTCATAAACTCATGACAAATGAAAAGAATTGTAAATTCATGCAAACAATTTTTGCTGATGGTTGTAAAGGAAAAGAAACCTGATAAAACCAATGTATTTGAGGGCTATAATGCTAAACAACAAGCTGATTTAGAAAAAGTTGTTTCAGAATATGATATACTATTTCAAGAACTTAAAGGTCTGCCACCCAAAAAGGAAATATTACATGATATTAATTTGTAGCAAGATGCTCCATTGCCTAACATCGGAATGTACAGGTTGTTCACTTTAGAGAATGCAAAAATCAATAAGCAGGTACAGGAGCTGCTCGAGAAAGGGTTCATAAGACCTAGCACATCACCTTGTGGGTCTCCAATTGTCTTGGCGAGAAATAAAGATGGCTCATGGAGAATGTGCATTGATTACCGAGCACTGAATAAGATAATGATCAAAAATCGTTATCCCCTTCCTCGCATAGATGATCTATTAGAATAATTGAAAGAAGCTATTTATTTTTCCAAGTTGGAATTGCATAGTGGCTATCATCAAGTCAATGTTGCAGAGCAAGATGCATGGAAGACTACTTTCAAAACAAAGCAGGGATTGTATGAGTGGTTGGTTATGCCTTTTGGCTTAACTAATGCTCTTGCTACTTTCATCAGAGTAATGAATGATGTACTCAGACCTTTTAAGATCTCAAAATGTGAATTTGGAAAAACATCTTTGAATTATTTGGGTCATATTGTAGGGGGTGGTGAATTGAAGATAGATCCCTCTAAGGTTGCAGTCATTGTAAACTGGCCTAAACCCAAATCTGCTACAGAAGTTAGAAGCTTCTTAGGAGCAACACAGTATTGGAGAAAGTTTATTTCTAACTTTTCCTTTATTGCAGCTCCCTTACATGCTTTAACAGGATTGAACAAGGTGTTTCAGTGGGGAGGAAAACAACAGAAATCCTTTGACACCTTAAAATAAAAGATTAGTAAGCACCAGTACTAGCACTACTTGATCTTCAAAGACCATTTGAGATTGAAATGAATGCCAGTGAGTATGCCATGGGAGCAGTGTTGATGCAACACGGTAAACCCATATGTTATCATTCTGATACATTTAATTTTGCAGTAGTTAACTATCCCACTTATGATAAAGAATTGTATGCATTAGTACAGAGTGTGAAAAAATGGAAACATTACCTAATGGGCAAGGAGACAGTTATACATATTGATCATCAACCACTTCAATATTTGAACTCACAAACTAAGTTGCAACAATCAAGACACTATAGATGGATGGGTTTTCTACAACAGTTTCATCTAGTCATCAGGTATAAAAAGGGCATACACAACAAAGTTGCAAATATGTTGTCGAGACCAATCATAAATGCGTCCACTATACTTAAGCATAATTCAGTATTTCATGAAAGCTACATTGAACAGTATGCTCAAGATATAGATTTTAAAGATGTATATGAAACTTTAAGTCATGGAAAAAAAGTAGAAGAATTGGATTATCATGTTAAGGACCAACTCTTGTATCATTTTGGAAAGTTATGCATTCCTCAAACAAAAAAAGTAAAGATAATTCGAGAAGCACACACTTCTCTAATATCAGGTAACTTTGGTATAAGTAAAACAGTTGCACAGCTGTAAATATTTTTTTATTGGCCAAAAATGCATGAAACGGTTTCTAGATATGTAAGAGGGTGTACCATGTGTGCTAAAAGAAAACCCAACAATAGAAAACTAGGCTTGTACACTCCACCACCAATTCCTTCTCATCCTTGGGAAAGTGTTTCTATGGACTTCGTTGGGGGACTGCCTAAATCTAGAAAATGTCGTGACTATTTATATGTTGTTATGGATAGGTTCAGCAAAATGTGTATTTTAATACCTTCTAACAAATAGATTATAGCTGAACAAATTGCAAAGTTGTTCTTTCAGCATGTATGGGTTCATTTTGGATTACCCACTTCCATTCTATCTGATCGAGATACCTAATTTGTTGGGAAATTTTGGTCGAGTTTATGGGAATTGATGGACACAAGACTGAAGAAAAGCACAAATTTTCATCCACAAACAGATGGCCAAACAGAGGTGGTCAACAAGACAGTGATCCAGTTGCTCAGAGGCTATTGTAGCAAACATCCCAAGCTTTGGGATGAAAATTTATGTTATGTGCAACATTCTTACAACCGAGCTAAACATTCTTCTACACAGAGATCTCCTTTTGAGACCTGTTTTGGTTTCACACCAAGGTCTCCCTTGGATTTTGTCTTTGGTAAAGAAATAGAAATTGATGGACACAGTGATGTGGACAAGGAAACCAAGTTCATCAAACAAATCCAAGAGATTCACTAGGTAGTACAGGAACAACTGGAAAAGATCTAAGCCAAGTACAAGGAAAGGCATGATAAGCATCAGACTTAGCATAGTTTCCAAGTTGGTGATCAAGTTTGGCTGTATATCAGCAAAGACAAAATGCAAGGTGAAGGTAAGAAGCTAAAGCCAATAAGGTATGGACCATTCAAGATACTTGAGAAAATTGGTGAGAATTCTTTTCGCCTTGATTTACCAGCTTACATGCACATCTGCTCAATTGTTAATGCAGACAGCTTGATACTATTTGAACCTTCATTGATTGAAGATCTCGAAGAGCAGAGTCAATTTCCTTCTATTGATGATCTGTTACCTAAATATCTCAATGAGTTGCAAGAAGATAGAGTTCTGGACAGGAAGGTGAGAACTACGTGCAGGGGGGATGTTGAGTACCTGAGGATTGGACTCAAAGGTTCAAAGCCAAGTAGTGTGAAATGGATAGAAATTGGGCAAGCGAGGAATCTGTACCCTCACTTGGTTGATGCTTAAAAACCAACTTTTGGTTGTCCAAAAGACTTTTCAGTGGGAAGGCCATGATCTGAATCAGATCCTAAAGAATTCTCTAAGTTTTCATAACTTTGTAAAATTCATGTCAAAGTTTCAAAGTCTTACAAAGGGTCGAGCCTATCATAAATATCCTCGAAAATTTGTAATTTGTGAGCAGTGCCAAGCAATGAGGACCGTCAGTGAAGCGCGCAAACCGTTGGCCCATGGTAACGCACGCTGCCCCCAAATAGCAAATTGGGAAGTCTTTTTGTAAAATGAAGGAGGTTTGGGATATGCGATTAGCGATAAGTTGCTAATCGCATATCGCCAGGCAAACCCCTGAGAGAAGAAAAAGCCTTGAGCGATCCAGACCTAAAAAGTCATAAAATCGTATGGAATTCGCTGATTCCATCAAAGGCGGGTCCCACACGAAAACCAGCAGGATATTGGAAGGGCTTCGAGCGGTAAGCAGTTTTGACCAAGTCCCACTTGATGCCACACACTCTGTGGCACACGTCCAGTGGAAGAGAGAGAAAACCGCTCACATCAGATGGGTGAACTTCATGCAACTTACTCGCCCAATATGGACGGATACTGTAGGATCTGGAGGCTCTAGATCAATAGCGGACATGCAATCCGATGAATGACCAGATTCAACGGGATAAATTGGCCGAGTTGTATAAAGTTTGAAGTCTGACATGAATGATGAGTTGGCAGAGGAATCATGTTCACAGGCAATCTGGGAGTTAAACAGAAATAATGACCGTTCAAACATTTCCAAGAGAACTGACACTCAGTTCATTATGAAACAGGTGGCCACCTCCCTGTGAAGCGTTACACAGTGATGATTACACAGAACATAGGAATTCAAACAGACAAAGGTAGGAGAACCAGAGTGCCGGGAAGTGGAAACGAACAGTCAAAATGCAGATTGGCTTTAAAGCCACGAACAGAGAGAAACAAAGTAAGCAGTAAGTAAGGAGAGTTAGTCAAGGCAAAAAGCCAAGAGCTGAGAATAGAGCTGAGCTAACCTCAAGGCAGCATCGAGCCAAAGAGAGTCAGAGAGTCTATGTAATCTAGAGAAGGCTTCAGAGGTTCAAGCGAACTCCTCGGAATAGGCCTGTCATGTATGAGTCTCGGATTGGGCTCATACTACTATGACCAATAGAGGTCGAGTTTCAGTAAGGAGAATCTGTGTACTTTAGAGACTTGGGCGATAAAAGTCCAGTCCTACTGATTTATATCTGTTGAGTGAGACTCAAATTGAGCTCATTTTTGTAAAACTCTACTTTGAAAACATAATAAAGAGGCCACCACTGAAGGTTGGACCAGCAGACATAGCCCAAGAGAATTGGGTGAACTCCTTATTAAACTTTTTGTGTTTACATGTTTGCCTATTATGTTTTCTCTAAATGCTTCAGTGTCTATGTATTTTGCAATCTTATCAAACTGTTGCATAAAGTAACATAGGCACATCCATGCACATGAGTCTCTAATACCTTTAATTCTTTGTCTTAGATAAATTCCAGATCACGAACATGCTAGAAAACCACATTATTACTGGCCAATGACATGGACCGTTAACAGGTACGAGAAAAACTACTAATAATGACAATGGCCCTCAATGTACAACAATACAATCTGTGAATGTGATAATGAATTTGAGGTTGAACACTTGTGGACTCATGCGATCAAAAGCCAATAATGAAGACCTGTTGTCAGATGCAAATAATTGACCATTAAAACATGCTAGCTCTAAGGTACTGAAAGGGATTTCCTAAGTCATCTTCCTGGATAGTGAGCTGAAGTCGATAGGAAGTGACCCATCGAAGAAGGGTAATGATGAATCCCCCATCATCAACATGAAACAAGGAATAAAGTGGAATTATATTCAAGACTATAGCAATGACTCAAACAATGTATAGGTAAATAACTGCAGATTGGATTTCTCTTGAACATATTGGCGACACGAATTCAGAGTGTGGAAACATCTGACTCAACATGGGACTAAAGGTCATGATGATAGTGTGGAATAGTCAAATGAGAGGCAATATGGATCACCCAAAACCGAGAGGACAAGTGACTAAGTGAGGATATCCCAAACCCGACACGAGAGCAGAAGAGTGTCATGTTCAAGAGCGACATGCTGTCTATACAAAGGATGTCTCATCTTCATTTCCCCCCACTATTTCTAATGAGTACCCCAATTATTTTTAATCACAAGCTTTAAGGGTATAGCATATGCTTATTATGTAAGTTCATTCTTCAAATCAATCCATCCCAATAAGTTTTACGAGCCCTAGGAAGGAGAAGCTCGGTCCCATCATGGTGATGAGCCTTTCGTCATAAAATTTTAATGATCCCAATGTAAGAATAACTTGGTATATTTTTCATATTTAGAGAGTTTGAAAAATAAATGAAAAAGTAAACTCCATCATGTCCCTTTTCATAATTTGTCCCTCAAACTCGAAAAGGTAGAAAACAATATCCAGGGAATCCTCTTAACCATGTCGACCAAGGTGTACCTTTTTTGTAAATAGTCAGTCTCAGCTCGAAAAAGGGGTAAACATATATTGAGGTGATGTCGATTCATTTACTTTAATAAGTTTGAAATGACAAGTACTCGGCAATATTTTTAATTTTTGAAAGTCAGAAAAGGGTTGAAAGATGACTTCATGGGGGTTCCTTTTTCAATTATTTAAGGAGTCTGAGAAATACATAAAATAAAACTCCTAGAATTGGTCAATAATGATCATTGTTCACATTCAAGGAACCTGTAACTGCACAAGACATGCACCCATCACTAATATCGATAAAATATTAAAATATTACAAAATATTTGACAAAATGACTTTCAAAACTTATAAATAGGCAAAAGTAATTTCAGTTTTTACCATTTTACCAAACTAAGCTCTGAAAGTGTTTTTGTGTCGTAATTTCCTTGATTTTCTAGTGGCTATTATAGGAGATCTAGGGTACCATTTCATGATCTATCTGTGATGGGTAAGAGCCTCATCCCTGCTCTTGCATTTCATTACCTTTTAAAACAATTTTAATGGTGAATTTTAAGCTAGAAAAGAAGATTTTTAAAATTTAGGTCATCGGCAACCATCGCGGGTATGGTCATCAGACCTGCAATGGTCGAAATCGAGCCTAAAGGCTCATGTGATGCCATCACACTGATTTTAAAAATAGAAGTGATGGTGCCGAGAGCAATTTTTAGAGATTAAAAACTCATATTAAAGCAAAAAAGGTTGGTTTTTATCCATGGAAAAAGCACTAAAAAGGGTTTAAATGTTGTTTGTAGGAGAAATATGGTCCTAGAGTGGAAAGAAAGAGGCCATGAGGCTGAGGATAACCAATCATCTCAAGATACTGCATTTATAAATGCTTTGAGGGATTGTGGCCTACTAAAATTCTTTCGTACCAAAGGGTTGAGGGCACAGATGGAGTTGCTACCTTATCTGATCAGCCTTTGGGATGTAGATCGAGAGATCTTCATCATCAAAGGAAAGAACTAGAACTGGAGGAAATGGACATCTATTTCAACACAGGATTATCCTATCGAGGAGAATATTCAACTCTTTGGATCTCACCAAGGAGGTGAGAGTACGAATAGTCTAGTCCATAGATACTGTCTTGGCGCTGAGATAACCAATAGAGGAAAGGATAAGATTGCAAAAATCATCAATAAGCTCGTTTTGAGAACAATATTTTTCACCATGGTGCATGTATCTGGCACACAATCTCTTCATGAGGCTTCCAAGTCTCAGCTTCAGTACACTATTGCTTGTTTGACCCCCACCATCTTCAACTGGTGTGGAGGTCTTTTAGCGAACATGAAGCACCAACTAACCAAGGCTAAGAATGAACACCTAAAGGAGTTCGAATTTGGTTCCATTCTAGTGACCTTCTTATTGGAGCGAATACCACTCTTCTGGTATCAGTGGGAAGAAGTACCACATCCTGTCCCCCGAGATCCAAGGCTCATGAGATGGAGCTAGCTCATGCCTCAAGGAGGCACAAGCCAGCATATGCACTACCCTCCATATTTTTTTGCTTGGCTTGAAAGCCAATTACTTATGCCGACATGGATTTCATAGGGGATCTAGATCTACCTCTGCCACCAGGAAAACAGTGGACCGATGTAAGTAAAAGCTTGTTTTTTTGGTTTTTTTCAAGCTTTTATGATTTTTACGAGAATGTAATCTAAGAATAAACTTGTGATAAATGTCCAAATGTGGGACCAGAGAGACCACAAAGCATGTCACCAATAGCATGGCGAGCTGCCCATCCAATAGTGGCTGTAGACTACGAAGAAGGGGTTGACCCCTTAGCCGAGATGCAGCGCAATCTGGAGGCAATCACCTGAGGAGTTCCAGATTATGCCACCATCGATGATGTTCCACTGCGTTGGTAGAGACATACAACCGGAGTCTCTGTGAGACTACATCAACTGTTACGCAAAGTTATCAGAGTAGTCTCATGCTACCATGAGCACTGCGTAGTTTGATAGCTCTTCTAGTCTTTTACACATTTTGTATGCTTTGAAAGCCAAGTGTCTCAGAACACTCTATTTTTTGACATTTTGATGTAAACACTCTGGCAAACGTGATATATATCTATATATATATATATATATATATATATATATATATATATATATATATATATATATATATATATATATATATATATATATATATATCAATAGATAGATAGATAGATATATGCATGTTTTACTTCTACTTATGTGTTCATAACATGATTCAGTTTTACAAATGGCGTAAATGTCTATCAAGAACAGAATTTGCTAATGCATCAGTTAATTTATTTAAATTACATGGAATATGTTGATATGTAATGTAATCAAAGTTTCTTTCCAACAATCTAACACGTAGATACATACGCAATATTTGTGGATTTATTACTGAATAATGATTATTCAATTATAACACAATGTGTTGTGAATCCAACTTAACAACTAAATCCCTAATGCTAAGAGCAACTGCTTCTGACAAGAGTTCAATAACTGCATTATACTCAGCGATATTATTGGTTGTTTGACCAAGGAAGATACCTTGTAAGTTAATCAGCTCGCCATTAGGGTCATAGAGTACCCATGTTGTGGAAGAGAGGTTTTGTGTGCTACGACAAGCACCATCAACAAAACCAATGTAATGACCTGATGACATCTGCAAACCAAGTGGAACACAGGGTAAGCAGAAAAACATATGTCTTATAAGCAAACAAACACACCAAAATCAAAACGCACACTAATGAATTAACACACTAATGTACAAAAGTTATCATACGAATTTCATGCATCATACTTTTTGAGATACAACCCATTATAGGGTTGTGAAAATGCATTTCCCTCATAATCACATAGCTCATATGCACCTTTCTATAAGACACACTTGACAATATAGGGCCCATGCCACATAGGTTCGAACTTGCCTCTCCCCAACTTGTCATTGGATTGATCATAAAGAAGGACCAAGTCACCTTCAACAAAAGTGTGAGGAGAAATAGTTTGGTTAAAATGTGATTTGACTCATTTCTTTTGAGCTTCGATGACCATCGCAGTGAAGCAACAAGTCTCGTCGAGTCTCTCAAGATATAGTAGCTGCTCCTCTTCAAGAAAGGTATTCGAAAGAACTTCGATAGCTAGATTAAGTGAAGGGATTTTGCATTTGATTGGAATATTTTCCTCTAAATCGTATACCAGCTAGAACGGAGTCAATCTAGTGGTCGTCTTAGCAGAGGTTCAATAAGCCCAAAGAGGTGATAAAATCATCAAATGCTAATATGTTATGGGCTTCCTAATGGTGCATTGAAGTATAGTAATCAAAACCTTATTGACTACGTCAACTTGGCCCTTGGCTTGTGGATAATATGGAGTCGAGCTATCATGGTGAAGGCCAACTGAGTAGGTAACTCTGCTATGATGTGTTGATGAAAATGTGATCCATGGTCAACCACAATAGCTTGAGGGACACTGAAACGTGCTATAATGTGGTTAAAAAGGAACTACGCGACAGTAATACCGTCAGCATTATATGTAGGCATCGCCTCAACTCATTTTGTAAAATAGTCGACGACGACGAAGATATAACCATGCCCCCTAGCCGAGCAAGGGTTACATGTCATGAAATCAATGCCCCATTTGGAAAATGGGCCAACGGTAATTACAGGGTGTAGAGGTGCGGGTGGGGAATGTTATTTGCGGTTGAAAATCTAGCATTCATGGCATTTTTGAGCAACTAGAATTCAACCTTTGAGGATCAAAGGCTAGAAATAACTAGCACGAAGGATATTCTGAGCAGTGACATATCTAGACATATGACCACCACAGGCATTAGAGTGGCAATCATTTAGGACCCGCTCAACTTCTTCAAGGATGAGCCATCTGCGAAGGACAAAGTCCACACTGACCCGATACAAGGTATGATGAGGATCTAATAGGGTTGGGACTGATGTCAGATCCACCATCGGTCCGATCGGGACAACTCAGATCAGCAGGTCTGGGTTTAGAGATAAACAATAATGTCTCCATACAAGGGGTCAAGAGTGCTGATCATAAACAGTGTTTCATTGGGTATTTGCTCAATAAAATCAGTTGGGGTGCTTGCAGATGGAAGAGAAGAGATTATCTCAGCAAATACGACTGATTTCTTTGACTTGGTAACAATGAATTTCAAATCAAACTCCTGTAGGATGACGATCCATTTGGAGTATTTACCCCCTAGTAACCAACGAGTCAGTATATATGTCATGGATTTTGCAATCATAAATTACGGCGGTTTTCCTTAAAAGGATATAGTGTTGAAACCTTTGGATGACATGAACCGCTGCCAAAGCAAGATTCTCGACTTGAGAATAGCAAGACTCAATATCAAGAAGATTTCAGCTCAGATAATAAACCATGTGCTCGTTTCCATCATCGTTGTCCTGAACTAACACCATAGCAATGGTGTTATCAGTTGCAGCCAAATACATGAAATAATCATGGCGGTAATCGGGGGGATGGAGTAAAGGAGCACTAACCAGGGCTTTATTTAAGGTATCGAAGGATTCTTGAGAAAATTCATACCAAATAAAAAGGGATCCACTTATTAAGTAAGAAAGTATAACCTTTGGCAAGTTCGGCGTAATTCGGAACAAATCGACATACGAAATTAGCTTTTCCCTGCAATATTTGCAATTGCAGCAGTTATGGAGGGGGTAGATTGACTATGGCCTCAACTTTCAAAGGATCAATCTTGATCCCTTCACGAGACATGACAAAACCTAAGAGCTGGCTAGAATCGACACAAAACACACACTTGTGTCGATTGATATGGATATTATAATGTCGACATCGTAAAAAGATAGCTCTTAATTGATCCGGATGGTCACGACGTTTAGCCGAATGAGCAGGCAAGTCGTCGAGGTATAGCTGAAAAATATGTTGAATGTCATGGAATGCATAGGACATTTCTTGCTGAGAAGTGGCACCAGTATTCTTCAGACCAAAAGGAATTTTTTTGTAAGCAAAGGTACCCCAAGGACAAATAAATGTTGTTTTATGCTAATCGGCAGGTGAAATGTTAATCTGGTTATAGCCAGAAAAGCCATCCATGAAAGAAAAATCTCTCTCCCTGCGCATTCATCGATGATTTGGTCGATAAATGGAGTAGGATAATTGTCTTTAGGACATGCATAATTGATATCACAGTAATAAACACAAACACGTATTGTGCCCTAGTTATTGGCAACATGGACAATATTGGATACCCAATCCGTCAATGGAATAGGATAAATGAAACCTTCTTTCAAAAGATTTTCTACTTCTGCTTTGATAGAAGCAACCTTTCAATGGTGCATAGGGCAAAGCCATTGTCAAACGGGCTTAGAACCAGGATATTTCAAGATCTCATGCACCACTATGGCTGGATAAATACGAGGCATCTCCTTGTATGAACAAGTGAAAACATCTTAGAATTCCTTAAAAAGCCAAGTATAGATCTTGAGCTCATCTAGAGAACAAGAAACCCCTATATGGATGTTCTCAACAATTCTGAGTTTAACATAAATGTTGATAGGCATCATCACAATGATGTTTCCCATATTACCCTCTGACAAAATTTCATGTACCTAAACAGGCGTTTGAAACGGAGGCATAAAAGGATGAGAAATAGATGCTTCAGGACAGGAAGGCATCTCATCGAGGTAAGCGAGAAAGGAAGAACGATGATGTAGATCGTTCCATGGAACTTACTCCAAAGACATGACCTCCATGATACTCTCATCAATGGGGAATGTATCTTTCAAGGTATCTGGAGAATCCCAAGAACCAAGCCAAGGGGATGGCACATAAGTGTCTAGGTCACACTGAAGACAGTATGACTTTCTGAGATGGCTATCGAAGCTAAAAAAAATTTCTTGATAATTTATCTCCAATGGAATTAAAGGCATAGCATCGCTAAATGAGTCAATTTGATCTTCAGAAGGGATAACCCAAGGATCCATGGAATCTGAGATCATATTGACTGAATGAACATGTGGAGGTGGAAGAGTAAAAGTACCCATTAAGGCAGAGTGTTTTAAGAGACCTGTGCCCATGCTCTCGTAAGGAATCTCCGTATTTCCCACATAAGGAATGTTACCATTGGATGAGCCAGAAGAAAAGAAATATAGTTGATCAACCGTAACTATTTTTCCTTCATGAGGAAAATGAAGTAGGCAGAACAAAGAAGACACCACACAAAATATGGCGTGAGTCTAGATTCGCCCGAGATGAAGGTTGTATTTGAGATTGGCATCTACAACTTCTAGATCTAATTCAACAGTATTTCCTTCTAACGTAATCGGTAAGTTTGTGAGAATACCATATGGTTGCGAACCTTTGCCATCAAAGGCTTCCAAAGTGTTCGGAGATTGGTTAAGAGGAGGAGAGCCAATGGCCTTCCAACATGAAACTGACAAGATGCAGGTCAAGGCACATTCCTCAATAACCGTGCGATGAATCGAATTTCCTTTGATAAGGACCTGGATCAGAAATGCGATTTGATGAGGAAGATGAGGTAAATGATTCTCTATATCAAAAGTAATCAGACTCGAATCAGAATGATCGATAGCACCTATAGCAAACAATAGTGACTTCGCTGCGTTGGACAGGATTGAAGAACCTCTGAGGCAGACATCATTGAAGGTGCCTGAGTTAAATCCTCGACAATATTGTAAAGTTGCGAAGCTTGGGCATTCAGATTGAAATATGACTTCCAAAGAACACCTTTAGGGGGTGGTAGGATGACAGATTCACTGTTAGGGAACTCGATATGGAGTGGACCAGAAGAGGATGAGTAGAAGTAGAAGGAGAATCACATGCTTCTTTCTCTGTGGTTTATTTAGATGTAGCTTGATAGTCCTCGGTTCGAGTAGTGATTGAGATAGGTGATGAAGCTTGCAGCATGAACACTTGGGAACCTAAGGAAGCAGAAGACTAAGGCCGGTCTACCAATTGGGTCTATTATGATGTAAAAGGTTCTTTTAAGACAGTCAAAGTCCCTTTTAGCAAGCGACTAACATCAGATCATCAGGGAAAATCTTTAGTGTAATGATCCTCCTCACATATGAGGCAAGGATACTTCGTCTTTCTTCGAGAAGTGTCATCAACAGAAGACTTAGGAGGGTCCTGTTTTGGGCATTGGATTTGGCCTTACCTTTACCTTTATTTTTATCTTTAGAGGATTTATCTATTGTGGTAGATTGGATAGCATGAACCTCAGAGGCTTTACCAAGACTAGATAAATTCTTAGAGGGATTATTGGAACCAGTGTTTGAGACCAATTTCTGCTTCAAAGAAGCTTTCACAGGAGTCTGAGACACAAAACCAATGACACCATCAACAGGTGGTGTATTCAGAGACTTCAATGTTTTCAGATCTGATGATGGTCTCGGAGCATCAGGTAACATCTCATACAATTTTCCAGATTGCAAATAGACTAGGTCTAAATATTGAGCATGGGCAATATCTTTCTCTTCAGTAACACATCCACCCATGGCTATGTCCTTAGCAATTTTGTTGACAAATGATTTTGTGAACCATTCTGTCAACAACTCATCAGCAATCTCAAACTTGATGAGGTGACGCCGACGTCTCCATTCATGGATATGATCAGAGGTGTGGGTTGTGGTGTCTTTCTTTAGTGATGTAAGAAAATGGGCACCAATTTCATAGCGAACTAGCAGTTGGAAATGAGTGAGAAAAGCCATAGCAAGCAATTTGAAGTTACCATAGCTACCTCAAGGCAATTCGATGTACCACTTGGCAGAAATACCTGTGAGAGTTATTTGAAAGAGTCGAAGATGGATAGAATCATCAACGTACAAATTGGAGGAGCACTAGAGGTGATATGTCATCACATGAGCTTTTGGATCCTCTTTTGATTTTCCCTCAAATTTGGGGCAATCGCTTAGAATCTTCGACAGAATTAGAGGCCAGTATGGCGAATGAAGAATGGGATCATTGTGAGCCTGGAAACATTAGGTAGCTCCAATGTAGCCAAGAACGGCAATTGCATATTAAATGGAGTATAGGGCCTTTAAGGGGACCCAAATTGCGGAGTCCATACTTGATGGTAAGGATTTTTCCACCATAGTGACGAATTTTGTCCATATGGAATCTGATTTTGTCCCCACTAAGGGTTACCTTGCCCATAAGGAGGATTCTGTCCTGGGTAGGTTTAATACTGCCCTCCCATAGGCCACTAATGAGCATGGTACGCAACATACGGGTTATAAGGCTACTGAGCTTGGACGTAAGGATTTTGAACCTATTGATGGAGGGGTTTACCTTGACCTTGAAAAGGCTGACCTTGCTGATACATACATAAGGCCTTTTGTTGCCAAGGGTGACCTTGTAAGGTTGGCTTTGCTGCTGTAAAGGTTAGCCCTATGGATACAGAGGTTGGCCTTGCGAGGAAAAAGGTTGGGAGGACTACTGAACAAATTATGTATGCGGTTACAAAGTTTTATGAGACTATTGGAAAGGTTGCCCTTGCGATTGTAGCAATTATCCTTGTTACTGCAATGCTTTCCCTTGCTATTGCAAAGATTTCCGTTGTTGCTGTGAAGGTTTCCCTTGCTATTGCAAGGGTATTTGGACAGTTCCTAGGGTGATACCCTGAGGGTATTGATAGTTTCTGAATTGGATTTGTCCATATCCACTAGGCACAGTGGATTGGCCAGGCTGAACATAAGGCCCAGCTTGAGGAATGTAAGGCGGATTTACCATAGCTTGCGAACCATATGGGACATAAGCTGGTTGGAATGGGACCTGAGCCATATATGGCTGTTGGTATTGGATGTTACCTAACCCAGATGGACCAACAGGGTTAGGAATAGCACCGTAAAAGGGTTGATTCATTCCAACAATGTGAGTTTGTAATCCACTCACATTAGTTTCGTTAGACATCACAGGGATATTTGGATCTTTCCCCCTAGGTGATGGCACGGTCTGTCCACTCATTGGAGGGATAGGGGAACTTACCAAGAACTAACCTGAGACTGTCGGTTGAACTAGAAGAGTCAAATGAAACAATGAGACAGGTTGAGACAAAATGGTAGGTTGAACTAGAACTGAAGTGACTGTAGTTTGCACAATGGGTCGAAAGGTCATGTTCTGAACGAATGAACCTGCTATATGAATAGCACCAGAAGACCAGATGGGGTTCTGATACAATGACAAGGTACTAGGAGTGCCCAAAACCAACTGAGCTAGAGAGGTATAACCATGCAGAAATATGGGCTCACTAAACTCAGGATAAGAGAGAGATGGGACTCTTCCCGTAAAAGGGAAGCCTTCTAGAGGGAACTCATATCCCTTCTCATCATCTACGTGAGGAGTGTGGGTAGCAGAAACTTTCGAATGACCTGGAGAGGAGACTGGGATCTCACCTTCTAACTTCATAGATTGAAACAACTGGCGATGAGGAACCAGAGATGTCTGAGGAGATAACTCCAAAGGAATACCAGGACGATTGTATAGACTACACAAACATTGTGGAGATATCACAATAAGATCAAACATTGGGTTTGGTGGATAAACAAACAGTCTTTGCGGACTTTCTAGAGGCTGCGAACTCTCGAGTGTTCGGATGGGATTATCAGAGGAATCTAGATTAGATTCTTGTGGTGACTAGGAATCTGATGGAGGCGGGTGAGAAGACAAATATTGGATACTCAGAACAATTCCAAGTTCAACACGTTGATCCTCAAGCGACTAAGGAAGTTCTGGATGAACTCCTTGGGAGGACCCTTCAGTATCAGAGAATGAAGGGGAATTTTGAGATGGACTCAATGGTTCAACTACAATGGATTGCCCTCAATAGAAAAAAATCAAAGGAAACAATTTGATTAAGGCTTTAACAGTCTTGAAATTAACAGGGAATTGCTCAATTTGGTCTAAGAAGCAACTGCTTGGGATGACATGTTTACCGTGGGCAGTCTTATTTCAGAAATAAAAACATTGCCTTTTCATCTTTTAAGAGTCAAGAAAAGGGCGAAAAGATAGCTCTATTCGCTTTCAATTGTTTTGCGAGCGTGAAAGGACAAGTTTCTTGTTGATCTTTTCAAATTTAAAGAGTCAAAAAATATCAAATGATTGCTCAGCTAAATCTAGGTAAAAGGAGTACCAAGTAACCATGAACTACAATATACACCTCTGCCAATAAATTGACCAAGGACTTGACGTACGTGCAGGAAATCTCCCTGAGTGCTGTGTTTGGTGTATCACGTTTACAGGGTGGCAGACTTGGCTTCCCATCAATAAAGGATTTCAACCCAGAGGGGTCTCCCTTTATATATGCAATGGTACAGGGAGCAAAAGTCCATGCTAGCATTGTCTAATGCTAAAGCTAACAACATCTGCTAAGTTTTAAAGACGCTAAAACACGTCTCTAACCTAGACCACTAGATATGATCGTTAGTGTTTCAAACGCTCCTTAGGTTAATTGATAGATTTTAAAGTTGATCTAGTAATTATGTCTCAATTTCAAGGCCTTAACGATGTTTTTTCTTCCTAAAATGCAAACTAGATGATGAAATGAAATATTTCAATTCAATGAAGGCTAGCTATGTAGGGAAGAAAATCACCCAAATCATGCATTAAACCAAATGCAATATGCATCTATCACTGTCTTCAAATGTTAAATGAAAAAACATGAAATCTAATCTTTCATATGATAAGAAAATGCAATGCCAAAACAAATCTTAAAGAAAAATATCTAAGATATAATGATGACCGTTTTTTTTTCTCTTTTTCAAAATGAAACAAACATAATCTAGTGCAAAGGGAAAGAGAATGCAAGCAAACCAAGAAGTATGAAACTCACTTTCACATCAATGATTCGAATGCAACGCAAAATGTTTCGAAAACTAGGAAAAGAATTGCACTTTCAATTTCAGTTTGAAACATAAACAACTTCAAAGAAAACACTTTCTTTTGATCTCAATGAGACGACTGAATTTTAATCTATCATTCGTCAAATGAAGCTTAAGAAAATTTCACTATATCCTCTAATGAAAACAACTTAAGTCACAAGAACCAAAAGTAATCTGCAAGCACTTTTGAACACACAAAGACTTTTGAATGTAGGCAATCAATCTCTGACCTTTGATTAGAAGACCAACAAGTGTACTAAGGTTGACCTAGAAGACCTAGAACCCTAAACGGCTAATAAAACTTCAAGAACACTCAAGCCAAGTCAAAAGGAAATTGCAAGTAGACAATGAGAGATTCAATGAACAAACACACTAGTAAATCACAAGGAAAAGACAATAGAAACTGAAAATCAAAGAGAAAACCCTAAATTTCTAAGTTTTTTGTAATCATTGCACCTATCAGTTGTAAAGTAGCGATCATCGCTACTGTAACTAAAAAACCCATGATATCATCGCGATTGTCAGGTTCATATCCGCGATGGTCGAGGAAAAGGATAAATAAATCTAAAATTTTCAAAAACAACTCAAGTTAACAATCTTTAGACATCTACCAGGTAATGACACTGACTACAAGCAAGCAATGAATTCTAAAAATCAATGGTTGACCAAACTCATCAAAAGACAAGGTGAAGGAAAGGAAGGAAAAGGTAATAGATTCCCTAGAGGAATCACCATTTTGTTGACAAGGTTAATCCTCTCTGCAGATGGAGATGATCGCTTTAGCCAAATGAGTGGGTCTAGAAACTAAAGGGACAATCAAATAGACACATTCCTAGATTATGATTGAAAAACTAGAACAAGAAATATGGCCTATCTTGCTTTGATGTTAACCCCATCTCCTCTGTCGAGATCCTTGAATCATTTGTGTCACGGACACGTTACTGCTTCTTTTAGCACTTATGTACCTGCATAAGTATCTGAGAGACAAAAAAGCATACCAATACTAATAGCAAATCCAATGATAATATATTCAGCTGATCAAGGAATGCCAAACAAATACATACATGAACATATATATTGGGAAGATGAACCAACAGTTGTATTATTATTTAAAGAATAAAAGGGAAGCTTACAACCATAGCCTTGATGTTGAAAGGCTCTCCTTGAGTGGTAATCCAAGTCCAAGCCAAGAAACTCTCCAATACTCCTTCTCCAAGTCTAATGAATAACCTCTAAGCACAAGCTTAGCATAGGGGTGCAAATGGACATAGATCAACCATTTGGGAATGGTAGAGGGGAAATTTATAGGTTGGGAGAGGGAGTTAGACCTCCTCCAAAGATAGGATTAGGCCCACATATTAAGGAGGTAGCTCATAGGGATGAGACCAAGAGGTCAAATTAGGAGGATTCGACCTCATCTATGTGAAACCACCTTTAGCTCGCCACTCTGAAAGCTTCTAGATCACGAAGCTTCTCATCCTCTTTGGGAAAACATCCTTTTTGAGACCATCGTGAGTATGAGAGAGAAGAAAGGGATACCATCACTGGCTTAACAAGGTGAAATAGGTAATCGTCGTGGTTTGAGCTTCATAAGGGCGATGATTCTCATTTTAGGGTTTCATGAGCTATTTCTTTAGGGAAAGCTCGAGATATTTTCCAAGAAAAGTTAAAGGAGGGATCTGAGCAATATACATTGATAAGTATACTGTATAATGATCATGTTTCGGGAATTTCAAGGTATGTCACATGGAAGTGCAAGAGGCATGAGAATTTTTGATGCATTGTCGTTGTAATTTTCTAATCTTGTAACACCCTATCTCTTTGGGTTGGATCCATGGTTTTACAATGTATATTTGCAGAAAACTTTGAGTAAAAGAAGGGGCTAATGCTAGTTTCATATTTTAGTTCCTGTCATTACTTGTAATGTTTCCTTCATGGAGTTGATTTTAGAACTTTCATAGAGATAAATGAGTTGGTTGGCTAGGGCCCAACCAACCCAGCTCATTCTCCCTATCTCTCGCAATGTGTTTAGATCTGGCTATGCTAGTGTGAATAGAGTGATTTCTTTTACATGCTTGAGCTTGAAGGTTTGGTGAAACCCTTGTGAATGTTTCATGCGTGATCTCAGATCTGAGGAATTTCCATGTGTTTGATTTCCATTTTCAATTTTAGTATTTCATTTCCTTTTTGAATGCATCGCACTATTTTTCCTTTTTCTGAGTTATTTCCAAAAGGTTGGATAGGGTTATGAGTATGATAATTTTAGTTTAATGCATTTTACTTCCATCATAAGTGTGCCCTTATATGAATAGAAACTTTAGCAACATAATTGTAATTCTATACGAAAAGATTAAGCTATAACAATTTCTTATAGAAACACAATCTAAACATTATTAATTATAGGAATCGTTTATGGTATTTTTCTGGGTTAACAATTTTATGAAATTTATCTTTTAAAGCAGAGTTTATGTATTATTGTGACAAATTTCTGAAAAGGGTTGAGTTGTCTTTTGGATAAGTGCTTTCATTTACAATGCATGTGTCTTTCCTTTCTGCCATCATGACATTTCCCTTCAGTTTTTACAAGTCATTTTCATTGAATGCTTTCTTTGGATTGGGAGTCTTTTCATTAAAGTTAAAGCTAAAGTTTTCTTCTCTTTTTCATTTATTTCCAGTTTACTAGCTATAACACATTAATATCTAAGTGAAGGGTGATTGAAACGATACTGTTCTAGTGCAGGAACAGTGAGTTCTTAGTACAAGAACAAACCATTCTAGTATAGGAACAAAACATTCCATTACAGGAACAAAGCATTCATGTACAATAACATAGTACCCCAGTGTAGGAACGAGACTCATTTCGGTACAGGAACGTGGTTTCTCAAGTACAGGAATGAGATATGTTTAGTAAAGGAAACATATCTAAAAGTATAATAGAAAATCATTATTTCTATCCTTTCAAGCATTGGAGTTCAATCACAAGAACATATTTTATTTTTCAACATTATTTCTAGACTGATTGCAAGGCATGCTTTGATTTTCTGTCAAGGTTTCTAGCCAATATTTTTCTTGAATTGAATCCAATACCCAAAGTGGCTTGGTGTTGTTTTGCTGAAAGGTTTTCTTTGCAATTTTATTTCTTGTTGATTATGAAAAATTTAGTTAGAAGGTTAGAATTAGGATTTATAGAAGTTAAACTAGAAATCTTTAGCATTTCCTGTGCTATGCCTAAAAGCTTACATAGCCCTAGGTTGACAAATTGTGTTGAAGAAGTTCACTGAACTATAACTCCGACACCCAACAAACATGTTTTTCATGCATGGATTATTGATATTTGTAAGACTATTATGAGAATGTTTGTAATTCATGTTTTCTTTCATCTGTGCTAAATTATTTGAATTATTTTTGTTATTTTGGTACTTATCATATTGAGAATGTGTTGTAATTATTATTATCATTGTCCCATCCTTGTGGACTATTTCGTTGGATATTAGACAGAGCTTCCTCGTTATATTTGTTTCAATGATCATGGCATATCTGTGGACTATTTCGCTTCATGTTGTACAAACCCTTCTTGTTCGTGTGTGTCTCTACTAGGGTGGTACTACTACCTCTCTCTTAGAGGCTCACTTTTCCTTCCCTCCATAGTGAAAGAACTTTGACACACATATGATTAAAAACTCACCAGGAACACCCCCTTGCTTTTCGAAGGCACATTTTCCCTCTCTCTCTTATTGACAGTTAGAGCCCGTCATATCTCTAAGATATATGGCAACCAGGCTGATATTCTGGATGGGGCTCCTACTCCAAACGATGTGAGGTCTAATTGGGACTTCACATCGGGGAGACCCCTTGGTTGATGGATTTCTAGCACCGTCAACAATGGTGATAGAATAAGGGCTAGATGACAGGGTGTGCCTATTGAGTCTGCTTTGAATCTCCTATCCAATATGGCTCTTCCCCAAATCATACTCCTGAGATGTTTTTCTAAAGAGATTAAGCTTACCATCCCTACATAAGTTTTCCATAACTATCCCAATTTAAGTTTGATGGTGAGGGTGAATTACTCTTCATAAACATATATTTCAAGTTATTTATTTTTGTCTTTCTAATGGAATAAATTACAAGGATGTTATGGCTATATTTCTCACCATCACATTTTAAGGTCATGTTGAGAGATGGTCCCATACATTGCCTGCTACTCCGATCCATTCATTTGACCATCTTATGAAGCAGTTTCATAAATAATTTGATAGGTATGATTACCGAGATGTTCTTAAAAGAATTAATAAACTAAGAATGAAGCCTAATGAATCAATTGAGGATTTCTCTAATCATTTCCTTCACCTTTACTATGAATTTCCTAAGGAAAATATGGGTTGGGATTTATTTAAACAAAATTTCAAGTGTTTGGGTCATATCTCTTTGCACGGTGAATCCAAACCACCTGATGTTTTTGCTTCCCCAAATCTTGTAAACCATGATACACCCCTAATTTCAGAGGATTAACCTACTATTTCTTTTGTTCCTTTTCCTCCTCCTTTTCCAGTTCCAATGATGGTGCCTCCTTGTGATGATAATAAAGTTGGGAGATATACTAATAAAATTCCTAATCCATCTCCTCGTTCTTCTTCCACTTGCCATGACACAGATTCGATGGAGGAAATCCCAAAATGTCTCATGAATCCGATGGTGAAGACTAACTCCTTCATTTCACAAGATGATGTTACTATTCATAACTCTAGTCTTGAATCTGATCTAGATTTATGTTATCCTTTATCATCTACGTTCCATGACTCTTTGTACTATGATCTACCTGATCAATCTGCTCCACTCGATAGTTTTTCACACTCTCTTGATTTTTGAGTTGTTGATTCAAATTGTGATTAGATACGAGGTAGACACATTACAAAGGCACAGGAGAAACAAGGTGAATATGATTTCAATATTTATTCTCTTTTTCAAAATCCTCTATGTCAAAACAATGTGTTTCCATCTTAGATGATTCTCAATCTGATAATATTTGTAGTGAACCAAATGTAATCAATTCTTTCAGTCAACATGTAGCCTCGGGAAACAATCATTCCAATGATGATGACTTTATTGATGTATGAAATAAAAAATTCCAAGGTGTATCAACTGATCTTTTTGTTTCTCATGAAGATTTTACTTGAGATCTAGAATCTGATTCGGTCAAATAATATGTGCTTATCAAAACTTCCTCTTCATCTCACTATCACTTTTTCTCTATTGTTTGTGACACATCTACTTGCAATGAAGATACTCCATACTTTTTAAGTCCTTCATCCAATTAGTTATATTCTCAATTGACATAAGGTACTGAGATTATCCATGATGCAAATGAGAGAAATTGAATCATTGAGTAATCTTTCCATCCCTCATAATCTCTTCTCTTGTGTGAAGAGAACTCTTCAAACCAACTTTCTCATGAAATTTCCTCGATTTATTCATCTTCAAATTTTTTATCAGAAGAATCTTTCAACTTGAGTATTTTGGTTGTTTAACTTGAAGAATATGGTAAAATCAGTGACAAAGATGGTTTCGATCCGATGAAGAGTGTTCATATTGAAAATAGTGGTAGCAGCTATCCTCAAACCATGCATGCTCTGGTTCAATCTTTAAAATATGATTTTACAATCCTGGAAAGTCCTGGGACCTGCAAAGAATTCAAGGCACTTCAAATTTCGTTGATGGTTATGTCAAGATCTTGTGACTCTGGTAAGCCCCCCGAACTAAGTCAAATATGGGTTTTCCTGCACAATCCTTCTCTTTGCATGGTTTCACTCTATGAAAATTTATTTTTGAAAAATGTTTGGTATTTCAGGTATGATATTTCAAATTTTCAATATTTTACTTCTGACTGGATTCAAGAATTTGTTTCAGTTCATTCATCTTCATGCAAACCTCTCACATCAAACTTGGGTTTGGAATGTACATCTCCCACAAAGTCATGGAATTGCGAAGTTGATCATTCCAAGTAATATCTTTGGCCGAAGGAATCATTCTTATTGAATTATTTCCTTAACAGTCAAATCCTATTTCTTTTTGCAAATGTTATATTGCAAATCCTTCCTTTCTTTGCACCTGAAATCCTCCTGAGTGATAATGAATGCACAACTTATCACATCCCTTTTAAATTATTTTTATGATTACGATGCTTGTACAGTCTGTCATCAGTTATAGGAAAAATTTTTGTCACATTTGACTTCCGAGGAAGTTGGTTCGACTTTTCAGAGCATTCACAGAAATGTCAAAATTGATTTATCTTGGTTAATTACAAACTGGGAGTTTGATTCTTTAATCAGCCCATCTGATCATTATTATATCTCTGATGAATGTCATTCAACTTATTATTTTTCCATCAGCACATCACATGGTAGTTGTTTTACATCCTTCGACATTCATCGTTCAATATCTCACTATTCGGATTTTTGTTGGGTAGTTGAGGCATTTCAGCCTTCGCTAAGGGTTATGTTAGGTTCTTTTTGTCTTGAAATTAACACAGAATATGATCATATTTGTTTTCCCTCACAATATTCCCATCATAATCCCTTTCCTCTACTTGACAATTCATATTTTCAAAGATTTCAGGGTTTTCAATAGGATCATCATGACTTTTATGATCCAATCGCTGAATGGTTGGAAGAATATTCCCTGGAAAGCTCCGTCACAAATAACAAGTTTTGATATTTCCTCACACTTGCTAAGAAGTTCAATGCAGATGGAGAAAAATCCATGAGAAGCTTCTGACACCTTTCGACCCACAGGTAAGACCTTCAAATTTTAGTGCAATTTTTTATATTTTCTGTTGCACATTACTTTATATCTGTTTTAATTGTTTATATATTTGTTGATGCAGATCGGGAACAACTATGGTGGCTTCACTGGAAATTTCAATAAATGTGTTCCCGACCTTCTAGTTGTTAGGTTAGGAGTAGGACTATTTGCATTCTAGTTTTCCCTATATTGCATTCATCCCTTGCTTATTCGCTTTAGTCTCTCTTATCTTTTCTTACTTTTATCTTGCATTATGCTTTGATTTAGCTTCTTTTTCTTGTCCTTTGGTTTTTATTTCTCATTTTGTTGTGTCTTTCCATTTTGTCAAATTAATAAGACCTTGCATCAAGAGACTCTATTTGCTCAAAATGGAATGTGGAAAATAGAAAAGGTTTGTAACATTGCAAAATTTGGCTCTCTCTATCCCTTTTCCTTATCTTGGTTACATCTTTTGGTTGATGATGTTCCAACGGAAAATACAATTGTTGCATTAAGAAATCCTTGTGTCCAACCATGAACTCCATGTCTATTATAGAAAACTCATCCCTGCACTCAAGTTTTTATGTTTCAGTGTTTCCAAGCTGATCCAATCAAGTAGAGAAGGAAAAGGGGAAAATCTAAATGAGAAAACCAATATCAAAGGTCTTATATATGCTTCTCTGAAGGGACAACCTCTCCTGCTCCCAATACATCAATATGCATCTTCCACCCATAAATAAATAAATTTTGATGCACAATACTCTTTAAATAAATAAATAAAGGTGAAAGAAGAGAAATGCTTCTTGCATAGATAGGTGAAGTAAGCAATTCCTCCAGGGTACTATCTAGGCTCGCTGACAGCAGAGAAATGTTTGTGTTCCCGTATTGACTCCACTGGGGTGCTGACTAGGCCTGCTGGTAGTGGAGCAACACTAGAGATGAAAAACTATACTCTGAAAATCTAAATCTCGTGAACTTCATTACCCTATCCTGATTTAAAACAGCTTGTGATCGTTGATCTTTTGTTTGTGTTTAACCAAGTAAATGAAGGAAGAGGACTATTTATATGCACGGGGTAAGTGGGGAATCCATGGTAATATGAATGATGAATCAATGCTTCCTAAAGAACTAGACCCTTCACAAAAGAATTAACCAAGGCAGAGAAGTTGGAGTTCTACTAGTGTGTCGCCAAGTGTTGTCACTACAATGGACACCCTCCAAAATTTTACTTACACTAAAATTTTGGATCCTACTGTGGATCTTAATATCATCTAATCCATGGTCACTTCTTGTTCAGCAGATGCTTTTAAGCTCCCTTCTTGGATCAAAACCATCGAAGTCACTTACTAACACATGCTCATTCTGCAACAAGTTCATGAGCGCATCCTTTTACACAAGATTCGAAAAGCATAGCACATTCCATCAATACTATGCATGTGCAATGTCCAATCCATGTTGACATTCAGTTCACACCAATAGCAACATTTTCTCACATTCTAACTACATTTGTTCTTCCATTTCGGTGAGTTTTGCAAATTGTCACTTTTGTGCACCATTTTTTTCGCGAGTGTCATTTTCATGTTTTCGGTTGTTTCTTTCACTTTCATTCACTCTATTTAGTGTCGGTTTTATGTTATAATTTCTTTTGCACGTGTTAATTTCACTATCATTCACATATCTCAAAAGTCATTCACACATTAGCAATTGACATGTTATCTCATGTTCGTTGTCGCGCAATGTATGCATGATCGTTCTGGTGGTTTCAAGGGGTTATATTTGTGTGAATGATTTTTTATAATCATGTAAACATTAGTTGCACTCATTCCCAAAGTTTTAAGAACTGTCGCACAAGTGTCATCACGGTCATCATA
Source organism: Pinus tabuliformis (assembly GCA_031772625.1). Classification (NCBI taxonomy): domain Eukaryota; kingdom Viridiplantae; phylum Streptophyta; class Pinopsida; order Pinales; family Pinaceae; genus Pinus; species Pinus tabuliformis. The sequence goes on along the minus strand of CM062812.1, from coordinate 917,379,676 downwards.
AAGTATACCTTTAGTGTCGCACTTGTAATAAAGTTGTCGCAAAGTTGTCGCATTGAGGGAAATATGCTCTTAACATGTTCCGGATGATGTATTTTGTTGTGTTGTCAAAGTGTCTCAAGTGTGTGATAACAGTCAAGCCATATAACTATTCACAACAGTCTCTTCGGTCCCACACACAACCAAATTTCAAAAAATTCCCTACAACCTAGCCTCATCCAGCCCTCAAAAAATGCGCATTTCAAAACTTCAATGCTTAAGCACAGAACTTCACATTTCACAACCTAAGTGCTCAAGCCCATAACTACACATTTGGTAACTTCAATTCTCAAGCCTAGAATTACACATTTCACAACTTCATTGCTCAAGCCTAATCTTGCCTCCCAGAATTGTGCAATTCATCCTCCCAGCGTCGCCTCAACCACACGCTTCAGAATCTCTAGACTCAAGCTCATCCCTTTAACTCCTGATATATGAAATTGAGCAGTGGACCAGCATCTAATAGCTCCCGAAACTATGCAGTATGTTCACTCAGTGTCCATTTTCTTAGCCTGCCACTCTATCTCCCACAACTATGCAGGTTTCTCCCTCAGTCTAGCCTGAACTGTGCACTTCATAGTATCAAGGCTCAATCCTCAGCCTTTATCTCTTGAACTATGCAAATGTGCAACCATCTAAGCTCATCTATCCTCTAGAACTACGCAATAGGATAATCTAGTACATATCCCCTTATCCTATCATCCTGAGCTCCCAGACTACGCAGGTTTCTTCCTCAGCCCAACCTGAATTGCGCATTGTGCAATATCAAGGCTCAAGATTCACCCCCGATGACCTGAGTTATGAAATTGTGTAGTTACTGAGCCTCTTTCCCAACCTGTCACCTGGTTCTGGCTCAACCAGTGGATCAATGTGCACCATCTTAGACTAGGGGTTTATCGAACTAATGTCATATTTTCATGAGCAAATTGCAAATACAAGAACTCTATCATGTTATGAAAAGATGATGAAGAAGGAGAACATTCATTTTCTAAGACACATATGGAGTTGAAGAGATAAGATGATCAGCAGGTGAGAAGATGAAGGAACATCAAACTTTATCAGAAGATGAAGATCAAGATCACATGGAAGACTCCTCATCTTCAAGTCATATGGTGGAGGAAGAAGAAGAACATGTGCAATTTGTTCAAGAAGACACAAAGAAAGAAGAAAAAAGAAGGAAAGCATGGCACTATAACATCATCATGCAGTCCATGTCATCAATGTCATGTCATGTCTTGTCACAAGTCATCATATGCCACATTATTATTGTGGATTATGTAATTACCTATTCGAAATGTATTGTAAAGTTAAATTCCAAAGGACACGCATGGAATATGAAGAGTCATGTAAGTTGAAAGGTCATAGTAAGTCAAACAATCACGAGGGTAGTCAAAGAGTCACAAGGAGGGTGAAGCATCACCCCTAGGTTATATATATACCCTCATTGTATGAGCAAAGGACTTTTCACCTTGGCTCCTCCCGTAAGGCATTAGATAGATAAGCTAGTTCTTTTGAGGAGAAATAAGTGGCTCCAATGCTCTACTATTGGATCTAGTGGTGTTCATTATATACAAGTGTCTTGGAACTTTTACTTAAAATGAGAAGTGCTATGGGTCAACATGTTCTTCATGCATGGATTATGGATATTTGTAAGACTATTCTGTGAATGTTTGTAATTCATGTTTGCTTTCATCTGTGCGGAAGTAGTTGAACTATTTTAGTTATTTTGGTACTTATCATATTGAGAATGTGTTGTAACTGTTATTATCATTGTCCCATCCTCATGGAATATTCTGATGGATATTATACAAATCTTCCTCATTATATGGGTTTCAATGACCGTCACGTCTCTATGGACTATTCCACTTGATGTTGTACATACCCTTATTGTTCATGTGTGTCTCTACTAGGGTGGTACTACTACCTCTCTCTTAGAGGCTGAATTTTCCTCCCCTCTACAATGAAATAACTTTGACACACACATAATCAAAAACTAACCAGGTACAACCCCTTTCTTTTCAAAGGTACATTTTCACTCCTCTCTCTTGCTGATAGTTAGAGCCAAGGCATATCTTTAAGATATATGGCAACTGGGCTGATATTCCAGAAGGGGATCCTACTCCAAATTGTGTGAGGTATGATTGGGACTTCACATAAGGGAGACCCCTTGGTCAATAGATTTCCAACACCGTCAATAGTATGATACATATATGACAAAGATCATTGAAGAGGTACCTTCCTACTATGCATATACAACTAAAAATAAAGAGTGGAGGAATGCAATGCGGGAAGAATACTAGTTAATCATGAAAAACGATGTTTGGTAAATTGACCCTAGGCGAAGTGACAAATCTATAGTAAATTCAAAATGGATTTAAAAGATAAAGCATGGTACATATGGGAGAATTGATAAATAAAAGTCAAGATTTTTATCAAGAGGCTTCTCACAAAAAGAAGGCATTGATTACAAAGAAACCATTTCTCCTACAACTAGATATACAACAATAAGATCAATTATTTCTTTGATGGCTACAATGGGATGGAACATCCACCAAATGGATGTTAAGATGACTTTTCTAAATGGATATACTGATGAAAAGGTTTAAATTGAGAAACCTCAAGGCTTTGAAATAAATCAGAGGGAGACTCATGTCTGCGGACTGAAGAATGCTCTATATGGCTTAAAGCAAGCACCTAAAGCTTGGTTTGAAAGAATGTATGGATACATATTGAGGCTCATCTTACCAAGAATTTTGCAAATCTTAACCTATACATCACAGTGGTCAAAGATGAACCAGTCATCATAATCCTATATGTGTATGATCTACTTGTCATGGGTGTAAAGCATAGAAGTCAGGAATGCAAGATTTTGTTAATAGTTGAGTTTGATATGAAGGATCTTGGGACTATGCATTACTACTTGGGACTAGACATTTGGTAGAAGAAAGGTGAGATACATGTTAGTCAAGGTAAATATGTGATCAAGATTCTTCAGAAATTTGGCATGATGGAAAACAGGCCTATGATGACTCCTATGATTACCAATCTAAAGAAGTTGAGGAGTTTGTATTCTAGTTTGGTGGATCCTACTTTCTACAAATAGTTGATTGGGTCCTCGATGTATCTGGTAAATATAAGACCAGACATTTTTTTGTAGTTAATGTCGTCAATTAGTTTCAGATAGAGCCAAAACATGATCATTGGATTGCAGCCAAGCATATATTAAGATATTTGCGTGGAACTATACATCACTTCGTGTGGTATATTGGTAATGAAATACAACTCATGGGATACATAGATTCATATTGGGGTGGCAATGAGACCGATAGAAGATAAGCATATCTTAATGTATTTGCGTGGAACCATACATCACTTCCTCTGGTCTACATGTAATGAAATACAACTCATGGGATACATAGATTCACATTAGGGTGCCAGTGAGATCGATAGAAGAAGCACAAAAGGTGGATGCTTCAACCTAGCATCTTCCATGGTCTCATGGATGAGAAAAAATCAAGATATAATTTCTTTTAGTAGTGATGAAGCTGAGTATGTTGTTGTAAGTGAATTCTGTTGGGAAGTTGTTCAGCTCAGGAAGTTATTATCATATTTGTTTAAAGGACTACTTATCCCTACACTATACATTGTGACAACGAAAGTTGTATAAGATTGACAAAATACATAGTGTTTCATGCTAGAATGAAGCATATAAATAATAAGTACCACTACATCAAAATATTGGTAAGAAATGGGGTCGTGGCACTACATTACATAACTACTAATGAACAGGGAGGAGATATTCTAACTAAAACATTACCAAACAAGAAGCTTGAGTATTTGAGAGACAAGCTTAGTTTGGTAGACATATATTCCCTAATAGAGAGGGAGTCTGTTGGATAGTTCTTGTATTTACGGGTCGTAAACTATACCACAAATAACAATCATAAGTCTTAGTGAAGGACATAAATAAATAATAGTGTCTATAGGACTGGATAATTATCTAAGATTGGAACTTCTTATGGATTGTAGAATCTATGAAAAGGAGTTGTTGACTGATACTCTTTGAGGATGAGGTAAGGAATCCAAGATAAGAGTAGTCAAAGAGGACCAGTATCCTTTGAGGATTCAGGATTGGAAATCTAAGATAAGAATAGTCCTAAAATGACATACATAATGAACATCTAGATGGGTTATGTGCCTTAGAGGTAGTGTGCCAACTCACATAAAGCCTCCTAGCATAATGTTCTCGAATGAAGATGAACTTTTCTAGTTAAAGCCTTCAAGGACAATGTAGGTAATGGTATATATGCTTGACATATATGGTTTATCAATCCAACTCTTCTTATGAGAATGATTTAAGGAAGAGATTATTATACCATGTGATGGGATTATGAATACCTCCCTAGTTAAGAGGGAGTGTTGGAAATTGTAACTAGGTTCGGTCTTCATAATGACCTATTTGTAATCATGACATTGTATACTTTGTATAAAGAAAGAAAAAGAAAGAAAAGAAAAGAGAAACATTTTTATGTAAAGCATGAGTTTCATGCTCAAGTCTAGGTCAAAAGCATGTTCTTCATGATTCTAGGTATTTCTAGGTATTTCTAAGACAAAGAAGAATTTATGTCATGTATTATAGTCCCATTTGGACTCATTGTAACAAAGGAAAATATTTATTTTGTTAAGAAAAAACCATTTATTCCTCCAAGACCAAGTCAGCCCCATTCAAGGACAAGTTGGCATAAGGGGGGGCTATTCAACCCCTTAAGAAGGCTTAAAATAGAAGAATATCGACCTCATTTGGAACACTCACTCATGATCAAGTTCGGTCTGCAATAGCGAAGGAGAAGAAGAGTTGGAAGGACAAAGAAAGGAAGAAAATAAGTCGAAGTTTCTTGGGATTATCTCTCTCTCTCTCTTCACATGTGTGTAGTTAGGGTTTCATTGCTTCCAGTCGCAGGAGGCTAAAATTACAGGGCCAAAATTCCGAGGTGCAGTTGCAAGGCTGGAAATCTAGGATGAAGTTGTAGTAGGTTGAAGTTTGGAAGCTTCCTTTAACAAGACCTTGCTGGGGGGTTGACTTGGTTCTTGGGAGGATCTTGGGCTTTGATATTTGGGTCTTGGAAGTATCATTATAAGAAGATTCTATAAGAAGAGAAGCATTCTTTCTGGGTTTCCCCTTGGAGGGGGTTTTCCTTGGTTTGGAGCCTATATATTGTGTACTTTATCTTGTTGTGATCTTCATTGTTTTGTTAATTGTTTTATTAACAAGATATAATAAAATTAATAAAAGGCCAACATATATCACAAGTAATTATCAAGTTAATGAAAACCATGTATAATACATAAGTCTCCCGATTTTCCAACACAATGGAACCATCATGCATAGATTTTTAAAAAATTAAAATACATCAAATCCTATTTGAGGAAGTCGAAAAAATAAGAGTTTGGGAACATATTTAAATCCCAAGTGGAACTCTCAAGTTAAATGGACCAAATTCAACATCAAATCATAAAGGAAGGGAGAATAATTAAGTTGGAAAAGTAGAAAACAAGCCTTTAATCAAAGTTGGGTAAGAAATTCAGACAAAAATATACTCTTTGGTGACAAAAATCAAGAATCCAATGGTTAAAGCATGGGGGAGAAGAAACCTATAATTTTCAACTTCTCAATGATACAAAATTGCTTCCACAATTGTATATCCTACATTAAATATCCTCAAGGGAATTACACAAGGACATCAAAAGAAAATTAATGTCTTCTATTGGAACCAAAACATCATCAGTTCTCAACCATATAGGAAATAACTTAGCACATTCCTCCTTTAGTTAGCAGGGACAATAATGAAGCGATTCTTCCTTAAATAACTCTCTAGGAGGTAGGGCAAGTATTGGTGGAGATTTAAAAGGTAAATCTCTTGGACTAGATGGTTTTACTATTGATTCTTCTAGCATAATTTGAAACGATGGTTAGCAATTAATGGAAAATTCTAGGAATTATTCCTCTCTATTACTATCTCTTGATGCAAATTTATTCACTATAATCTCTAAAGTGGACCATGGAATGGATCATACCAAATTTATGTTTTTTTCTCTCTATAATCTCATCTACAAGATCATAACCAAATTCATTTCCAAGCGACTAAAGCCTCTCCTCTCTTTTTTATTTTCCCAAAGGAAAATTAAATATAAGGAGGGACATCAAATAATGGATATTATTATTCTATCCCATTACTTAGTTCACTCCTTGAAGATGGCTAAAAAGCTAGGCATGTTATTAAAATTGATCTCTCAAAAAACATTTGAAAAGAATAAGTTGGAAATATGTTTATCATGTCTTGACAACCTTTGATTTTTCTAAAAAATAGATTAGTTGGATCATGTCTCTCATCTCTATTTTTCTTTTTTTCATCTTAATTAGTGACCCTCCCTCTTCCCCTTTTAATCCCTCTGGGGGCATTTGTGAAGAGGAGCCACTCTCTCCATTTATTTTCATCCGAATGACTAAAATATTGGGGTAGCTTATAAAAGAAGTGGCCTATAGAAGAATAAAAGGTATCCATAGTCATGGAAATGATTTAACTACTTCTGACCATTACTTTGTGGATGATACTCTCCTAATGGGATCCCCCACAATTCGAGAAACCTCAACCATAAAAACAATTCTTAAAATTTTCATGGCCACCATGAGTATGAGCATTAACCTAAAATCCTAAATTATATTTTTTTAACATTCCTTTGAAAATTAAAGTCCATGTCACTTAATTCTTTGGATTTGAAAGGAGCTCCTTTCCATCCAAATATGTAGGATCCCTTCTTGTTGAAAATCCCCTTCTTCATGCTTCATTGAAAGATTTACTTTCTAATTAATGAATAAACTTGTTATTTGTACCTTTCATTCTCTTAAAATTATTCTCCCACTCACATTTCTCAAATCAATCCTGCAATCCATGCATTTTTACATCTTTTCTACCCTTGTTTCCCCCAAAAATATAATACAAAAAATATACAACCTTCAGTGCTCCTTCCTATAAGGGAAGGGGACGCGAGAAAAGAAATAAAATGGCCCATTGTGGCCTAGGATAATTTTTTCTTCCTAAAATCAAAGCGGGGGTTAGGTCTACAAGATCTACATCTTTTATGTAAAGTTTTGGGCTATAAAACATGTTGTCAATGGATTCAAATCCCATATGAACTGTGGGGTAGGTTTTGAAGGAAGCATGCAAATAGTATTGAATAACCTAACATTATATGAGTGGATGATGAAATAATATGTTTCCATATTTGGAATTCTTCTTAAAGAAATCATCATCTAATTAAGAATCATTGCTTCTATGAAATTTAAAACAACTAGAATACTCGCTTTTAGGAGGGATCATGGTAGCGATGCTCCAATCTCAGAGAAAATGAAGTTTTCCTTGTTATTAAGTATCACATGACCTTGCAAAGAAATCCTTTGGTGATCCAGATTTAAATAGGAATGCAACAAATTATAAAGATAACCATAAATACAGATATGCGGCAGAAATAATACTTCATTTCATTACTGTAAAATACTGAAATATGCTTACAAATAGAGAGGAAAGAAACCAGCTAGGGCAATGGTAGCTTATCTCTGAGAAGAGATGTGGTAGCTACATGCCTCTTAACTATGTTACAATGAGCCTTGAAGGCCTATTTATTGTTGAGAAACAATGGAAAACCCTAAACATCCAAAAACCTAACCCTAGAAGATGAAACACCAAAATTTGGGCCCCGTTTGGGTAAATTGGTACATCAACTTCCCGGGGTCGTAACTTTGGCATACGATCTCCGTTTGACGCACAAAGTATCTAATTAGAAAGATCTATCTGAGAACTACAACTTTGGGAAGAACAACATCAGTTTACAAACCCATGTTGCTCCCAATGTTCCCAAGAAACATCGTTTAGGGCCTCAAAATGGCTCTAGAAGTTCAGGACCTAAAAAACTGCTAAAAATAGTAAATTGTGCTACAATTAAGGAAACTGAAAAGCTAAAAGAAACAATGGTGGGGGTCCAAGTGGACTTGTTGGGTGGCCACCAATATCCACCTAGATCATTCCTCCCCCCTTAAGAAGCAATTTTCCCCATTATGTTTAGCTCCTCCATGAGATGAGGAAACTTCTGCTGAACTTCGTCCCTGGTGAGCCACTTGCCCTGATGAAGGAGTTGGCCTGCTTTGACAACTCGATATAGTTGGATATTCTGTTGGTGAGTGTGCTTGATCTGTGTGTCCATGATCCGATCAGTTGCATCTTGTTCCATGCAATCTGGATTCAACTCTGTGGGTGTGAGCTGTTCTGCAATGTCGAATGTGTCTAGTAATGGTGGAAAGTATGGTCGAATGTGGTCCACATTGAACACTGGGTGTAGGCTAAGGAATGGGGGAATGCTGAGCTCAAATGCATTATCTCCCACAACCTTGGTAATGGTGTAAGGACCATATCAAAGTGGTTTGAGTTTCCGATAGGCTCCGGTAAGGTGTTCCTTTTGCAAATGCAACCAGACTTTGTCGCCCACCTGAAACTTGTGTGGCACCCGATGTTGATGATGTCACTGCTTGTACTTGGCATTTTATTTCTCCAGAATGTCATGGACCTGCTGGAAATATGTTGGATGTGCTCAATGAAGTTGTTTGCCTTATCAGTTTCGAACTGGACATGATCCAAATCTGCGTGAGTAGCTGCAGATGGCATGGCCACATCAATGGGACATAGTGGCTGGAATCCCAAGCCCATCTGAAAAGGGTTGTGGCTAGTCGAGCTGTGGAGAGCCCGATTGTAGCTATGTTGAACATAGTGGAGGCTCTCGTCACATGTGTGTAGATACTTTGAGTTGTACATGCACAAAATGTGTACAATCATCCTGTTGACAACCTCTGTTTGGCCATCAGTTTGAGGATGGAAGGCTGTGACTTAGTGAGTTTGGTGTCCAACATCGACCAAAGACTGGACCAAAATGTACTGAGGAACCTGCTATCCCGATCTGAGATGATAGTCTGTGGGCTCCCAAAGTGTACCCACACTCATTCAAAGAAGAGTTTAGCAGTGGCTTATACTGTGATATTCTTCTTGCGGGCCGCCATAATGGCCATCTTCGAGAACTTGTCGACGACCACAAAAACACAGTCGTTTCCATGCTTAGTGGAAGGAAGGCTTGACATGTAATCCATGGAGATGGATTCCCAAGGTCGACTAGGTTTAGGCAGTGGGGTATAGAGGCCTTGCTTCTTGACGGTCGGTTTAGCAATGGCACAGGCAATGCATGATCTAATGTACTTCCTGACATCCTGTTGAAGATTTGGCCAATAGAAATACTTTTGCAGTACTGCCATTGTTTTCTCGACCCTGAAATTCCCTTCAGCCCAACTGTAGTCTGCTTCCCAAATCATCTTGGCATGCTCACTTGAAGGAACACAAAGGTGACCTAGGTGGCATAATAGGGCATCCTGGAGGTGAAAATCTGGAACATGTTGACCATCCAAGAGTGTCTAGTATGTGTGGCCGAATTCTAGGTCACTTTTGTAGAGAAGTGGCCAATCAAAAGTCTTGTGCCCACAAGAGTTGAGCACGGTGGTTAATGCCAGGATCGGTGGTTGACTAAGGCAATCTGCAACATTATTGGTGCTACCCTTCTTATACTTGATATTAAAATGGAATTGTTGTAGGTATGTGGACCACTTTTGATGGCGATCATTCTGCAACTTACCTTGGCTCTATATGAACTAGAGAGGTCGGTGGTCTGTGTGGATGACCGTTTCCTTCCCCAAAATGTAATGTTTCCATTGTCAGTAAGCCTGCACAATGTAATACATCTCTTTGTCATAAGTGGGATACTTCCGAACTGTGTCTGAAAGTGTCTCACTGTGATATGCCACTGGATGCCTGTGTTGAGTAAGGACTGCCCCAATAGCATAGTCAGAGGCATCTATCTTGACCTCAAATGGTTGTTGCAAATCTGGCAATGCAAGCACTAGTGCTGAGCAAAGGTGATCTTTCAACTCTGTGAATGCCTTCTATTGAGATTCAGACCAAAATAATTTTGCTTTTGCTCCTCCCTTGGTGACTTGACTTAAGGGCCAAGTGAAATGAGAAAATTGCAACACGAACCTGTGGTAGAAGTTGGCAAGACGTAGAAAGCTACAGAGCTTTGTTAGAGTGGTTGGAGAGGGCCAATCTTGAATGAATTGGATCTTGGCTGGATCCACATGCACCCTCTGTTTATCAATAATGTATCCCAGATACTGAACTTGGGTCATGCCAAAAGTGCATTTCTCCAAATTGGCACATAACTTGTGTTGCTGCAGTGTTTGGAGAACCTGTCGGAAGTGATGGAGGTGCTCTTCTGAGCTCTAGCTAAAGATCAAGATGTCATCCAAGTATACCACTACAAATGAGTTGGTGAATGGTCGCAAGATGTCATCCATTAGCCTCATGAAGGTTGCAGGATAACTCGTTAATCCGAAAGGCATAACCAACCATTTGAAAAGGCCCTCCTTGGATTTGAAGGTAGTCTTCCACACATCGGAGGGTTCGATTGGTACCTAGTGATATCTTGATTTCAAATCAATCTTGCTGAAATATTTTTCCCCCTTCAGTTGGTCCAGGAGGTCATCAATCCGTGGGATTGAGTACCTATTACCGATAGTGATCTTATTGAACACCCAATAGTCAATATAGAGTCTCCAAGTCCCATCCTTCTTTTGTACCAACACGATTGGGCTTCCACAAGGCGATGAAATCGGATGAATGTGACCTTTCTACAACATCTCCTAAATCTGCCTCTTTATTTCATTGTTCTCCAAAACGGAGCGCCAATAGATTGGTCCATTGGGCAGCGGCGCACATAGGGTCAGATTGATGGAGTTCTTGACCTGACAGCGCAGAGGAACCTCTGTGGGGGAGGTGAAGATATCCTCGTACTCCTCCATGACCTTGTCCATCTGTAGTTGTCGTGCAGAGGGGCCCTGTTTGGAGGTTGTTGCCACCATCTTCTTCATTCCTTGAGGGTGTATCATTAGCAAAACAAATTTCCTAGTTTTGGAAATGAGCATACTACATTGTTTTGCAGTAACCAACAAGATGGCAGTAGGCGGTGCTACCTCTGGTATCTTGTACAACTTATTTCCCAAAGTAATAATAACAACACGGGGCCTTGATTCATACACAGCATGTCGCTTCCACAAGTATGGTTGCCCTAATAGTACATCACAAACCTCAAGGGGAGAAATTTCACACAATACCTCATCCGTGAAGGGCTTGATGTTGTATGGAAGGCGACACTACTAGCTCATGCGAAGATCCCGTCCTTGGTGAAGCCACCCGACGGTGTATGGTTGTGGATGTGCTATGGTTGGTAAGCCTAGTCGTTTTACGACCTCTGCCAAAATGAGGTTCTTTTGGCTCCCTCTGTCGACAATGAACTATAGTAGGGATCCCTTTACCCACATTTGGGAGTGGAAGAGACGCTCCTCCTCCTCTAGATCTTCGGGTTCCTTCTTTTGGATCTTCGTGGTGGCAATGGTGGCGTTGGGCTCCACATCGATAATCTAATTCCTTTTGTCATTCCCCTTGTTGGGTTCTAACTCAGAGTCAGAACATGCATCTGATTCTGAAACCTTTAGCTCAGCCACTAGTGACTGCTTGGCCCGACACTCACTTGTGTTGTGAGTGGAGCTCTTATGGAACTCACACCATTTTCTCGTGTCCTTTTTCAGCTTTGCGACACTATTCTTTGCTTGCAGCTTTGGCGAGTTGTCTTGGGCTGCCCTGCCTTAGCTTTGTCCTCTATTCTGCGGTTTGGGGGCACCTTTATCTTGCTTTAGATTCACAAATCCAAAGTCTCGCTTCTTCTGTTTAAACTTTTTCTCGACCTTGATGGCATATCGGTATGTCATGTCGAGCGAGGAGATGTTTAGGAATTCTATTTCTTCCTAGATGTACTTGTGCAGGCAGCCTTGGTATTTGAGTATCAAATGCTACTCTGAATCCTTGATACCCAACTTTGTGCGAAGGGTATGGAAAATATTACTAAACTCCGACACATCTTGGTCCCTTCCCTGTCGCAGTGTGGTCCACTTTATGTATTGATCCTCATAGCATCCGACAGGGTAGTACTGCTCCTTGATGGCATCCCGGAATGAATTCCAGGTGGGTGGCTGAAAATAGTGAGCTGGTATTTTCATCCTTTTGCTCGCAGTAGGTTTCCCACAAGTCCTTGACGTGGGGGGCTGCTTTGAGAAGAGTGAAAACAATCTTTTCCCGACTCGAAAATTCATGAACAGAAAAATAACCCTCTAGCAGATTTAGCCATTTATCTATGGAATTTGCATCTATCTGACGCTCGAATATGGGGATTTCAAAATTAGCTTGTACCTTAAAGGGTGTGGCATTTCCATAGTAGCTACTGGAAGCCGATGCATTGCCTCTAGGTAGCCGCTGAAGGATTTGTGCAAAGTTGTCCATCATCGTGTTCCTTAGTCGCTCGAGGGATTCTTCGAGCAAGATTTTGATAGAATCTCTTGCCCCCTTGTCTTTCTTCTCATCCGCCACGGGAGACTGTCAGGATTTGCAAGGCTGGTCTTGCAAAAGTTCGACCAGTTCAAGCCCTAACTCCTTATATCCCGACCTCGTTGATGATATGCAAAGAAAAACAGAGAAAAATAAGGCCGCTCTGAGACCATTTATCCAGATTTAAACAGGAACACAACAAATTATAGAGATAACCATAAATACAGATATGAAGCAGAAATAATACTTCATTTCATTATTGTAAAATACTGAAATATGCTTACAAACAGAGAGGAAAGAAACTAGCTAGGGCGATGGTAGCTTATCTCTGAGAAGATATTTGGTGGCTACATGCCTTTGAATTGTGCTACAATGAGGCTTGAAGGCCTATTTATTGTTTAGAAACAATGGAAAATCCTAAACATCCAAAAACCTAACCCTAGAAGATTAAACACCAAACTGTGGGCCCCGTTTGGGTAAATTGGTACATCAACTTCCTGGGGTCATAACTTTGGCATGTGATCTCTATTTGACACACATAATATCTCGTTAGAAAGATCTATATGAGAACTACAACTTTGGGAAGAGCAACATTAGTCCATGGACCCATGCTGCTCCTAGTTCTCCCAAAAAAACGTCGTTTAGGGCCTCAAAACGGCTTCAGAAGTTCAAGACCCGAAAAACTGCTAAAAATAGTAAATTGTGCTACAATTAAGGAAACTGAAAAGCTGAAAGAAACAATGGTGGGGGTCCAAGTGGACTTGGTGGGTGGCCACAAATATCCACCTGGATCATTTGATCTCTTAACATTAGTCTCCCTAAACTAATAAATTTAGTCGGTGACAGTGGAAACCTTTAAACTTATAGAATTCCATTCCTATAGACCTTAACTTGGAAACCTTTTAAAATGACCTAAATTCAACAAGAATCAAAACTCAAGAAGGGAATGATGACTTAAGGTAGGGAGTCTTCATTATAAATTAATCATATCTTATTACATGTAGATATGTAATTCTCCTAGATCCATACAATTCCTCCTCCTCTAATATCTAGTCCATATGTGGAAATATAACTTATCACCTAAAGTATCCATATTCCTATGGATTTTGTCTCATGGAAAACTCTTACTTGGGATAAGCTTAAAAGGTGATGCTTTCAAGGTCCTTTTCTATGCCACCTTTTTTATAGGGATCTAAATTAGAAAATAATCATTTTAACTCCTCTATTTTTCCTCTTCTTAGTAGGATAGTTGATCTACCCTATTTCATCATTTTGATTGTAACAAGGAGGATATCATAACCACTATCTCTTACTGGAAAATTAATGTCTTTAAACATCCAATCATTGCCCATGTATAACAAATTCCTATAGGATTTATCTTATGAGGGACATGGAAGGGAAAAAATCATTAATTCTTTGAAGGAAAAAAGCCTCAAAGAATGTTTTCTAGGACCGTATTATGCACATTATCAAATAAATTGTTCTCCTTTTTCCTTAATATGCCTAGGAATAAAAGAACAATCTCATAGAATCCATCATCCTCCATTCCTTGGATATGTTCCCTCAACCTTTCCCTCCCATTATCACCTTCTACTCTCCTCTTAGATCCATCCCTAAATCTAGTATAAACCCTTTTTAGTTTTACTAAGCTAAACTTTGATGACACTCAAAAGGAAATAGCTCAGGGCCCATCCTTCATATCTATACAATTCTCCAATATTTTCATAGAAGCATGCCCATAACTCATTATTTAGATAGTTAAAAATATTTTCAATGGAACCTCCCTTCGAAGGTTTCGAATAGATGGCACCTAGTAAGGGGTATAAAAATAATTAGTAAGCTTCTTTCTCTGATCCTTGTTGCCATTCCTTCCCACATTACATGCATATATAATAAACTCATTGATAAATTAGCAAATGGAGGTTTGTCTTATGATTAATCCCTCATTGATTTTCAATGGAATGATTCGATCACAACCCCTATTAAAGGATTAATATTCTCAATTTAATTTACTTGATCTCACGTCTCTTCCACGATGATGATAGTAAAGTAAAATTAATTTTGATCTCTTGTAAAGTGATGATCCCACCGCATCCACTCAAGGATCAAGGGAAGTTGGTATGGATTAGTGCAATGCATCTAAGAAGGCCATCACTTAATGGTAAGGTTAATCATTTCAACGTCTCCTTGGTTTCTATCATGATTTTCCCCATGTTGGAATGTCACCTCATTTGGAGTGGGATATCACTGCATCCTTTATTGAGGATGGGGATCCCAAGTAATTCATGGAATAATTATACTAGTATCACTGTAATTATTATACACAACTCTATTTAGAATATACTTTGGGTAGGTAATCCTTCAATTTATTGTTTGGTTTACTAATATATTTTATTTTCATACTTTGGAAGGCTTTCTCTCCATTGTAAAAATTTCCCTTTATTTTTGCCCTTCATCCTACTTGCGATTTTCTCTTTCCTCCTCTCTTTGCTTCATAACTACTCCTAGGTTCTCCAACATCTGTATTCCCACCATATCTATTTCCTTCTTTATCTTCGCTCCTTTGCAACTACCATGGGGTATCATTTCTTATTGGTTTATATAGCTTGTTCATTTGTTTATTTCCTAGTATTTTCTTGGTGTCTTATAATGCCTCATCAAGGTGACTCACAATCTAGCAAAGGTTACAATAGGTGATATATTCCTTCTTTAACTTACGCCCACATCAATGAGAAGGCCTTAGGAAACCACTATTGGGAGTATACCACATGTTCTTCCCATCAAGATATTGACATTACATAATAGGAGACACGAGTCAAGAAAAGATTC
Source organism: Pinus tabuliformis (assembly GCA_031772625.1). Classification (NCBI taxonomy): domain Eukaryota; kingdom Viridiplantae; phylum Streptophyta; class Pinopsida; order Pinales; family Pinaceae; genus Pinus; species Pinus tabuliformis. The sequence continues at coordinate 917,364,281 of CM062812.1, read as the reverse complement.
CTTTCAAAAAATGTGTATGAGAATGTCAGGTAATAGGTGCCTGACATACACAACATTTGTCCCCAACAAACTCAATACATGTAAATTGTATATTTATATCGACAGATTAAGACCATAATGGAAAAAATTTTGATTGAGATAAATGAATCCCAAGAAGAAATTCTTTTGTACATTGATGCCTTATAGCAGTAGGTTAGCAAAATGGACAACACAATATTAGTGCTAGTTAAGAAACTAGCCAACCTAGACATCCACAATAGTGAAGATGATGATCTAGCACCAACTCTCACCCCATTGGAAACTTCTCATTGTTAATTGTGATATCTCCATATTGATTTCTTTTAGAAGAATTCAATGGCTTGGTAGCTTTGTAGACATAAATTTATTTATTTTTAATTCCAACTATTTATATAGTCATAAAATTAGGTATTTAGTTAAGCATTTTCTAGCTCTTAGTGTGATGTTCATGACTACAACTTGTTTTTATACTTTGGTTTGGTTTTCATAGTGGTAGACTAGAAGTTATATACCTGTAATGTTTATTTTTTATCAATAATATAAAATTAGTCTAACTTACAAAAAGAAAAAAAGGAAAAGGAAAAAAAAAAATATATATATATATAAAAACAAAGAAACAATATTTATTGTTTTTATAACCATTATTATTATTATTATTATTATTATTATTTACTTCATTACTTGAAGAACGATAACATTTTAAGGATAAAACGTTTTCCATATGTAGTAAAAAACTAAAATTGGTGCCATTTAATTTGAAAGAATTATTAATGAGAAGGTGAAAATGCCAAGGAAAAGATTTTGAGAAATTTCATGCTTGCCTTTATCATTAGGGGAAGAATCCTAGATAAGGACTAATTTCCCTATTCTAAAGGTTTTATCTTTAGCACTTTTTTCGTGACACTTCTTTATGATTCCTTTGCATTTCTTTACTTCTATTTTCCAAAGTTTCCTTTCTCTTATAGGGATATAAATGCATTATCCTTTCTCTATTGCATGACAACTTCTTGATCATAAACTATACTAAAAGGTCTCTCACTCGTTCTAATTTTTGTAATGTTTTTATTTTCCCATAAGCCATGAAATAGATAGAAATTCCATTTCCAAGGGTTATCTCCTTTAACCACTTAATAATCTTGATTACGTTTTCAATATTGGATTCAGCAAGGCCATTATCCCACCATTAATAATGAGATGAGGTTGACAAGATAATATTGAAAGTTTGACATATTCCCAACAAATCCCTTGAAATAAATGCCCCACCATGATCATTAGTAATTTCAAGAAATATACCAAAGTGAGATAATATGTTAGTCTCAATGACAAAAAACATGTTAGCACCTAATAAAATAATAGGTGGTTGTGTGTATATAAATTTGATTAGTTTTAGATGAGGGAATTATATAACTGATGAAATCAAGTCCCTGATTTGGAGAAAAGAAAACAAGTGGTGATAGAATTTTAAGGGATTATAGAAGTATTTTCTTTGCATATTGACCATTGGAAAAGATCACAAGAAATCACAAGGAAATGTGCATCATGGAATAGGTTTGGTTAATAATAGCCATATGACAAGGCTTTCTAATAAGTGTTCTTGGAATCACATTTTTTACCACTATGAAATTGAAGGTGGGAACCATTACAGATTATTTCAAAAATTACCTTGTATTACCTTGTATTAGGGTTTCCCCACACACAAAAAGTGTGCCATCAAAATACCTTCAAAAAGGACAATTTATTATTAATAGACACTTCATCACTTCTAGTCTTCATGTTCTTTCCATTCTTGATATACAAATATGGAGTACATAAACATACCATGGATAAAAAATTACATCCAAATGCATTCAAGTTCAAAACAATAAACAAAGAATGTTCATCCTCTAGGTTGGTGGAAGATGGATTTTGAGGATTTTAGTTAAGAGGAGAGCTAAATCCCCACCACATATGGTTTTAGAGTTCAAAATTTTAAGGTTAAATTCCTAAATTTTGAAAATTTAAGTAGCCAAATTACCTTGGAGATATATCTAGGACAACAAAGTATTTATGATAGGTGGTGGAACATTGACAACCATGTACTTGTTGGAAAATGTAACTAGGTTTCATCTTCATAAGTGTACTTGATGTCAAAATGTAATATTTGTCAAAAAAAAATAAAAAAATTAAATAAATTATTATGATTATTTTTTAATTGACTTGTTAAAGAATGGTTTTCATGCTTGGGTCAATTGTTATAGGTCAAGCCTCCATTATAGACTTTAGAGTGCTTGCATAAAACATAATGAATGAATTTATTTGGGAAAGTAATAAGTGAAAAGTAATGTTTTCCAATAGAGGAAAATTTTATCTCATTAAAACCAAAATATTGACTCATAAAATAAATTACTCTCTATAATTTAAACATTTAATTGCACTATGATAGCTAAAACAAATTCATTTATTTCATTAAAAAATGGATTTCAAATTCTTTCAAAAATAGACATAGCCAAAAATACAAGTAACAATAATAACATCATTTATAGATTGAAAATGTATTTGAGAATATTTATCCTAACAAAAAGTATTGTCTTTCCTCGATAGCTCATGGATAGGTTTGATAATTATTTATGCACAAAGTTTATCTTACTCATGAAGGTTTGGATGTCTTTTTAAAAAGTAGGAAGGGGTAATTTATGGATGAAATAAATATTTTTGCTGTCAATGTTTTCCCATTTTTAGAAATGATATAACCAAGTGACATGCTTCAATAATGCCAAAAAGTATACTTATTAGGATTAATGAAATTTCATAAATTTCATATTACATTGAAGGAAAAATCAAATGAGAAAATATCGCATCTATTATTTTCAAAATGGATAGTCAAGTTATTAAGGTAGGTTTGGATTATAATACCTATCAAATGGTCATATAATCAAATGCATATCCGATAGAATGATAATCCATACATTAACCAACCCAAAGAACTTTTTATGGTATTCAAAGATACTCCATGTTGTGGAAAGGGTTGTTTTGAATCAATCTCTTGGTTCATTTTAATTTGAGTATATTTGGAGAAACCATCCAAAATATCCATCATTTCTAAGCAATAAACCTATTAAAGAATTTAATAATGTAGGTTGTGTAAAAGATTGAATACATGTTATGTAAAGGGAAAATATGTTTAATACTTCCACAATTTAAAGCCTTAAAATATGCATAAAGGGAAATGCCACTATTCTTTTTCCAAATAGATTTAACACTCACTTAGAATAGTGTATTAGAAAGATTACATTGTTTTGAATTTTTTTTTCCAATTAATTCTTAATTATGGCATTTAAATTCAAAATGATATGATTTTGTTTTTTCTTGACTAGCATAACATCTTATTATCCTCTTTTAGGGATATTGAATATTGAATCATCTCAAAATCAAAACCATGCAACAAATCTCAAATTATTTGAAAAAGGTGAGGAATTTATCTGTCTTTTCATTATTGCATTGGATTTTATACATAATATTGCATTGGATTTTATACATAGTAGTTGAAGGTCATCTTTAGAAACTATGTTGAAAAGGATAGCCTCTCTAACTTTGTGTTTATACCAATCATTTACTTGGTGAGAGGTATTTCAATATCATTATTAGAAAATAACTCTGAATCACTGATCTCTTTAAGGGAAATGTTATGCTTGAGGTTGATTATAATAAAAGAATCTAGAAATCCATTGACCGGTAGAAAAACCAGATATTATTCTCATGAGCAAAAATCAATCCTTGATTCTCATTATTAAAAACATATGGATAATAAAATCGCAATCAAGACTATCATTCAAACATTTTTTATTTAAAGTAGTGGCATATGCAACTAAATTATTAGTAATAAAAAGTAGTGGCATATGCAACTAAATTATTAGTAGGAGCATTGAATTCCATTTGAATATAAGTTAATATAAAGGATGGGATTTTTTTTTTCAATTAGTTGATGCATGATTTGAATATATCACTTAAAAAAACATTTTTATAGTGAAGTATATTGTTTTTCCTATGTTTAGGTTGTGGGTAATTCAGTAAGAAAGCGTATCAAACTAACCTTACTTGGTTGTGAAACTAAGAAAAAATAATACATGGAAAGACTATAATGTTTACATGCAAGCACCTTATTTACCCCCAAGCCATAAAAGAAAGTAACGAAAATAATTAAAATAAATATCTAACTACTAATTAATATTTTAAAGACAATAATGAGTGGGAATAAATAATTACTTTTTACTTCAATGTGTTGATATATAAATCATTTCTTCATTAACATCATTAGAAAAAGGAATCAACTAGATCTTTATTTGGTATGGATGATTTTTTAAGATATCTCATCCACCAATATTAATGAATTTAATCTAAAAATGTAGAATGTGGTATAGAAGATGTAAATATAGAAGGTAGGTTTTTAGACTAATCTAACAAGAAACACATAAATTTGAAATTAGCGTAAATAAATGAAAAGAAAAAACAAGAAGAAATTCACTAAATTACAAATTGCATAAATTTATAAATCGTTAACAACAAACTAAGACTTACTTGCAATTTAGGCCATCAACTACAAATCCGTATTCATCCATTAAGAGCAAAAAATAGAATAGTGAAAGTGAACATTAAATTCATGAGAAAAAAATACTCTAAAGACATATTAACTTGAAAAAATTTCCAAATAACTATGAAAAATAAGAACAATCTACACTAGGTCAGGCTACGCCTGTGCCTTGTACATAGTCTGCTTGCTGCTTGTTGTTTCATTTGGTTTGTTTTTCTTATTATCTTTGCTTTTGCTTTGTTTTATTCCGATTACTATTTTTGTTCACGTGCATTTTGTTTGTTTGATATATTACTAATTTTGTTTTCAGAAACAAGTGCTGCCAACTACTACGTTTTGGCTTTTGAATAGAGTATGTGGCTGAAATTCGAAGAGACTTGTGACACTGTAGCACTTGGCTAGTCTTGTGTCCATTTTCTCTATGCTTGGTTACAACCTTCAGCCGATAAAGTCCTGCAGGAAAATACGAACCATCCGTAAGGGAAGTTTTGGTCCAACTGTGAACCTGTGTCAACAGTGGTAAACCCCATGCTTGTACTCAACCTTCTGGCCTATGTGTTGAAGCTAATCCAATTAGTAGAAACGGAGAAGGGGAAAAACCTAAACGAGAAAACCTATGTCAGAGGTCTTACATGCTTCTCTAAAGGAACAACCTCTTCTGCTCTCAATAAGTCGGGATCCCTCTTATACCCAAAAAATAAATAAGTGCCTATGCACAATTCTCTTAAAAAATACAAAGGTGAAAGAAGAGAAAGGCTTCCTACACAGAGAGGTGAAGCATGCAACTCCATCAAGGTACTGACCAGGCTCACTGGTAGTGGAGCAATGTGTGTGTTCCTACGTGACTCCACCAGGGTACTATCTAGGCCTGCTGGTAGCAGAGCAACACCAGAGATAAAAACTTATACTCTGAAAATCTTCAACACGCGAACTAAACTACCCTTCCTGGATTCAAAACACTGAGATCTAAGATGAACTTTTGATTGTGTTTGATTGTGTTAGGGTCCCACCCTAACCCCCTTATTTATGTAATGGGATCACGTCATAGTCAAGAGTCAATAAAGCCCATATTAATAATTGTAAGTGGTTAATCCGTAATTAATGACGGAACCACAGTTAGTTGCAAATGGGCCGTAGTATTAGATAGATGGTATTAATAAAACCCACGGTATTGGCCTGTGGTATTGCATGCATGAGTCATATATAAAGGATAGAGACTCCCTGCGAGGAGCATCGTGTCTTATTTTGTAGTCGAGCTCTGCTCTATTGGGGGTTGCCCCCTCGAAGATGCAAGTGAACATTACTCTCTGAATAATAAAATCATTGCTATTCTGTGTTCTGGGTATATTTTCTTCGCATATTCTGTATTTGGGTATCATTTTGCAGGTTAAGAGCATAACAAGTGGTATCAGAGCACTTTCCAGGGCTGGTGGGATCTCCATTTCTTAGCAAAAAAAAATTTTGGCTAGAGATGTGTTCCGGCGTCTTTAAACCATGGGATCTGTCGTTGAGCGCATAAACCTGCGGATTTGGGGAGGCATGCACGCAGGAAATACAAGAGGTGGTCACGTCTGTTGGACTCCCTTGTAACCCTTGTGGGTACCCCTTCGAGTAGTAGCGCATTAGACAGAACTGCGCACGGACTGTCTTCCACGTACCCTCTGGGTATATCGGAAGCCCCCTAGGCTCCCTTGAAACCTCTCCATAGATAAACCATCGGCCGTCTTGCGGCTACAGTACACTGAGAACAGCACTCGGAGAGATTACTCGCCCGTACGATAGGGTAGTCGGGTTGTACGGCTAAGGGTACAGTCGATCCTCCTTAGTTAGAGCCCTGAAACATTGGGCCGAGTACTACTATCAGACCCTTATGTATATTGCGATCTGTAGCACCTGACACTCCGCAAGACCATAGTTCCCTTTTCTATCGGGGGATCACACATCATCTCTTCCAGATCCGCTTGTGCAAAGGAGTGCAGCAGCAGCAGACATCAGTCCTGCAGTCTCGAGTTTGCAGATCAGCCACTCCGATCTATTAGATCCATTAGATCCGCAGAAGCAGTCTGTTCCACCGCCCAGAGCTATCAGATCCGCCATTCAGATCTCTCAGATCCACCAGATCGGAGTCGTTGTGAAGGGTTCCTATACCAGGGTATAATTTTTGCAGGACTTTTGGCCGCATTGACATTTTGAGGATTTGGCCACTGCAGTATTGATAAGGAAGGAGTAAAACTCCGTTAGGAGTTTTCATAAAAAAAAAAAAAAAGTCTAAGATCTTTCGGGGCGCTTATTGGTGATCTAGCCCATCAGAATCAGGATGACGAGCTGAGCACGGTGGTACCATTCACTTCTTAGTGGAAATTTTTTTAGGCGGTCCCAATTTAAAAAAAAAAAAAATCAGGTTGGTGTATGGTAGAAACTAGAGCTCAAGCGATGGCCAATGAAAGGATGGACAAACTTGAAGAATCAGTGCAATCCCTCCACATTCAGCTTAGCGGACTATGTAGCATGGTCGAGAAAATAGTCCCGAAGGGCAAGGAGCAAGCCCACAAGGAGGCGTATAATGGCAATGAACACAATGAGGGTGAGTCTAGCCACTCTCCTCACGTCTGGCACACCCACCAACAACCCAGTCAACGACCTCCCAAGTTGGATATGCATAAATTTGACGGTTCTCACCCGTCGGCATGGATAGCACAAATGGAGCAGTATTTCAAACTGAATCACATCTTCGATGATGCGACTCAGCTTATGTTGGGGAGCATGTACTTGGACAATGAAAGGTGGCAATGGTGGGAATGGCATCAACGTTGCACTGGACCTTTTAGGACTTGGACCAAATTCACCAAAGCTCTTCAAGACCACTTTGACCAGGAATCATCTTTTTTGGGTCGTCTTACTAAGCTTCGATAGACTGGTACAGTGGATGAATATATTACAGCTTTTGAAGCCTTAGCCTTCCGCACTTGGGGTCTCTCAGATGTGTTCTACACGGAATGTTTTATCAGTGGTCTTAAAGAAGCTATCAAAGCCCAAGTCCTACTGCACCACCCTCCCACATGGACGGAGGCTTGCAAGGTAGCTCATGACATGGAACGTGCATTAGCATCCCAATACAGTTGCCCAAATTTCTCCGCTAAAGGTCGTCCCCCACAGGCTCACAACAAGACTCAAACACTTAAGGTCCAAAAGGTGTCACCTGCGGAAATGGCCGAAAGAAGAAAGCAAGGCCTATGTTACTACTGTGATGAAAAATACTCCCCAGGTCATAAATGCAAGGAGCCCAAATTTTTTCAAATTGATGCCACAGACTACAGCTCAACAGAGAAAGATCCACCACTGGAGGAACATGAGCCGCTAGAAGAAGACAACCAAAAGGACAATGTCTCTGACGAACCAGTTATTTCGTTGCATGCTTTGGCAGGAATTTCTTCCCCTCAAACTCTCAAAATCAGACGTTTTATTAAACATCGCCCAGTAGTAGTCTTGATTGATAGTGGAAGTACACATAATTTCATCCATCAAAAAGTTGCAGAAGCAGTGCATTGTTTTGTACGAGCAGTTTCTAACTTCCAAGTTCAAATTGCGGATGGAGGCACAATGAAATGTGAAGGCCGCTGTGAAAATGTCAAACTTCAAATGGGGGATTATCAGTTGAAAACCCACATGTTTGCCATACACATGGGGGGTTGCGACATTGTCCTCGGCGCTGAATGGCTCTGCACTCTTGGGCCAATCACAATGGATTTCCAGGAGTTATATATGAGTTTTAAGTAGAACAACTACACACATACCCTCCGTGGACTCCAGGCGGGAGCCCCCTCTATCATCAGCTCGCATAGGATGGAAAAATTGTTGAAAAAGGGCAATCATGGAGTTGTATCTCAATTTAATACCATCTAGGCAATCGAAACCAAGCCTCTGCCAATTCATCCTGAGATGCAACAGATTTTAAATAACCATCTGCCAGTCTTTGACAAGCCTCATGAGCTTCCACCCTCGCGAGGGGAACATGATCATAGCATCACCTTGGTTCCAAGGGCCCAACCCCCAAATGTGCGCCCATACAGATATCCGTTCACCCAAAAGAATGAAATAGAAAAATCATCAAGGAACTTTTGGAAGTAGGTGTCATTCGTCCCAGCATTAGTCCTTATTCATCCCCAGTGGTCATGGTTCTCAAGAAAGATGGGGAGTGGCGGATGTGTCCCGACTTCAGGGCCCTCAATAAGTTGACAGTCAAAGATAAATTTCCCATCCTGGTGGTTGATGATTTGCTGGATGAACTCAATGGGGCTCAATTCTTCACTAAGCTGGATCTTCACTCAGGCTACCACCAAATTCGCATGAAGGAAGTCGACATCCCCAAGACTGCTTTCAGAACTCATGAAGGCCATTATGAATTCCTGGTCATGCCATTTGGTCTTTGTAATGCCCCCTCTACTTTTCAGAGCCTTATGAACCACATTCTCAAACCATATCTCAGGAAATTTGTCCTTGTCTTCTTCGATGACATCCTCATCTATAGTTGCACTTGGGCCGCACATCTTCAGCATGTAGATCTACTCTTGCAACTGCTCCGCAAGCATAAATTATTTGTCAAGATGTCCAAGTGTTCGTTTGGCATGGCAGAAGTAGAGTATTTGGGCCACAATGTGGGGCGTGAAGGTGTCAAGGTGGACCCCAAAAAGATCCAGGCAATGCAGGAATGGCCTCAACCTAAGACCTTGAAGAGCTTGAGAGGATTTTTGGGTCTCATAGGCTATTATCGTAAATTTGTCCGCAACTATGGTCGCATAGCGAAGCCCCTCACCCAACTCCTAAAGAAAAATTCATTCTTCTGGAATGAGGAAGCACAACATGCCTTTACAGCTCTAAAAAATTCCATGTGTTCCACTCCAGTCTTAGCACTACTTGACTTCACCAAATCTTTTGTCATTGAATGTGATGCTTCGGGTACAGGTATTGGGGCGATCTTAATGCAGGAAGGGTGACCGTTGGCCTTCACAAGCCAACAACTCAATGGGAGGAATTTGGGCCAATCTACCTACGAGAAGGAAATGATGGCCATCTTACATGCAGTCGAGACCTGGCGACCTTACTTATTGGGGCGACGTTTCCAAATCCACACAGATCATCACAGTCTTAAATATTTTTTGGAGCAACGCCTATCCTCCCCACAAAAAAATAAATGGCTAGCCAAAATGATGGGATATGATTATGAGATCATTTACAAGAAAGGGAAAGATAATAGTGTAGCAGATGCATTATCTCGCCAATTTGAGGAGGAAAGTACTCTGCTAGCAATTTCCCTCCCCATTCCAGAATGGATTGAAGAGGCTCGTAGGGAATGGTTTTCACACCCCGGTCTCTCCCAACTCATTTCTCAATTGCAGGTAGATCCAAATTCCACCAAGGGCTACTCGTGGTAGGATGATATTCTTCGCTACAAGGACAGAGTCGTAATATCACCAACATCCACCCTCAAAAGTCGCATTTTGGCAGAATTGCACTCATCTCCCATTGCAAGACATTTGGGCTTTCAGAAGACGTATGCTCACACCAGAAGATCATTTTTTTGGACAGGCATGAAAAAGGACATCCTTACTTTCGTAGCAGAATGCGATATCTGTCAACGCCACAAAGGGGAAACTGTCAACACACCAGGCACATTACAGCCATTGCCCATTCCGGCATCAATTTGGACGGAGGTTTCTATGGATTTCATTACAGGTCTTCCAAAGTCAGGGAACAAGTAAGTCATCATGGTGGTTGTGGACTGACTGTCGAAGTATGCTCATTTCTGCGCCCTACCCCACCCGTTTACACCAACTTTGGTTGCTCAATCTTTCATGGATCAGATCTTCAAATTGCATGGCATGCCCACTTCTATTGTGTCCGACCGCGACCCGATCTTCACCAGTAATTTTTGGCAGGAACTCTTCAGAATACAAGTCACTCAACTAAAACTCAGTACTTCCTATCATCCGCAAACAGATGGTCAAACCGAAGCCGTCAACAAATGTCTAGAAACCTACCTTAGGTGTTTCACTTCAGAAAAGCAACACCTTTGGGTAGAGTGGTTACCTCTGGCTGAATGGTGGTATAACACCAACTATCATGCCACCACCAAAATGACTCCCTATGAAGCAGTATATGGTCAACTCCCGCCTTCACCTACTTCGTATCTCAAGGGATGCTCAAAAGTACAAGCAGTGGATCAACTCCTACAACACTGCGCAACCATGCTCGCCCATCTTCGAGAGAATCTTCATCAAGCTTAGAACCGCATGAAGCAACAGGTAGACCAGCATCGCTCAGAGTGCCAATTTCAAGAAGGGGATCAGGTCTTTTTACGGCTACAACCATATAAGCAAACATCACTCAAAGACAAGGGGTGTCAGAAACTCTCTCCCAAATTCTACGGACCATATCAAGTACTTCAGCGCATTGGAGAAGTGGCCTACAAGTTGGCCTTGCCACCTACTGCAAAAATCCATCCATTTTTCCATGTCTCATGCCTCAAGAAAGTGATTGGGAACAATTGCAGAATTCAGACCAGTCTACCTGAATTGGACGAAGAAGGGTCCATCTGGCTTCAACCCGAACAGGTCCTAGACACACGAGACAAGCAACTGCGTGGCCGCATGATTAAGGAAGTCCTCGTCAAATGGAAAGACACCTCTCCGGAAGATGCAACTTGGCAACCAGCCACTATTCTTCAGCAGTTTCCGCAGCTTCAGCCTTGAGGACAAGGCTAGTCTTAAGGGGGAGGGCATGTTAGGGTCCCACCCTAACCCCCTTATTTATGTAATGGGATCACGTCATAGTCAAGAGTCAATAAAGCCCATATTAATAATTGTAAGTGGTTAATCCACAATTAATGACGGAACCACAATTAGTTGCAAATGGGCCGTAGTATTAGATAGATGGTATTAATAAAACCCACGGTATTGGCCCGTGGTATGGCATGTATGAGTCATATATAAAGGATAGAGACTCCCTGCGAAGAGCATCGTGTCTTATTTTGTAGTCAAGCTCTGCTCTATTGGAGGTTGCCCCCTCGAAGAGGCAAGTGAACATTACTCTTTGAATAATAAAATCATTGCTATTCTGTGTTCTGGGTATCTTTTCTTCGCATATTCTGTATTTGGGTATCATTTTGCAGGTTAAGAGCATAACAGATTGGGTTGGCAAAGGGTGAACCATGTATGTCCATGGGGTAAATGGGGAAACTGAAGTAACCTGCACAACGATTCAATACTTCCTAAAGGACCAAGGCCCTGTGCTAGCAATGAACCAAAATAGAGAAGCTGGAGTTCTACCAGTGTGTCACCAAGTGGTTGTAGTGGCTACAACCACCCTCCAAAATTTTGGCCTACACCAATTTCGGAGCCTCCCTTGGAGAGTCTCACTTGATGACTACACACACTCGGTTCACTTCATGAGCTCGTGTGAGTCTTTACATTCTCCTTGCTTGTTTATTGCACTCAAGTCTCTGGATGTTTATGTCTAAGTCATTCTTGCGACTGTTTTCTAGTTATGCTTAAATTCTTTTCTTTGTATGTGTTTGATGTGTTCACCATGAAAGAAATTTTTCACCCACACACAGAGTCAAATTCACTATCGTGCAAGGATAATCTCGATCATGAATGATCAATCATGAGTGTCGCGCTTCTCGCTTGCACCGTCGGTCAACCATGTTTAACATATGTATCTGGATGGTTTGGTCATTTCATCATCAAGTCGTGCAAGTGTGTGTCTGTATGATCACTTATGCATCTTTCGACTGTTCACACACTTAGTCATTTTGGTTGTAGTTCTGACGACTAGACTCTTCATTGACAACCGACCATCTTCCTACTTTCGACTCGATTGACTGTCAACCAAAAAAACACAAAAGCACCAAGATAGTTCTTTCAAGTTGTGCTGCCCACAAGCATTTTAATCAGCGCTCATGTTGGCCACCTGGACAATCAACCGACTATTCATCTTAGAAATTGCGCAGTGCTCATGAGCAGTACTCCCATTGCCCATCAATCAGCTCAGCTCATAAATTATGCAGAGATGATTAGCAAGCCGACCTCCTGGCCCTAATGTAGTTTCCCCAGCCAGTAGCTCCCATCAATAGGCTTCTTGTTCCCTCCAGGAATTATGTAGTTTCTGCTACTAGTGACTGAGCAGCCAACTGGTAGTTAATTATGGGAATTGTGCAAGTCTGGTTGCCAGTGACCCCAACAACCAATTGGCTATTCCCTTTGGGAATTGCACAATTCTAGCTTCCAGTGACCCCAACATCCAACTGGTAGTTCCCTTTGGGAATTGCACAAGTCTATCTGCTAGTGACCCAAGCAACTAACTGGCAGTTCCCTCTAGGAATTACATAAGTCTAGCTGCTAGTGACCCGAGAAGCCAACTAGAAGATCCCTCTGGGAATTGTGCAAGTCTAGCTACTAGTGACACCAAAAACCAACTAGAAGTTCCCTTTGGTAATTGCACAAGTCTGGCTACCGATGACCACAGTAGCTAGCTCGCAGTTCCATCTGTGAATTACACAGATCTGCTTGCCAATCTCTCAGGCAGTCCCCCAAAAAAATTGCGCAATCCCTCCCTATTGACCCCTCCTATAGCCCGTCCCATTCCACTGGAAAATTATGTAAATTTGGCTGTCTAGCCCCTGCTTACTGTTCGTTTCAGAAAATGTGTAGAGCATGCCCGCCTTGCCTTCCAGTAGCTTGGACTGTTCCTCCCAAATTTGCGCAATTTTTCCTCCCAGCCAAGCTAGACCTTGCAGTCAGTCATTGTCGACTCAGATCGCCTATCTCCATCTCTCAATGAATCTTGCACAGTTTTCATTAGCAATTTCCCATAGCTATCATCCCGCATCAAAGCCCTGCTGCCTCTCCTAGTCACTTGCATTTGAATGATCATGTGTCATGGTAGACTAGGAGATTTTGGATTTGAGGTTGTCTCATCATGAGTGGCTACAGGTATAGGTACACCAACCAACATGTCAAGGTGATGAACGGGATTAACGAAGGGAGCACATGCAAATGGACAGGTTCACCAACGGACAAACGAGTGAAGCAAGCAAAGAGGATGAATGTGACAAACATGCACCTTCGTGAGCAAGTGAGCTTGTCAAGCCTTCTAGCATGAAAGCAAGGAACAACATGCTAAAGCTTCATCAAGCGAACCAAGGAACATTGAAGACTCTACACACTTCGCCATGCGAAGGTGAAGTTGTGGTACACCATGAAGACATCCATCACTCAACAGCACTCTAACTCAACATGCACTCTAGCAGCAACATGAATGTACCAGTAATGTCATGTCAAGTCATGTTGAGTCAAGTCATGAGTCATTTTTCCCACATCTCTACTATGGGCTTATTGTCAATCAATGTGATGTAAGATGGAAGTCCAAGAGACCCACTTGTTGAACATAGGGTCATGTAAGTCAGAAATTTATGGAAGTTGAATAGTCATGAGGCTAGTCGAACAGCCACAAGGGTTAGTTTCACCCTTGGCTATAAATACCCCTCTCATTTTTACAAGAAAGGACTTTTCACCTCAGCTCCCACATAGCCAAGAGAGTCTATAATATTTTCTTTGATGAGTAAGTAGTGGCTCCAACACCCCGTTGACGGGGTTAGTGATGTATGGTGTAACGATGTGTCTTGGAATTTTCTCTTAATTCAAAAGCCTGTCAACAAGCCAGCACATTTTCACACATGTATTATATTTGTTGAAAGAATGATCTTTAACAATTGTAATGCATGTTTCTTTTAATCATGTGTTCTACATCTGACCTAATTCATTTGTTGTAATGCATAATCTATTAATGGAAATGTGTTGTATATGCTATTAATGCTATGTCATCCACGTCTACTACTCTACCGAACATCAGACAGGCCTTTCACATGAACCTTGTTGTAACAATCGTTGCACTAGTGTTGGAATGATCCGTGAGTGTTGTACATATTATCTTACCTTGTATGTTGTGACTGCCACATCCGAGTGGACTGCTCCACCGAAAGTTGTGTATGTCCTTTGTGTTGTGTGTTCCTAGCCGAGTTGGGGCTATTCCCTTTCAACCTGGAACTCACCTTCACCTTTTCCCTCACAGTGAAAGAACCATTGACACAAGTACACATACACTCATTTTGCATGCGAACCTCACTTCTCAAAGACAAAGCAAACTACTCTCTTGTGCTGACAAGCAAGAGTTGAGGCAAATCCTTAAGACAATGGCAAGTGAGCCATCATACTTGATGGGACTCCCACACCAAACGGAGTGAGGTCTAGTTGGGACTTCATACCGGGGTGATCCCCTGAATGTTGGCGGGTCTAGCACCATCAACAGATCTTAATGATCCTTTTAGTAGTTTTTCCAATATTTCATCAATTGGTACATAATATTTAAAAAAAAAATAATCCATTAATTCCAACTAAAAATTTCAACACTCAATTAATATTTTGTAAAAAAAACCCATAGGGAATGTTGTTTTGGTTCAATTTTTGATAAATATGTCTTTATTATATGTAATGAAAAGCATCTTAGTGTCGATATTAGAGTTAAACCTTTTGGATCATGGTATCACATCATCTCTCCTCCACGCCTTTATTTCTACAACCTAGGTTTCATCTTCAATATCCATGTCATTAATGATTTCAATTCTTTTATTTTTTTTATTCAATGCTTTGTTCAATGTGATTTCCTATGTAGTTCCATTGAATCCTTTTAAGTATTGAGCACCATTGCAATATCAATTCCCATAATAATAGGATACTTTCTCAAACTTACCTAAAAAAGTTTGAACTCAAGAATCTTTACCTTAATATAAAGAAACTTCATCAGATAAATTTATGTATAATAGTGACCAAGTCATAACAAATGAGGATTTATAATATTATGTGGATTTGTAACTTCAAAGATGCAAATATTTGTTTATTACTATTTTTTTTGTAAGCTTGGTAAAGAACCTTCATCGGATAAAGTTATGTATAATACTGACCAAGTCATAACAAATGAGGATTTATAATATTATGTGGATTTGTAACATCAAAGATGCAAATATTTTGTTTATTATTATTATTTTTTGTAAGCTTGGTAGGACTCTTTGATTTTCGTGTTTACATGTCCATTATTCACCCCGAGGGAGGGTCGCACAAGATTTGAACTCGAGACTTCTGGTTTAGTGAGACTTCATCTCCACAACCACTGCCACTTGAGCTACCCCAGGCGAACATTTTATTATTATTATTAGTTCTATAAATTTTGGTAATTGATTCATAACTTTGTCTCCTACAACTTGAGAGTCTATCACACACTACCATGTTGATTAGAAATTAGATCAAGTTCATTAAAAAAAGGGGCTAATTTACTAGCTTTATTAAATGTCATGTACATTGACTTCACTTTCTCCTAACCACATTGTGAGGAGTCTTGGTCAGTTCTAAATAATAAAGTTGCTTACGCTCCTTTGCAATGGCTTTAACAAATAGGTTTCTACCATAACTAGAAGTTCCATAAAAAATATTTTTGGAGGAATCTATGCCAAGATTCATTGTAGTACAATCTAATGTCAAAAGGCTATAAAGTCTACATAACATTTCCATGTAATCAACTAACAAATTTTCCATGGGTATTTTAAAAATATATTCAATATCAACTCTTTTAGAAAGATTCGTAATTTCATATTATTTGCATGAATGAGAAAAACCTCAAATGAACAAACTTCTTTAGAATTCGAGAAGTATTCATATTTTTAGAGTTATAAAAAAGAGATTCATATTATTTGTAAACAAGATTCATATCATTTGGGTGAATAAGAAAATGTGTAATCAACCACCAACATTTCCATAAATATTTTTAAGATTCATATTATTTGTAAACAAGATTCATATTATTTGCGTGAATAAGAAAAGCAGTAATCAACCACCAACATTTCCATGTGTATTTTAAAAATATTTTCAATATCAACCACATACTAGAAGCATATGGTTTGCTTCTCAGTATAGACTGGTCTAGCAAGCTAGATGGATACTTTGGTATAGACTGGCCTCACCTGTGGCTTCCGTACAAGGGAAAATGAAACCAAATCTGGGGGTTATCCGAGAGGTATATGAAACACAATGTCAGTCCCCTTGATGGCAAGAATGAACCATTGGCCTTCGCAGAACTCATGTTTTGGAATTGCTTCCTGGAAAAGACAGTGGAGTGTTATCTCACACGGCAAACCCCAACCTCATCAGACAAGCAATTGGGATTCCTTCCTCACCCAACTATTGATAATGAAACTTGTACAGCTTGTTTTTCTGTTAGTAGCAATAGTAGCAACAACGGTAGTAGCAACAATACCATCATGCCAAACGGTCCATGTATAGACAAGTTGTTGACCATGAGTCTTGATAAATCAGGAAAGCATGATGACTCAAGGACCGAGTGCACCTCAGTCATCCAAAACAATGAACTATGCACGATTTCGAGTTGTTTGAAGTTCATAATCACAAATAATGATGTTGAAGCACTCATGTTGAACACACGAAAGAACAACACTATGAAAAAATAGAGCAACTTAGGGATCCACCATGATCCGAAGATGGCTAATCTCTGTACAAGTTATGCACTATAGCAGTGACCAATCGTTGACTGCTTGATCGAATAGTACCAGGATGGGCCTGCACGAGTAGATGATGAATCGAGTACCCACTACATGTGACCAATCCAACATGAGATTCCAAGTAAAGGATAAGACAAGCCATTACAACAAAGAATAGGTAATATATGCATGTTGTTTGTACTCCTTTCATCGAATAGATTGATTAACATTTTAAGTGTTTAGATTACTTTCAAAATTTGTCATCACACTTGGTTTTCTGATTTAAATCCTCCACATAAGAAACCTGGGCAGATTCACTTACACATTGACTTTAGAAACTTGAAGCCTTTCTAGAGTAAAAACAATTACCCTGTGCCATCATCCAAGCCCATGTTACACACAGTATCAGAGACAACATTGTTGTCTTCACTTGAAGGTGTTCTAGAATGCCACCAAGTTCCGATAGTGAAGCTCGGTGGACCGGAACTAGTCCACAAGAAACTTGCTCATGCACCTATCATTTGTAATCACTTGATGGGAGGATTGGTAATCTTCCTGTAAAATGGCCAAGTCCTCAAACATTGGTTTAGTTGGTCAGGCCGTGCCCATGCCTTGTACATAATCTACTTGCTACTTGTTGTTTCATTTGGTTTGTTTTTCTTATTATCTTTTCTTTTGCTTTGTTTTATTCTGATTACTATTTTTTTTCACGTGCATTTTGTTTGTTTGATATATTACTATCTTCATTTTCGGAAACAAGTACTGCCAACTACTACGTTCTGGCTTTCGAATAGAGTATGTGGTTGAAATTCAAAGAGACTTGTGACGTTGCAACGCTTGGCTAGTCTTATGTCCATTTTCTCTGTGCTTGGTTACAACCTTAGGCCGATGAAGTCCTGAAGGAAAATACGAACCGTCCGTAAGGGAAGCTTTGGTCCAACTGCGAACCTATGTCAACACTAGTAAACCCCATGCCTGTACTCAACCTTTTGGTCTATTTGTTGAAGCTAATCCAATTAGTAGATACGGAGAAGGGGAAAAATCTAAATGAGAAAACCTATGTCAATGGCCTTACATGCTTCTCTGAAGGAACAACCTCTTCTGCTCTCAATAATCCAGGATCCCTCTTCTGCCCCAAAAATAAATAAGTGCCTAGGCACAATTCCCTTAAAAAATACAAAGGTGAAAGAAGAGAAAGGCTTCCTGCACAGAGAGGTGAAGCATGCAACTCCATCGAGGTACTAAAGAGGCTCACTGGCAGTGGAGCAATGTGTGTGTTCCTGCGTGACTTTGCCAGGGTACTATCCAGACCTACTGGCAGCGAAGCAACACCAGAGATAAAAACTTATACTTTGAAAACCTTCAACTCGTGAACTAAACTACCCTTCCCGGATTCGAAACACTGAGATCTAAGCTGAACTTTTGATTGTGTTTGATTGGGTTGGCAAAGGGTGAACCATGTATGTCCATGGTATAAATGGGGAAACTGAAGTAACCTACACAATGATTCAATACTTCCTAAAGGACCAAGGCCCTGTGCTAGCAATTAACCAAAACAGAGAAGCTGGAGCTCTACCAGTGTGTCACCAAGTGGTTGTAGCGGCTACAACCACCCTCCAAAATTTTGGCCTGCACCAATTTCGGATCCTCCCTTGGAGAGTTTCACTTGATGACTACACACACTTGGTTCACTCCGTAAGCTCGTGTGAGTCTTTACATTCTCCTTGCTGGTTTATTTCACTCAAGTTTCTGGATGTTGATGTCTAAGTCATGCTTATGACTGTTTTCAGGTTATGATCAAAGTCTTTGCTTTGTATGTGTTTGATGTGTTTGCCATGAAAGCATCTTTTTTCACTCACACACACAGTCACATTCACTGTCCTGCAAGCGTCATCTCAATCATGAACAATCAATCACAAGTGTTGCGCTTCTCGTTTGCACCGTCGGTCAGTCATGTTTAACATATGTATCCGGATGGTTTGGTCATTTTGTCATCAAGTCGTGCGAGTGTGTGTCTGTATGATCACCTATACATCCTTCAACTATTCACACACTTAGTCATTTTGGTTGTAGTTCTGGTGACTAGACTCTTCACTGACAGTCAGACCATCTCCTTGCTTTCGACTCGATCGACTGTCAACCAGAACAGTGCAAAAGCACCAAGCTAGTTATTTCAAGCTGTGCTACCCACAAGCATTTTAATCAGCACTCATGCTAGCCACCTGGACAGTCAACTGACTATTCATGTCAGAAATTGTGTAGTGCTCATGAGTAGGCCTCCCGCTGCCTATCAGTGAGCTCAACTCATAAATTGCGTAAAGATGATCAGCAGGCTGACCTCCCAGCCTTAATGCAGTTTCCCTAGCAAGCAGCTCCCAGTAGTAGGCTTCTTATTCCCTCCAAGAATTGCACAGTTCTGCTGCCAGTGACTAAGCAACCAACTAGTAGTTCCTTCTGGGAATTGCGCAAGTCTGGCTGCCAGTGACCCCAACAACCAACTAGAAGTTCCCTTTGGGAATTGCACAAGTCTGGCTTCCAGTGACCCCAACATCTAACTGGCAGTTCCTTCTGGGAATTGTGCAAGTCTAGTTACTAGTGACCCAAGCAACCAACTGACATTTCCCTCTGGGAATTACGCAAGTCTGGCTACTAGTGATCCCAGTAGCCAATTGGAAGATCCCTTTGGGAATTGTGCAAGTCTCGCTGCCAGTGACCCCAACAACCAACTAGAATTCCCTTTGGGAATTGTGCAAGTCTGGCTGCTAGTGACGCTAGTACTCAACTGGCAGTTCCATCTAGTAATTGCGCAAATCTGTCTACTAGTCTCCCAGGCAGTTCCCCAAAAAAAATTGTGCAATCCCTCCCTGCTGACCCCTTCTATAGCCCAACCCGTCCCTATGGAAAATTGTGAAAATTTGGCTATTTAACCCCTGCTAAATGTTCATTCCAGAAAATGCACAGAGCATGCCTGCCTTGCCTTCCAACAGCCTGGACTATTCCTCCCAAAATTTGCGCAATATTTCCTCCTAGTCGAGCTAGACCTTGCAGTCAGTCACTATCGACTCAGATTGCCTATCTCCATCTCTCAATGACTCTTGCACAGTTTCATCAGCAATTTCCCAGAGCTATTATCCCGCATCAAAGCCTTGCTACCTCTCCCAGTCACTTGCATTCGAATGATCATGTGTCATGGTAGACTAGGAGGTTTTGGATTTGAGGTCGTCTCATCAAGAGTGACTGCAAGTATAGATACACCAACAAACATGTCAAGGTGACGAACTATTAACGAAGGGAGCACATGCAGATGGACAGGTTCACCAACTAACGAACAAGCGAAGCATGTGAAGAGGATGATTGTGATGAACATGCACCTTCGCGAACAAGTGAACCTGTCAAGCCTTCCAGCATGAAAGTAAGGAACAACATGCTAAAGCTTCATCAAGTGAACCAAGGCACACTGAATAATCTGTGCACTTCGCCATGGAGAGTTGAAGTTGTGGTACACCATGAAGACATCCATCACCCAACAACACTCTAACTCAACATGCACTCCAACAGCAACACGAATGTACCAGTAGTTTCATGTCAAGTCATGTCAAGTCAAGTCATGAGTCATGTTGCCCACATCTCTACTATGGGCTTGTTTTCAATCAATGTCATGTAACATGGAAGTCCAAGAGACCCACTTATTGAACATAGGGTCATGTAAGTCAAAAAGTCATGGAAGTCGAATGATCAGTAGGCTAGTCGAACAGCCACAAGGGTCAATTTCACCCTTGGCTATAAATACCCCTCTCATTTGTACATGAATGGACTTTTCACCTCAGCTTCTCCCACATAGCCAAGAGAGTCTGTAATATTTTCTTTGAGGAGTAAGTAGTGGCTCCAACACTCCATTGATGGGGTTAGTGATGTATGTGTAATGATGTGTCTTGGAACTTTCGCTTAATTCAGAAGCTCGTCAACAAGCCAGCACGTTTTCACACATGTATTGTATTTGTTGTAAGAATGATCTTGAACAATTGTAATGCATGTTTCTTTCAACCATGTGTTCTACATCTGAACTAATTCATTTGTTCTAATGCATAATCTATTAATGTAAATGTGTTGTATATGTTGTTAATGCTATCTCGTCCATGTCTACTTCTCTACCGAACATCAAACAGACCTTTCACATGAACCTTGTTGTAACAATCATTGCACTCGTCTTAGAATGATCTGTGAGTGTTGTACATGTTATCTTACCTTGTATGTTGTGACTGCTGCATCAGAGTGGACTGCTCCGCTGGAAGTTGTGTATGTCCTTTGTGTTGTGGGTTCTTAGTCGAGTTGGGACTGATCCCTTTCAACCTGGAACTCACCTTCACCTTTTCCCCTCACAGTGAAAGAACCATTGAAACAAGTACACTTACACTCATCAGGCACGTGAACCTCACTTCTCAAAGCCAAAGCGAACCACTCTCCTATGCTGACAAGCAAGAGTTGAGGCAAATCTTTAAGACAATGGCAACTCAGCCATCATACCGGATGGGACTCCCACACCAAATGGTGTGAGGTCTAGTTGGGACTTCATACCGGGGTGATCCCTTTAATGTTGGCAGGTCCAGCACCGTCAACAAATATTAATGATCCTTTTATTAATTTTTCCAATATTTCATCAATTGGTACATAATATTTAAAAAAAATCCATTAATTCCAACTAAAAATTTCAATATTAAATTAATATTTCTTAAGAAAAACCCATAGGGAATGTTGTTTTTTTTTTCCAAATTTTGATAAATATGTCTTTATTATATGTAATGAAAATCCTCCCACTTAGTGTCAATATTAGAATTAAACATTTTGGATCATGGTATCACATCATCTCTCCTCCACACCTTTATTTCTGCAACCTAGGTTTCATCTTCAATATCCATGTCATTAATGATTTCAATTCTTTTATTTTTTTGATTCAGTGTTTTGTTCAATGTGATTTCCTATGTAGTTCCATTGAATCCTTTTATGTATTGAGAACCATTGCAATATCAATTCCCATAAGAACAGGATACTTTCTCAAACTTACCTTAAAAAGTTTGAACTCAAGAATATTTACCTTAACGTAAAGAAACTTCATCAGATAAATTTATGTATAATAGTGACCAAGTCATAACAAATGAGGATTTATAATATTATGTGGATTTATAACTTCAAAGATGCAAATATTTTTTTATTACTTTTTTTTTTGTAAGCTTGGTAAAGCAACTTCATCGGATAAAGTTATGTATAATAGTGACTAAGTCATAACAAATGAGGATTTATAATATTATGTGGATTTGTAACTTCAAAGATGCAAATATATATATATATATATATATATATATATATATATATATATATATATATATTGTAAGCTTGGTAGGACTCTCTAATTTTCGTGTTTACATGTCCATTAATCACCCTGGGGGAGGGCAGCATAAGATTTGAACCCAAGACTTCCGGTTCAGTGAGACTTCATTTCCACAACCACTACCACTTGAGCTACCTCAGGCGGACATTTTATTATTATTATTATTATTAATTCTATACATTTTGGTAATTGATTCATAACTTTGTCTCCTACACCTTGAGAATTTATCACATACTACCATGTTGATTAGCAATTAGATCAAGTTCATTAAAAAAAAGGGCTAATTTCCTAGCTTTATTAAATGTCGTGTACATTGACTTCACTTTCTCCTAACCAAATTGTGAGGAGCCTTGGTCATTTATAACTAATAAAGTTGCTTACGCTCATTTGCAATGGCTTTAACAAATAGGTTTTTACCATAACTAAAAGGTCCATGAAAAATATTTTTGGAGGAATCTATGCCAAGATTCATTGTAGCACAATCTTAATGTCAAAAGGCTATAAAGTCTACACAACATTTCCATGTAATCAACTACCAACATTTCCATGGGTATTTTAAAAATATATTCAATATCAACTCTTTTAGAAAGATTCATAATTTCATATTATTTGCATGAATGAGAAAAACCTCGAATGAGAAAACTTCTTTAGAATTCGAGAAATATTCATATTTTTAGAGTTCTAAAAAAGAGATTCATATTATTTGTAAACAAGATTCATATCATTTGGGTGAACAAGAAAAATTGTAATCAACCACCGACATTTCTAGAAATATTTTTAAGATTCATATTATTTGTAAGCAAGATTCATATTATTTGTGTGAATAAGAAAACCAGTAATCAAACACCAATATTTCCATGTGTATTTTAAAAATATTTTCAATATCAATCACAAACATTTCTGTATTTCCATATGTATATATTAGAAATATTTTCAACATTTCCATATGTATATTTTATAAATATTTTCAATCTCAACTCCTTAGCAAGAGGTATTTTCAATATCAACTCTTTAGCAAGATTCATATTATTTGCAAGAAGGACAGAAACTTTTTTATTTGAATGTATGGGAGATCAACAAACTTCTTTAGAGCCCCTGTGGTCATTGAAGCCTAAACATGCAACTAGACCACAATCACCATAGATATTTTCAATATCAACTCCTTAGCAAGATTCATATTATTTGTAGGAAGTAGAGAAATAAACCTTTTTATTTGAATGTATGGGAGATCAACAAACTTCTTTAGAGCCCCGGTGGTCATTTCAAGCCTAAACATGCAACTAGACCACAATCACCATAGATATTTTCAATATTAACTCTTTAGCGAGATTCATGCAACTAGACCACAATCACCATAGATATTTTGAATATCAACTCCTTAGCAAGATTCATGCAACTAGACCACAATCACCATTTGTCCACACTAATGAAAAACTAACATTTTCATCAGTCATTCAAATATCTTACATGTTAAAATATGTTACACGTCCACTATGTGAAACTTGTATGTTTCTTATAAATGGCATATATATAGATATAGATATAGATATAGATATAGATATAGATATAGATATAGATATATATATATATATATATATATATATATATATATATATATATATCTATCTATCTATCTATCTATATATATATATATATATATATATATATATATATATATATATATATATATAATCCCGCTATTGATTATTTCCCGAGACCAATGAGGTATAATCTCTTTTCATTTCATGTCTATGGTCAAATGGAGATGAAGGTTTTTAGACCTACATTGTTGTGAATCTAACCATTAGAATGAATATTCTCCAATATGTGAACAAATTCTATATGTATACATGTCATCATTTGTGTATACATCGCAGGCCTCACAGAATTCCAGGCAAACTGTAAACTGAGCCCCCATATATCCAAAACCATAACATAGTGGGACCAGCCCTGTTCACTTACAGCATTTAATTAAATGATGATTGTATGGAGGATTGTTTGATGGTTGGTTGACTTTATGGTGCAGTACGGGAAGTGATTGTCGTGAGGACAACTGTCCTCTTCTCGGGTTTGCTTCTCCCGCCTCTTCACTATCATGATGAAACCCTAACCCTGACCATTCTATTGTTTCTTCGATGCTCTGCTACTCCATTTAGGTCTCGACTTCTGGTCTCAGATTGCTGCTCCACCCAGTTCTGGGGACGGTTCTCCATGAGGGTTTCTACTTGCACACCTTGATGATGTTCCCTGTTCAGAGAATGGTTCCGAAGTTTCAGGTTTGGAGCCCCTAGTCTCAGTCTCTAATCTTCGTCGATTTGGCTCTGGTTATGAGTTTGGGTCCTGTACTTGTGGATTTTTGTTGTACGTTGGTTTCAATTATGTTGTTTCATTTCAAGTGCTTGCCTTGCTATTTAACTGTAAGTTTGGCATTTTGTTGTAGGTCATGGTCGTGGGGTGGCTCGACTTGACTTTCTTCCGGCATTCAAACAGAGGTAATTTCTCCCTCTATGTTTGAAGCTTCCACCTTGTTTTCTACTGTTATTGTCTGTTCTTGCTCCTTGTGATCAGTGGGCGGTCTATGATTGTGACCTTGGTCCGTGACTTCCTCCGTTAGCAGGGGTCAGCTCCACTGGTAAGTGAGCTTTCTAGAATTCCTTGGCACCATCTTCAATTTCTTTTCATGGCTCAGTTATTTGGATTTTGATGGCCTTGTCTGGTGACCACACAGGTAAATGGTTGGGCTCACCGATTGCTAGTCTCGTGCTTTGACACTTACATTTGTATTAGGTATGGTCGTGCCTTGTTGTTTCTCTATCTGTCTATTCGAAGTGTTTTCTATGTGCAGTATTCTCTGGGTCTGTTGTCGAGGGTTGTGGCTTTGGCCTCACTATGTCATGGTCTGTGTATTTATGCCTCCGGTATGTTAACTTATGAAACGGGAGTTATGTCAGTTCTATGGTGAACTCGTGGTTGTATTTGACATCATTGCGGAGGACCTCTATTTCGTAGCTTATCTATGTTCTTTTAACTGTACCTTGAACTGTAATTTTTTTTGATATCTATATGTATGCATATATTTTGGAAGGAAAATAAATAATGTGAATGACATTGGTTTATTACTACCTATAGATGTTGTTTTCTTCCTTCGACAGTAATTATGCTCGATTCTTCTGCAAACCCTCTCTGTTGTTTTGCTGAACTCATCTGCGTATTCTTCTTGCCTCTGTGTTAATTATTCACTCTCTGTGACCGTTATGAAATGGATAAATGAATTTAATTAAGTTAGAAAACAATTTTAAGCTGCAAAGTATGAACTTTAGACTTTCTTGGTTTTTCAAGAAAATGATTGCATGCTTGCTTCTATTCAATACTATGATGGATCCTTCTAGTGGATTTTTCCTTTTTCTCTTAAAGATCATTGTACAGTTATTTAAACTGTCAGTAGTTACAATTTAGTTATTCATCGATAATTGTTCATCCTTGTCTCTATTTCTTAAGTTAATTTGAAACAAAATAAAAGAACGGTAAATAAAAATAAAAATAAACAGTGGGCTGAGACAGCCTTAAACTTAACATAAGGTCCTAAATACTGTTAAACAGAATTTTAAATGAAATTTTAAAAAAAACTAACTGAAACTCATTCTGTCTGCAAAGACAAATACTCCAACCATTACCTCCCTTAGCTGGATGCCCCTGCATCAGGCTTCTGGGGTAGATGAAAATTCATGGCTCCTGTCCATGAGCTCCTTGATAGAATACCATGCATAATGTATCTAACCTGCGTCAAGCCATGAACTGTCCTCAATGGGACAATTCTTCCACTTGATGAGGTACTGTAGGTACTCCTTTCTTCGAGTCCGCCTGACCACCTGTGTATTGAGGATTCCTTCAATTTCAAGTGGTTGAGCTGAAGGCATTTGTCTCATCCACGAACCACTCTCTTCCTGGGTATCCTGTTTTGGTTGCATTGAACTATCCCCTTCAAGACTGGCAGTGTATGGGAATAAATTCGCCACATTAAAGATGGGTGATATTCCTATACCTAGAGGCAATTGCAGCTCATAGGCATTTGTAGAAAACTTATGCAGAATTTTGCAAGGTCCAATTTTCTTAAATTTCAACTTATTGTATTTTCCCTTAGGTAATATTTCTTTGCATAGATGCACTAGGGCTTGATCCCCTACGTTAAATTGTACCTCTTGTCTTTTCAGATCTGCTTTCTATTTGTACCTTTGACTGTTGTCCTATAATTTTGACTTCACCTGCTCATGTAGGTTGTTAATTGCTCTTGTGAAATCCTCCCCGTCAACACTTCTTCTTTCTAACTGTCCCAAATCTCGTAACTCATGCACTCCTCGGGGATGCATTCCATACAAGATCTGGAAAGGACTACTTCATGTGCTTCGATTTGGTGAATTGTTGTAAGCAAATTCCGCTTGGGCAAGTACACGATCCCACATTCGTGAATTTTCCCCAACTAGACTCCGTAGTAGGTTCCCTAAACTCCTGTTCACCACCTCTGTCTGCCCATCAATCTATGGGTGATAAGCGGAGCTGAAATTTAACTTTGTATCCAACTTTTTCCACAAGGTGCACCAGAAATGTCCTGTGAATTTCACATCCCTGTCAGAAACAATGGACTTGGGTAAGCCGTGTAGTCTGACGACTTCAGTGAAAAACAAGTGTGCTACATGGGTAGCGTCACTGGTTTTCCTGCAAGGGATGAAGTGTGCCATCTTGGAGAAACGGTCCACCACCACCATGATGGAGTCAAAACCCCATTGTGTTTTTGGTAGACCCAAGACAAAGTCCAGACTGACTGAGTCCCACGGTCTATTTGGAATAGGCAAGGGTGTATACAACCTCGTGTTCTGATTGTGCCTTTTCACCAACTGACATATATTACACCTAGTTACATATTGTTGCACATCTCTTCACATATTTGACCAGTAATAGTAATGACTGAGTTGATCCAAGGTCTTATCAATGCCGAAATGTCCAGCTAGACCTCCACTATGTTTTTCTCGGATGATGTTCTCCCTCATCGAACATTCTGGAACACACAATTGTCCTCCCTTGAATAGCAGTGCCTCCTGTAAGTTATAGTCCAGCCATGGACTATTATTCCTCAACAAGGGATTTTGGCAGGCTTCATAAGCCTCCTTGAAATCTGCATCTGTTTGATAAAAGTCGTTCAGGTGTTCAAAACCCAACACTTGTATCGTGCTCTCCTGTAAGAGTAAAACTCTTCTACTTAGTGCATCTGCTACCTTGTTGGCTTGACCACTAATATGCTTCAATACGAATGTAAAACTCTACAAGTACTCAACCCATTTTGTGTGTTTATGATTCAGCTTATGCTGCTGCATAACATACTGTAATGAAAAGTTATTAGGAAACAAGATAAACTCATTACCCAACAAATAATGTCTCCAATGCTTCAATGCTTGGACGACGGCATAAAATTCCTTGTCATAAGACGTGTATTTTTGCCTGCTTTCATTTAATTTTTCACTGAGGTATGCTGTTGGTTTGTCTTCCTGGCTGAGTATGGCTCCAATCGCTATACCACTGGCATCACAATGAACTTGGAAAAGTTTTTTAAAACCAGGCAACCTCAAAATTGGCCTTTCGGTAATCTTCTTCTTCAGTATCTGAAAACTCTTCTCTGCAGCTTCAGTCCAATGGAAAGGCTGACTTGCCTTCTTGATGGTATCCAACATGGGTGCATAGATTCCACTAAAATTATTTATGAAGTTGCGATAGAAACTTGCCAACCCGTGAAAACTCCGAACTTCGAACAGACTCTTAGGGGATGGCTAGCTGATTATAGCTACAACTTTTTTTGGGTCCATTTTCAGCTCATTTTCTATGATCACAAAACCCAAATAGACTAACTCCTTCTGAAAGAAAGAACATTTTTTCAAATTTATCAGCAACTTATTTTGCTACAACTTCTCCAAAGCATATCTAACATGTCGAAATTGTTCTTCCCTGGTCTTGCTAAAAATCAATATATCGTCAAGATACACAATCACAAATTTCCCAATGAACTCCTTCAACATCTCGTTCATCAGGCGCATGAAAGTACTAGGGGCATTACTCAGCCCAAATGGCATCACCAGCCATTCATACAAACCTTCATTGGTTTTGAAAGTTGTTTTCCATTCGTCCCCTTCTCTTATTCTAATCTGGTGGTATTCACTCTTTAGATCTATCTTCGAAAAATATGCTACTCCACTCAAGCAGTCGATCATGTCATCCATTCATGGCAATGGAAACCTATACCTGATAGTAATTTTATTTATTGCTCTTGAATCCTACACATCCGCCACTCACCTCCTTTCTTGGGAGCTAAAACTATCGGAACTGCATAGGGACTTAATCTTTCCCATATCAAACCTTCGTCCAACAATTCCTATACCTGCTTCCTAATCTCTTCATTGTCCTTAGGACTCATCAGGTAAGCAGCTTTGTTTGGCAAACTAGCTCCAGGGATGAATTCTATGTGATGACTGATATTTTTCTTTGGTGGTAACTTATCTAGTATATCATCCACCACAATGTTGTTGAATTCCTGCAACAAATCCTGGATTTCTTAAGGTAAATCAGAAATTTTATTATGCAACAATACCGCTCTTGGCCTCCTTACAATGACATACTTTATCTCATTATCTTCAATTTGTTTTAAAAATTCCTTTCCCCCATGAGCAACACTTTTGTCCCACTAGTCTCTGTTGTTTCTTCTTCCTTGATGGGTACTAGTGTATGCTTAATCCCATCCTTGACAAACTTGTAACAGTTTGTTTTTCCATTATGAACAACTTTTCGGTCACACTGCCATGGTATACCTAGCAAAATATGACACACGTCCATAGGCATGATATCACAAATAACCTTGTCCCTATACTTGCCAATATGAAATTCCACCTCACACTGCTCGTCAACTAGCGGTTGATGACCTTTCTATAACCAAGACACCTTATAGGGAGTTGGGTGCTTCAACCTTTTCAAACCCAATTTCTCCACCATCTTTGTTGCAACCAAATTATCAATGCTTCCACTGTTTATAATTAGTTTGCAGCATTTTCCATGTGACTTACACATAGTCCGGAATAATGCCTTTCTCTAGGTTTGATCCGCTGTCTCCTTTACCGGTTTCAGCAGCACCTTATTTAAGACTAAGGCCTCTCATGTCTCCGGTACATTCTCTACCTCCTAGGGTGGTGCCTCTACTTCCTCTGTTTGAGCAACATATGCTCCTCTTTGTCCAGCATGTTCACCTTCAGGACACTCAAAGGACCTGTGCCCCCACTTGTGGCACTTGTAACACTGGTAGGCAGCTCCTCTGCCTCTGCCATTACCCCTTCCTCGCTGGTATGGCCTTCCTCCCCTAGTGCTACCTTCCTTTTCTACTGTCCCTGAGGTCTTTGAACTGTTGCCTTCTTCACTGTTGTTGGCAGTCCTTCCTCTACCAAAGGATTGTCCTTTCCCTCTACCAGATCCACGTCCTCTTCTAGCATTCTGCTTCCTCGCGATCTTTTCTTCTGCCTTCAAGGCACTCTGGTATGCTTCCTCTATGGTTTTTGGAGAAAGAATACTTATCTCGTCCAATATCTCCAACCTTAGGCCATTTACAAACCTTAGTGTTTTTTCTAGGGTGTTTTCAACGTAACCTGCTCTCAGATTCCCCCAATAAAATTCTTCGGTATATTCTTTCATAGTCATTCCTCTCTGTTTAAAATTTTGTACTTGTTGATACAGAGCAATCTGGTAATCTTTGGGTACAAACTTAGCCTTCATTTTGGCGACCATTCTGGTCCACTTTTAATGGGTAACTTATTTGATCTTCTCCTCTCTGTTTGGACATTGTCCCACCATAAGGCCCCATGTCCTTTCAACTTGGTGGCAGCGAATTTAACTTATCTATCTTTGTTGATCTCCTCATGTTCAAAGTATTTGTCTAACTCATTGATCCAGTCCAACAACACTTCTGTGGACAAACTACCATCATAGTTTGAAATCTCAGGCTTTGGCTTACTGCTAGCCAATAAAACTGACCTTAAAATTTTGATTTCAGGTCCTTCCTCATCTGATCCATTTGTCATAACTAGAGCTTCTTCATCACTGTCGTCTCCTCCTTCCAGATCCCTTCTCCTTCCTACTTCTACTGCTGTCAAATGGGCATTCAGGATCCTAATCTCTTCCCTCAATCCTTCATCTACTACTCTTTGAATAGCCCAACCACGACCTCTTCTTCCGACTTCCATTTTGTAAAAATAACAATTTAACTCCAACCTGCTGTGATACCAAAATTGATGGGACTAGCCCTGTTCACTTATGGCATTTAATTAAATGTTGATTGTATGGAGGATTGTTTGGTGGTTAGTTAATTTTATGGTGCGGTACGGGAAGTGATTGCTGTGAGGACAACTGTCCTCTCCTCGGGTTCGCTTCTCCCACCTCTTCACTATCCTGATGAAACCCTAAACCTGACCATTCTATTGTTGCTTCGATGCTCTGCTGCTTCATTTAGGTCTCGGCTTCTAGTCTCAGGTTGTTGCTCCATGAGGGTTTTGCTTACCCAACTCTGGGGATGGTTCTCTGTGAGGGTTTCTACTTGCATGCCTTGATGATGTTCCCTGTTCAGAGAATGATTTCAAAGTTTCGGGTCTAGAGCCCCTAGTCTTAGTCTCTGGTCTCCGTCGATTCGACTTTGGTTATGAGTTTGGGTCCTGTACTTGTAGATATTTGTTGTACGTTGGTTTCGATTATGTTATTTCTTTTCAAGTGCTCACCTCATTGTTTAGTTGTAAGTTTTGCATTTGTTTCTAGGTCATGGTTGTGGGGTGGCTCGACTCTCGACTTTCTTTCGGCATTCAAACAAAGGTAAGTTCTCCCTCTATGTTTGAAGCTTCTGCCTCATTTTCTACTGTTATTGATTGTTCTTGCTCCTTGTGAGTAGTGGGTGCTTTGCGACTGTGACCTTGGTCCGCAGCTTCCTTCCTCCATTAGCAACGCTCGACTCTGTTGATAAGTGAGCTTTCTGGAAATCCTTGGCACTGTCTTCAATTTCTTTTCATGGCTCAGTTATTTGGATTTTGATGGCCTTGTCTGGTGGCCACACAAGTAAATGGCTGGGCTCACCGATTGCTGGTCTCGTGCCTTGACACCTACGCTTGTATCGGGTAGGGTCACGCCTTGTTGTTTCTTTATCTGTCTATTCAAAGCATTTGCTATGTGTAGTCTTCTCTAAGTCTGTTGTTGACGGTTGTGGCTTTGGCATCACTATGTCATGGTCTGTGTATTTATGCCTCCGGGATGTTAACTTATGAAACGGGAGTTATGTCAGTTCTATGGTGAACTCGTGGTTGTATTTGACATCGTTGTGAAGGGCCTCTGTTTCGTAGCTTGTCTATGTTCTTTTAACTGTATCTTGGACTGTAATTTTTTTTTATATCTATATGTATACAGAGATTTTAGAAGGAAAATAAATAATGTGAATGATGCTGGTTTATTGGTACCTGTAGATGTTGTTTCTTCCTTCAACAGTAATTATGCTCAATTCTTCTGCAAACCCTTTTCATTGCTTTGCTGAACTCGTCTGCATATTCTTCTTGCCTCTATGTTAATTATTCACTCTCTATCACCGTTATGAAATGGATAAATGAATTTAATTAAGTTAGGAAGAAAATAATTGTAAGCTGCAAAATATGAAATTCAGACTTTCTTGGTTTTTCAAAAAAATGATTGCATGCTTGCTTCTATTCGATACTATGATGGATCCTTCCGGTGCTTTTTCCTTTTTCTCTTAAAGATCACTCTGTCAGTAGTTACAATTTAGTTATTCATCCATAACTTTTTATCTTTGTCTCTATTTTTTAAGTTAATCTGAAACAAAATAAAAGAACAGTAAATAAAAATAAAAATAAATAGTAGGCCGAGACAACCTTGAACTTAACATAAGATCCTAAATGCTGTTAACCAGAAATTTAAATGAAATTTAAAAAGCTCTTTCTGTGTGCAAAGACAAATACTCCAGCCATGACCTCCCTTCACTGGATGCTCCTACATCACATAGTACTCAATAACAAAATCTATCATTGGAAACATTACGTTGTGAAACTAGTGACAATCACATAACCTCAATAACACAATCAATCAATATGACTATATACTTATGCTTCTGATTGAAATGCCCATTCCCTCACGTTATGATTCACGCTTTTGCCTACTCTTAACTCATAAGCCAGCCAAAGAAGATCAGCACAAATCAACTCTTATTCATCCCTGCAAAAAAACAACGGCACCTATCCTACCGTTATTGATTTATTGGGTAATGAATGTACTGGATGGTCATTGATTTAGTTGAACCAATCAATCCAGTTGCCCCAATATTTGGTGACAATATATACGACAAGTATAAAATCAATAATATATTTCTTTCAAAATAGTGGCACACTGTCATGCTTCATAAACTTCCCATTCAAATATTTTCTTGAGATTTCATTAGACTCTGCCTCCCTTGCATTCCAGAAGAAGGGAGAGATTTGCTGTCATTTGATCCCCTCGGTTGTTGATTCTCCGGGGTAGAAATATTGTTCTGACTTTTATAATGAAATATTAAATCCAAATTGTTATACAAATGGTTCTGACCTGTGCACGATTATTAAAACCTACCTCATGTCCTGCATTTTATAAGGAGTAAAAAAGAGCAGTTTTATGTCCGGGCTTTGTTGGTAAAGATTTGGAATGTTTTAAGTATAGGCGTATTTGTTATAGATTTTGGAGAGTTTTTTGGTTTATTTTTCAGATTAATTGGCTAGAATTCTGTAGGGATTGGTTGGAATTACAGGTTTAAGTTGTGAACTTTTCACAATATTAGTGTGGAGATATTTTTTATAGTATTGAATCTATATATGTAGTCTAATTAGACTGATTTTAAATAACAAAAATTATGATTTGGCCCAAAAAAAAATCCCCCCTCCAACCAAAAACTCCAAAAAAAAATATACAATACACTACATAAAAGCAATTAGCATAAAATCATATAAAGAATGTAATTTTTTGACATTTTCTCGAAGTAACTAAAATAAAAGCAATTAGCATAAAATCATATAAAGAATGTAATTTTTTAACATTTTCTCGAAGTAACTAAATTATAATTTTTCAGAAAAAGAAAATTATAAAAATATTTCTGATTGGTAGTATTTTGATGAAATGAATTATTTGGAGGTTCAACTTATATGTACAATCAAACCTTCAGTTCAAAGTTCGAATAACTCGACATCTGGACTGTAAATGTCTCTAGTGGAAGGATGGATGATGCCACTGAAATAATTTAGAGCATATTTCATAGTAAATTCAAGATTGTCTCTTATATCAGTTCATCATGGAAGCTAGATTTCTACATTCCCTTTCCATCTTGAAACCTTCTTCCAACAGCTACATGTCCTTTATCTGAATTGAGGATATGTCCCATTGGATGAAGCTTTAATGACAATGACAAGGCAATGACTCTTTATCTGGACCAACTTACACTATAAGCATTGTTGGATGGACTAAGTCACGAGGACAGGAGACATGGAGGACACATAAATACACGAATATTCAATACGAAACACAGCGAACTAATACACGAATATTCAATACGAAACACAACAAACTAGAAACAACGGGGGACACATTTTATATATATTTAATAAAACATATATATATCGAAATATAGTTTTTTATCCATATTAAATTGTAGGTTGCAGCTTATCTAATCAAATTAAAATATAATTACTTCTCAAAGTTCATAGTTCACTTTAAAAAAATATATAGAATCAAAATTTATTATTTAGAAATTAGAATGTTGTAGGTTTGGTCTTGATTCTTGAATATTCAATGTTCATTGTTCATGTACAACTTACAAGCACATAAGAAAATAACTAAAGTCTAATCCTATTGGTTTTCTCTGCCCCTCTTGCAAGAAAATGCCACATCTTTCCCTTTTCCTCTAGATGTAGATGCTTGTGCTGGTGGAGTTGGCAGTGGAGTTTGCTATGCTCTAGAAGCTGAAGAACTAGAAGTAGGAGCTATAGGAGGTAGACCACGTTCTCTGTTGGTGGCAGGGGTAGCCCGGGCAGGTGGTGTCACCTGGAAACATTACAATCTCCCAATCCTGAAATTTTGAAAAACTGATAAGTCTGCTGCATTTTGAATGAAATCTAAAATTCTACTTTCTCCATATGAAATCCAATGAGGCCAGAACCACTCTCAAACATCCTATGTCATTTCATGGTAATGTTAAAAATTTAAGTAAGAGTGACATTCCCTTTAATCTTCATTTTCATCAACATTCTCTTTAATATTCATTTTCATCATTTTCATCCTTTTACTTTAAGAATTTAACATTACCATGAATAGCATATCAATACTAGGGCCTAGACTTGATCATTATGCTGCCCCACTCAAAAATTATTTGTTTCTTTCAAAAAAAATTGCAGCTTATGCAGGGAACGTTTTTTACCAACGAAATAGGCTTTTTCCAAATTCAGGACACGACGAAAACCGGCGAATACATATCTCATTTTATAGGACACGATAAGAACCGTATTCGACACATATTAGGGCCGTTTTTGTGCCCAGTACGTAAAATACGAGACACGGGACCCTGGAGGACGTGTCCTGTGACTTAGTTGATGGATTATGAAAATATTGAACAAGGGGTGTGGCAAATATAACAGATCCATATTTGAGCCACTAATTGGGATTAAGAGATAGCAGACTGAGGCAAAGCCATATGTGTAAACTATATTTCAAACACTTAATCCATTTATAAATTGACATGGATGCTTCTGAATTGATTTATCTTGCACATGTACAGCTGTAGGCGTTGTCTCATATTAGCATAATATCTTATTTCATTCCAGCATCACATCATTAATAAAACCTTTAAACATGGGTGTCTCATAAGCTGATATATTATCATTGGTAATGAAACCTTTAAACCTGGGCCACTCATAACCTGGCATATTAATAGAAGAAACTATTTAGCAATATGCATCATCAAGGAACAGAATTATTCCACTAGCTTTTGGGGGATATAAATTATTCATTAAAGGTTACAATTTGCTCAACTGAAAGAGAAAGGTACGATGTCCTTGGGATCAGTTGAAACATACCATCAACCGTTCTCAATAATTGGGGTCATTTTTAGAATTAGTCATTCAACGATCATGCCAGACACAAAGAAACCTGATGTCGACTCCAGAAAAGGATCCGAGGACTTCACGGAGCCAATTTTTAAACTTTAAAACATTAAAGGTGCGTGGACAGTTTTTAAAATATTCGAAATGGGAATTCAAAATGGATCCGAGGAATTCATGGGGCCCAATTTAATGTGAAAATTTTAAAGAGATTAATTTTAAATTCAAAGGATGTGACCGTTATAATTTAGGACCACTAGGATTCAGATTTGAAAAGAAACATTACTGGAAGTCGAGTGATAAAAAAATAATTTAACATGGATATGATGGACTACTAGTTACACGGTTTCATGTGATGCATTGCACGCACAAGCGTGGATCTTACAACCAGTTATTTTTTGGAGTGTAGAAGTTTCCAATCAACTGTCACACTTATGGTTTGCAATGTCATTTGTATAACATTTAGCATCAATTTCAATTCTGGGTTTTCGATGGTGATCTGAACATCATTATAAGTGGGTGGTTCACTATGGTTGATTGTATGTATTATCATATAGATTTTGTCTATAATATATCATCGTGATTTTTTCTTTAAAAAAAAACATTTAACATTAATTACTTTTAAAGTATCTCTCAATATTAAATTAAACTATGCGTTGTATATTTGTAGGTCTCAAAATCAAAATATGTCAGTAACATTGAGTTTGTAGGCCACTACTGAAACTTATAAGTAGCTTAAAAAGATCTTAACAACAGCCATGATAAGACTTGAATGTTTATGTAAACATAATTTTAATTGAAAGTGGTTGTCCTTGGCATGGTAAACATAATTTCAATTGAAAGGGGTTGTCCTTGGTATAGTATTTCGTTAAAAATGAGTTATGTATACTGATTTTACATTTATACTATCAATTTATTTTTCTTATGTGAATCTCTTAAAGGTGTAGTACTTCTTTCTTATATGAGTTTTCTGATATTTTTTATATTTAATTATATATTTTTTAGTTTTAATTTAGTATTCGATTATGTAGATTAGTAAAAATATTTAGCGAATATGAATTAAAATATTTCATATAAATAGTCATATTTTTATCATGCTTGCAACAAAAGAATGACAATAAATTATAAATAATAATAAGATAATATTTTAGAAATGATAATGACATCTATTTGGAGTGCAATTGATGAAAATCATTTTTTTTTAGTGAAATGGTCATATGGATAAGAACAACCTATTTGTGGCCATGATAAGATTCATGGTCATAATCAGCTACATGAGCTTGATTTACAAAATCCAACAAAAGTAACATTGAAAAACAAATAGAAGACAACTAAAATAGTATATATTTCCTTCACCTATACATTACAATCTATATTGATATCTATTTTTACTTTTGTGTACTCTAAATGTGTCATACAACATAAGGATGTAGTATTACCAAAAGTTAAGATATTAGTTTTTTGTACACTAAATGTGCCATGGAAGATAAGGATGCAATGTATAACTATTTTTCCTACTACATTCAACTATCACTCTACCTCCTAATATAGTTATCATTGCTTTTAATTTCACCATACCTATTATTTTCTTTTTCAAATTATTACTAGGAATCTAGTAACACCTAATCATCCTACATGATCTTAATCTTTGATCGAGAATTGAATAGGTTTTAGTCCTAATATCATCCCCCTAGTACTAATACCCTATGAGATTTTTTTTAGCTTACTCTATACTTATTTCTCTAGTTTAAAATGGTAGAGTTATGGTCATCTTATATGCGTATAGATTTCATTTCCCACTCCTTGTGTCCTTATTAGGCTATTTGACATCTAAATACATATCTCACTTCCAACTTTCATTTTGGCTAGTATACCTTCATTCAAAGATGCTTCCCTTTCATCAACTAATATAGAGACTAGTGCCCAATGAGCATGTATTCTACTCTTACTTTAGATACAACTCCCTTAGTTACTTAATTCAACCATCCATTAGTTTGTGAACCTAAGTTGATCGTTACAATTGTTCTAAATAAAGAGAAAAATATGGTTGATCCTATAGTGTCTATAATATCTCAAGCTCCTACATGTTATAGTGCTTAACGAAATTGGCCTTATACCCTTGTTAGATAAGTAGCTTTCACTTAATTTATGATATCATCCTTTGAACCGTAAACCACCATGCATATTCCACTGGACATTTCGTCACAATAGATCTAATAAATTATTCTTAAAAATCCAAAATCTACACTATGATGGATTATTTTTCTTTATATTTCTAGATCTATAAACTATTGTTTATTTCATATGAATTAAAATTATAATGATGCAAAAAAGAGAGAACAACAAAATAAAAAATCACAACCGCAATTTACACGAGATATCTTGGGAAACCCTTTCGGGAGAAAGTGTAGAAATTTGAATAATATAACACTTATTCACAGAGATTATCCTGATTATACACTATTTGCGGAATGCATGCATAATACATAACCTCCTCTACCATTGATCATCAATTTGCGGAATTAAAAAAACAATCGCATGCGCACATTGAAACATCAATCACACATATCAACACAGTATGTAATGGGGAAAGCATACAGCTGAAAACCCCCAACTATCTGTATATTATAATGATAGAGAACATGTAACAATACATAGTACAATACTCCTCACAAGTACTCAATACTATCTCCACATGCTACACACAAAACTAGCTCAGATCTGAACAAGTCACGAGTTCAAATCTCCTCCACTATTTTCCTGCCTCTGCTGCGCAATCCAAGTTGAGAATTGATCAGATCCAAGTTCGAATTCCCTTCGCCTGTACTGCGCAATCCTCATTGGCAATCTCAATCAATAATTGTGCAAATCTCATGCATAGCTATAGTCACAATTGATAGTAGTCTCACCCTTTCACCCACCTCTAACACTTGTCTCCACTGAACTGTCCATGCACTGAGTTAACTGGTGTATTCTTTAGTTGATTTATGAGTTAATAATTAGTGAATTAATTAATAATTAATTCACATCACTCATCACTAGTGTATTTGGCAGTTAGACTAAATACAACTAGTTCAACTAAGTCAAACTGAACACAACTCCATCAACTCCTCAATCAACTCCACCAAACTCAATCACTTGAGTTCTAACTGAAGTTCATCATGCAATAGCTCAACTAACCCATAGGAAAAGTGTATTTCCTTCTGGCAGTTGCATGTGCCACATCCGTAGCTCGAACTGAAGTGCTGCAAGAGGATAAGATAATGTTTATAGTCCAAATATTATTAAGATCTAATAATATTCAACTGTTCTATTTTTGACTGGCAGTCTAAAAATAGACTCCGCCCATATGTCTAAAAATAGAAGTCCATCTATTTTTACCAACATGACCAATCATCCATAAATAGCATCCTACAACTCATAGACCATGATCCATATGTCTAAAAATAGACATAGTCTAAAAATAGACTTTGCGCCAAAAATAGCCTACAGGCCCACTTAGTGAAGGCGACTTCTTTTCATTAAGCTCCATCATCTTGTTGCATTTTCAACACTCCCTCTCAACAAGATATGGATTATCTGCAACCCCTATCTTGCCTCTATGGTATTCGAATTTGCTCCTGGTGAGCGCCTTCGTCAAGATATCAGCATCCTGATCCTCCGTGGGAATGTATGAAAGTAACATGATTCTCCACTGCACACAATCTCTGATATGATGGTACCTGATGTCGATGTGCTTGGATCTATCATGAAATACTGGATTAGCCGAGAGTTTAATACAACTCTGGTTATCATAATAAATCACAGTAGGCTCCAAGTGTGACCCGAACAACCCGACCAGGATCTTCCTCATCCATATAGCCTCGCATGCAGCCAAACTTGCTGCCATATACTTGGCCTCTGCTAAACTGAGTGCCACGGATCTCTGCTTCCTGCTGTACCAAGAAACTGCTATTGACATGATACTGAAGATCCCTCCAGATGTGCTCTTTCTATCTGTTGGGCTCCCTGCCCAATCTACATCCGTGAAGCCACATAGCTTCACCTCATCCTCCTGTCTGTACCACAATCCATATCCTGATGTGCCTCTGAGATAACGCAATACATGCTTGCCTGCCTTCCAGAAGAGCTTGGTTGGCTTAACCATAGCTTGTGAAAGCTGGTTAACAGCATAGCATATATCGGGTCGTGTATTGACCAGATACATAAGCGACCCCACCAACTGTCGATAAACAGTGGCATCCACTACCTCCGCTGAAGTAGCATCCTCCTTCCTCCAACCTCCAGGAAGAGGAGTATCAACAGGCTTCACATCCATCTGATGGATGTGCCACCCCATCTACACAAAGAGAGCAAGAATCGTCCGTATGGAAGAATACCTTGCGACAGGTGCAAAGGTCTCCTCATAATCGATCCCCTCTATCTGTGAGAAGCCTCGGGCAAAAAATCTTGCCTTCTACTTCTCCACACTCCCGTCAGCTGCCTGCTTCACTTTGTAGATCCATCTCGAACCCACCACTGATTTCCCCTCTGGTCTTGGGACAATCTCCCATGCACTATTTCTGACAATCGAATCATACTCTTCCACCATGGCATCTACCCATGCGGGATCCTCCACAGCTTCCTCGAAAGAGGATGGCTCAGTCACAACACATTTTCTCACAAGAGCCATGTATCCAGTGTACCGATCAGGTGACTGTCTCTGTCTGCGCTGTGCTGTAGGTGGTCCTACAACCTTCTCTGCATCTTGAGCCAGTCGCTCAGCTTCTGTAGTGCGCTTTCGCCCTCTGATGGTTGGCGCTGCATGAGTGGTCTCTTCCACTCCATGAACTTCATCTTATGGTCCACTCCATGAACTTCATCTTGTGGCTGATCCACATCCTGAAGCTCATCCTTAAGAATTAATAGCTCCTCATCTACATGCAAGTGTGGCTCCCTCTCAAGCGAACACTTCATGGCTTTCTCCTCCTGAAATTTGATATCCCGTCGCACAACAGTCTTGCGACTGTTTGGAAAATACACACGATAGTTGTGGGGCGTATTAGTGTACCCCACAAATATCCCAACCTCTGCGGTCGGCTCCAGCTTCTTCCTGGCATCCTTCGTCACATGCATGTAAACATGAGAACCAAAAATCCTCAAATGGGAAATATTAGGCCTCTTACCAGAATAAGCCTCCTTGGGTGTACTCATGCCATGTATCTTGTGAGGACAACGGTTCTACACATATACTGCAGTATTGCATGCCTCCGCCCACAAGTGCAGGGGTAGGCCCTGATCATGCAACATCGCCCGTGCAGCACCCACGATCGTTTTGTTCTTCCGCTCAGCAACCCCGTTTTTCTGTGGGTTATGGGGAGCTATGAGCTCTCTTCGAATCCCTTCTGCGCTACAGAAGTCCTTGAACTCACCAGAGATGAATTCACCACCATTGTCGCTCCTAAGAGCCTTCACCTTCTTCCCTGATTCCTTCTTGACCAGTGCTTTCAATTCACAGAACTTTAAGTATGTCTCGCTCTTCTTCTGCATGAAGAAGATCCAGCACTTTCGAGAGAAATCATCAACAAAGATCACATAGTACTTGTGTTTTGCTGTCGAAGCTACTGAGAAAGGTCCACACACGTTTGTGTGAATTCTCTCAAGGATCATCGTGGCACGACTATCCTTCTCGTGAAAGGTGGCTTTCACAAATTTTCCCAAAGTACACCCCTTGCACTGATCTGACTGCACAAGAGTGCCTTTAGGAAGCCCAATAGAAATCTGCTGCAGTATCTTCAAGGCTCCATGGTGAAGGTGGCCCAATCTCCGGTGCCACAGCTCGCCATCATCCCGGCTCACCAATCCTTCTACCTTGCATGCCATTGCTGCGCAGCCATCTACATGCAATTGATAAAGGTTCTTGACTCGAACCCCTATCTTCCGGGTTTCTCCAGTTGTCTTACTGCGCAGGAAAGCCTTTCCCTTGTTGAAGACAACATCATATCCCTTGTCTTCTAACATTGCCATAGAGATAAGATTCTTCTTCAATCCTGGAACATGCATCACT
The DNA here is from genome assembly GCA_031772625.1 of Pinus tabuliformis. NCBI lineage: Eukaryota > Viridiplantae > Streptophyta > Pinopsida > Pinales > Pinaceae > Pinus > Pinus tabuliformis. Next base: position 917,322,467 of record CM062812.1, on the reverse strand, counting down.
TCCTTCAATACGAAGGGTTTACCAGACTCCCTCTCAAAGGAAATGGTACCGATACCAGTCGCACTGTATCTACCATCATCGCCCATCTCGATGTGCACTCCAAGATCTTTCTCATCCAGATCAGAAAACAAATCTCGATCTCCTGTCATGTGAAAAGACGCACCACTATCCAAGAACCATACCGATCCCATCACACTTGATACCAAGCATGCGATCAGCGAAAAATCCAGCTCAAACTGCGAGGCTAAGGCCTCTCCCACTGCAGATCCAATAGCTTTCCTATTTTTCTTCTTCTGCGGACAATTTGTGGCATAATGTCCGTGCTGGTGACAGTGAAAGCACTTCACCTTGGACATGTCCTGCTTCTTGCCTTTCGCACCGGAATGAGAAGCTTTCTTGTTCTTCCCATTCTTTGCTTTGGTAGCCAAAGCGCAATTTTCTTCATCAGATGCCTTTGATGAAGATCCATCCCTGGTATTCTGCATGATCTCCTCTTACACAAGATCAGACCAAAGTCTCTCCCATCCTGGCAATTTCTCCCGACCATTGACAGAGTCCTGATAGGAATGCCAACTCTTCGGAAGACCAAGGAGAGCCAAGCTCACCAAGTCCTCATCATTGACAGTCACCCCCACACTTCCCATCTCATCCCGGCATTGGGTGAACTTCATGAGATACTTGGGCATATTGTCTCCTTTCTCACACTTAATGTTTCTGAGTTTATCCTTAAGCGCCAACTTCCTCTGGTCGCTCTTGCTTTGGAATAAATCTGTCAACGCTTTCCACGTGATGTATGGATAAGCCTTTCCATGCAGGCTGGATACAATGTGATCCTTCACGCCCTCCAATAGAATCCTTCGACACTTTGCTGTCTTCTTTTGCCAAGCCTCAACTTGAGCAGCATTAGTAGGCTTTGGAACCTCAGCCTCTATGAACTCCTTCAACCCATTGTCATCTAACACCGCCTCCATCCTATCTTTCCATGCAATATAATTTGAGCTGCCTTCAAGGGCATAATCCAATCGCAATCCGTTGAAAGACATTTCAACTTCGACACCAAGAAAACACTGCTGCAAATTCGAATTCCACCAACTCAAAACTCAACCGCTTTTGATCTAAAATTCGTGAGAACAAAGTATTTCTCGTACAGAGATTGACTATATGGGCATTTACCAGATATCTCACCTTCCAAAATAAGGATGAATCCAGAGGCTACCTGGCTCGATTACAGACTCTGCCTGAAGAAATAAAATGTAATCACTTTCTGAATAATAGATCTGACGATCAACTTCGCTCTGATACCATGTAGAAATTTGAATAATATAACACTTATTCATAGATATTATCCTGATTATACACTATTTTTGGAATGCATGCATAATACATAACCTCCTCTACCATTGATCATCAATTTGCGGAATTAAAAAAACAATCACATGCGCACATTGAAACATCAATCACACATATCAACACAGTATGTAATGGGGAAAGCATACAACTGAAAACCCCCAACTATCTGTATATTATAATGATAGAGAACATGTAACAATAGATAGTACAATACTCCTCACAAGTACTCAGTACTATCTCCACATGTTACACACAAAACTAGCTCAGATCTGAACAAGTCACGGGTTCAAATCTCCTCCACTGTTTTTCTGCCTCTACTGCGCAATCCAAGTTGAGAATTGATCAGATCCAAGTTTGAATTCCCTTGGCTTGTACTGCGCAATCCTCATTGGCAATATCAATCAATGATTGTGCAAATCTCATGCACAGCTATAGTCACAACTGATAGTAGTCTCACCCTTTCACCCACCTCTAACACTTGTCTCCACTGAACTGTCCATGCACTGAGTTAACTGATGTATTCTTTAGTTGATTTATGAGTTAATAATTAGTGAATTAATTAATAATTAATTCACATCACTCATCACTAGTGTATTTGGCAGTTAGACTAAATACAACTAGTTCAACTAAGTCAAACTGAACACAACTCCATCAACTCCTCAATCAACTCCACCAAACTCAATCACTTGAGTTCTAACTGAAGTCCATAATGCAATAGCTCAACTAACCCATAGGAAAAGTGTATTTCCTTCTGGCAGTTGCATGTGCCACATCCATAGCTCGAACTGAAGTGCTGCAAGAGGATAAGATAATGTTTATAGTCCAAATATTATTAAGAGCTAATAATATTCGACTATTCTATTTTTGACTGGCAGTCTAAAAATAGACTCCGCCCATATGTCTAAAAATAGAAGTCCATCTATTTTTACCAACATGACCAATCATCCATAAATAGCATCCTGCAACTCATAGACCATGATCCATATGTCTAAAAATAGACATAGTCTAAAAATAGACTTTGCACCAAAAATAGCCTGCGGGCCCACTTAGTGAAGGTGACTTCTTTTCACTAAGCTCCATCATCTTGTTGCATTTTCAACAGAAAGCCTAGTTGGAAGGTTAGGTCACTATGCTCTCTTTCTTTATACAGAAAATGGTGGTGAGTACAAACAAGCAATGTATGTGGTCTGTGGGCTACTATAGTGAACAAATCGTTTCTGTGTGCTCTCTCCCTATTCCTCTTAGCTACTCTGATCATTTATGGAACATAATACACTAAAAAGGAATAGAACCCCCTTTCCTCCTAGAGACCCTGTTATAACACAACCCAATAGCCTTCTAATAGTTATGTTTTACTCTTTCTTCTCTTAATTTCAGTTGAAAAATGAAATCTTATAAAGTATTATTCATCATGATCATTTGTCTAGCCCATTTTCCATGAATAATTGGGGTTGGCATTACATCCTCTCGAATTATGGTGGTAAAAATAGGAAATTCAACTTCTGAGTGGCATAAGTTTTTCATATAGACTATGATTGAGGTGATTGTTGTGTTGTTGGAGAGGTCTTTGTGTGTATTATAGGGAAAAAAAAAGTTTTTTGCTAAAGAGAAAAACTTTTACCCCTGAAAAACATCATTTAATGCCTAAAAATGCTCCTAAAAGGTTTCAAACTAGAACTTATCAAACTGTGTCCCGTCGATAAAAATGGTCATGCAAGATGATTCCTCCACTTTTCCCACTCTAAAAGAATCGAGATGGATGAAAAAAAAATACAATGATCCAATCCAGGTGACACCTCTTCATTTTGGGAGGTTTTTGGTCCCAAAAATATTCTACTGAATGAGGTGATGAAATTTTTCTCCGACATTCTCTCTGGTGTACCATTTAGCTTTGCTTGGATGTTGTCCTTTTAACCCAATTTTCCAAAGGTCATGTTTCCCTTTTCTCATAGTTTTGGACCACTTCTATAATATTATATCCTATGTCAACTGTATCTAGGCATCTAGTTTAAAATCCTCTACAAAAGGTAGGACTTATTCCTCTTCCTCACCTAGCATGGAAGACTCATATAGTTTCAGATTTCTACATTCATAACTAAGTAAATGCACATTTATGGGGATATATGAAGTCTATAGGCATTATCTCCCACCTTTTCCACTATCTCAAAGGGACCATACTGTAGAGCCTTGATTTTATTACTAGAAACCTGTAACATTTGCTTGTTCAACTGTAACCATACTCTATCTCCCACCTTCAACAAATTCTATGTTTTTTGTTGATCATGCCTTCCCTTGTATTTTTCCTATGACTTTTGCAGTGTCTCCCATGCCTATATATGGATATTCCTGATTTTCTCAGCTAAATTTTCAACCCTCAAGGCATTCCCTATAAGATCCTCCCTCACTGCTCCTTGCTTCCCATATGCAATATCCAAATGTGAAGGTGGAAAATATCATAAACACGTTTCAAATGGGGACTTACATGTAGAATTATGGGTTGTTCTGTTATAAGAGTGTTATTTGTATGCCATATTTTCATCCCAAGTATTCAGATGCTTCTGATTGTAACCCCTCAAAAGTTGCACCAAAGCCCTATTGACTACATATGTCTGCCCATTTTTTGAGGAAGGAATATTATAGACTTCTTCAACTTTGTGTCCTACTTCTCCTACAATGTATTTGAAATGCATTGATAAATCTCGTGTCCCTATATGAAACAATTCTCCTTGGTATACCAAAGTGCAGCTAGACTTGTCCAAAGAACAATTTTTTTTCTTCTTTTGCATTGGTGGTCTTTCTACAAGGCATCAAAACACACATCTTGCTAAATCTATCAACTATCACGAATAGTTAGTCATTTGCCCTCCTGGTTGTTGGTAAACCTCCCACAATGCCCATGGAAATGCATTCCTAAGGACGAGTGGGTACAAGTAAGGGATGATATAGACCTTGTTTCTTGTTACCAGTCTTGTCGGTACAACAAATGATGAATACTCTTATGAACCTAGCTACATATTCTTGAATCATGGGCCAATACACATACCTCTGAAAATTAGCCACTCTCTTCTCTACACCAAAATGCCCTGCAACCTTGGAGGTGTGAGCATCCTGATCAACTGCAATCATTCATCATTCGGAACACATAACTTATATAGCCTATATAGTAACCTATCTTCAGATGTTAGTCAACTATGTTATGGTCATCATGTACATGACTTTGGATTTACAACAATGGAAACACCTCCTTGAAGTCCCCATGCTCTAAATGTGCCTCAATATATACATCATGGGTGAAGGGATCCATGTGCAATAGAGTTCCAAAAATTATGATCTTTGATGTGGGTGGCCTTGAAATCATGTTGGCCAACTTGTTCATGTTGCCTTTCTTGTACTTGATCACTAAATTAAACTATTGTAGAAACCCCATCCACTTGTATTTCCTAGTATGTTGTACTTTACTCTTGGCTTGCAGGTACTATAGTGGCTAGTGACTTGTGTGAATTATTGTCTCCTTTACCATCAAATAAAATTTCCACTTCTTGAAAACTTGCATCAGAGGATAGAGCTCCTTGTATTATGTAGTGTAGTTGAGAACTACCCCATGAAATACTTCAAAATAGTAGCATATATGCCTTCCTCCCTACATTAAGATTGCTCCCATGACATACCTACTCACATATGTCTGCACTTCAAAGGTATGTTTCAAGTTTGGTAATGCCATAATGGGTGTTTAACTAGTCTTCTTCGTTAAAACCTCAAAGGCCCTCTACTGACCCTTTCCCCATTGGCATGGTGTTGCTACCACTGGAAATGAGTCTATGAATTTCCTCAAGTATAGTGTTGCCCCACTGAAACTCCTAACCTCAGAAACATTAGTAGGCACCAACCATGGTTTGTATCTTAGCAAGATCTATATTCAACTCTCCTCCACCTATCACATACCTGAGATGTAATCAAGATTGTTATGCAAATAGACACTTCTTGACATTTTCTAGCAGTTGATGCTTCTTTAATATCTCCAACACTTGCATCAAATGTGATATTTGTTCCTCCCAAGTAGAACTATATACTAGGATATCATCCAAATAGACAATAACAAATGAATCTATAAAATGGTGCAGTGTATCATTCATTAACCTCATAAATGTAACTAGTGCATTACATAGGGTAAATGGCATGACTATCCACTTATACAAACCTTGCATGGTTTTGAAGGCAGTCTTCCAGGTCTCTTCTTCTCTGACTCAAACTTAGTGATATCCAAACATTAAGTCCACCTTGGTGAAGTATTTCACTTGCTTCATTTGATTCCAATAAATCATCTATTCTATGTAGGGGGTACATTTTCTTGAGCATAATCTTGTTCAATGCCTTGTAATCTATACACATTCACCAACTCCCATCCTTCTTTGGTACAATGATGATGAGTGAATTTCATGGTGAATGATACCTTGTTCTAGTAGTTGATGCAACTATTTCTTCACCTCACTTGCTTCTATAATACATTTCCTATATAATGCAATGTTTTGCAATGTGGAGTTTGGCAATAGCTAGATCTCATATTCCACTTCCCTCTTGGGTGGTAACCCTTTAGTCTCATAGAACACATTCCTGAATGCATGTCACAACACTTCTAATTGGTGTTTTTTAATCTTAGTACACCCATCCAATGATGCCTTTTCTCTTGCTAATGCTTCTATGGGCTCATTCTCTCTTTAAAATAGTAAAAAAACTTCTTGCTAGAGCTGATCAATTTTTTGGCCTGGTTGGAACTTACCAGCGGAATTTTTTACTTTCCTTTATGTGTATTGATGGTGAATTATTTTCCATCCTTAATGATTTGATAATGGTTTACCCTCTACATGAATATTTCATCTCACATATACATGCAGGTACTTGAAAATACCACTCCACATACATCAAGTGAACTACATTTAGTTCTATTTCATTAATAAAATCAACACTGATAGTAAATCTAATTTTGCACTACTTTTTTCTTTTTATTCTAAATCCTTATTTACCAATCCCAATGGATATGTTCTTGTATGATCATGAACTTCTATAATATATTTAATATATAGCTCAATGTTTGGAAATGGGAGTCTGGTAATCACTAGATCTCTTGTTCCACATCCCTCTTAGGTGGTAACCCTTTAGTCTCATGGAACACATCTTTGTATGCCTGCTACAACCCTTCCAATTCTTGTTTATGTATATTAGTACACCCATCCAGGGATTCCTCTACTCTTACTGACTCCTTGGTAGATTTATTCTCTCTTAGAAATACTAAAACAAACTTCTTGCTAGAGTTGATCAATTTTTTGGCTTGGTTAGAACTTATAAGTGGAAATTTTGACTTTCCTCTACGCACATTGATAGTGAATGATTTTCCATCCTGAACGAGTTGATTATGGTTGAACTATTTCATGAATATTTAATCGCTCATCTACATAAATGGACTTCAAAAGACCACTCCACATACATCAAGGGAACGACATCTATTTCTACTTCACCAATAAAATCAACACTGATAGCAAATCTAATTTTGCACTACATTTTAACCTTCGACTCTAGATCATTCTTTACACATCCCAATGGATATTTTCTTGTATGATCATGGCATTCTATAATAGATTTCCTATATATATAACCCAATGTTTGGCAATGGGGTTTCTGGTAATAGTTGGATCCCTTGTTCCACTTCCCTCTTGGGTGGTAAACCTTTAGTCTGACGGAGCACATCCCTATATGTCTATAAAAAATCTTTTAATTGTTGTTTATGTATCTTAGTACAAAAATCCAAGTAATCCTTTGCTGTTACTGACTCTTTTGTACATTGATTTTCTCTTAAAAATAGTAAAACAAAGTTCTTGCCAAAGATGATCAATTTTTTGGCTTGGTTGGCTCTTACCAGCGAAATTTTTGACTTCCTTGTATGCGCATTGATGGTGAATGATATTGCATTCTTAATGAGATAATAATGGTTGTACCTTTGAATCTTGCATCTACATATAGGGATTTCCAAAGACCACTCCACATACATCAAGGGAAATACATCTAGTTTTACTTTTTCAATAAAACCAACGCTAATAGAAAATCTAATTTTGCACTATTTTTTTACCTTTAACATTGGATCCTTATTTACCCATCCAAATGGATATGTTCCTGGATGATCATGAAATTCCCAACCCAAATTGTAGACTAGATTTGTTGCAATGAGATTTGTCTGTGATCTTGAGTGAAATAGAGCATCAATCTTTGTCTTATTGACTTATATCTTTATGTGGAAGAGTTTTGTCATTCCTTTCACTTCCTCTTGCTAAAGGATACTTAGATTCACCTCCTTATACGATAACGTACAAACAATATTTTCATCTACATTCGAGATTCTTTCAACTTGTCTTCTCGAATTAGTGGCCATAAGATTCTTCTTCTTCTAATATTTCTTTTTGCTCTTTGGGTTAAAATCTAGATGTGAATTCCAATGCTTATCCATTGTATGAACGTCCATATTATAATGAGTGTAGTGGTTGCTTGGATCCTTTTGTTGGTGTGTTTTGGTTTCAATATTTTTAACCTCCCCCCCTTTCCACTTCCTCTTCCCCTCCTTAGAAGGATGATGGTGTTCCTTCCTCTTTGATCCACTTGATTTCCTTCTCATTTTTCTTATGTTCTCGAGTTATTTTTTTTGTACATAGGCCTCATCCACCAATCTGGGATTACACAACATTAGTTTCTTCTATGGATGGTTGTGTAGAACTGCCATATACTTGAGTACATATGGATTCTTTGGGTAGATACCCAACATTATGGCCATATTTGTGAACTCTCTAGTGTACTCTTGTACACTTTGTCCCTACTTTTTCCTGATGTAGTACCACCAGATCTACTGGTCCTCTACATATCTGATAGGGTAAAATTGTGACTTTATGAGGGTTTTAAATTCATCCCACTTAGTCATTGGAAGATATCCCTCCAACTCTAAGGACTTTGTGTGGATTTCCCACCAGGTCATGGAATGGCCCTCTGATTTTAGTTACACAAGAAATCTTATTTTCTTCCTCTTTATGATGAACACTACAAGAAAATTATAATTTTTGCAACTAGTGATTTAGATTCAGAGCATCAATATCCCCTTGGTATGAATTGATATATACCTTCACTTCCATTTTGAATAGGGACTATGAATGGTCCATGACACTCAAACTAGGTTGAGTTTTTTTAGGTCCTTTGTTCGAATCATTCTCTATTTCTCCTAGATCTCATAATCTCCCCTTTAATCAAACCTCTACATTAGAAAACCCATCCTCTAAATATGTTAAGCGTATTGGTCAGGTCTGCCATGAGGAGATTCACATTACTACTTATAACTGCAACTAATGCTTCCATTTATGGAAACCTCTCCTCTGCAGGATCATGAAGGTTATTCATAGATTTGTCGGCCATGTCTACAGTTTTATGATTTTTTTCTTCTTTGATCTAGATCCGCCACAAATATCTATAGTATACCCAAAGAAACCTAATGTTATACCAATATTCCATAAAATAATATGGATATTCTGTTCAACAATTCGTTACAGCAAATCAAATAAATTATTCTTAAAAATCCAAAATCTACACTATGAGGGTTTATTTCTCTTTAGATTTATAGATGTGTAAACTACTATTTATTTAATATGCATGCAAATTCTAATTTGTTAGAAAATCAGAAAGGAAAAAATAATTTCTTATTCTTGATAATTACTTGTGATGTTTCTTATTATTACGATTCTTTATATCTTCTTTCCTTTAGTTCATCAAGCAATTACCAAATCAGCAACACATACAACAATAGACACTAGATGTAGCACTATGGCAGGGAAAAAGCCCCCTCGAGGGGAAAATCCAGTCAAGAAATTATTCCTTTCAATAGTATTCTTTGAGACTCTTCACCCTTGACCAAGAAAAGACCTTCCCTCCACACAAATTCATCCTCCCAGAATTCTGACCCCTTTCCAGCATCTTTGACTAGGAAGCAACTGTAGAAATTCCCACTGTAGATCACCTGGTAATGCAATGTACTAAAACAAAACACTTGATCTACTTCTACAAACAATTTAGCGGAAGCTTAATTGAACATGAGCAACATCAAGCATGAACAAATATAACTGAGAATGAGAAGTAATCAACCATAACACAGAAGATATATCATTGGGGAAAGCATCAACCTAAAACCCCACCTCTATATTATCATACAAGTGGAAATCTTGTTCAAGTTACAAAAAGAATCAGCTCTCAAGTTATCCTGCTCTCTCTACAATCAAACAATACTTGCTCACAGACTGAATAGACATAGAATATATCTTCCTCAAGCCCTCCAAGCCTCCTATTTCCTTGCGCAGTTTTGATTGGGGTCCAATGATATCACATGTGTGAATTGGCCTCATCACACTCACTGTAACCTCAGGTCCAACTGCGCAATCCTCAAGGAATAATATATCTTTTACATGCAAGGAATATTCACCAAGGAATATCCTAGCACCTAATAGTCCACTGTCCCTCCATCTGATCTCAACTGGGTCTCTGACTGAACTGACATGCATGAGTTATCCATGAGTGAATCTTCAGTTATCTGAAATACAGTAGTTACATGCATGCAAGCATTAACTAACTGAACTCTCATTAATTTAACAAACTGTTAAATTAATCTAACTGGACTTGACTCAATTAACTGAGCCACCTAATTACAACTCAATATTATTACTCACTCTTATCTCTTTAACTGATGGATAAATCCCTCAATCAAAGGAGAAACTGTTGCATGTCCTCACATAGACTTCAAGTTCATAATTCCTTAACTAATTAACTCAAGATGAATTAATTAATCAATTTACAAACTGCTGTTAATATCAAATTCGAATTTTACTTCCTATGTTTAGTCGAGGGACTGACTAAAATAAGGAGGGATCCTGAAATGCTATTTTTAGAAAAGCTATTTTTAGCACTTTCACTTTTCACCCATTGTAGCTAAGATCTCTAATGGCTCAACTTCTATTTATAGCATGGCTATTTATAGCAGTTATGTTTTTAGCATTTTCTATTTTTAGCATTTATTGTTGCAAATCTCAACACTCCCTCTCAACAAGAAAGGGATTATCAGTAACCCTGATCCTGTCTCTGTGGAACTCGAACTTGAATTTTGACAATGCCTTAGTCAAAATATCTGCATCCTGCTCCTCGGTCGAAACATACTGCAATATCATGATCCTCTTGACCACACAGTCCCGTAGATGATGGTAACATATATCTATATGCTTGGACATGTCATGAAACACTGGATTCTTAGAGAGTTTTATGCAACTTTGATTATCACAGTATATCATTGTAGGATCCATCATCTAACCAAACAATCCCACTAGAATCTTCCACATCCAAATGGCCTCGCATGTTGCTTGACTGGTAGCCATGTATTTAGCCTTTGCTGAGCTAAGTGCAATTGATCTCTATTTCCTGTTATACCAAGAAACTGCAGCTAAACCAAGGTTGAAGATTCCTCCAGAAGTGTTCTTCCGGTCTGATGGACTACCAGCCCAATCAGCATCTGTGAAGCCTTGGAGCTTCACTCCGTCTGTCTGTCTGTACCATAATCTGTACTGTGTAGTGCCTCTGAGATGTCTTAGCACATGCTTCGCTGCCTTCCAAAACAGCTTGGTAGGCTGAACCATAGCTTGACTCAGCTGGTTCACCACAAAGCATAAGTCGGGTCATGTGTTCACCAAATACATAAGTGAACCCACTAGCTGCCGATAAACAGTAGCAGCTACTACCTCACCTGAAGTAGCATCCTCCTTCCTCCAGTTCCCAGCTAGAGGAGTTTGCATGGGCTTGCACTCCTCCATGTGAAGGCACCTGAGTATCTCATTGGCATACTTGCCTTGAGACACAAATACTTCCCCATCTTTTTGCCACACTTCCATGCCTAGAAAGTAGTGCATGAGGCCCATGTCCTTCATCTCAAACTCTCTTGCAAGGTCCTCCTTGCAAGATTTGATCAATTGATCATCACCTGTCAAAATTAGATCATCGACATAAAGTACAATAATCAATGGCTTACCTTCTACCATCATGTGGTAAAGGTTTGCATCTGCTTCACTCTTGGTGAAGCCCAACCCGGTGAAATAGCTGTCGATCCTGGTATACCAAGTGTTATCACTAGAATCTATAGTTCATGTATATGTTAATTATCCATAAGTTTTTATAAAGTCTTGAGGTCTTGTAAATAAGTTTGTTAACTTATGTCAATTTCAAATTTTGAAATTCAAGAGTTATGAATGAAATTCGTGTAAAGGCAAGGGCATTAGTCATCTTCCATCATGGTTAGTTATGTCATGTCATGTCATTGGTACTTGCGCAGTTTCGCAGCACGGGTATGATCTCTTAGGTACTTGCGCAGTTTCGTAGCGCGAGTGTGATTGGTCAGTTCTGCTGCTAAATAATGTTTGCGTGTTTTCGTAGCGGCCCGTTTGCCAGCGATTTCGTAGCGCATTCCTTTAAATTTGAACTGCCCGCGCTACGAAATCGGGGTTTCGGGCTGTTGTCTAGTTTTTTTTTTTCCTGAAATGTCTAATCCGAGAAGTGGTGAGTCACGAGTCCGGTTATGATTGTTTCCTCACACCATTTACGTGTCATGATTAGCCATTACTTTGCCATCAGGTCTGATTTCATTGAGTTATGTGTCAGTTTGGAGGACGTTATAGGAAGTGGTCATTCCATAATGTGTTTTTCATAACATATGAATGTCTTCTATTCTATGAAAAGCGTGAGCTTTATTCTAATCAGACTACTGCAAGCGAGCCTGAGTTCTACAGCCAAGGAGTGTTATCGTGCTGCAAACCACCGGCATTTCCTTGTGTAGAATTGTGCAAAGAAACATGGAGAGAAAGGAGCACCGTTCGGGTAGATGTGTGAGAACAGAGCCGGAGGGATTAGATGTAACCCTCAGTGATGAGGAAGTAGCAAAGGCGTTCAGAGCTGCTGGTTGTTGGCAGTTCTGTGAAAAACTCAAAGGTGGACATGAAGAAGTGACCAAGGCATTTGCAGTGAACTTCACGGGATTAAATTCAAAGGTGGCCATGCTGGAGTTTCCGGTTTCCCCTGAAGTCATTTCTACAGTTACAGAAATCCCAAGAGGTGGCCAAGAATGGTTCAAGAATTTCAAGTTTGATATGGGTCCGTGTAAGGAGTTCTTAAAGGCACCATATGTAGACGAAGATCTTACTAAAGCTGTCCCAAGGAGCTATCTTAAGGAGAATTATGCTACATTATTGACATGCATCCAGAAGTACTTGACATGTGAAGGTCGGTACAACAAAGTCTATTCATATCATTTCAAGCTGCTACTACACTTCACTGCCTACATAAAATTGGTAAAGACTGGGATTCGTTTGTATTCATGGCCGGTTTCCCTAGTAAAACGGGCCTCACTCCATTACCTGTAAGAGAAAGAGAAGATAGGAGTGAGGATACTACTTTGGCTGAGATTAGGAAAGAAATAACAGACCATAAGAAGCCCAAAGCTAAAACAAAGAAGCCAGAGAGGTCTGTAACAGTCAAAGAAACACCTGAAGCATCAACAAAGAAGACTCCTAAGTTAGCAGCCAAAGAAACTCCTGAGGCATCAATAGTCAAAACTTCGAAATCATCCAAAGTGTCTGAAAAAGAAGCCTCTAAGTTGCCGCTTAAGGAAACACCAGAATCATCTAAACAGAAGACTCACAAAAGAAAAGATGAAATTAAGTCTAGTGAAGTTGAAAGAGTTTCAAGAGCAAGAACTAGAGGCCAGCTGAACAAAGAAAAAGGAAAATCTGCTCATGTGGAAGAGAGTCCTGTTTCTAAGGGTAATCTAAATGATTTGCTGGAAGCCATTGAATTAGAACAAGAACATCCAATCCAAGTTGAACCGCTTGAAATAGAACCAGATCAATTGGGGGCACCTATGCATATTGATCTAACAAAATCTTCACCTGAGAGTTCTAAGAAGTCAAAGGCTTCCAAAAGGTTAAAGTTTGAAGAACCAGGTAAAGAGTATGCCTTTAAACCTCGCAGACCAATGACTAGGAGGCAAATAAAGGAAGCAGAAAAGGCTCAAAAAGAGAAAGTCCCTTCAGACAAGCCTAGGACAGAGGCACTTGAAATCTTCTCTGGAATAGTCCAAGCAGTTAAAAACAAGAATAAGGACAATAAGGTGGTTATCAGTCAAAGTGGAAATGTGGTTGCCATTACAAAACAAGCTGGAGCAAGTAAGGAGATACCTCAGGTTCATAATATCTTTAAAGAGAAGGCAGTAAGATATACTAGTTATAAGAAAGCTGTGATGAAAGGTAAAACAAGTTTGATCAGTCAAGCTAGTTCGGTATCTGACGCCTATGTATGGACAATACCAGCTCTAAAACAGGCAAAAACTATGAAACAAATGAATGCAAGTCTAAGAGCACAGAACAGAAAGTTGAAGGAGGAAATCATCAGCCTAAAAGAAAAGCTAGACAAGCCAGCTAAATGATTCAAGGAGGAATGTGTTTTCTCAAATTTTGATATATGTTAGGCCATTGTCTTCTTAAAAGTTTTTGAGACTTTTTTGTGTCTTCACACCTGTATGGAAAGACTAAAGGAATCATAGATTTGAAATATTGCTGTTTTGAGGTTCATATATTTAATTTTGATGACCTACAGCAGTTTCGTAGCGCGCTACGAAACTGCTGTAGATGACTGGTTAGTTTTAAAGCTTGAGTTGGAATGCTGAGATCAGCATATATTCAAAGAGACGGTTTAATGTCAGCATGTAGACTATAGAAGATCAGTCAGAAATTTTGAAAAGGAGGTCAGGTGTAAATATTCAAAGAAAAAGTCGAAGTTTTGTCTTTTGCCTAAAAGTCACTTTATCTCCGAAATTTTAGGGTTTGGATAGAGCTGCTGAGGTGTTAAATGATACACTTGTCCAGTTGTGGGATGGCTGGGTTATGAGTTTTCTTCAGTCACACGGGACTATCCAAGGTTTAAATGGCTTAAAGATGGATCATTAATATATGAACACCGAGGGGAGGCAGCAACCAAGAATATAGGCTTCATTTTCTTTTCGGTTGTTGAAGTCATCTATGCATCAAGTATCCGGAGCTGTATGTGCATTGAATCTGTTTTAAGCTTGGATATGGTTATTACTGCAGTACTACAGGTGGCAAGCTCAAAGGACACATCAGGGTATACAAGGAAGAAGACTTAAAGTGCCAATATGATGGAATCCTCTGTTTTCGTAGCATCATATCTCTTGTAATAAATTAGTTCGTTTATGTTATTGTTAAGGTCATTTATGTCAAAAGCCCGAGCTCCCTTCATGCTTGATGAGGAGTCTCGTACAGCAGTGTTTTGATAGGCTATATATAGGAATAACTTAGATGTAAAAAAGGTTGGATACTTAATAGAAAAAGTGTGTTGTTTTGGGCCACTGTAAGATCTTTTTTGACAGTAATAGTAAAACAGAGTTAGACTCTTCTCAAGATTCTCGAAGGATTGTCATGGTCAAATGAAGTGATGATGTGTTATACCTTATGTTATTTTATGGTTTTGTTGTATGCAATCACTCAGAATTCATACTTATATGCTCTGACTTCCTGTGTATACAGCAAGCTATGTGTGGTGGAATATGTTTGACTTGTAATGCTAAGAGCCTTGATTTCTATGAGTTCACTGTGTTTTTCTTGTTTACTTGATGTTATAGACTCCATAGCCCAATGAGATATCTTTTGGTGTGTTTCCAACCAGTTATGCTTACATTAAATCTATTGTACAAGAGTTAGCCCTCTTATCAACATTCAAAATCAATAACCTTTTCTTGAGAGAGCCCTCTCAGGCTAGGGAGGCTAATCCTTAGTCAAAAGCTTGGTCTGAAATAGTTACACAGAGTCTGCCTGATCAGCAGCCCTTCAGTTGTGATTTTGTGATAACACCAAGCACGGGGTGCTTGCTTCAGCCCATACAGTGCTTGCTTGAGTCGGCAAACATGCGACTCATGATCAGAGGTCTCAAATCCTTCAGGCTGCTCAATGTATACCTCTTCCTCAATCTTCCCATTGAGGAACGTCGTCTTCACATCCATCTGATGGATCTTCCAACCCATCTGAGCTGATAGAGCTAGCATTGATCTAATAGATGAGTACCTTGCTAAGGGAGCAAAGGTCTCATCGTAGTCAATCCCCTCAACCTATGAGAAACCTCGAGAAACAAACCTTGCCTTGTGTTTCTCAACACTGCCTTCAGCTGCCTGATTTACCTTGTAAAGCCATCGGGAACTAACCACTGACTTGTCCCCGGGTCTAGAGACAACATCCCACACACTATTCCGTATGATAGTATCATACTCTTCTACCATTGCATCAACCCAGACTGGTTGCTGCACTGCCTCCTGAAAAGAAGAAGGTTCGGTCGCTACACACTCCCTAACCAGGGCCATGTAGCCAGTGTATCTCTCGAGAGATATCCTCTGTCTGCCCTGAGAGGATGGCTGCCCCACATTCTCTCTCGCATCTAACATCAATCTGTCAGCTTCTCATGAGCGTTTCCACCTGTCTCTGGAAGACTCTCCAGGAGTGGTGGTCTCCACTACCAGATCCTCTGCATGTGGTTGATCCACATCATCCGGAGGCTCCTCCTCCTTTGGAACTAAAAGTTCCTCATCACCATGCAAATTGAGATCCCTCTCAAGTGACACTTGCATGGCTCTTTGCTCATTGAACTTTAGATCCCTACGCACTATGGTCCTTTGACTGGCAGGTAGAAACACACGATAGTTGTGGGGTGTATCTATGTATCCCACAAGTATCCCCAACTCAGCTGTTGGGCCTAGCTTCTTTCAAGCATCTTTGGTCACATGACAGAAAACTAGTGATCCAAAGATGCAAAAGTGACTCACATCTAATCGCTTCCCCGAAAAAGCCTCCATAGGTGTCTTCATCCCCAAAATACGATGAGGACTTTTGTTCTGAAGGTACACTGTTGTATAGCATGCCTCAGCCCACAGATGAAGTGGTAGGCTTTGGTCATGCAACATCACTCGAGCTACTCCCACAATAGATCTATTCTTCCTTTCGGCCACCCCATTCTATTGTGGGTTATGAGGTGTCATCAGTTCCCGTTTAATTCCTTCTGCAGCACATAAGTCTTTAAATAGCTGGGAAACATACTCTCCACCATTGTCGCTACGCAAGGCTTTTACTTTCTTTCCAGATTCTTTCTCTACCAAGACTTTAAACTCACAAAACCTCAAGAAGGTTTGATCCTTCTTTCGCATAAAGTAGATCCAACATCTACGAGAAAAATCATCAATAAAAATAACATAGTACCTTTTCTTAGTGTTAGAGGCTGTAGAGAATGGTCCACATACATCTAAGTGAACTCGCTCCAGGATTGCTCCATCTCTAGTATCCCGATCTTGAAAGGAAGCTTTTGCATACTTACCCAGGATGCATCCTTTGCATGTGTCCATTTGCTCTAGTTTTCCCTTGGGTAAGCTGGTAGAAATTTGCTGCATGATCTTCAAGGTCCCGTGATGCAAGTGGCGTAGTCTCCTATGCCATAGCTCGCCAACATCTTGGCTTTGCACCACCTCTACTTTGGAACTCAGTGCAGCACAGTCATCTACCTCCAGCTTGTAGAGATTCTTTACTTGAATCCCTATTCGCTTGGTTTGTCCGGTGCCGATATGCCTCAGGAAAACTTTTCCTTTACTAAAGACTGCATCATAGCCTTTATTTTCTAGCATAGCAATAGATAGAAGATTCTTTTTCAAACTTGGTATATACTTAATAGCAGATAGGGTGAGAGGAGCACCATGCTCCCTCTGAAACACAACTGTACCTTCACTTGAGACACAGTACTTTCCATCATCGCCCATCTCGATCCGCATTTGGAAATCCTTCTCCTCCAATGTACTGAAAGGATTCTTGTCACCCAACATGTGGAAAGAAGCTCCACTATGTAGGTACCAAACACATCCCACCATGGATGAAACCATGCATGCAATAAGCGAGAAATCCGGCTCAAACTGTGAGGCTAATGCATCACCATCAGATCCCATGGAGGAACCCTTCTTGGATTTCTTTAGTGGACAATTCATTGCATAATGGCCCACTTCATGATAGTGAAAGCATCGCACTTTCAACTTGCCAACCTTCTTCCCACCATGAGAAGATTTGGATTGGGATGCCTCTCTTTTCCCTTTCTTAGCTTTACTCACTAAAGCTAGATTTTCTTCATCATCTTGTTTTGATGAAGATCCATCCCTAGTGCTTCGCCTTATCTCCTCCTACATTAGATACGACCAAAGTTGTTCCCAATCTGGCAGCTTCTCTCTTCCATTAACTGAGTCCTGGTAGCTATGCCAGCTCTTAGGAAGACCGAGGAGTGTAAGACTCACCATGTCATCATCAGCTGTCACAATCCCTATGCTTCCAAGCTCATCCCTATAGGGGGTGAGCTTGTTCAAGAATGTAGAGATTGTGTTGCCCTTTTTTCACTTGATCTTTCAAAGTTTATCTTTCAGCGCTAGCCTCCTCTAATTGTTGTTATCCTGATAAAGATATTTCATTGTTTTCCACATCGAAAACAGAGTCTCCTTCCCATGGAGGCTTGAGACAATGTGATCTTGAACTCCCTCCTGGATGATTCTCCTAGATCTAGCCACACACTTTTTCCATTCCGCCAGTTGAGTAGCATTAGTCGGCTTCTGGACTTCTTGATCAATGAATTCCTTTAGACTGTTATCTTCTAATACTGCCTTCATGTGATCCTCCTAGGCTATATAATTTGAACTACCATCAAGGGCATATTTGAGTCTCAAACCACAGAATGCCATCAGTGAAATAGATGTGATAAGAACTCAACTCAATATTCAGAAACCCAACTTTGAACTTCTCCTGCTTGTATACTGTTCTTCCTTGATCACCTTTGCTTCGATATGTTGTATAAATTCCCACTGTAGATCACTTGGTAATGCAATGTACTAAAGCAAAACACTTGATCTACTTCTATAAAAAAATTAGTGGAAGCTTAATCGAACATGAGCAACATCAAGCATGAACAGATATAACTGAGAATGAGAAGTAATGAACCATAACACAGAATATATATCACAGGGGAAAGCATCAGTCTAAAACCCCAACTCTGTATTATCATACAAATGGAAATCTTGTTCAAGTTACAAAAAGAATCAGCTCTCAAGCTATCCTGCTCTCTATGCAATCAAACAATACTTGCTCACAGATTGAATAGACATAGAATATATCTTCCTCAAGCCCTCCAAGCCTCCTATTTCCTTGTGCAGTTTTGATTGGGGTCCAATGATATCACATGTGTGAATTGGCCTCATCACACTCACTATAACCTCAGGTCCAACTGCGCAATCTTCAAGGAATAATATTCCTTCTGCATGCAAGGAATATTCACCAAGGAATATCCTAGCAACTGATAGTACACCGTCCCTCCATTTGATCTCAACTGGGTCTCTGACTGAACTGACATGCATGAGTTATCCATGAGTGAATCTTTAGTTATCTAAAATACAATAGTTACATGCATGCAAGCATTAACTAACTGAACTCTCATTAGTTTAACAAATTGTTAAATTAATCTAACTGGACTTAACTCAGTTAACTGAGCCAACTAATTACAACTCACTCTTATCTCTTTAACTGATGGATAAATCCCTCAATCAAAGGAGAAATTGTTGCATGTCCTCACATAGACTTCAAGTTCATAATTCCTTAACTAATTAACTCAAGATGAATTAATTAATTAGTTTACAAACTGTTGTTAATATCAAATTCGAATTTTACTTCATATGTTTAGTCCAGGACTGACTAAAATAAGAAGGGATCCAGAAATGCTATTTTTAGCACTTTCACTTTTCACCCATTGTAGCTAAGATCTCCAATGGCTGAACTGCTATTTATAGCTCGGATAGTTATAGCAGTGCTATTTTTAGCATTTTCTATTTTTAGCATTTCTTGTTGCAAATCTCAACAGCAACTTCTAGCAACTGGTAGCTTTCAGCAATAAAAAAACTTGGAAGGCATCGATCTTCCAATCTAGGACAGTAAACCGAGAAAGAGAGGCACCAAAATTTTGATTCTTCCTTTCTCCTCAGACTTCCCCAAACTTGCATTGACTTCGACTTCCCAGCATAAGATTTTTCACTTCTTCCCAACTACAAGAGAACTTCGCACTTTTTCCCGGCTACAAGAGAGATCAAAATTGTGTGTGAGATTTATGCTCCAAATGAGTTCGATGTGCTTGTATTTATAGGCTCCATGTGAGGTCGAATAGGGTCCTTAGGTTGACTTGATCTTCTTCTAGGCCGACATGGTATGGAGAATACATAAATAATATTTGATTCAATACTTAACCTTTTTACATGATTCAAAAGCCCAAGAAGGGTCTCTTTAAAAGTACAATGACCCTATTGACTCAGAATAAATCCTAGAAGTCCTCAATGGGGAATTTGATCTAAAACATGGTGACCCAAACATGAAAACCATGCTTTAATAAGTCACAATAATAATAATAATAATAATTCTTTTCTTTATTATTTTGACAAGTACATTACATGATGACTCAAGTACATTAATGAAGACCAAACATAGTTACATTTTCCAACACTCCCTCTTAACTAGGGAGGTATTCATAATGTACGAATATAATGGAAGATCTCAAACTATATGAACCATGAAGAACTTTAGGCACTACAATTCCATGGACTAGATTGTTGACCAAGGAAATCTATCCAAGTGTTCCTTCAATAATTTAGGCATCACAATGCCGCAGACTAGATTCGTGACTAGGGAAATCTATCCATGTGGCCTCTCACTCATTTAGGCACCACAATGCCACATACTAGATTCCTGACCAGGGAAATCTATCCATGTGGGAATAAGATGGACTCAAGATTTCAACCCCTCTAGGTATCATCAGGATTACTTGCTAACCATCAACCCAGAAATCCAGGTGCATATCAGAGCTCAACGATTAAAGCCACCTTTATAACTTTGGGACCTAGACATCAACACAAAGTGTTGGCCATATGTCTTGCCAAGCAATTATTCACTCACAAAGCCTCAACACCCCTTGATCCAGCAGATCAAGGACCACAAATATCTCCCGATCAAATTGATCGCTGACTAGAATGTTGTTGGGTAGCGAAAGCCCCGCACAACGGTCATGGGGCGTGAAGCCCGCATTTTTGGGTAAAAATAGGATAAAGACACCGTAGGATGCACGGAGCGCAATTTGTAATAAGTAAAAGTCAAATGGGTAGTCCGCCCAAAAATAATGTAAAGAAATGTAAGTTGAGTCAACCCACCCATGGGTCGCGGTCCATGGAAAGGTATAAATAGAGTGAGGCTCTATGGGTAGAATAGCTAAGTTTTGTTGTATGGTTTTGGATCTTTCATGTAATGGGTTTTTGAGAAAATCATTCTGAAAGCGTCTGTAAGTCTGAGTCAAGGGTTTGGGTAGTGGATAGAGGCTCTGCAACTATGTGTGTAGAGGCCTAGAAGAGTTTGCCGCTGTGTGCACGGACCCTTGCAGCTAAGTGTGCAGGGCAGATCTGGATGTACTGGTGATAAGTGGAAATATAGATACGTTCCTTCTGAGAATTTTATGTCAAATCTGAATTATCACGAATCTATGATTTTGTATGAATAATAAGACTGTTTTGATCTATGCGCATATGATTGCTTATTGAATACTTGTGAATCTGGGTTTAATCTTAATAAGTGAACTGAATAAATCTGATAAATGTTTGCTTAAAGACCATTCTAAAGTAGATCTGAGTTGTAATACTTCATCCAATAGATTAGATCTGTAGACTACGCGCTAATAGACAGTAAGAGATATTCGGGATCTGCGCGAATACAGTGCAGCGCGAAGTTGCAAAACGGGGCGCGAAACCTCCAAACCACATCTAGACATCCCAAGGGTGTGGAAACCTAGTTCCAGCACCCTCCCCTGCTACCTTGGGTGAGACCTCAGTTTGCGCTTCGCGGGCTGTTGCCAAAAGGGCCAGTAGCTGCGGGATTTGCTTGGCTAAATAATTCTTCCGAACCTGGGTCAGGCCCATATAAGCCAACAAATGGTTCCGTTGTCAGGACCGGGATCTGCCTAAGGGGTGTCTGATGTGGGAACACTGGAACCCTACAAAGAAAGAGATTGAAGAGTGGTGGGATTTGAAACTCCACGAGTTTGCAGTTTAGGAAAACAAAAACCCACGAGTATCAGAGGAAAATTGGTTGGACCAGTATATA
Organism: Pinus tabuliformis; assembly: GCA_031772625.1. Taxonomy (NCBI): domain Eukaryota; kingdom Viridiplantae; phylum Streptophyta; class Pinopsida; order Pinales; family Pinaceae; genus Pinus; species Pinus tabuliformis. The sequence goes on along the minus strand of CM062812.1, from coordinate 917,300,790 downwards.
CTCACAGACATTCATGAAATCTTCTTTGCCTCATTCCTGGTAGAGTTGTACGAGTGGATTGCAAGGCTAGCTGACAGCGTGGGAAGGTGCAGATTGGACCAGCCTATTGTGTGGACCCCGGAACTAGTGCGCAAGCTAGAATCCATAGAAGATAAAATTACGTGCGTAGTAGATCATTGGTTGGATCGGGTAATAGGAGGATTTATCACTGAGTTCATGATAGATACAATTGTGAGCTATAGCGAAGAAGAAAGGCGGTTTCTTCAAGGACCTCAGGGTAGGTATATCAAATCATTGAATACTTGGATTAAGATGCCGTTGTGTGAAAAACAGATTATGCGTGTTTATTGATGTCTGGAGTAACACGGAGCGGAAGAGGTTATCGTAGAATGGGAGAGAATAGTCCTTTAGCTTTCATTTCTTGGGAAAGCGAGGAAGAGCTCACGAGGTTCTCACCAGGAAGTGCAGTCCGGTTGATCAAGGAGTGCTTCCCACTGATACCACCTCCGTCCACCCCACCACCCACATCACCTACATCAAATCTGCCGACACCAACTCCTCCCCCACCACCTCCACCAAAAGTCGGGATGGCGAGTGCAATCAAACTGCCAATATTTAAGGGTGTGGGGAATGAAGAACCAGGATGATTCTGGTTTGTGATACGATTTGTATGGGACACCCAAGGCATTATAGATGAGAACATCAAGAAGGCCACCTTAGTTAGTGCACTACAGGATCGCGTGCTCATGGTACATAAAATACTCGACCGACCATCTGAATGAGGGAATAGTGGCAATCCAGGATGCACTAAATAAAGAGTTTGGCTGACCAAAATCAGAAACCCAGTCGGTTATTGGGTTCAAGGAGATCGCAATGTTGCTTGGCGAAACTCCATGGGACCTGGACCAAAGGTTAAAGAGCACTATTCGCAAAGCCAACATGACCTTGATAGATGCACAACATTGTGCGTGGTTTGTGGCGTCATTGACACCACATCTAAGGATGGCTCTGTCACAACAAAAGATCTCAACCCAAGCTGAGGCACTGGAGACAGCAATGAGGTTACACGAGACCCCAATACCAGATCCAGGGTTGGGAGTTCAGCAAATCCACGCGCAGCTTCAAAACTTGAGTTTAGAAATGCAAAGCTTGAAGCAAGAAAGAGTGTCCCGACCAGAGGTACGGGCAGAGGTAGGTTGTATTAAATGTAAGAGCCAAGCGCACAATAAGGACCATTGCCCTGTCTTTGCAAACTATCTAGCGGGGGGAGGCCCGATGCCATTAAAAGTGGAGGTACAAGCAGGACCAAGTGCCGCACCTGTGCTCTGGTGCACGATTTGTCAAGTGGGTGGGAAACATGCAATAGATAACTGCCACCTATTGCAAAAGTATACCCAAACCCCGCGTGGGACACGATGAGCGAACGTGTCATAGTTATGACTTAATGATGGAAAGAACCCCGGCTTACCGAATGCAGACTGAAGTGCGAGGAGGATTTCCAAGACGTGGCCGAGGAAGAGGAATGGGGCCCGGGCGAGGCCGCGGACAACTGATCTATTATAATTGTGGAGGGCCAAGACACTACGCTCGCGACTGCACTAACCCGACCAGGACTTTGTGCCCCTATTGCAAGCAGTTTGATCATGAAATGATAGACTGTCTGACCTTAATTGCCCAAATGCGCGAAAAGGGAGTGCTACAATCTCCACCAACCCAGAATATCTAGATGATGCGAGCAGAACCTCACGAAGAGGATCCCAGTATAAATATGGTACTAAGGAGCGGCAAAACTATAGGAGGTAATCTACAAGAAGAGCATGCAGAAGGTGGAAAGAGGCACGACACACCTACAAAGGAACATGACTCTGAGTCGGAACAGGGGAAGAAGATGCTGAGGGTAAGAGAGATTAAACGAAGCCAGGATTGGACCCCTCCTTGATTTCTACCTTTCTCAAAACCTGCATGAAACTGTTGCACGATAGTAAAGCCGTTCAAGGGCTACAAGAGCTGATCACTAGGTGCGCTAGATTGGGCGAGCCACATGTAGTCTGAAAAATAGGAAGACATGCTTTGTGCACCGGATGTGAACGTATTACCTAAACAAACATGGGAGCACATGGGCAAGCCTACACTACAATGGTCCCCAATTCAGCTACGAATGGCCAACCAACAAAAGATCTTACCAATGGGTCGACTACAAGGAGTGACTGTGGATATCGATGGTGTAAGTACACAGACCAATTTCGAAGTCATAGAGATTGTTGATGACAGTAACCCTTACCCTGCATTGCTCAGAATTGATTGGGCAATGGACATGAAAGGGATCATTAACTTAAAAAGGCAGAAAATGACGTTCGAAAAGAAGTCACTGCGAGTAGTAGTTCTGTTGGACCCAGCGGAAGGAGAACGCTACACCGAACTTGTGTGCGATGAGGACAATGACGATGAACTGGATTGCATTTATTAGATAACCGCACAAGACCAAGATCAAGTGCATTCTGCGGACGGTGGAAGAATCTCGTGGGAACCGATAGCACCTGTACAGTGGATTCCGATGAGGAGACTGAATGATGGTAGAACTGGTTGCAGGAAGTTATGATGCTTAACTATAATATGATGATTTGGTCATTGCGACGCGTAACCACCGAGGAAAGACAACAGCCAGTAGAGAATGGTGCAACAGATGAAGGGCAACTCGGCTAGTAAGGCACTTTATACGTAGCACGGGAGCAACATAATGTGTTGGAAGACGTGTTACGCACACCTGGAGGGGGGCCGCACAAGCTGAAATGTAGGAAGTGGTTCCAGGTATGCATTGGAGGGCATACGCGGCTGCCAAGTTGGTATAGAATAGTTGTTCTTCAACAACGACGGGTACGAGTGCACATCAGGCAGGCATTAATTCAACTGGATCTGTGCGAAACGAAGGCTCACACGGCTAGGCAGGGAAGTCTATTTACAACCAAACAAACTGGCACAGAGATAGTTCACCCTATCGGTGACAACATCCGCAAAAGAATTCAGCAGCTCTGGGCAGCCATTTTGCGTGGTAAGATGCAATTGGGTAAGTTAGAAGAAAAAGGGGCCAGACTCTGCGCACAGAGTGCAAAGCTGGATAAAGCAATTGACAAGTTGCAGTTAGAAGCCACCTACACAGATTACACAAAGGGACTAACGAAGGAAATGGACATGGCTAGCTCTCCTACCCTGCCACAAGTAGCGACCCCGCTAGCATGGTTGTGCTTGCACCAGAAAGGACAAGACCGCCCACACCGCAATCCATTAGCAGAATCGAGGGAACGCAGAAGGTGCTCGCAGCCCGGGCTAGTCGGGAAACAGAAGACCCGCGCGAGGGGTTCACCCACTTGACTATCCATAGGAGGACCAGTCCCAGCGCCCCACACATTTGGAAGAGGGCACGAGACTATAAACTAGGTTGCTGCAAAGCTAAGCAATATGGCCACAACATACATACAAAAACCGCACTCACGACCCTGGGGATTCGCTTCCGTGAAGGAAAGATGGAAAGCGACCATTGCAAATATTGTTCATGATATGATGGCCCATTTAAAGCACATTGGAGTGGGTGGTGGGCAATTAAGGCAAAAGAATAACCGCCAAAATCGCATTTATGAGCTGTCGCAAGGGCAAACAGCCGATTTTAAATTTGAAATCATATATAATCATAGTAAGAGTCACCACCACATCTTCCCATCTTGCAAGAAAGCTGCCCTGGGTTAGAAACAAGTGCAAGATGAGTGACAAGCAATTCAAAGAAAGTCCGTGGTTTCAGGCATTACCGAAGCACTACCGGGAAGCAATCCTCAAAGCGCAAAACCCTACCACTGATAGTCCACAACAAGCTTTGCCGCAAGTAGTCGAGCTCCCTAAATCACCCCAGATGCCGAGGACTAGGAAGGACCCTCAGGTTCTAGAATCAGTAAGAAGGTCGCCGTGACACCTGCACTTTGGCAAGTTCACAATGGAGGAAAAGGGTAAAACTATTACAATTGACAGTGATGAGGAAGCAAAAGAGTCTCCCACATATGTCAAAGAAGTGAACCCTGAGGAGGATCCCATATAGCCCGTGTGATAACCCAAGTATGTGCCTCCAAGCAAGGGGAAGACGAAGGTACCTACAAACCTAGATGAAGTCGACACTGTAATCGTTACCCCGTCTTTACCAAAACCAGTCCCGGTAGAAAACTTGATGGTTGGCCGTGTTGCGACAATGAAATTCCAAGATTGGGACCTCGCAGATATAGTAAAATTTCCCCACCTGGCGACGGACGCACTGATGGAGTAGAGTGTAGAAGGGACAGTGACAATGCTACAGCCAAAGGAATGGCTGCAGAAGGTAGACAAAGCCGAGTTGCTCTGTCTCTTGTCTATTCCTCACTTCCTCTGGCCTCCTATCACCATGTTGGTCATAAAGCAGTTGCTCTATTTAGTTCATGAGGAAATATTATGGGTTGGCAAACCCGTCCGTATCACAGCTGAACTGGTTCATCGGGTTTCTCACATTCCCTACGACGGAAGAGACCCTCGAGAAATTATTGATAGAAGTAACGATTTCGTGATGATAGAGCGATTGAAAAAGAAGTATCAGCTCGCGAAGGGGCAGCGAGGGTACATCATTGATAGTATCTCAGATAATGCAGTCCGCGTCACCACTCAGTTGTTGGCAGGGAAAGTAATGAGGAAATGCCATGGCACTAAGGTTCCAGCAGTAGTTATTGCACTCGCTGAGGAATGCACAGCCGGCGTATGGTTCAATTGGTCACAGTTCCTTTGTGAAGAATTTCTGACCAACTGCCGCGAAGTGCAGGAGGAGGGCAAGACTTTCCATTATGCATGGCTGCTCCTGTCCATCATGCTGGTCGCCACTGACCTACCCGAAGAAAGCCAATTTCCTGTCTTGGACTCAGAATGGCCAGAAGCCGCTCGATATGCTTCCCTCTGGGTGACAAGGGACGCAGGATGAATTCACAACATCAAAATCTTTTGGATACTGATGGACGCGAATGTACGTCAGTGGATTAATGAGCTACCCTACCTATCCGACGGGATCTATGAAAGCATGAAGCATATTACCGAATTTAAAGCAGACATGCATCGTATCTACATCAGGGCGTGTAAGGACCTGGCCCAGGCATGGACCTCACTCTGATTTATTGCCATTGACGATGTTGTCGACGGGATTGTGGATACCTAGCCACCGGCATGGCACAGACCGGAGGTGGTAGAGCGCAACGAGGCCGCTATCCAGTAGAAAAAGGAGGAAGCTAAGCGTGCCGCGCAGCAAAAGTGCAATGAACAGTTTGCCACAGAAGTTCAGGCAGCTCGGGAGGCGGTGCTGGTAGCAGCAGGAAAGACACCACCAGGAGGGGCTGCGTCGACAATGGACAAGAGTAGTCAGAAAGCACCCACTAAGACGGCCGTGGATGAACTACCAACAATGGGCATGGATTCACCTTTGAAGCAGCCAGCACCATCGGAGCAGCTGAAGCCACGAAAGAAGGCAAAGGCATCTAAAACAGACAGCGGCATGACCACTTTAACCGAAGGGGACCTAACTGACATCGAAAACACCGTTCGAGACGTCGCTCGAGATGCAGTCGATGAGGCCATGTTAGAACAACAGATTGTGTTGGGGGAACTCCATACGTAGCTACAAGAACTTGGAACAAGAATCGCGTCAATAGGCACCAGTGCTACGCCAGGGGTTTCTGGTATGACAGCTGCGGAACCATTGTTCAAAGCCCAAATGGCTCATTCCATCCCGATTCCAGCAGGAGCATTGAGCACCACAAATACGGAGGACCAAGCTGTGCTAGGATGACTTACAGGGCTGGGGCTAAACATGGCTGCTATACCATGTGAAAGTCTGCAACAGCTCCACGACAGCACCACAATCGAGCTCCGCACCAGGGTTGACCGCGCCGAACAAGTACTCCAGGAGCAGAAAATTAATATTGAACAGCTGTGCCTCCAACGCGACGAAGCAGTCACACAAAAGCACCAGGTGGAGAAGTTAGTAGCGGAAGCCTACTCAAGTGTCCGAGAGCTAGAAATTGCAGAGGACATGCCTATTGAGACACAAATTCATAAATTGGCTACTGGGTTCCGAAATGCAAAGGAGGAGGCCGCGCAGATCCAGCTAGAGCTCAACTCGCAGATTGTAGACTTAAAACTACAGGTCCCACCACTGACGCCACCAGAGATCCTAGAGAAACGTAGGAACATTATTACGATGGGGCGAGCGATGCTCACATGTTTAATGGTGGAATGTACCAAGCTGCTAACTCAGTCGATTGTTATGCTCATCGCCCTTTAGGAGGATCCAACGCTTCACCGATTGGGAATCGAGGCCCAGGAGCTCTACCAAGCTTATGACCAGCTCAGAGGAACCGCGCAGATCGTTGCTATTATGCAGCACTTGGCTATGATGCGGGAGGCAGAGGAACTGAAAAGCCAAGCTGATGCCGCCAGACAAAAGGAAGAAATGGTTAAAGCCCGTCTCTAGCCGTGGCTGGAAGAGGCATTTGTGGTTTCAACCACCATAGAATGCAAGGTAGCCCACATGCAGGCTGAATATGCCACTATGGAGACAACAGAGACAGGGACTGAGGTGTCAGTGACACATGTAGAATGGATGCAGCGAATGACGGAGGAGTTTGTTGTTAGCACAAGTGACGCATAGAAGATACTCACCGATCTCCGTGCAAAATTGGTCGAACCAGCTGAGTGACTCGGGACGAGTCACGATGATTGTGTTGGGGGACTGTTGGGTAGTGGAAGCCCCGTGCAACAGTCATGGGGCGCGAAGCCCACAATTTTGGGTAAAAATAGGGTAAAGACTCCGCGGGATGCACGGAGCGCGATTTGTAATAAGTCAAAGTCAAAGGGGTAGTCCGCCCAAAAATAATGTAAATAAATGTAAGTTGAGTCGGCCCGCCCATGGATCGTGGTCCATGGAAAGGTATAAATAGAGTGAGGCTCTATGGGTAGAATAGCTAAGTTTTGTTGTATGGTTTTGGATCTGTCATGTAATGGGTTTTTGAGAAAAGCATTCTGAAAGCGTCTGTAAGTCCGAGTCGAGGGTTTGGGTAGTGGATAGAGGCTCTGCAGTTGTGTGCACAGAGGCCTGGAAGAGTCCGCAGTTGTGTGCGCAGACCCCTGCAATTGAGTGTGCAGGGCAGATCTGGATGTACTGGTGATAAGTGGAAATACAGATAAGTTCCTTCTAAGAATTCTGTGTCAAATCTGAATTATCGCGAATTTGGCATTTTGTATGAATAATAAGTCTATTTTGATCTATGCACATATGATTTCTTATTGAATACTTGTGAATCTGGGTTTAATCTTAATAAGTGAACTGAATAAATCTGATAAATGTTTACTTAAAGACCATTCTAAAGTAGATCCGAGTTGCAATACTTCATCCAATAGATTAGATCTGTAGACTGCGCGCTAATAGACAGTAAGAGATATTCGGGATCTGCGCGAATACAGTGCAACGTGAAGTTGCAGAATGGGGCACGAAACCTCCAAACCACATCTAGACATCCCAAGGGTTCAGAAACCTGGTTCCAGCACCCTCCCCTGCTACCTTGGGTGAGACCTTAGTCCGCACTTCGCAAGCTGTTGCCGAAAGGGCCGGTAGCTGCGGGATTTGCTTGGCTAAATAATTCTTTTGAACCTGGGTCAGGCCCATACAAGCCAACAAATGCTATCAAACACTTCAAGAGATTCACCTGTACAAACATAACCCCAATCAATAATATACTTTCACATACCTCTAGGGTCATTCTAGATGTTTCTCCTCAACTCAGTAGGACTATCAACTGAATCTTTGATAGAATATTCCTCAATTATATGCTTTCCTTTTTTTCATGCAGCAACATATCCTCCAAAATTCATTTTTCAATCAAAACCAAGCTATGCACTCCCTCTCAACCAGGAAGCACCTCTTCATCCAGACTCCCTCCTAATCTTTAGGTAGATCTCTTCTATGAAGGCTTCCTCTGGGAGATGAGCTTCTTATTTTCATCATAGGAGAATATTTCGCAGCTTCCAACAATTTCATTAGAGTTACTATCATCCTCATCATGCTTATCAATGAGCATCTTCACCATATTGAATATTGTGTACCTGCACAAATTTAGATAGAAAGTACAACCAAATATATAGAAGCATGAAGTTAGCCATATCAAACACCCAAATTTAATTAGAAACAAGAGACATATACTCTTCAACATCTTGCTAAGGACTTTGCCATAAACCCTAGACTACTTTATAACAACTTTCATTCGATCTAGGGTTTCTTTATTTCTTCCAAAGGTATGACATACCTTACTTCAACATATAGAAAACCATAGAAGCGATTCAGACAAATATAAAGCAACCAACAACCTTTCAAAATTCATACATTAGACTTCTCACTAGGGTTTCATACAAATCCTAGATTTCATACAAAGGAATCAATCAAAACCAATCACAACGTAGTCACTAGCATGACCAGCTTCCACTAGGGTTATTTGTAAACCCATCAATCCCAACCAAAACTCATATTTCAACAATCTTACACAAATCTCAAAATATCATATTGTAATCATACATCAAATATTTTTACTACGACTAAGGTTCAACTCCAAAACCCTGGAATTCCATTTTCACAATCTCAACAATCATTATATTAATAGATCTCATATTGTTATATCACAGATACTAGACAATTTAACTACTACTACAGTTTAGCTGCAAAACCCTATATTTCCAAATATCATCATCCTAGAATCTCATATATGGACTTCCATTAAATCCTAAGACGTATAATCATCAATAACTAGGTCAACACACATATCTATGAATTCATATCATACATAAGCATATCATATGTCCAACAACATTAATATATCCAATCTAGACCAAGCTAGGGATTCAACCAAAAGGACATATCTATACATGCCTATATTTTTGTTGAGAAATGGCAACAAGAAATTCCAGTTTAATTTGTCCTTGAATTAAACTGAGAATTAAAATTGAATTCGATTCTCATATCAACTTGAAAAGAGTTAATTAAGTTTAATTAACTTAATTAGGTTAGGAATTTCAAGTTGGAAGTCTTTCTGAAGTCATGTATATGTTCTCCCTATATTATAGGGGTCCAGGATGAGTTAATTGTGAGCTGTAATTAGATAACTTAGTTTACAGAGTTAAGTTCAGTTAAACTAGTTCCAAACTATTTTAGGAACTAAGAGTGAGTTAACAGTCAGTTGGTGCACTCATGCATTAACTAGTGCTACTCCAATTAACTGAAGATTCCCTCATCAGAAACTCATGCATGTCAACTATGAGAAAGACCCAGTTGAGACTAGAGTGTAGGGACAATGTACTATCAGTTGTATGATTTACTGTGTTTTATAGATCATGCATGCAACCAGGAACAGAAGCTTGAAGGGATTGCGCAGTTTTGGATGCAATAATTTCCCATTAATATGGGCTAATCATCCATAGGAATTGCGCAAGGAAATAGGGGCTTGGGGAGCAGGAGAATTGGCTAAGTGTTGGCCAAGAGTTTGATTGTGAGCTAGAGATTGATTTTATTGAGTGCTGGGATTGTTCTTTTGAGAAAAAGCATTATATTATCATCTTGGATTTTTTATATATGAAATACAGATAATGGGGTTTTGAGTTGTGGCTTCCCCTGGATATTTATTGTGTTATGTGTATTTTATTATCTTCCTCTTGTCAATTATTGTTTCCATTGATCTATTGGCTTACACTGAATGAAAGTAGAAGTAGATTCTTTTCATGTGCTTTAGTACATTGCATGAGCTTGTGAATCTACAAGATTTTCTAGATGGTATGAGAGCTGAGAACATTATACTAGACGAGATTCAAAGTTTTGAGTTCAGGGTTACAAGTGAAATTTAAATTTTCATTTCATACTTCAAGATCAGCGGATGACGTTCTACAGTTTGTGTTACACAGTAATTTGTCACTGTCTTCACTCTAGTTTTCCTATTGTGTCATGTGTCCAAGTCAAACATGCTCACATTAGACAAATGCTCTCTGATGCTGCCAAATGACCCACTTTTCCTAAGTTATCTGCCTCATCGCGTCTGTTGGCTAAATAAACGCGTTGAAGGGCGCTCCTAAACAGTCCAGAAGCACTGCCATCGCGGAAGTACACTTGATTCCCACGATGGTCCGATTTTATGTGCCAGCGCGAGGTTGCTTGTAATATTCAGCGATGACCTGACTAGCTACGTTACTCAATAGCGATGTCAGTGCTGTAGATCAGTTATGTACTCGTGATGATCTAGATTGGGCAAATTTGTTCCAATAGTCAGCCTTCCAGATGACTCCAGACCTGGTTCTTGGCCTAGTTTGTATCGCCCTCCTTTCTCTAGCATGGATATTTCGTCATTTGTGCTACCTTCCTTGGAGATAAGCTCACTCTTCCACCTTTCATGGAGACTCCTTCTCCTATTTAAACTCTCACCATTGCTATGCACTGCTAGTTTTTTGGGATAGTTTCTGATAGTTGGCTAGTTAAGCAGTGTTGTTAGTGTTTGTGAGTTTGCTAGATAGCTGGTGTGAGTGTGACAAGTGTGAGATTGTTGATAGCCTGTGGAAGGTTGTGAAGTGCCCTTAATCTTGTGTAAAACTTGTGAGTGAGAGAGACTTGTGTATTGGGAGATCCACTTTCAAAGAGTGAATGCTTGAAGAACATGCTAGTTGGACCCTTCTGAGAAGGTTTGTGACGTCAAGACTTTGGTTGTAAGCTTACTCTTATTTCATTTTAATGCAATCAATGATGTTTTCCTATGTCTTGTATGTAATGTACTTGATAGCTCATGACTTCTTGATTTTGTGAGTAAATAGTTCATTGTTGTTTTCGGTTACGTGCTTTGTTGTATTTCCTTTGCTTTCTTTCAGGTTGATTACTCATTGAGGAGAAGGAAGCGGAAGCTGGAGCAGCGCAACGGAACTCGATCAACCACCAGTTGAGGTAGGCCTCCAACTTTAACTGTTTAAGGAAAGCTATTGTTGATGTGTCCTTATTTGTGACTAGACCCACTCTAGGGCTAGAGGGGTTGCCTTTGTCCATAGAGGGAACACTTTCCTGCATCACAAATTGGCGACTCCGCTGGGGAAGCTTTGGCCTTTGTTCTTTTCTTGTCTTGATTTTTGGTTTGGTCTCTTTTGAAGTTTTGGGGATTAGTTACCAGTCTTCTGAGTTTCCTGGCTTGATCTGGGGAATGCCCTTATTTGATTGAAGATTTGATTGTTTTTGATTTGGGAGTTTTGGTTCGCCTGTCATTGTTTTGAAAGTCATCGTGGATTTAATTTTAACAGTCGCGCTGTCATCGCGCTCACCCTTTTGTAATATCCTGTTCATCGCGTAATTACGCCTAACAGTCGCAACGGTTCTGCAAATCAGACCATCGTGGAAAAGTCATGTACTTTTGCGTTGACATCGCTCTGTTGCTACGGCATGTTCTTTATCAGCGCTTGTTTCTTGTGTATTACCCGCGCTAATTTCTGTAGAATTGATTTTCTTAATTCTTCCTCCTGAATCTGTCAGTCCTGCTAGTCCCTTACTTTTCTCACTTGTTTGATAACTTGTTTTTAATTTTTATGTTTGAGGCGCTCTTTTCTCAGCTTTGTTGAATGAATCTTGTTTTCTTGCTTCTATGACCTAGTTTCATTGTTTCAAGTTTCTTGGATCAATTTCACTTGGTTGTTTGTTTGCTCAAAGATTCGTTTGCAGCTTGCTATTCATTTGATGGAGCCTTCCCCTTTTCTTGTTCTTGGGTGATTGCTTAGTGACTATTATTGAACCAATCTTTGGCATTGATTCGATTTCTTTTCACTACCAAACATAGATTACAATTGTTTGGATCAACCATTTTTCGCACTTGCTTGTTGCCTGCTTGTTTCTTCTAGATTAAAGACATCAAAATCAAAAATATTGCACTCATTTAGTATACGAAATTGAAAGTGAAGTTGCATTTCAAAGTTTGCATATTGGAAAGCGAATGTTTAAATCTCTCATTAGTAGTATCCACGCACTTTAGGAATTGATGTCTGTATGCATTGAGTGATTGCCTTGTTGTCTTGTTTTTGTTGGTTTGGGAATGATTTCTCTACCCTCTCGTAGGTAGGTGTTCATTGAAGAAAAAGGATATTTCATTCATTATAGCTGCATCCTAGGATTTGTTATATACATACGGTAAGGCCTAAAAACTGAAACATAATCCAAGATCAACTCTAAAATGAACTGAATAAATCTAACAACGCATTGGAACACAACGCACACTATTTAGAGGTCTAGGCTAGAGACGTGCCCCAACGTCATTAAACCTAGTCACTTTTGTTTCCACTCAAGGTTGGGCGATTCCTCCTTCTGTGACTCAATAGTGGTCTAGCACAGAATTGCGCTCCCATGTACCATCGAGTATATGCTAGGAGACCCCACTAGGTTATCATCCTTTATCCATAGGAAGCCATGTCTGCCGCCTTACAAGCCGTAACACACCGAACAAAGCATTTGGCAAGATTGACTACCGTACGGAAAGTCCTTGGTTTTCATATGACTGCCAAGGTGTATATGCAGTTTTATGGATTTGTCTGGTAAACCTTTTGCCTACTTCTCTAGAGTAGTCACTTTCGTTCCTTTTTGGACTCCCTAAAAGAAAAGGTCCATCTGAGCACTTGTCACTTCAGGCTCATTAAATATTCGAAGGCGACTAGAGTCATCTTTTTGTCCTTTTCTCGACTCTTTAAAGATGAAAAGGTCAAGTTCTGTTCCTGTGTCTTAAAATTTATTCGGCCACGATTCACATTTACCCTGTTAGATCTTGTTTGCGTTAGCTTGAGTAGGGTCCTTTCTCGTTAGTTTTCCTAGGGTTTTTTGAATCATCATCCTGGTGGAATCACCGATCCCGTCTCCCGTTCCAAGTGACCAAGGGTCTCCTTCTTCTATTGCTCCTGAGGTACTGGTTGTGAGTGATACTCTCCCTGTTATTCTGAGTATCCAACCGATTAACTCTCACGCTCTAGAGGACGAGTCTTACGATATTCACTGGAACCCCATTTGGGAGCCTTCCGAAGAAGATATTCCCGGTACTCCTCCTAGTGTTTCGGTCCCAATGTCTTCTTCTGACATGGAGGACACATCCCCCGTCACAAGTGAAGAATCTGTTGCGATGAGCGGTGAAATTCCCATCTCAACGGAAACTACACCTTTTTGTATCACCCCTCTCGGTGTCACATTGCCTTTATGTTATAAGGCTTTGAGGGATGTTATGGGTTCTCGGACCTCCCTTACGAGTTCTATGTGGTCTCACACCGTCACTCCGACCTCGGAGTCTTTTATTCCTCAAATTCACAATGTGTCTGTCACTTCCGTCCCGACTATTCCAACTGTTTGTGTGGCTTCTTCAGCCCCTATTGTTGGTGCCATTACTGCATCCTCAGTCATGACCACTGTTGCTGGACCTCCATTCGGATCGGTGAACAGTGGCCCGTTGGCATCTATACCTGGAGTTGTTGATCCTACACTAGGTGCCCCACCTTCTTCTGGTTCCATTCCAGCAGGGGGGGCATATGATCAATATTTGTACGCTCTTCAGAATTCGGACCCTCAAAATCTGTTTCATTATTATGATTCTCGTGGAGCTCATATCTATCACTACAGACCTTTGCCATCTCAGCCTGTAGTTGAGGTCACAGTCCCATTATCTGTTGCTTGGGGTACCACTGGTTATGGAGGTGGCCAAGTATCCCATGCGAATTTTCAAGGACCACCTCATCAAGGTCAGCCGTCTTACACGCAACCCTCCTATGGGTAGTAGTATTACGGACAGACTTATCTAGGGCAACCTGGAGGCCCACAAGGACAACCCTTCTAGGGACAACCTTCGGCTTCTGGTGGTCTGTCTTTTACCTATTTCGGGCAACCTTCTGGTAATCCAGGACAACCTTACATGCAACAAGGCCAACCTGGTGCCCATCCAGGTTACCCTTCTGGGCAAGTTGGTTAACCTTACGTTCAGCAAGGCCAACCCACTGTCCAGTCTGGTCAACCGTTTGGGCAAGTTGGTCAGCCTCAAATCCAATCAGGTCAACCAACTGCCCAATCTGCTCAGCCATCCGGTCCATCAGGACAACCCTCAGTTGTGCAAAGACAACCCAATACCCAGCAAGCTCAACCTTCTGGGTAAATGGGTCAATCTCAATCTCAACTAGGTCAACCTTCTGGCCAGATGGCTCAGCCTCAGTTCTCTCAAGGACATCCGTCTGGGCCTGCTCAACAGGGCACTCAAATGATTGTTGCTTCTCAAGCTCAACCCGGTTTTCAACCCCAGTCTGGGCCCTAGACCCAGTCCGGTTTTCAAATGCAGGTTGGATCTCAATCTCAACCTACCTATCAAACGCAGCCTGGTTCCCAGGTTCAGTTTGGAGCCAAGCCGCCTTATGGTTTCAAGCAATCCCAAGGGCAAACTCAATTTGCCCCATACCAAAATTATAAACAACTGCAGGTAAGTCCTTATCAGAATTACCAGCAACCCTATGTTGCTCTTGCAGGCCAAGTTGGTAATCAATGGAATGTTGGGGGGCAAATCCAGGGTCAGCCATCCTATAACCCCTATGGACAAAATCCCTACGGACAAAACCCTCTTGGGCCAAATCCATCCGGAAAAAATCAATGGGGGCAACAAGCAGCTGGCTGGAACTCTGGTACTACCTCCTACCTGCAGCCTTAGATGTCCTTTAACCCTCAATTACCCTTTTTAGCAACGTTGGAATTACCAGATGTGTCTAAACTGACTAATGATCATATTCTTCATAATCCATATTGGCCCCCAGTTCCAACTAAGATTCTTGGTGACTGTCCCAAATTCGATGGTAAAGCCGGAGAAGATCCCCAAGCGCATGTTATGACTTATCATCTATGGTGTTTGTCAAATTCGTGGCTTGATGATTCAATCCAGCTCCACCTTTTTCAAAGGACCCTCACTGGCTCTGCTGCTAAATGGTATATTGAGTTAGCTCGCGGATCTTTTCAGGATTTTAACTCGTTGGCTATGGCATTTTTAACTCATTTTCAGTTGCCGATTTGATATGAAATGGGCACACACCTCCCGACATCCTTAAAACAAACAACGGCCATGCATATCTCTGATCATATCCATGAATGGAGACGGCGTCGCCGTTTGATTAAGTTTTAGATTCCTGATCAGCTTCTGACCGACTGGTTTACGACCTCATTTGTCGGTCCGATAGCGCGGGACATTGCTATGGGGGCATGTGTAACTGAAGAGCAGGCTATTGTGCGTGCTCAGTACCTTGACTTGGTTTACTCCCAGTCCGGTATGCTATATGATTATTTGCCTGATGCCCCAAGACTCGAAACTTCCAAAGCCCGGCCAACACCATCTGTTGACGGTATCATTGGTTCTGTTAATCCGCCTTCTAAGAAATCTTCCGCGAACCCTGGGAAGAAAAATTCGAATGCTCCAAATGAAAATACTTCTCAAGCTGTATCCAATTTTGGTAGTACTTCCGAGGTTAATGCCATCTAGTCCACCACAACAGATAAAGCCTCGAAAGGAAAGAAGAATGGAAAAGGAAAGAATAAAGCTGATCAACCCAAACAGGATTCCCCTCTAGCACTCCTCCGTCCAGTTCTGGTCCACTCCATATCGAGAGACCTAGCACTGAGACGCCTGTCCGACCCCCTCCTAAAGGTGTACTCCGGAAATCTTCTTACAACCCTAATGCTCATGCTGCTCAGCACTATAGCATCGTTGAGGACTTAGCCCAGGCTCCGTCAACTATGTCTGCTCTAGAAGTGCTTTAGAGCTGCCCCTCTCAGAGGAAGTCCTTGCTATCGGCCATCGGTGGCATTGACCCGACTGACTCAGATCTGATTACTTTTGACCTAGAAAGCCATATACCGAGACTGCCTCACCAAATTTCCTTCCTTATCCAGGTCATCATCAACTCTAAAACGATTCATCATACCGTCATTGATGAAGGTGCTTTGACTTGTATCATGTTTGTTGCTTGTTGGAAGGCTATTGGTTCTCCCACTCTGAGCCAGTCTCCTATGACCCTGGAAGCCTTTGATGGGAGAGAGTCCCGCCCTTATGGTATACTCCAATGTTTTCCCATTACTTTGGAAGGGAAGATGGTCGAAGTGTAAGTTGAAGTTGTTGATGTCAATCTTACTTACAACCTCCTTCTGGGACGAAGCTGGACATATGCCATGTGAGTCGTGGCTTCATCTCTTTTTCATGTCATTTGTTTCCCTCATCAGGGGAAGATCGTCATAGTAGACCAGCTGTCTTTCTTCGCCTCCTCTTCCGAAGGCAACGTGCCTTTTTTGGAGCATACCTCTATCCCATGTGAGAGTGAGGGAGCTGGGCTCTTTAAAGATCCTGCCCTTATCGGTGTTTTTTCACTCCCACCTCCTAACGTCGCTCCTATTAATATGATTTCTGTTCGTTCTGATCCTTGGGTTCTTCCCCCCGCCGATCAGATAGACTCATGGGGCGATGAGATGCCGTTGAGTCCTGCCGAGCTCAACTATGTCAAAATTGTTTCTGCACCGGCTCCATCTTCTGAACCTGCTCCTTCGAGTAGAGGTCTCGACCTGTACGCTCATTCCCCTTGGCTTGGAGATGATGCTTCTTTAGACCCTTTAAAGGAAATATTTCCTTCTGATGAAGCCATTATCGAGACCATGTCTCTCGAGGAACCCCCTTGGTCCAATCATCACCATCGTTCCTCGTTTCTCCCTGCCCATCGGGAAATGCTTACCTGTCTCGAGCGGTTTGCTCCTTGTCTCCCATCCCAACCCCTTCAGACACCCATTCAAGTTTATCAAGTGTCTTCTGAAGGGAACATGGGAAACATCATGCAAACCCAGCCAATCAACATCTCTGTTAAACTAGGGATTGTCGAGCATATCCATGTCGGAGTAACTTGTACTCCAGAGGAGATTCAGCTCTATACTGATCTTTTTCATGAATTTTGTGATGTCTTTGCTTGGTCTTACGAAGAGATGCCTAGCATCGATCCTAGCATCATGGTGCATGAGATACCTACGTATCCGGGTGCTAAGCCTGTTCGCCAGCGTTTACGCCCCGTGCACCCCCGAAAGGCTACGACTATTAAAGCGGAAGTTGAAAAGCTTCTTAAGGCTAGTTTTATTTACCCCATCCCACTCACAGATTGGGTCTCCAATATCGTCCCTGTGACTAAAAAATAGGGCACTATCAGAGTTTATGTTGATTACTGTGATATTAACCGGGCCGGTCCCAAAGATAACTTCCCCACACCCTTCATTGACCAGCTCATTGATGAGTGTGTTGGGAGTGAAATGTATTCATTCATGGATGATTTTTCTGGGTACAACCAGATTAATATTGCACCCACCGATCAGCACAAGACTGCCTTTATCTGCTCATGGGGCACTTTCGCCTACAAAAAGCTCCCTTTCAGTTTGAAAAACGCCAGTGCTACCTTCCAACGTGCAATGTCTTATGCATTCCATGATATTCGACACATTGTGCAACCGTACCTGGATGATCTGCCAGCTCATTCAGCTAAACGTCAGGACCACCCCACTCATCTTCACGAAATCTTTCTCCGCTGTTAACACTACCACATCCGGCTTAATCCTCATAAGTGTGTCTTCTGCGTTGAGTCAGACAAACTTCTCAGGTTTATCGTCTCCCGAGAGGGCATCCGTTTGGATCCCCTGAAAGTCGAGGCCATTCTGAATCTTCCTCCCCCTGCATCTTTGCAACAATTGCAGAGTTTGCAGGGCAAAGCAAATTTTTTACGACGATTCATTCCGAACTATGCTGAAGTAGCCAAAGGCTATACGCGATTACTAAAGTGCGATACTCCTTTTCATTGGGATGCCACTGCTCAAGAGTCCTTTGAGCGGCTCAAGGTTCTCCTTGTTTCTGCCTCGTTGTTGCATCCTCTGAATTATCACCGGAACTACACTCTGTATTTGGCCACTGCCGATACCACTATTAGCATGGTTCTCGTTCAAGATGATGATGATGACACTAAGCATGTCATTTATTATCTCAACCGCAATATTTTAGATACGGAAACTCGATACGCTTACGTCGAGAAGTTGGCATTGGCCGCCGTTTGTGCTGTCCAACGTTTCCGCCATTATATCTTGTTGCGTACTACGACAGTGGTTTCTGATTGCAACCCGATGATGTACATACTGTCACATCAGTTGCTGGGGGGCAAGTACTCGAAGTGCATTATTATCCTCCAAGAGTTCGACTTGAAATTCACCACTGCCAAGTCTAAGAAATCCCTTGTCTTTGCTGAGTTGCTTTGCTCTTTGCCATCTCCTACCACGCCCTCTCGGCTAGAAGACCATATCTCGGACAAAACTCTATTCTTAATTAGCACCCTCGATCCCTGGTACGGGGATATCATTGTCTATCTGCAGATGTCCTCTTTTCATCCCGATCTATCTAAGGATGCTCGACGATGGATTCGTCATCAATCTCAGCCCTATCGTATTATTGGGGACACCCTGTACCGTCTCGGTGCCGACTTTGTTCTCTGCCGATGCTTAACATTCGAGGAAGCTGAGCGAGTTTTAAATGACTGCCATTTTGGTGCCTATGGTGGTCACATGTCCGGCTATGCTACTACTCAAAAGATCCTCCGTGTTGGGTACTTTTGGCCCTCCATCTTCAAGGATTGCATTCTTGCCATCTGATCCTGTCACGAGTGCCAAATCTACCAGCGGAAGATGCGTGCGCCCCCCGCTCCATTGCACCCTGTTGTTACCGTCGGCCCTTTTGCAAAATGGGGCATTGATTATATGACCTGTAACCCTCGCTCGGCCGAGGGGCATGGGTATATCATTGTTGTCATTGATTACTTCACAAAATGGGCCGAGGCGATGCCCACACTATCTGAAGACAGTCACACAACAGCGCAATTTCTATTTCATCATGTTATCTCACGGTTTGGAGTCCCTCAGGCTATCGTCACTGATCACGGTAAGCATTTCCGTAATCACATGATGACTGAGCTAACAACCTAGCTAGGCTTGCAGCATGATAGCTCGACTCCATACTATCCTCAGGCCAATGGCCAAGTAGAAGCCATCAACAAGGTTCTAGTTACGATGCTTCAACATACCATTGGCATGCACAAGTCTAACTGGCACTTGATGTTGTTCTCTACCTTATGGGCCTACCGAACTTCTGTGAAGGATGCCACCAGTTTCACTCCATTTCAATTAGTTTACGAACTGGAGGCTACTCTTCCCATTGAGTGCGAGATCCCTTCTTTGAAATTAGCCGTCGAATTACTCCCCAACATTACTCCAATAGAAGAACGCCTTCTTTATCTAGAACAGCTGGACGAGACTCGTTGACTAGCCTCTCTAGCTATCGAAGCATAGAAGAAGAGAGTGAAAACTCACTTCGATCATGCTGTTCGTCCTCGTTATTTTGTTGAGGGAGATTTAGTCCTGCTCTATGATCAAGCAAATTATAAGCTGGGGGCAGGCAAATTCGAGCCCATGTGGCATGGGCCTTATATTGTAAAGTGAGTTTTGCAAAAAGGGGCCTATGAGCTGATTGACTATGAAGGGAATCCTCTAGATAAGCCCCGAAATGGGCTTTACTTAAAAAAGTATTATGCGTGAACTCCATTCACTCTGATTTGTACATACGTGTGTTTTTAGCAGGTGTGTTGTGTGTGTGTGTTTTCATGTTTTGGCTTGGTGTGTAGGCGTGATTGCCACTTATTGTGTCTTTTTGCTTCTTGTGCAGATGTCTAGTGCACCTTACATTGGTTTCGCTAATGGTGCATGCCGTAGTACTCATAACCTGTCATCTGCGGCGTGGGTGATCTACGATCCTCATGGTGAGTTGATAGACCTCCAAGGTGTTTGTCTAGGTTGTACCACGAACAATGTCGCTGAATATAGTGTTGTTATTGAGTTACTGGCCGAGGCGATCAATCTCGATATTCGTACATTGGTTGTGAACCTGGACTCTCAGCTTGTAGTCCACCAGCTCAATGGGCGATATTCTGTCAGAGACCATTGGATTTTAAGGTTGTATTTATGTGTTAAATTGTTAGAAAGGAATTTTGATTTCATTACATATCAGCATATTCCACGAAGATTAAACACATTAACTGATGCATTGGCTAACCATGTATTAGACAGACATTTGCATAACATGTAATCAAAACAGCATACAAGAAGCATGTAAAACACAATAATAAACCATAGGAATATGCATATATATATATATATATATATATATATATATATATATATATATATATATATATATATATATATATATAGATATATATATATATATATATCTCATGTGGCGCACTGAGGCGCTCAAAAAATAAGTGTACATGTCCAAATAGAGTCTGTGTTCTCCATT
This sequence comes from Pinus tabuliformis, assembly GCA_031772625.1. Taxonomy (NCBI): domain Eukaryota; kingdom Viridiplantae; phylum Streptophyta; class Pinopsida; order Pinales; family Pinaceae; genus Pinus; species Pinus tabuliformis. The sequence continues at coordinate 917,280,310 of CM062812.1, read as the reverse complement.
CATCCGAGACACAGGTCTCTCAAAAAATCAACAACGAGAAATAAAACCTAGGTGACTATTGAGGTGGGTTGTGCTCTCTGTAGCACACCACCGCTTGTGCCACCCGCCTCAATAGGTGGTGCACCCTGGGTTCCACTCCTACTGTGTGGATTTGAAATGCTATGGGGACCTCCTCGATCCCCATGTAATCTGGAATCCCTACTGTTAGGCCCTCCAGGTTCCGGGCCACTGTCTCCATCGTATCATCAGCTGGGGGAGCCAAGGCTAGTGCTGCGATGCCCTGCGCATCCCTCCGTGCCTCTGGAGCCAGCTCGACAGGTCTCACCGGTCCTACATCTACATACCATAACGTTCGTCATTTGGACATATACATGAAAAATCAAAAACATCATAAAAAATAAAAATGTAAAAAATGCAATCGAGTGTCTTACCACCATCATCCCACTGCTCTCTAGCAGGCAGCTGCATGTCCGGATCTCCACGGAAATCCATGCCTGCGTATGGCCAATCCTCCACGAAGATCGTTTGGTGCTCCAGCCACTCTCGAAATAGCGTCCCCCACGACATTGGTCATCCACCACCTCCTCGTGGCATGACATGTGCCCACCGTGTAGCCCTGGGCTTACGTGGTCTGGGCAAATCTAGATCCATGTCCTGTAATTGCAGTGTTGGCACCTGCTCTAGCATGAGCGGGACTAAGATGGATCCATAACCAAACTGCTTCGTCTCTCCTCGATGGCAGTTGGTAAGTTGCCTCTTCATGTTTAGTGTCACCGTCTTTGCCCAGTTAAACATAGTTGGATTGAGACATTCGAGAGCCAGCCGAAGATGGGTCTTCGAAGCCTCATGTCGGGCTCGGGAACCCGCTACCCCTGTCACCATGAAAAGCATAGCACGAAGGACCATGTTGTCTACTGTTGGGATTTCCACCTTCCCACTCCTCGATTTGCATGCCCGTGGGCACACTTGAGCCATCAGCATCTCTAAGGAATCGCCCCCGGGTCGCTGTCCCTCTAGAATGGGCCTCTCACCATGACGGGACAGCCTAGTCAAAAAATAAATGTCTGTAGCGTCAAACTCGATATCTCAGCCTCGGATGATAAATTTCCCATCTGTGGGATTCTAGGCCCGGATCAGTAGCTCCAGTAAATCAGTCTGTGACTGAAGGTGTGGAGTCAGGAAGAATTTGAGCAATCCGCATGCTCGTAATGCATTTTGGCACCCCACATCGGCGAAAGCTTCTACATCATTGTCATCATGCATTCGTTCTTGCCAGACAAATGCCATTATCGCCTGCATGACGAAAAAAATCGAATTAAGCACTTTGTTCACCAAATTCAACGCGTGATTTGCATAAAAAATAAGTTTGCGTCGTCATCGCGTCTGTTTTTAAAATAGACGTTGTTATAGACATTTTTGGGCACTGCAACCCCAATCATAAATGTCCATAAACCAAGGGCTCCTAAGTCCCTAAAAGTGTTGTTCCAACCCCTAAAAGAACAAGGTCAACTGATTACAGCATCTCCCAGAAGTTCTCCATTAAAAACTACTCAAAACTGGTCAAAATTGGACCATCTCACCTGCTCCATGGTCAATGTGCGCTGCATCCCACCTAAATGCACACGGGAGGTGCGATGCATACTGAAAAGCCCTTCTATGGGGTGCGATGGGCGAGAGTGGACAAATGGCAGGGTCAATCTGCAAGTTGGAGGATCGTGGAATCTTCTAGAAACTTCTCTTGTGACACTTGCCTCTCTGCATTCGCCCAGGGATGAGTAAGAGATCATCAATCTCCAAGTAGAATCAAGAACTATCAGAGAGAGGACACTAATCAAATCTAAAAAGCTGACTCACCCCCCTTGCAAACATCTATATATGGATCCCTCATCCCAGAGATCCAGAGGCTGGAATTTTGTATCTTGTAAGGAAGTGTTGCTGGTTTCTTGGTGTAACATCATAGTGTTGGGTGATCTAAGCTTTTCATGAGGTGAAGAAGGGCTTTCTTGCTGAGAGGATGACACTGGGTCAGAACAATTGGTTGTAATCCTCTTTGCTATTCTTGATTATTAATAAAGCTATTCGAGTTTTCCTCCACATTCTTGTATGATTGATGATATATGTATTTGTGTGGTCAATATATATCTGGTCCTATATTGTTTATGATAGTAGATCTATGTTCTTGGATAGTGTTATGCTGATTTGATTCTACAGGTGCTCTTTGAAGCTGGGTAGACGAGGAAGCGAGTGGCAAAGATCTATCAGAAGGGAGAGGAATCAAGCAAGGAGCCAAGCGCAAGACAGAGGTTGGTCTCCTTTGTTCCCCTCTTATCTACTTCTCATAAAGGAAAACGAAAGTGGTTTTAGTTTGTTTGTTTCTAAGGTAGCTACCAGCCTTAGTGGGACTAGCAGCTCTGCATAGACACTAGATTTCCCGATAACAAAATGGCGACTCCACTGGGGAGCGAATAGATTGTTTGTTTGTCTATATTTGTTTGCTTTATAAACTTACAGACGGAGCCTGAAGTCAAGCCAGCTAGCCTTCGAACTGCATTTGCTATGCAAGTGCAAAGTAGATCAATGCTACTTCAGTCTATCTCCGGGTTTTGTTTATGAATTGAGCAATCAATTTACAAGCTCTCTAATTTCCCTTGTGGTTGCTCTAGTAACCTCCTTAGATCTGCCCCTGTGATTTATTTACTTATTACCACTTGCTCGGCCAAAATCCCTGAACTGTGCTACAAACTGTGATCAAGAACTGGATCAAAAGTCTCGCATTGTACCATCGCACCCTCTCTTCAAGGATCTCAGTATGCATCGCACTTCCCGTGTGCTGTAGGTGGGATGCATACTGGAATCCCTGTGTAACAGGTGCACTGATCAGAAAGGGCTAATTTTTCCTTCAGACTTTGGTTTTTTCACTCTTTTCAGCTCTATTCAGGAGTTTTGCTGTCTGTAGTCAGTATACCTCTATTGGAAACCCCCTTCCTTGCCATTATTCTGCCTCCATTGTGCAAAGAACTGTAAATGTTTTTATGTATTGTGAGCCATTTTCAGTTCTCCTTTACAAAGAAGTAGCATAATTGAACTGTCGTTTCTTGATTTGGAAGTGTCGCAAGTGTCATTTTTAGTCATAGAAGAGAATCCGATTGTTCTTGATAGTCGATTACACTGTTACTCTTGTATTTGATTTGAATTAATAGTTTTTCAAGTGTCGAAAACAAGTTTTCAATTCCAAACAACAAAGTGTCATCATTGTCTTCATTTTGTCTTGAAAAGAAACTTGTTAGTAATGTCGCTTTGAAAATAATTCAGATTTGCGCTGAGCTTTCTTTTTATCATTCACACATTAAGAAGGCTAAAAACGAATACATGCATGTGCATTTGCATTTAGACTGTTTGTTGGTTTGATTTAGGACAGTGCATATAGTGTGTGCTCTCTGCTCTATGTTGAAAGAATATCGTCTCTCTTTCCTTAGTAGCTAGGATTTTCATTGCAAAAAGAAGATTAAATGATTGTTTATCATCTTAGATCGCATTTTAGGAATTGTATATCTACATCACGCGGTGAACCTGAAAGGAAAATTTCTTAAGCAAGATCAACTTTAAAATAAATTTAATGAATCTAAAAACGCTTTGGAACCTAACGCACAACATTTAGAAGTCTAGGCTAGAGACGTATTCCGGTGTCGTAAAGCCTGGTAACTGTTCTTTTCATTGTTGGTTGGGTGATTCCTCCACTTTGAGAGGACAAGTGCCAGTACGGACTTGTGCTCCCATGTACCGTCGAGTATATATTGGGAGACCACAATAGGCTTTATCCTTTATCCATAGGAAGCCGTGTCTGCTGCCCTATCGATCGCAATGCACTGAACACAGCGTTCGGGAAGATTGACTGTCATACCGTAAAAAGTATTCTGTAGTTTTGCGATTGGTTTGGTAATCCCTCTGTCTAGATTTCCAGAGTAGTCTCTTTCATTCCTTTTCAGACTCCTTAAAGGAAAAGGTTCATCTGAGCACTTGTCACTTCAAGCTCATTAAAAATCGAAGGCGACTACAGTCATCTTTTGTTTTTTCTCGACTCTTAAAAATTGAAAAAACAAGTTGTGTCAAAGCATCTAAAATTTATTTTAAACGGAATAAACATCACCTTTCCTACGTTGGTCTTAGGTTGAGAAAAATGGAGTCCACCAACCAAGGAGTTCCCCTTGGGGGAAATCCTAGTCCTTTCTCCTCTTGGGGAGATGTTGGTGCACCCCATATGGCCACATTGTCGCTTCCAGGATTGACAATCGGCTTGCCCGTATGGCTCTTCTCGACCTCTGTCGTTCAGAACACCGTGATTCCTGAACAATCAAGTCAGCAACTAAACGATACCAAAGTTACCCCCCAACCTTCTACTTCGTCCAATTCTCCCTCTCCTCCTTCCTCTTCGCTTGATAAAGCTGGTAAAGCCAAAAATCAAGTAACTGAGAAGAAGAAGGAGAAGAAGAAGAAAGAGAAGAAGAAGAAGGAGCCAAAGGTGAAAAGGGGAAACCAGGCATCGTCTAGCGAAAATCCACACACTGCACCATCCAGGCCTAAATCGCCATGTGTCATTTGCAAAGGAGACCACTATCATCGAGATTGTCCTTGCATCCCTCGGATCTTAAGGGACTGGTCTCCTCGTTTGCACAATCCAGTGTCGTCAACCTCTGATGATCATGTTGAAAATACACCGTCAACTAGTGAAAGTGAAGCCCCCGGACAAAAAGGAAAATGTAAATTTCCTTGTAAACTATGTGAAGGTGATCACACCGTCCACTGTTGTCCCTTCTTAGACGAGGCTAAAAGAGTTTTGGACGACCATCCGGTTTCACCGTTACGGCTTCCTCTTGGATATAAGAAGCTCTTGCCGAGTCCGTCACTAGTTGAAAATCCAGCTGACACACCATTGTGGTTGGCCGAAGCGTCTATCATTGAAGATAAACCATCTGAATCCACACCAGACGAAAGTCAAAAGGTTGAGGCAGCAGTTGACCCGGTCTTGCCTTCAGAGGATCCATCTTCAGATGATACAGTCACCGGAGAGAACAAGAACGACACCGTCCAAATTCTCTTCGTAAGCACAGACTCCGATGAACATGGGGGCAGTCTACCCGTTCCTTTACCGTAGGAAGGAAGTTCGTCAGAGTCATATCTGGCTGTCTATTCGGTCCCACCTCCAAGCAACCTAGTTGTTTCCTTCGATTGGAATCTGCTAGGCAGACCCCGTTTACCGACTAGTGTACCATTTCAAATCATTGCTCAAATATATAGAATGGTCATGGCTGGTACCATCATAGATGAAGGGGCTTCTGTGAGTATCCTTTCCTCAACTGCTTGGAAAGCGCTTGGTTCGCCATCGCTTTTGCCTGAAATGAGAAATCTAACAGGCTTTGACAAAGGAACCAGTCGACCATTAGGGATCCTTCCCAATGTGCCGATAACATTGAGAAGGAAAACTATTCACATGAATGTAATGGTAGTCCAAGGACCCCTGGATTATAATCTACTCCTTGGACGCGACTATATTTATTGCATGGGAGCCATTGTCTCCTCACTCTTTAGAGTAATTTGTTTTCCGCATGAAGAAAGAGTGGTCAAGCTCGTAGACCAGCTTTCATTCCCCGGTTCACACATAGAAAATAGTCAAATACCATCCCTGAATGGTCTTTTCACGCAAGGAATGTCTCATCAATCCCCAGTCCGTCCACCAAATGAGCGCGAGTGATTCGGAGGACATGATTGAAACCCAGGGGGCATGCACCCTGGCCTGTTTCAACAGGAAAACCTTGGGTATAGGGTAGGTTTCCGCGAAGGATATATGACTAGTTTATGAAATTAGACTGGAATAAGATTCCTTCATCAAAGTTATGTGAGTGGAGCCAGTTGCACCACTCACCTTTGTTTATTTCGGTAGACATCGCCGAGGAAGTGTTTTTCCTGAAGTATGGATAGAACAATCTTTGGTAACCTGGAAAATTTTCGCTATCCCTGGGGGCATGCAAACCTTTTGGCGTGCAAATGAAGAGCGACCATTTATTTTTTAAATTTGTAGGTCCTCTAACCCTTTAAACTCGTAGGATTGGTTGTTTCCTAACTTGCACAAAGAAAGGATGCGGGGCAAAGCTTTGAAAAAATGCCATTTTAAATGAGACATCCTTATTATACGACTGGATCGAGTAGTTTTAACGCAGAATTCAAGCTCGTTAAAAAATAAACATAAGCAATGAGAAAATGTTCCCCCAGAGTTTAAGCTCATTAAAAAATGAACCAATTTCTGGTAAATAACCATCGTGAATGTATTATCATCAGCCTTTGAAGCCTTGGTCGTGTTCTCATCATCACCTCCACTCTATTTTGGCCGATCATTCACCTCCATTTGATTGTTTACCCTTTTTGAGGAACAGCTGCGAAGAGTGATCCTGTTAGCCATCCTTGTGACACTACTGTGATTGGAAAATTCCAAACCTTACCTGGAATTAGCTGCTACCCAAATTTATCACTCGTTCCTCAAAAAACGAGTCTCCTTTAAGCTCTTTTCAACTAACTCGTAAAATATGAAAAGATTGCCGAGTAATTGGCCTCTCCAGCTCGTTAAAGTGACCAGAAGTACTATCCCTCTAAATTTTAATCTTTTTGGACTTGAGGGATTATTACACAAAAAGATCGAGCGCTTGTTTTGTTCGGCTCGTTAAAAGTACCGAAAATTCATCCCTTTTGTATTTTTTTATACTTTTTCGGACTCAAGGGATTATATGACGAAAAAGGATTATTGGAGTTTTCTTTACGTCCCTTTTCAGACTCTCTAAAATTGAAAAGGACCGAGTTATCTTTGTCATTAAACTCGTTAAAACCAAATAGCGACAAACTTGTCCATACAGACAAGAATGAGTTTCACTATCACTAGGCTCGTTAAAACATAGCGATGGGTTTGCCTGAAGGGAAAATTATAGAACAAGCATATGTTATCCTCCTTAAGCTTGACAAAAATAAAGAGGTACTGGTTAGCAATCACTGGGGAAAAATTGGGAAGGAAACTTGAAGGAACTTTATTGGTAACAAGTCGCTCTTGAACATGACACTTTCACTCCACATTCGAGTCGGGTTGGGTTGTTCTGTTCACTGGTCATATCACCATTGGTCCATCACACCATCCATATTTGGGGTTAACGCTACCAATCCATCATGTTAGTGTCGCCGATATGTTTAAGAGAAGTCACTCAGAGAATTCACCTGTGTCTCATCCACTGCAATACATTTACGCTCCATTCTTTCATGATCGCCACCCTGAACCTTATGTCATCAGATCGTTTTCATCTCCATTAAAATCATTTGCTCCGTTCCGTGTCATTGATGTGGGATTCACTAAGGCCCTCCTATGACGGATCGCTTCCTTTTGACATCAGCTCATTATCCAGGAAGTCGATCTAGGAACAACCCTTTCAGTACTTTGAAGCTTGCATGCCTCAATGACAAGTTTCTCACTTCTGACGACAGGTTTACATCAATGGCCTTCAACCGAAAGATTTTTCGTGGTGTTTGACGCCAAGTCCCCACCACGTGAATTGTACTGTAGTACCTTGAGGGTCATCATCATTGTCGGTGATTCCTCTCGCGCCTGTTAACAACTTACATCATTAGCTGGTAATCAGGCGATGTCTTTCCATGTTCGACTCCAGAACATCTCTCACATGGATCGACTTGTACTTTGAGTGAAGATCGAACGAGATTGAAAACCCCGGATCTAGTTTCATCCATCCGGGCTGCGATATATATTCAGGAAAATAAAGACATCAAATGTACATCATTGCTGCACAGATAATCATCCAATCCAAGGGATGATGGCTCTACCAGAATCATCAGTCTGCACTCAGACGATTGTCTGTCTTATGTACATGAAAATGAATTTATAAAGCTGAGCATGGGAATGCCCGCCTCAGCTAGATCATGAAAATATTATGAAGATAATGTATTGTATTGTATCTTATTACAGGTCGCCTTCCAGCTTGAAAAAACTTTGGATCCTCATGATAAAGCATTGCAGCTGACATCAAAAAAAAAAAAAGATTAACGACCTCATGCTTTAGGGGGAAACTGTTATATACATTTTTGGGCATTGCAACCCCAATCATAAATGTCCATAAACCAAGGGCTCCTAAGTCCCTAAAAGTGTTGTTCCAACCCCTAAAAGAACAAGGTCAACTGATTACAACATCTCCCAGAAGTTCTCCATGAAAAACTACTCAAAACTGGTCAAAATTGGACCATCTCACCTACTCCATGGTCAAAGTACGCTGCATCCCACCTAAATGCACACGGGAGGTGCAATGCATACTGAAAAGCCCTTCTATGGGGTGCGATGGGCGAGAGTGGACAAATGGCAGGGTCAATCTGCAAGGTGGAGGATCGTGGAATCTTCCAAAAACTTCTCCTGTGACACTTGCCTCTCTGCATTCGCCCAGGGATGAGTAAGAGATCATCAATCTCCAAGTGGAATCAAGAACTATCAGAGAGAGGACACTAATCAAATCTCAAAAGCTGACTCACCCCCTTGCAAACATCTATATATGGATCCCTCATCCCAGAGATCCAGAGGCTGGAATTTTGTATCTTGTAAGGAAGTGCTGCTGGTTTCTTGGTGTAACATCATAGTGTTGGGTGATCTAAGCTTTTCATGAGGTGAAGAAGGGCTTTCTTGCTGAGAGGATGACACTGGGTCAGAACAATTGGTTGTAATCCTCTTTGCTATTCTTGATTATTAATAAAGCTATTCGAGTTTTCCTCCACATTCTTGTATGATTGATGATATATGCATTTGTGTGGTCAATATATATCTGGTCCTATATTGTTTATGATAGTAGATCTATGTTCTTGGATAGTGTTATGCTACTTTGATTCTGCAGGTGCTCTTTGAAGCTGGGTAGACGAGGAAGTGAGTGGCAAAGATCTATCAGAAGGGAGAGGAATCAAGCAAGGAGCCAAGTGCAAGACAGAGGTTGGTCTCCTTTGTTCCCCTCTTATCTACTTCTCATAAAGGAAAACGAAAGTGGTTTTAGTTTGTTTGTTTCTAAGGTAGCTACCAGCCTTAGTGGGACTAGCAGCTCCTCATAGACACTAGATTTCTCGATAACAGACGCGATGACGCAAGGTCGCTAGTTGTATTTTTTCGCGGTCATCGCGGAAGTACATCACTTTTCCGCGATGATCGGAGCGCATTATGTGTCATTTTTTTCGGTCATCACGGACCCGAAGGCTATATCCCCGAACGGCGGAGCTCGGTCCAAAAAACCCACCTAAACTAACACATTTAATGTTCAAAATGCATGAAAAAGGTATGGAATTGAAGCGCAGGATGAGGTCTGCTTACCTGGAACGATTTTTGGGGTGAATGGTGGACGAATGGGGCCGAATTTAGCTCGCCAACTTTGGTGCTCCAAAATGCTCCACAGTGGAATGAACAGTAACATGGTAAAAATGGATGGATTAAACCCCTTTTTTTATAGTAATTTTTGTGAATTAAAAAATGATATTTGATAAATGTGGGTTTTTTCTCATTTTTTGTCAAATGGTTAATCAAAATTTTGACTTTTAACTATATTAATGGTTAAAGTCCTAAGAAAGAAAAACATTATCACTCACTTCTCAGCCCCGGGTACCATCAGACATAGTTTGAAGTCCGTTAAAGATGATATTGACAACCTTCAACTGAAAGGAGTCTATAAAATAGACTGTTCTTGTGGAAAAAGCTACATAGGTGAAACTGGTCGGTCCCTCCAGACAAGGCTCAAAGAACATGGCGCTGATATCAGAAATGGAAGATCTCGTACCTCAGCATTGGCGGAACACTCCTTGAAGACTAATCACCATATTTGCCTAGAAAATGCATCCATTATCGCAAGAGAGGAGCATCATCAAAGACGAAAGATCAGAGAAGCTCTTGAGATTATTAAGCATCCTGAGAATCTGAACAGAGACAATGGTTTGGAAATTAGCAGAAGCTGGCTCCCCGTGATAAAAGAAATCAGAAGTCGCCAACCCATCCCCAGGTAATGCAGGTAATGCAGGTATGTTGTCCCCCTCCTTCTCCTATTCTAATTTCATCATTAAGTCTTCTTTAATAATTTAATGAATATATTTTATTATATTAATTAACCATAGATATTAACCATTTATAATTACTAATATTATTCAAATATATAAAATAAAATTAAAATTAAAATTAAAATTTAATTAATTTACTTAATAAATTTATAATTATTATATTATTTAACATATTTATTATTATACTAATTAATTAATTATTAAAATATTTATGTATTATCATTTATTCTAATTATTAATAAATTATTATTTAACATTTGATTAGTCTTATATTATTTTATTAGCTATTATATTAAATAATTTTTTGAATATTAGTTAGCCATAAATATTAATTATTAATTTGTATTAATTTATTAAGTAATTAATATGACTAAATATTATTTAGTTAATCATCATTATTTTTGTCATCTTTAGATTCTAATCTCCTATAATTTAATCTATTTAATAATTATAATTTTATTAATTCCTAATCAATATATTAATTAATCAATTAATAATTATTATTATATTTTAATCATCATTTTATGGGACAATTAATCAATAACAATTGGTCATTATTATGAATTATTATAACTATAAAATTAATTATTAATCATTAATAATAATTATTAATTTGTTTGTTATATTAATTAGTTAATATAACTTAAACATATTAATTAATTAATTATTATATTAGTCAACCCTAAGCCTAATCACCTAAAAAAAATTTTCTAATATAAATTTTTTTTTTTTTTATAATAATTATATTAATATATTAATTAGTTTATTAATTAATTGATTAATTAATTATTATTATATTTAATTATTAATAATATTTAATAATAATTAATTATTTATTATACAATATTAATTAATTATTTATAATAATTGATTTCTATGAATGTAGTTTCATTCTAATTTAATTTGATTAATTAATATTTTAATTATTAATATCATCTTTGTTTAAGGAATTAGTAACTAATATGAATAACAGAAATTATGATTATGATCATTAGGTTTAATAATTAATTTATTGTAAACATATTAATTATTTATAATGATTTACATGTATAACAACAATATTATTAATATTAATTAAATATTTATTATAAAAATTAATTATTTATAATAATTAATAAGAATAAAATATAAATAAAATATATAAATATATAAATATATAAAATAAAATAAAAATATATAAAATAAAATTAAAAATTCCCAAGCCGACTCTATGTTCTCTATTATTATTCCTCCTCATTAGTATTTATTAAAAGTTTTCTGCTCTTCTTGTATCATCATTCTTCAACCCTGATGATGGATCCCACTTGGGATTTGAAACGTTGGTATAAAGATGTTGAAACTGTGGATTCTCCGATCAATAAAAATATGTTTTTATTATTATTGTCCATTTTGTATCGAATAGGTTTACGTTTGACGTGCTTTGTGCAGAGCTACAGGTAGTGGAATTCGTGTACACTTGATCCGAAAAAGTCACCTTTAAGCTCTTTTTCGACTTCAAAAAGGAAAAGATAGCCGAGTTGTCCCTCTTGACTCGTTGAAAGAAATAAGAGGCGGTCGACTTTAAGCTCTTTTCCGACCGTGTAAACACAAAAATATTGTTGGGCCTTTGTCATTTCGGGTTCGTTATTGGTTACGAAACGACGTGATTTCAATCACTTTTCTACTTTTTTGGGTTGAAGTCACTAGTCACGAAAAGTACTCCTCGATCGTAATGGTCGGGCAGTTCTTTCGAGTATCGTTTTATACCTTTTCGGGCTCGAGAGACACAAATTTACGAAAAAGGACCCCCCTGTAGTTTTCTTTTCCGTGTCTTTTTCAAACTCTCTAAACATGAAAAAGACTCCGAGTTTTACCTATGTCGGACTCGTTAAACCCTGATGACATTGGACTTGTCACTGTGACGAGACTCGAGCTTCTCCTTCCTAGGGCTCGTTAAACTATTACTAGGTTGGATTCAACAATAGGTTTATCATTGATTGTCTATGGCAGCTAGTCACTCTTGAACATTGACACTTTTGCTTCTTGTCGGGTTGGGACATCCACACATCATCATTTGGCCTTCCATGGGTTTTGGTTACCATTCAGCCTCATTCCATCTGATTCATGCCATCTCCTTTGAGCCTCTGATCCCTTGGTACCTGAATGCTACCACTGTCCAGAGTCGTGTCGCCGACATGTTCAAAAGTATAATCCTTCTGCAGTTTACACCCTCGCCTTCTCCTCTGATACTCTGTTCCACCATCTACCACTTTTTCCTTATCTCGTGTCGTTGATGGGGGAAACATTATGGCCCTCCTGCGATGGGTCGTCTCCTATTGACAGCAGCTCATTATCCAGGAGATTGATCTAGAGATCCCCTTTGGTACCTTAGAGCTTGCATGCCTCAATGGCAAGTTCTTCGCACCTGACGGTCGACTTTCATCATTGGTCGTTGATTGGGTGATTCCACGAGTGTTCGACTCCAGCTCCTTTTTCACACTTCATGGATTGTGCCAGACAGTACCTTGAGAACCATTGGCATTATTGGTGGTTTCTCTCGCGCTTGTTAATGGTTTTCATCTTTGGCCGGTAATCAAGCGAGTTTCTATCATGCTCGACTTCAGCATATCTACTCGCATGTTAGGATTTGTACTATGATCGGATGGGTTCAAGAATCCGAACTCAGATTACACATGTTCGGCCTGCGTGGATTGGTTTATGATTACATGATTCATTGATGGATGGCTGTGACCATACCTGAGTCTTCATGGATAGTTGTGACCATACCTTTATTATTATCATGGTCTTGTTAGCTGGATGGCTGTGTCCATACCACAGACCTATCTCGTATGTCTTTTGGATGGCTGCGCCCATGCCTAGACTACATGTAATTCATTATCAGAGATATCAGTTGTACTTGCGTACAGGTTTTTCCAGATGGTGTTCCAGCTTAGTCAGTGTCGTAAAGCATTTCACCCCTCCCACTCTCTCGGGCTTCATACTTTAGGGGGCATCTGTTACACAGTAATTTGTCACTGTCTTCACTCCAGTTTTCCTACTGTGTCATGTGTACAAGTCAAACCTGCTCACATTAGACAAATGCTCTCTGATGCTGCCAAATGACCCACTTTTACTAAGTTATATGCCTCATCACGTTTGTTGGCTAAATAAACGCGCTGAAGGGTGCTCCTAAACAGTCCAGAAGCGCTGCCATCACAGAAGTACACCTGATTCCTGCGATGGTCCGATTTTATGTGCCAGCGTGAGGTTGCTTGTAATCTTCAACGATGACCTAACTAGCTACGTTACTCAATAGCGATGTCAGTGCTGTAGATCAGTTATGTACCCACGATGATCTAGATTGGGCGAATTTGTTCCAACAGTCGGCCTTCTAGATGACTCCAGACCTGGTTGTTGGCCTAGTTTGTATCGCCCTCCTTTCTCTGGCATGGCTATTCCGTCATTTGTGCTACCTTCCTTGGAGATAAGCTCACTCTTCCACCTTTCATGGAGACTCCTTCTCCTATTTAAACTCTCACCATTGTTATGCACTGCTATTTTTTTGGGATAGTTTCTGATAGTTGGCTAGTTGAGCAGTGTTGTTAGTGTTTGTGAGTTTGCTAGATAGCTGGTGTGAGTGTGACAAGTGTGGGATTGTTGATAGCTTGTGGAAGGTTGTGAAGTGCCCTTAATCTTGTGTAAAACTTGTGAGTGAGAGAGACTTGTGTATTGGGAGATCCACTTTCAAAGAGTGAATACTTGAAGAACATGCTAGCTGGACCCTTCTAAGAAGGCTTGTGACGTCAAGACTTTGGTTGTAAGCTTACGCTTATTTCATTTTAATGCAATCAATGATGTTTTCCTATGTCTTATATGTAATGTACTTGATAGCTCATGACTTCTTGACTTTGTGAGTAAATAGTTCATTGTTGTTTCCGGTTACCTGCTTTGTTGTATTTCCTTTGCTTTCTTTCAGGTTGATTACTCATTGAGGAGAAGGAAGCGAAAGCTGGAGCAGCGCAACGGAACTCCATCGAACACTGGTTGAGGTAGGCCTCCAACTTTAACTGTTTAAGAAAATATATTGTTGATCTATCCTTGTTTGTGACTAGACCCACTCTAGGGCTAGAGGGGTTGCCTCTGTCCGCAGAGGGAACACTTTCCTGCATCACACTTTGCAGCTCAAGTATGCCTTGGAAGGAAGATCAAATTTTATAGCTTGGATGAATAAAATGGAGGTTATGCTAGAAGATAATGGCTTGAAGGAATTCATTGATCAAGAAGTCCCTAAGCCAACAACATTGGATGCAAAAAATTTGGCCAAATGGAAGAAGTGTGTGGCGAAGGAAAGGCTGATAATTCTTGAGGGAGTTCGAGATTACATTATCTCGACTCTCCTGTCAAGGAAAATTCATATGCTATGTGGAAAAAATTGATGGATTTGTATTATAACAATAATGGCCATAGGAAACTAGCACTAAAGGACAAACTTCGAAAAATCAAAATGGAGAAAGTCGAGACGATTTCAAAATACTTGACCAAGTTCACTCAATGCTGTGAGGAACTTAGAAGTGTTGGAATCACGGTTTCTGAAGAAGATATGGTGAGTCTTGCTCTTATAGGACTCCCAAAGAGTTGGCATAGTTATCAAGACTTTGTCAATGGTCAGGAGAAGCTGCCAGATTGGGAACGACTGTGGTCAGATTTGATGCAGGAGGAGATCAGGAGGAACACCAAGGATGGCTCTTCATCAAAGACTGATGATGAAGAGAATTGTGCCTTAACGATTAAGGTGAAGAAAGGGAAAGGGAATGATTCCCATTCCAAATCGTATTCTTATCATGGAGGTAAGAAGAAAGACATGACAAAAGTTAAGTGTTTTCATTGTCATGAGCAGGGCCATTTTGCTACAAATTGTCCACTCAAGAAGTCCAAGAAGAAGTCCTCGGGAGGAGTGGCGGGTGAGTCTTTGGCCTCTCAATTCGAATTGGAATTTTCCCTCATTACATGCATGGTGTCATCAATGATGGGAAGTGTATGGTACTTAGATAGTGGAGCTTCATTCCACATGATTGGTGACAAAGAGTTATTCAGTGACCTGGAGGAGAAAGATCTCTAGATGCATATCAAGATGGGTGATGATGGAAAGTGTAGTGTTATTGGATTGGGCACAATTACTTTTGAGAGGGAGTATGGGGATTCACTCACCTTGAAGAATGTTATATATGTGCCCGAACTGAAGAAGAACTTGGTATCTGTTTCCATGCTTGAGGATAGAGGCTATGATGTGATCTTCTTGAAAGGAAAGGCATTCCTTCAACACATAACCACGGGTCAAGTAAAGAAGATAGGGATTTGGGTGAAGAATCTCTATAAGTTGGAGGTAGAGGAGTGTGCTACTTTGAGCTCAAAAGAAGAAAGGGTGCAGATCCGAGACATTGGCGAGTTTTGGAACAGGCGATTGGGCCACCTACATCATGGGGCTTTGAATATATTGCATTAGATCTCTACCGGTCTTCCCAAAGGTACGCTTGAGCAAGTTGATACATGCAAGGGGTGTACTTTGGGAAAATAAACCAAGTCTTCCTTTGGAGACAGACACAGTGGAGCAGAGTCTATTCTAGAAAGAGTCCATTCAGATGTGTGTGGACCATTCTTGACAACATCCACGACCAAACACAAGTATTATGCTATATTTGTTGATGAGTATTATCGTAAATGCTAGATATTTTTCATGCAGAAAAAAGATCAAACTTTCACAAAGTTTTGTGAGTTTAAAGCATTGGTAGAGAAAGAGTCGGGCAAGAAGGTTAAAGCTCTACGGAGTTATAATGGTGGTGAGTATGTCTCAAACGATTTTAAGAACTTCTGTGCAGCGGAAGGGATTAAACGGGAGTTGAAGACACCCCATAACCCTCAACAGAATGGGGTGGCCGAGAGGAAGAAAAGAAGCATAGTAGGGGCAGCAAGGGCAATGTTGCATGATCAGGGCCTACCACTACACTTGTGGGCTGAGGCATGCAACACAACGGTTTATGTTCAAAACCATAGCCCACATTAGACACTTGAGATGAAGACACCAAAGGAGGCTTATTATGGTAAGAGGCTAGATGTTGGTCACTTCAGGATTTTTGGGTCATCAGTATATTTCCATGTGACCAAATATGCACAGAAGAAGCTTGAGTCAACGGCAGAGTTGGGGATATTTGTAGGGTACACTGATACACCTCATAACTATCAGGTGTACTTGCCGACCACTAGGATGACAGTGGTTCATAGGGATGTCAGATTTGATGAGGAGAAGGACATGCGAGTTTCCCTTGAGAGGGAGCTTGATCTACATGCGGATGAGGAGATTTTAGATCCTAAGGTTGAGGAGCCTTAGATTGATGTGGAGAAGCCACATGCAGAGGATCTGGGAATGGAGATATCCACTCAGGTAGAGTCTTCCACAGAAGGAAGAAATCACACCAGAGAGACTGAAATATTGTTGGATGATGCATGGGAGAATGTGGGAGAACCCACTTCTTAGCACAGACAGAGGAGGTAACCTGAGAGGTACACTGGATACATGGATCTTATGGGCGAATGTGTTGTGACAGAGCCATCTTCCTTTAAGGAAGCAGTGCAACAACTAGTTTGGGTTGATGCCATGGTGGAGGAGTATGACTTCATAGTTCATAACAGTGTTTGGGATGTGGTCCCGAGACTAGAGGACAAGTCAGTGTTGATATCTTGTTGGATTTACAAGGTAAAGCAAGCTGCAGATGGTAGTGTGAAGAAGCATAAGGATAGATTTGTGCCCCGTGGCTTTTCACAAGTAGAGGGGATTGACTATGCTGAGACCTTTTCTTGTATTGCAAGGTACTTTTCAATCATGTCTATATTGGCACTATCATCATAGATGGGTTGGAAGATCCATTGGATGGATGTGAAGATAGCCTTCCTTAATGGCATGATTGAGGAAGAAGTGTACATAGAGAAACCTTAAGGTTTTGAAACCTTTGACCATGAGTTGCATGTGTGCTGACTCAAGAGAGTGTTGTATGGGCTGAAGCAAGCACCCCATGCTTAGTACAACAGGATAGATAGCTACTTCACTAGGTTGGGCTTCACGAAGAGTGAAGCGGATGCGAACCTATACCACATAGTGGGAGAAGGTAAATTGCTGATCATTGTAATTTATGTTGATAATCTCATACTGACAGGTGATGATCAGCTGATCAAATATTGCAAGGAGGACCTTGCAAGAGTGTTTGAGATGAAGGACATGGGGCTCATGCACTACTTTCTTGGCATGGAGGTATGATAGGGAGATGGGGAGTTGTTTGTGTCTCAGGGCAGGTATGCCAACGAGATACTCAGGAGATTCCGCATGGAGAGAAACAAACCATGGAGACTCCTCTAACAGGTAACTAGAGGAAGGAGGATGCTACTTCAGGGGAAGATAGCGAAAGCTATTTTTTACATAAAGATTGTGGGTTCACTCATGTACTTGGTGAACACATGACCGAATATGTGCTATGTAGTTAACCTACTTAGTCAAGTGATGGTTAGGCCTACTAAGCTATATTGGAAGGCGGCAAAGCATATGTTGAGATACCTCAGAGGCACTTCTCAGTATGGTTTATGGTACAGAAGGCCAGAGGGAGTGAAGCTTCAAGGCTTCACCGATGTAGATTGGGTAGGGAGTCCATATGACAGGAAGAGCACATCAGTAGGGATCTTTAGTATTGGGTCAGCAAAAGTTTCTTGGTATAGCAGGAAACAAAGATCGTTTGCACTTAGTTC
Organism: Pinus tabuliformis; assembly: GCA_031772625.1. NCBI lineage: Eukaryota > Viridiplantae > Streptophyta > Pinopsida > Pinales > Pinaceae > Pinus > Pinus tabuliformis. The sequence goes on along the minus strand of CM062812.1, from coordinate 917,262,418 downwards.
AGCAGAGGCAGAGTACATGGCTATAAGTCTGGGATCATGTGAGGCCATCTAGATGAGGAAGATCCTGGTTGGTTTGTTTGGTCAACAGATGGATCCAACTATGATTTACTACGATAATCAGAGTTGTATCAAACTCTCTGAAAATCCAGTTTTTCATGATCGGTCCAAGCATATTGATATCCGATATCATCATCTCAGAGATTGTGTATTGAGGTGGATTATTTTGTTAAAGTACATTGCCACGGAGGAGCAAGATGCTTACATTTTGACAAATGCATTGTCAAGATGTAAACTCGAGTTTCACAGAGACATGATCAGGTGAGCTGATAATCCCTTTCTTGTTGAGAGGGAGTGTTGAGAAATGGCAACAAGAAATTCCAGTTTAATTTGTCCTTGAATTAAATTGAGAATTAAAATCGAATTCTATTCTCATAGCAACTTGTAAATAGTTAATTAATTTTAATTAACTTAATTATCTTAGGAATTTCAGGTTGGAAGTCTTTCTTAAGGTATGTATATGTTCTCCCTATATTATAGGGGTCCAGGATGACTTAATTGTGAGTTGTAATTAGATAACTCAGTTTACTGAAGTTAAGTTCAGCTAAATTAATTCCAAACTATTTTAGGAACTAATAGTGAGTTATCAATCAGTTGGTGCACTAATACATTAACTAGTGCTACTCTAGTTAACTGAAGATTGCCTCATCAGAAACTCATGCATGTTGATTTTGAGAAAGACCCAGTTGAGACTAGAGTGTAGGGACAGTGTACTATCAGTTGTATGATTTACTAAGTTGTATAGATCATGCATGCAATCGGTAACTTAACCTTGAAAGGATTGCACAATTTTGGATGCACTATTTTCCCATTAATATGGGCTAATCAGCCATAAGAATTGTGCAAGTAAATAGGGGCTTGGAGAGCAGGAGAATTGGTTAAGTTTTGGCCAAGATTTTGCTTGTGAGATGGAGATTGATTTTACTAAGTGTTGGGATTGTTCTTGTGAGAACAAGCATTATATTGTCATCTTGGATTTTTGATATATGAAATACAGATAGTGGGGTTTTGATTTGTGTCTTTCCTTGGATATTTATTGTGTGATGTGTATTTGATTATATTCCTCTTGTCGATTATTGTTTTCATCAATCTATTGGCTTCTGCTGAATGAAAGTAGAAGTAGATTCTTTTCATGTTCTTTAGTACATTGCATGAGCTTGTGAATCTATAGGTTTTTCTACAATTTCATCATCAAGCAAATACATTTCATATGTTAGTCTAACCCAACTTCACAAAAAATATCAAATGAGGGTTAGACATACAAACTTGATTAGACTAGGGTTTGATCAAACAAACACACCCATACCAAGGAAAACATTTCGAAGACATTATAAGGGTCTTTCTCACACATTCCACAAAACCCTAATGAGTTAGGGTTTCAATGTAGAAACATAGAAAACCCAACATTACCAAAAGCTTCAAAGTTTGGGATTTTAGACCTTATCATTCAACCCTAACAAGTTAGGCTTTCCTAATCATACCAAAATCCCAAACATGAAATCATCAATAAAACCTCAAATAGAATTTCACAATATCCCTAATCAGTTTAGGGTTTCAAATATTCAAAATAGCATACCCTTTTGTTAGGGTTTTCTATGACCTATCTAGGGTTCTACAAAATCAGTTAAGAATATGAGTGGGTAGATTTACCAAGAGATGAAACACGCAAAACAAGAATCATTATGATTAAATATAGCTAAACATAACAATTTTAGTAATCTATTGCCAAATGAATAATCTTTTCAATATAAAGAAATCAATGTATTTAAAGCATACCTTTGTTCCTTGACTAACCTTGTCTTGAGAGATCCTCCTTCATACTTCTTATAGATGTTTTTCCTAATCAAGACAATAGAGGGAGAATGGTGATTAGTATTTAATATAATCAAAACTAAATGAATACATGAACCCAAAAAATGAATGGAAATGAGATACTTATCTTTGAGAGTTGTTGGGGGCTCCCTCCAAAGCTTGAGGGATACCTACAAACTTATAAAAACAATAAAAATGTCTTTTCCAAAATATGTTAAAAACATATAAATTCTAAAACATATAAAACAAGATATATAAAGCTGCAAGAAAAAGACTTAGTAGTGTAAGTTACTAATGTCATATTCTTTGGGCTTGGCTTTCTTTGGGTCTCCTTCCTCAGCAAATTTAGCATGATCTCTATCTCTCTGCTTATTCTTTGGATTGTTAGGACATACACTCTTATAGTGACCCTTCTTATGGCATTGATAACACTCTATCTTGGACATGTCAACTTTCTTCCTTGTTCCCTTTGATCTCTTTCCTTTATTTTGAGCAATGTAGGCATTTGAAACACCTTTAGAATTAACAACTAAATATATCCTCAATTATTTTTGACTGCATGCAGTCCATAGTTCTTCAAAAGTGGGAGCTTCCTTCCAACTGTTAAGACCTGCAAAAAATGCACACCAAGTGTGTTACTGGGAATAGTGTCTATGCAGAGCTGCTAATCCCACTAAGGCTGGTAGCTACCTTAGAAACAAACAAACTAAAACTACTTTCGTTTTCCTTTATGAGAGATAGATGAGAGAAGAATAAAGGAGACCAACCTCTGTCTTGCGTTTGGTTCCTTGCTCGATTCCTCTCTCTTCTGATAGTCCTTTGCTACTTGCTTTCTTGTGTACCCAGCCTCACAGAGTACCTATAGAATCAAAGTAGCATAACACTATACGAGAACATAGATCTATTATCATAAACAATATAGGATCAAATGTACATTGACCACACAAATGCATAAAACATTAATCATACAAACATGTGGAGGAAAACTTGAATAGCTTTATTGATAATCAAGAAAAAGCCAAGAGAATTACAACCAATTGTTCTGACTCAGCATCATCCTCTCAGCAAGAAGCCCTTCTTCACCTCATGAAAAGCTTAGATCACCCAACACTATGATATTGCACCAAGAAACCAACAACACTTCCTTACAAGATACAAAATTCTAGCCTCTGGATCTCTGGGATGAGGGATCCATATATAGATGTTTGCAAGGGGGTGAATCAGCTTTTGAGATTTGATTAGTGTCTTCTCTCTGATAGTTCTTGATTCCACTTGGAGATTTATGATCTCTTACTCATCCCTGGTCGAATTCAGAGAGGCAAGTGTCACAGGAGAAGTTTCTGGAAGATTCCATGCTTCTCCACCTTGCGGATTGACCCTGCCATTTGTCCCTTCTCGCCCATCGCACCCCATATAAGGGATTTTTGAAATGCATCGCACCTACTGTGTGTATTCAGGTGGGATGCAACGCACTTTGCCTATGGGGCAGGTGAAATGGTCCAGTTTTGACTAGTTCTGAGTGGTTTTTCATGGAGAACTTCTGGGAGAAGCTGTAATCAGTTGACCTTGTTCTTTTAGGGGTTGGAACAACACCTTTAGGGACTTAGGAGCCCTTGGTTTATGGACATTTATGCTTGGGGTTGCAGTGCCCAAAAATTTCTATAACAGTTGCCCCCTAAAGCATGAGGTCGTTAATATTTTTGATGTCGGGTGAAATGCTTTATCATGAGGATCTGAAGTTCTTTCAAGCTGGAAGGAGACCTATAATAAGATACAATACAATACAAGATTTTCATGATCTAGCTGAGGCGGGCATTCCCATGCTCAGCTTTATAAATTCATTTTTCATGTACATGAGACAGACAATCGTCTGAGTGTAGACTGATGATTCTGGTAGAGCCATCATCCCTTAGATTGGATGATTATCTGTGCAGCAATGATGTACATTTGATGTCTTTATTTTCCTGAATATATATCGCAGCCCGGATGGATGAAATTAGATCCAGGGTCTTCAATCTCGTTCGATCTTCACTCAAAGTACAAGTCGATCCATGTGAGAGATGTTCTGGAGTCGAACATGGAAAGACATCGCCTCATTACCAGCCAATGATGTAAGTCGTTAACAGGCGCGAGAGGAATCACTGATAATGATGATGACCCTCAAGGTACTACAGTATAATTCAAGTGGTGTGAATAAAGGACTTGGCGTCGAACACCACGCAAAATCTTTCGGTCGAAGGCCATTGATGTAAACCTGTCGCCGTAAGTGAGAAACTTGCCATTGAGGCATGCAAGCTTCAAAGTACTGAAAGGGTTGTTCCTAGATCGACTTCTTGGATAATGAGTTGATGTCGACAAGAAGAAATCCGTCATAGGAGGGCCTTAGTGAATCCCACATCAATGACATGGAACGGAGCAAATGATTTTAATGGAGGTGAAAACGATCTAGTGATATAAGGTTCAGGGTGGCGGTCATGAAAGAATGGAGCGTAAATGTATTGCAGTGGGTGAGACACAGGTGAATTCTCGAAGCGACTTCTCTTGAACATATCGGTGACACTGACATGATGGATTGGTAGCACTAACCCCAAATGTGGATGGTGTGATGGAACCATGGTGATGTGACCAGTGAATGGAACAACCCAACCCGACTTGGATGCGGAGTGAAAGTGTCATGTTCAAGAGCGACTTGCTACCAACAAAGTTTCTTCAAGTTTTCTTCCCAATTTTTCCCCAGTCATTGCTGACCAGTACCTCTTTATTTTTGTCAAGCTTGAGGAGGATAACATATGCTTGTTCTATAATTTTCCCTTCGGGCAAACCCATCGCTATGTTTTAACGAGCCTAGCGATAGTGAAACTCATTCTTGTCTGTTATGGACAAGTTTGTCACTATTAGGTTTTAACGAGTTTAACGACAAAGATAACTCGATTCTTTTCAATTTTAGAGAGTCTGAAAAGGAACGTAAAGGAAACTCCAAAAATCCTTTTTCGTCATCTAATCCCTTAAGTCCGAAAAAGTATAAAATAATACAAAAGGGATGAATTTTCGGTACTTTTAACGAGCCGAAAAAAACAAGCGCTCGATCTTTTTGTGTAATAATCCCTCAGGTCCAAAAAGATTAAAATCTAAAGGAGGGATAGCACTTCCTGTCACTTTAACGAGCTGGAGAGGCCAATGGCTCGGAAATCTTTTCATATTTTACGAGTCAGTTGAAAAGAGCTTAAAGGAGACTCGTCTTTGAGGAACGAGTGATAAATTCGGGTAGCAGCTGATTCCAGGTAAAGTTTGGAATTTTCCAATCACGGCAGTGTTACAAGGATGGCTAACAGGATCACTCTCCGTAGCTGTTCCTCAAAAGGGGTAAACAATCAAGTGGAGGTGAATGATTAGCCAATACAGAGTGGAGGTGATGATGAGAACACGACCAAGGCTTCAAAGGCTGAAGTACTACATTCACAATGGTTATTACAGGAAATTGGTTCATTTTTTATTTTAAAATGAGCTTAAACGCTGGGGGAAACACTTGCTCATTGCTTATGTTTATTTTTTAACGAGCTTGAAGTCCGCGTTAAAACTGCTCGATCCAGTCGTATAATAAGGATGTCTCATCTAAGATGCCATTTTTGTGGAGCTTGCACCTTACAAATCTTTGCTCCGGATCCTTTCTTTATGCAAGTTAGGAAACGACCAATCCTACGAGTTTAAACGTTAGAGGACCTACAAATTTAAAAAATAAAGGTCACTCTTTGCTTGCATGCCAAAAGGTTTGCATGCCCCCAGGTATAGAGAAATAGAGTTTCGAGGTTACCCCTCAATTTGCAGACAAAAAATTTATTTTATCAGGAAAGGCCTACCTCTTTTAGGTTACCAAAGATTGTTCTATCTGTGTTACAAACAAAACACTTATTCGGCAATGTCTACCGAAATAGACAAAGGTGAATGGCGCAGACGCCTCCACTCACATAACTTTGACGAGGGAATCTTATTCCAGTCTAATCCCATTTTCCTAAGTGGACAGGTGTATCAGACTAGTCATATATCCCTCGCAGAAACCTACCCTATACTTGAAGTTCTCTTGCCGAAGTAGACCAGGGTGCATACCCCCTGGATTTCAGTCATACCCTTCGAATCACTCGCGCTCATCAGGAGGACGGACTAGGGATTGATGAGACATTCCTTGCGTGAAAAGACCATTCAGGGTTGATATATGACTATTTGCTATGTGTGAACCGGGAAATGAAAGCTGGTCTACGAGCTTGACCACTCTTCCTTCGTGCGGAAAACACATTACTCTAAAGAGTGATGAGACAATGGCTCCCATGCAATAAATATAGTCTCGTCCAAGGAGTAGATTATAATCCAGGGGTCCTTGGACTACCATTACATTCATGTGAACGGTTTTCCCTCTCAATGTTATGGGCACATTGGGAAGGATCCCTAACGGTTGACTGGTTCCTTTGTCAAAGCCTGTTAGATTTCTCATCTCAGGCAAAAGCGATGGCGAACCAAGCGCTTTCCAAGCAGTTGAGGAAAGGATACTCACAGAAGCCCCTTCATCTATGATGGTACCGACCATGACCATTCTATATATTTGAGCAATGATTCGAAATGGTACACTAGCCAGTAAACGGGGTTTGCCTAGTAGATTCCAATCAAAGGAAACAACCAGGTTGCTTGGAGGTGGGACCGAATAGACGGCCGGGTACGACTCTGACGAACTTCCTTCCTGCGGTAAAGGAACGGGTAAGTTGCCCCCATGTTCATCGGAGTCTGTGCTTACGAAAAGAATTTGGACGGTGTCATCCTTGTTCTCTTCGATGACTGTATCATCTAAAGATGGAACCTCTGAAGGCAAGACCGAGTCAACTGCCACCTCGACCTTTTGACTTTCGTCTGGTGTGGATTCAGATGGTTTATCTTCAATGATAGATGCTTCGGCCGACCACAAGGGCGTTAGCTGGATTTTCAACTAGTGACGAACTCGGCAAGAGTTTCTTATATCCAGGAGGAAGCCGTAACGGTGAAACCGGACGGTCGTCCAAAACTCTTTTAGCCTCATCTAAGAAGGGACAACGGTGTATGGCGTGATCGCCTTCACACAGTTTACAAGGAAATTTACATTTTCCTTTTTGTCCAGGGGCTTCACTTTCACTAGTTGACGGTGTATTTTCAACATGATCATCAAAGGTTGACGACACCGGGTTGTGCAAACGAGGAGACCAGTCCCTTAAGATCTGAGGGATGCAAGGACAATCTCGATGATAGTGGTCTCCTTTGCAAATGACACATGGCGATTTAGGCCTGGTCGGTGCAGTGTGTGGATTTTCGCTAGACGATGCTTGGTTGCCCCTTTTTGCCTTTGGCTCCTTCTTCTTCTTTTCTTTCTTCTTCTTTGGTACTTGATTTTTGGCTTTACCAGCTTCATCAAGTGAAGAGGAAGGAGGAGAGGAAGAATTGGACGAAGTAGAGGGTTGGGGGGTAACTCAGGAATCGTTTAGTTGCTGACTCGATTGTTCAGGAATCGCAGTGTTCTGAACGACGGAGGTTGAGAAAAGCCATACGGGCAAGCCAATCGTCAATCCTGGAAGTGACAATGTGGCCATATGGGGTGCACCAACATCTCCCCAAGAGGAGAAGGGACTAGGATTTCCTCCAAGGGGAACTCCTTGGTTGGTGGACTCCATTTTCCTCAACCTAAGACCAGCGTAGGAAGGGTGATAATTATTCCATTTAATATAAATTTTAGATGCTTGGACACAACTTGTTTTTTCAATTTTTAAGAGTCGAGAAAAAACAAATGATGACTCTAGTCGCCTTCGATTTTTAATGAGCCTGAAGTGACAAGTGCTCAGATGGACCTTTTCCGTTAAGGAGTCTGAAAAGGAACGAAAGGGACTGCTCTGGAAATCTAGACAGAGGGATTACCAAACCAATCGCAAAACTGCAAAATACTTTTTAGGTACGGCAGTCAATCTTCTCGAATTCTGTGTTCAGTGCATTGCGATCGATAGGGCGGCAGACACGACTTCCTATGGATAAAGGATTAAGCCTATTGTGGTCTCCCAAAATATACTCGACGGTACGTGGGAGCACAAGTCTGTACTGGCACTTATCGTCTCAAAGTGGAGGAATCACCCAACCAACAGTGAAAACAACAGTTACCAGGCTTTACGACACTGGAATACGTCTCTAGCCTAGACTTCTAAATGTTGTGCGTTAGGTTCCAAAGCGTTTTTAGATTCATTAAATTTATTTTATAGTTGATCTTGCTTAAGAAATTTGCCTTTCAGGTTCACCGCGTGATGTAGATGTACAATTCCTAAAATGCAATCTAAGATGATAAATAGTCGTTTAGTCTTCTTTTTGCAAATGAAAATCCTAGCTACTAAGGAAAGAGAGATGGCGTTCTTTCAACAAAGAGCAAAGAGCACACACTATATGCACTGTCCTAAATCAAACCAACAAACAGTCTAAATGCAAATGCACATGCATGTATTTGTTTTCAGCCTTCTTAATGTGTAAATGATAAAAAGAAAGCTAAGCGCAAATCTGAATTATTTTTCAAAGCGACAATTACTAACAAGTTTCTTTTCAAGACAAAATGAGGACAATGACAACACTTTGCGATTTGGAATTGAAAACTTGCTTTCGACACTAGAAAAACTACTAATTCAGATCAAATACAATAGTAACAGGGTAATCGACTATCAAGAACAATCAGATTCTCTTCTATGACTGAAAACGACACTTGCGACACTTTCAAATCAAGAAACGACAGTACAATTACGCTACTTCTTTGTAAAGGAGAACTGAAAATGACTCAAAAAATACATAAAAACATTTACAGTTCTTTGCACAATGGAGGTGGAATAACAGCAAGGAAAGGGGTTTCAAACAGAGGTGTACTGACTACAGGCAGCAAAACTCCTGAATAGATCTGAAAAGAGTGAACACAGAAACCAAAATTTAGGAACAAGGCCTTGTCTGATCAGCGCACCTGTAACACAGTGAAACTGAAATGCAACGCACCTACTACACTCGGGAAGTGCGCTGCATTTGAAGTTCACAGAACAGACAGTGTGCTGGACCAGGGATGAGACTTTGATTGGGTTCCGGGTCACAGTTTGCAGTTCAGTTCAGGGATTTTGGCCGAGCAAGTGGTAATCAGTAAATCAATCACAGGGGTAGATCTAAGGAGGTTACTAGAGCCACCACAAGGGCAATTAGAGAGCTTGTAAATCAATTGTTTAATTCATAAACAAAACCCGAAGATTGACTGAAGCAGCATTGATCTACTTTGCACTTGCATAGAAAATGCAGTTCGAAGGCTAGCTGGCTTGACTTCAGGCTCCGTCTGTAAGTTTATAAAGTAAACAAATGTAGATGAACAAACAATCTACTCGCTCCCCAGTGGAGTCGCCATTTTGTTACTAGGAATAGTGTCTATGCAGAGCTGCTAATCCCACTAAGGCTGGTAGCTACCTTAGAAACAAACAAACTAAAACTACTTTCATTTTCCTTTATGAGAGATAGATGAGAGAAGAATAAAGGAGACCAACCTCTGTCTTGCACTTGGTTCCTTGCTCGATTCCTCTCTCTTCTGATAGTCCTTTGCTACTTGCTTTCTTGTGTACCCAGCTTCACAGAGTACCTGTAGAATCAAAGCAGCATAACACTATACGAGAACATAGATCTATTATCATAAACAATATAGGATCAGATGTACATTGACCACACAAATGCATAAAACATTAATCATACAAACATGTGGAGGAAAACCTAAATAGCTTTATTGATAATCAAGAAAGAGCCAAGAGAATTACAACCAATTGTTCTGACCCAGCATCATCCTCAGCAAGAAGCCCTTCTTCACCTCATGAAAAGCTTAGATCACCCAACACTATGATATTGCACCAAGAAACCAGCAGCACTTCCTTACAAGATACAAAATTCCAGCCTCTGGATCTCTGGGATGAGGGATCCATATATAGATGTTTGCAAGGGGGGTGAGTCAGCTTTTGAGATTTGATTAGTGTCTTCTCTCTGATAGTTCTTGATTCCACTTGGAGATTGATGATCTCTTACTCATCCCTAGTCGAATTCAGAGAGGCAAGTGTCACAGGAGAAGTTTCTGGAAGATTCCATGCTTCTCCACCTTGCGGATTGACCCTGCCATTTGTCCCTTCTCGCCCATCACACCCCATAGAAGGGCATTTTGAAATGCATCACACCTACTGTGTGTATTCAGGTGGGATGCAATGCACTTTGCCTATGGGGCAGGTGAAATGGTCCAGTTTTGACCAGTTCTGAGTGGTTTTTCATGGAGAACTTCTGGGAGAAGTTGTAATCAGTTGACCTTGTTCTTTTAGGGGTTGGAACAACACCTTTAGGGACTTAGGAGCCCTTGGTTTATGGACATTTATGCTTGGGGTTGCAGTGCCCAAAAATGTCTATAACAAAGTGGGTGGTAATCCTAATAAGGCAGTGATCATGAATTCATTTTCTGGAGCAATTTCATCAATAGCCAAGAGATCATCCTTGATTCAAGCTATCTTCACAAAGAAGGTTTCCATAGTGTCTTGTTTATTCATATTTGTGGTCTTTAACTCATTATTCAAACTTGCTACTTGACCAATGTTCTTAATAGTAAATAACTTTGACAAGGCTTCATACATTTCCTGAGCACGATTGATGTTAGCTATGAATGGGACAATGTTTTCCTTTATTCCTTATACCATCAGAGTCATGGACACGAATTCTAATTCCATGTAGGATTCTTCACTTTCCCTTTGACCAAGTCTAGTACCTTGTTCTTTTCAAGGATTAGGTCAATCCTCTTCTTCTAGGACTAGTAGTTAGAGGCCCCTTCAAGTTTTTTCTCTCCCTTGATCATGTTAGACATCTTCCTTGAATATAATAGACTCCTTCCTTGAGATATTCCTTTTGAATGGTTCCTTGATCAAGTGTTTGAGACCACCTTTTACTTCCTTATTCACCAAATCTTTGATACCATGTTAGAAAATTAGAAAGGTAGAAAGATTTTCATATTCTTGATAAAAATTCTCATTTTTCTTATTAGTACTATTCTTTATATCTTCTTTCCTTTAGTTAACCAAGCAATTACCAAAGTAGCAGCACATCAAACAATATACACCAGATGTAGGCACTATGCCAGGGAAAAGCCCCCCTCGAGGGGAAAACCCAATCAAGAAATTCTTCCTTTCAATAGTTTTATTTGATACTCTTCACCCTAGACCAAGACAAGAGCTTCCCTCCACACCAAGTCAACCTCCCATAATTTTGACCCCTTTCCAGCAACTTCGACTATGAAGCAACTTCTAGAAACTAACAGCTTCCAACAACAGACAAACTTGGAAGATTTCTATCTCCCAATCTAGGATACGAAACAGAGAGAGAGAGAGGCACCAAAATTTAGATTTTTCCTTTCTCCTTATACTTCCCCAAACTCGAATTCACTTCGGCTTCCCAGAAATAGATTTTTCACTTCTTCCCAGCTATAAGAGAACTTCACACTTTTTACAAAGTACAAGAGAACTTCACACTTTTTCCTAGCTACAAGAGAGATCAAACGTGTGTGTGAGTTTGATGCTTAAAATTAATTCGACATGATTGTATTTATAGGATCCATGTGAGATCTAATAGGGTCTTTATGCCGACTTGATCTTCTCCTAGACCGACATGGTGTGGAGGATACATAAATCATATTTGACTCAATACTTAACCTTTTTACATAATTCAAAAGCCCAAGAAGGGTCTCTTTAAAAGTAAAATGACTTTATTGACTCAGAATAAATCCTAGAATTCCTAAATGGGGACTTTGACCTAAAACATGGTGACCCAAGCATGAAACCCATGCTTTAATAAGTCACAATAATAATAATAAATATTATTCTCTTTATTCTTTTGACAAGTACATTACATGATGACTCAAGTACATTAATGAAGACTGAACCTAGTTACATTTTCCAACATAATTATGCAGGAAAAAAGAGAATATGAAATAAAAACTCACAAACTGTGGTTGACACAAGATATATCTTGGGAAACCCCTTCAGGAGAAAATCCAAATGGAAGGTGAGGTTGCTCTACTCTCTTTCTCTGAGTAGAAAATGGATGGAAGTACAAAGAAATAAGGAATGCATCCTATGGGATACTATAGTGCTTAAGTCCTCTCTATGTGCACCCTCCCTATCCCTTTTAACCACTTTTCTCATCTATGGAAGAAGATACACTCAAAAATAATGCAACCTAATGACCCAATTATAACACAACACGATAGCCTGCTAGTGGTTAGGTTTAACTCCTCCTTCTTTTAATAAGAGTTAAAAAATGGAATATTCTAGAGTATTCTTCATCGTTATCATGTGCATATCCCCTTTTCCATGAATAATGGGGGCTAACGTGGCATCATCCTGAATTATGGTGGCCAAAACAAGAAGGTTAACTTTCAAGTGGCATAACTTTTGCATATGGACTACAATTGGGGAAATTCTTATGCTGGTGGAAAGATATATATGTGTATAATAGGAAAAAATGTTTGTCATTGTGTAGGTAAAGTTTTACCCCCAAAAAAGTCATTTCATGCCTCAACATGCTTTGGAAAGGTTTCAGACCTGAATTTTCCAAACTAGGTCCTATCAGTAAAAATGGTCCTACGAGTTGACTTCTCCACCTTTTCAACTCTAAAAGCATAGATATGGATGAAAAAGAATACAATGATCCAATTTGGATCATAGATCCCCACTTTTAGAGGCTTTTTGTCCCCAAAGGTTTCTACTAAATAATGTAAGTAAATGTTTCCTCCACCTTCTCGTGAGTTTACCATTTAGCTTTTCCTAGAATTTTTCCCTCCAGTCCAATCTATCAAATTTCATGTTTCCTCTATCTCATAGTTCTAGATGGATTCTACAAAATTGTATCTTATGCCTACTCTACCTGAGCATTTGGTGCCAAATCCTCTACAAAAGGTAGGACTTGTTCCTCTTAGTCATCTAGCATGGAAGGATCATAGAGTTTCAGATTCTATACATTCAAAATTAAGTAAATGTGCATGTATGGGGGTAGACTAAGTCTATAGGAATTATCTCCCACCTTTTATAGTATCTCAAAGGGAAAATACCACAAAGCCTTGATTTTCATACTCGGGCCTTGTAGTCTCTCCTTGTTCAATTGTAACCATACTATGTCTTCCACCTTGAATGGATTCTTTGTTCTATGTTGGTCTTGCTTGGCCTTACATTCTTCCTGTGATGATTTTCATGATGGAGTAGAAACTTGGTTGGAGGAATTCTTTCAAGAATTTTTTTCTTTAAATGGAAGCATTGTTATAATAAACATAATGTGTGGAATTGTAAATAGTCCATTTATTCTATTTCCTCGTATGATATTAACTCCTCTTTGGTGCTAATTCCTTGTGTACATATGTATGTAGGATTAAAACAACTCGAATGATTACATCAGACATTTGAATTTACTTAGGCCTAGTTGTTCTTGTAGAATAGAATTAATAGGACTAGTTTTAGTTCTTGTTTATGTTTTCTTTCTTTTACTTAATAGAATAATGCAACTTAGAAATAAGAAGGTGATGAGTCCTTCAGAGAAGTCCACCTTAATTTTGCATGGTTATTCACACTACTTCATGGGGAAGGATTGAAAATGGTTCAAAACATTATCAAAAAATTGACTCACTCATCAAACCTGTTCAAGAAAATATGCTTTCTTATTCATCAAAATTTTAGCTATGTGAAGCTATTCTTAGAGATGGGATATTCTTATTTTCCTAGAAATAAATCTATGGATATGAATCATTCTTGATTATTTAGATTTGACAATTTCATCCTAATTCTATTGAAACTACTCTTAATGCTACTAGCAGAAATAATTTTTCAGTAGAAATAAATGATAAAAAATGGCTAAATCTTGAAAGCACCATCAATTAAAAAGGATTTACCCATCTCTAGGGAAGTGAATTTATTTCTCTTCATCAAAATTGTGCTTTCATTTTAGTTTTTTAAGATCCCGAGGAATAACAAAAACATTTCTCGGTAGTTATCATTAAATTTCTCATCTCATAAACTACATCACTTAGGCCAAACCTTTTAATATCCACTTTATGAATGGACGGCGTTAGGACATACATATTTCGGTCATGGGACGTAAAAATGATGTCATTTTGTCCATCAATCATGCCCCAGTCCCTTTATTCTTAAAGGTGAAAATGTTCAATAAGGGACATACACTTTTAGTGAGTTGTTGTTAAGTTTCTCATCTCTCAGTTTATGTTAACCTCACAGATATCCACTCATTTCAATAGTATGTTATATAAATAAATTGAGAATTCCACCCTCTGATGACATGGCTCTAGAACCACATGGCCCTCTGTTGGGTGCTAATAGGCGTCTTTTAAAACTCTTAATTGCCTCACACTAATTATCAACCTGGGTAAGTCTTTTTGTTTCAAGATTGTACACAATATGTGCAAGCTATAAATCCAGAGAGTAATGCTTTTTAAGTTGAACTATAAAACTTGATACAAGAGTAAACGGATCCATTTATAAAACTCAAGATGCAACTGTTAATGGAAATATTACATCCAAGCATCAAGACTTAATCTTCAACTGAAATCATAATCAAATATGAAGCAAGCAATTCAATTGAAAATAGCATCAACCGAGAGCATAGTAGCATTAACCAATATCTTTCAGCTGATTATATATGAATCACACTCTATCTCAATTAAGAAATTCGAATGGAAATGATGTCAACTGAGAGTTTAGTAGTATTAACCAATCTCTTTCAGTTGATTCTATACTAACCACACTCTTATCGTAATCAACCAAAAATCAATGTCTTAACTGATAATTAATTCAACCTACAGTGAGCACAAATGAAATCAAATGGCAAAGTTGCGAAGTACATGAGATCAAAATAAAGGAAAGTAAACTAACTGCAATGTAAACTCACAGGAAATCAAAAGATATCAAACAGGGTAAACTTAGCAGAAAATGGAAAAACATCAAACCAATTAGACTCGCATGAATTAGAAAGTTATAACACAGAGGATAGTAGTTTGATCCACCAAAGGCCAGGCCCTAGCCACTAGTGAATACTACTGAGCTACTTCAGAGAATACGAATGATCAACAACGTAGATTATGTATTAACTATTGAATTCAATCCTGATTACAATACGGTCGTCCTTCATAATAACATTATGTATATTGAAATTACAATTGAGGTCCCAAGCGAAAAGCTAAATCTCTCCATTATCCCCTCTCCTCCTATCCTATTCTATCCTATCTCTAATTATCCCCATCTTTGATCTCTATTCTCATTTAAATACACAGAGAGAAAAGAGAAGTTACAACGGAGATTATTACAATATGATTCCCATTACAAAATTGGATTGTTCACAACAAATTGATCAGCAAGATCATATTTGAAATATCTCTCCATCGACAAGTCGAATTTGGTATTGCAACTGAGATAATTTGGAAAACGGCCGCAACAACGAATATGAGAAAATCGTCTTCAGATAACCTTCTGTTTCTCTTAAGACAAACTAAATTTGGGAAAATTGTTCATCATAAACTAATTCGGTCTGTTTTGAACAAAACCCATGTTTCCGATTTTCCAGATTCTTCTCCATTTGCCTGAAACATCCAATGCAAAACTATCACTTCTTATTCCAGGGAATTTCTGAGTTGGAATATTTAATGATGAGCTGGAGATCAAATCTACAATCTGGAAAATATCTTGAAGGCTAAAAAGGTGAGTGATGTTACAACAAATTTATTAATAAAACATCATTGGTAAAATCATGCATAATAATCATCAATTTATTGAAAACAAAGGAGAATAAATAATATTTATCCATAAGAGCATAAATAATTATAAAATGGAATTATATGATAAATCATGATAAATGACGTGATAAAGAAGGGTAGAAATGGATGAAATATGTGTTAAAAAGTGATAATAATAATGACATATTAGCGGCCCAACACACCCCCAAACTGAATATATTGCATGTCCTCATGCAACCCAAAGCCTCTATATTAACCAAGCTATATAAAAAAAATGTTCATCCCAAGTCATGAAATTGATGGAACAAATGGCTTCTTTCTCAAATAATGAATATTCAATTTTAGCAATGTTGATGAAGGCGTAATAATTTTCACATTGACGTTCAATTACAAATGAGATTTTGCTGAAATTTTGCAAGTAGATTTCTACTATATTAATGCTTCTCTAATCCAAAAATCAGATCGTTGTGGTGCTTGGTGTAAAACAACATGGAATAAGGGAGGTGTTGAGAATGAATAAGAAGATCAATGGATGATAAAGAATATTAATGGCATGGTCATAATAAATAAATAAATGAAATGAACACTCCCCCAAACTGAAAGAATCTATGTCTTTGAAAAATGGGAAGTGGTAAAGATGTGGAATGAATGATGATAAATAATGCTTAATGGATTTTCATGAAATTCTCCTAAATTTGTAATAAAGAAGAAAATTATGCTATTTTACCTCAAGTTTTACCTCTGAAAAAAATGTGGAATGACATGTATGGACTGGCATTTGTTGAAGCTGATGTAGGCTGAGTTGATGCTGAAAGTGATGCAAAAGGTGGAATCCAGGCAAGCACATCATGTCTGAACAATTGTTCACATTCGCGTTTGCGAGTTTCTCGAGCCTCTTCTGTTAGTTGCAATAGTGTGGCCTTGCTGTGAATAGAGTTTCCCCCCATACTTGTTGTTCTCCTGTAAACAAATCACTACGCTGCATGCAAATTTCTTGAATCCACAATTTTAGTTTTGAATAGCAATAGATAAGCCGCATGCAAAAATTTCAATCAAAAAAACTTTTGAATAACCTTCCCCTCCAATTGGAAAAGAGTGTTCATGACCATAATGCATAGGAAAAGTGTTGTTCTAATGGCAAGGCAAGGGAATGAATAGTACGATAGTAAATGAAGTAGAGTACACATATCAATGATAGGACGGCAAGAGGTATGGTTATAATGAGAGCAGAGTGTGTGAAGATAATTATGAATAAAAGATAGGATGCTTTGGATCGATGATAAGTTATGCAGAAAAAAAGGACAGCAATATGCCAAAAAAATGCTTTGATAACGGTATTCTAGCCAAGAATGATGCGATTGATAGGAAAACAATTTCTCATGCTTAAAGGTTCAAAACAGGGAAAAATTAAGGAAATAACTTCTCCGATAAAAAGAGAGAATAAGAAAAAGGTATTATCATAATAATTGACGATAAGATATAACTTCAATACCATAAGCAGAGCCTTTGCTGCCAGCAGGCGTCCATAGCCTCAGCAGGGTTGCTTTTTAACCCATATGAGCCAGGATCCTCAATTTATAAATGGAGAGTTCCAATGTTCTTCTACATCAGAGATCAGTATGTTGGTGTGGTAACCAGATAACCACATTGCCATTCACTGGGATGTAGCAAAAGTGGTCAGGCCAACTCGTGATGAGACCTCTTGTTCTAAGGATATTTTGGCTATCTAATGGATCATAACCCTGGTGTGGTGGCCATAGTGAGAATGTCACTTCACTATATCCTTATGAACATGGTAGGACGGCTCTTAATGAGACCCCCTATCCTCTATTTGTAGGCAAAATTTTGTTGTTATTACATATTTTTATGATAAATAGAGGGAGGCTCAGTACTCCTTAAGAGTAGGGATGGTGGAAGAAGTTGAACATGTCAATAGAAAAAAATGTACCCATATTCTCATTTATTACAGACAGAGAAGATTATAACCAGGAAGGGTGGAACCAGCATGGTATTAAGATGATCAATCAGTATCATGTACAACAGAAAACAATGCAGTAAAGTAGTAAATAAATAACTGTCCCTTTTCTTAAAAAAAATCTTTCATCCAGAAGATGCCCTATTAAAATTCATAATGTGAATGATATTAACTCGCTTCAATAGAATCCATAATTCTTGTCCTCATAAAAGTAGTGTACTTCATGCCATGAAAGGGAATCAGTAAAATGTGGTTGAGATGAACCAGGAATAATCTCACAAAAGGAAGGAGGTGCTATTCACAACACACAAAACTTCACAAGAAGAAAAAATGTTGTTCCGAAGAGGGAACATCAAAAACACTCTAAAAGTGTTGTTCCCTAGAGGGAACAACAAAAACTCAAAAATGCTCAAAAAAGTGCTCTTCCCTAGAGGGAACAACAAAACTCTAAAAGTGTTTTTTCCTAGAGGGAATAACAAAAAGTCAAAAAAATACTCAAAAGGGAACAGCAAAAAACATTCGAAAAAAATTGTTGTTCCTTTTAGGGAACAACAAACTCTAAAAGTGTTGTTCCCTTGAGGAAACAACAAAAAACATTCAAAAAAGTGTTGTTCCCTTGAGGGAACAATACTTGTTCCCTTCAGGGAACAACGAAAACACTCCAAAAAGTCATGTTCCCTTTAGGGAACAACAAAAACACTCGGAAAAGTGTTGTTCCCAAAGGGAACAACAGCTGTTCCCTAGAGGGAACAACAAAAAAACACTCAGAAAAAGTGTTGTTCCCTTTAGGGAATAGCAGCTGTTCCCTAGAGGGAACAACAAAAACACTTGAAAAAGTGTTGCTCCCTTTAGGGAACAGTCGCTATTCCCTAGAGGGAACAACAAAAAAACACTCGGAAAAGAAAAGTGTTGTTCCCTAGAGGGAATAGCAAAAAAACTCTTGGAAAAAGTGTTGTTCCCTTTAGGGAACATCAACTATTCCTTTTAGGGAATAACAGCTATTCCCTGGAGGGAACAACAAAAACACTCGAAAAAGTGTTGTTCCCTTTAGGGAATAGCAGAAAACACTCAGAAAAAGTGTTGTTCCCTTTAGGGAACAACAAAAAACACTCGGAAAAAGTGTTGTTCCCTTTAGGGAAAGGGAACAACAGCTGTTCCCTGGAGGGAACAACAAAAAAACACTCAAAAAAGTGTTGTTCCCTTTAGGGAACAACAACTATTCCCTAGAGGGAACAACAAAAAAACACTCAGAAAAAGTGTTGTTCCCTTTAGGGAATAACAACTGTTCCCTAGAGGGAACAACAAAAAAACACTCGGAAAAGGTGATGTTCCCTTTAGGGAACAACAAAAAAACACTCGAAAAATTGTTGTTCCCTAGAGTGAAATACAAAAAACACTTGGAAAAAGTGTTGTTCCCATTAGGGAACAATAGCTATTCCCTGGAGGGAACAACAAAAAAAAAATCGGAAAAAGTGTTGTTCCTTTTAGGAAACAACAACTATTCCCGGGAGGGAACAACAAAAAAACACTCGGAAAAAGTGTGTTCCCTTTAGGGAACAGCAAAATCATACTCAGAAAAACATGTTATTCCCTGGAGGGAACAACAAAGGAAAACATACATGAACAACAAAAAAAAATACTCGCAGAAAGTGTTGTTCCCTTTACGGAAAAGCAAAAACACACGGAAAAGTGTTGTTCCCTAGAGGGAACATCAGTTGTTCCCTGCAGGGAACAACAAAAGAAAACAGGGAGAGAAAAAACACAAACAAGCAATCATCCTTACTTCTCTAAACAACAAAAGGGCAATCATATGCAAGGAACAACAAAAGAAAATAGGGAGAGAAAAAACACAGACAAACAATCATCCTTACTGCTCTAAACAATAGAAGGGCAATCATAAAAAGAAATAAAAGCAATAGAGAAAAATAGGAAAAAGCAATTGTATTTACAGAAAAACAGAGAAAAGCAATCATATTTACAGAAAAAGCAGAGAAAAGCAATCATATTTACAGTAAAGAAATAAATTTTTACAAAAATGAAGCTGTCGAAGGATTGCCTTCTGCAACTGAAACTTGCATGGTGGGGTCCTCATTGTTCAATCACCAATGGAGTGGAAACTACAATTTGAAGGAAGCAACACCTGAAACACAAAAACATAAGAGAAATCAAAAAAGAAACAACACTTTATTTAAAAAAATAGTATATAAATAAATAAATTAAGTTACAACAGCTATGATGTTATTTCCTAAGGGAATATCAATATGTCAATGGAAAAAAATGATCTCTTGGAAAAATGTTTTGGTAGCAATAACATGAATCTTCAAATGGAAATCAATTCTTCATTTCTTCTGTTATGAATCCATTAGGTAATGAATTGGATGAAATTCCCTTCTTTCATTAAAAAAAAATTCAAGAATCACTTGTTCATAAATTGACCCTCTTTATTCTCCTAAGACCTACAAAAACCGAGTGTCTACCTGCAATAAAACATTAAATCATGAAGAAAGAGAGGTGATAGGGCTCTCCTAATCCAAGAATTATGCAAAAAACTAAAAATTAGTTACTCTGTAAAGCAAATTCACAGAAAAAATAACAAAGTAAAAATTATTTGTCACCTATGGGAGAGTAGTAGTCAACCATACTAACCAGTAGTGTTTTAATCACAACTCTTTTGTTTTTGGTCTGATTCGAATGATTCAAAAGCCAAATGAGAGCTAATTCAAAGATATATCACCAATAGAAATAGGTTTTAAAAATTCAATGATATGATATGTCAATTTTACTTAGAACAACCTGCATAACAGAGTCATTTTCGATTTCCCCACATAGAACAACAGTGGATATTTTAAGAATATATTTTTCGTTTGATGACAGATTTGAATGATTCAAATTGGAAATGAAATTAGATTCATTTACTTATCTCCAATAGAAATATGTTTTAAAAAAAAAGGAATTGATGGGTCAAATCCACAAGTGAACAGCTAGAAAAACAGAGTTTTAAGAGTGCTAATTTATGATATATAGTGAGTATTTTGGTCATAACCTTCTCATACAATATCGGAAATGAGTGATTCAAATTTAC
Source organism: Pinus tabuliformis (assembly GCA_031772625.1). Classification (NCBI taxonomy): domain Eukaryota; kingdom Viridiplantae; phylum Streptophyta; class Pinopsida; order Pinales; family Pinaceae; genus Pinus; species Pinus tabuliformis. The sequence continues at coordinate 917,241,664 of CM062812.1, read as the reverse complement.
TTGTAAACTATATTCATAGGGGAATATACCATAGAAAAATATTTTCAAAATATAGTCATTAAGGCCTCCAAAAACTGACTGTCCCAACTCTGTTCCTAAGATGCCTACTAAACACCCTGTTAATGTTTTGGTTATAACTTTTGCGTTTCAAATCCAAATTGAGTGATTCAAATTGGGTTGGAAATTAGGCATCAAGGGATACTTAGGATAGAAACAATTTTTAAAATATAGTCATTTAGGTCTCCAAAACCTAATTGTCTCAACTATGTTTCTAAGTTGCCTACTAAACACCAGGTCAATATTTTTGTTATAACTTTTTCGTTTCAAATCCAAATTGAGCTATTAAAATTGGGTTGGAAAGTATAAATCAAAGGCTAATTAGGATGGAAACGGGTTTTAAAAATATAGTCATTTAGGTCTCCAAAACCTGACTGTCCTAGATGTCTTCTTAGAAATTTTATCAAGCCCAGAAGCCAAAAAATATGATATTCAAGCATTTTTTCCAAATCGGTGATAAAAATGAATATGAGTGTTTGTAGAACTATTATTTCCATTCTAATTCATCTACATACACAAATAAATTAAAATATTTATCACTTATGTTGATTTCCACAGCGTGTTGCAACAAAAACAACTATTTTTACATAAAAACAAAATGTATTTATTTGTCCTTATTTATTTTATTTTTTACACTAACCTACTCTAATTTGAAAATTGAATATGATTAAAATAAGGCTTCAAGTATGTACATACCCAAATTTGAAAAATGCATGTTAATAAATATTACGGTACGAGAAGCCAACTTTCCTTGAAAAGATAGTGTCAAATATTGTTGAAGTATGGAGTGATGCTGCAAACAAATGATGGAGTGAAACCAATCTTCAATATATCCTTTACTTTCTTGATTTCCCATAGCCATCATATCATGAAGTTCTTGAGCTTTTAAAATGGCTTGTTGATGCAAACTAGAAGAAACCTCTTTTTTTTCCGTAACCTCTACAATTTTTGGATTTGAAACATTCTGAATCTTAGTATAAGTTTTCTCCTATGGTGCATGTGAGATAGAATCGGTGGGAAGGGTGGGTAAATTTTGCAGTTCAGCACTGTAAGCATGTTGTTCTGGTTTATTATGGTGAGGGTGTGGAATGAGTTGAGCAGGAAATTGTGTAGGTAATTGAGCATTTTGATGATGTAGTTGATTGGGTTGAGTGGATGATTTTGATAGGCAAGAAAGATGTTGTGGAAGAGCTGGTGAAGAATATGGAGGATGTGTTTGTGCTACAAGATGAGGGAGAGTAGTCATGCAATCATAAGATGAATCATTCCAAACTTGTAGACAAGATTGGTGGTGGTTATATTGAGATTGCAATGGCTGCCCTAAAACATGAGTATTTTACAATGGATTATGCAAGTAAGAGAATGAAGAGGAAGTGTTTTGAACCATACATGTAGGCCATGCTTCCCATGTTATTGACCTTGTTGCAGCTTCCCCATCTCTTTGACATGCTACTTCCATCCTAGATAAGGAAGAGTGACTATCTATGGGGTGCTCCTTTCGATAATGAGGGCAAAACACTTCATCAAATTTTTTATTTTTTTGAACCTCCAAAACATCGAATTGTGAATTTAGAGAGTTAATAAAATCAATTTTAAAATGTTCAAATAAATCATTGATTTCAGCTCTTATGTCTCCTGTTCTTGTAGTAGATTTGGAAAAGAAAGAAGAAAATTCTCTAGAATTCTTACCAACCTTGGAGATTCCTCTTGAATACCTTATGCACAATTCGCAAACATCATCATATGATAACTGAAAAACATCACCTTTTCCTATCAGATTTAAGAGTTCTAAAAATTCATCTTTGATTCCTTTGAGTAGGAGTGTTTCTAAGATCTCTTTTTCCAAATACTTATGCTTTGATTTTTGAATGTTGTATCGAAATCGCTCCACATAGTCCTCCAAGCTTTCATCTTCCCCTTGTATCAAATCGAAAATATCTTCATTGGATTTGTGGTAGTCTTGGTACTTCTTCAAGAATATGTTCTTCGTGTCCTCCCATGTTTGGATGGAGTTCCCACCTAGGCTCAATGAACCATCGGAGAGCTGCTCCTTTTAGAGTAAGAGGAAACACTTCAACCTATGATCATTAGTATCATAATCATATCCTCTACAAAGTATTTCAAACTCAAATAAGAATGTATCTGGATATTCATTTGTCAAACCATGAAAATTTGGTAGAGAATATGGGGGAATTATGTGCATTTGTGTCACTCCTCCTAGATCTTTGATAGGAAATTCAAAAGTTGCAATGTGAGTCATTTCTTACCATAATAGAAGATGTTTTTTTATGTTTTTCTTTGAGGCTCCTCCTTCAAATGTTCCTGTCAAATGGTTAGTGAAATGGGTGGTGCTTACATCACCACTTGAGTGGAATTATGAGATTTTTTTCTTTAAATTCTACCTCTAAAATCCTACTTCAATTCTTACGCAATTCTGCTGAAAAGTGGACGAAGGAGCAAGCACTTTACTTGCTCGTTACGCAAGTTATTATCTTCCATTTTTAATACCCAATTCTTTCACAGAAGACAAACATCAAACATCTACTTCAACTTCTATGCAATTGCGCTGAAAAGCGAGCGAAGGAGAAAGAACTTTATTTGCTCATTACGTAGGTTCTTACCTTCCGTTTTTAATACCCAATTCTTTCCCAACAATAAATATCAAACATAAATCACTCTCTGTGAAATGGCAACACTCTCCCTGGAAACGACGCCAAAATGTTGGGTGCTAATAGGTGTCTTTTAAAACTCCTAATTGCCTCACATTAATTATCAACCTGGGTAAGTCTTTTTGTTTCAAGAGTGTACACAATATGTGCAAGCTATAAATCTAGAGAGTAATGATTTTTAAGTTGAACTATAAAACTTGATACAAGAGTAAACAGATGCATTTATAAAACTCAAGCTGCAACTATTAACGGAAATATTACATCCAAGCATCAAGACTTAATCTTCAACTGAAATCATAATCAAATCTGAAGCAAGCAATTCAATTGAAAATAGCATCAACTGAGAGCACAATAGCATTAACCAATATCTTTTAGCTGATTCTATACAAATCACACTCTATCTCAATTAAGCAATTTGAATGGAAATGATGTCAACCGAGAGTTTAGTAGTATTAACCAATCTCTTTCAACTAATTCTATACTAACCACACTCTTATCGTAATCAACCAAAAATCAATGTCTTAATTGATAATTAATTCAACCTACAGTGAGCACAAATGAAATCAAATGTCAAAGTTGTTAAGTACATGAGATCAGAATAAAGGAAAGTAAACTAACTACAATGTAAACTCACAGGAAATCAGAAGATATCAAATAGGGTAAACTTAGTAGAAAATGGAAAAACATCAAACCAATTAGACTCGCGTGAATTAGAAATATATAACACAGAGGATAGCAGTTTGATCCACCAGAGGTCGGGCCCTAGCCACCAATGAATACTGTTGAGCTACTTCAGAGAATACGAATGATAAGCAACGTAGTTTATGTATTAACCATTGAATTCAATCCCCATTACAATACGGTCTTCCTTCATAATAACATTCTGTATATTGAAATTACAATTGAGGTCCCAAGCGAAAAGCTAAATCTCTCCATTATCCCCTCTCCTCCTATCCTATCCTATCCTATCTCTAATAATCCCCCTCTTTGATCTCTGTTCTCATTTAAATACACAGAGAGAAAAGAGAAGTTACAACTGAGATGATTACAATGTGATTCCCATTAAAAAATTGGATTATTCACAACAAATTGATCAGCAAGATCATATCTGAAATATTTCTCCATCAACATTCAATAGGAACAGGTTGAAGGTATTGCAACTGAGATAATTTGGAAAACGGTCGCAACAGCGAATCTGAGAAAATTGTCTTCAGAGAACCTTCCGTTTCTCTTACAATGGACCGAATTTGGGGAAAATGCTCTCTATAAAACTAATTCAGTCCGTTCTAAACAAAACCCATGTTTTGGATTTTCCAGATTCTTCTCCATTTGCCCGAAGCGTCCAATGAAAAACTGTCACTTCTTATTCCAGCAAATTTTTGAGTTGGAATATTTAATGATGAGCTAGAGATCAAATCTGCAATCTGGAAAATATCTTGGAGGCTGAAATGGTGAGTGATGTTACAAAAAATTTATTAATAAACCATCATTGGTAAATCATGCATAATAATCATCAATTTATTAAAAATAAAGGAGAAGAAATAATATTTATCCATAAAAGCATAAATAATTATAAAATGAAATTATATGATAAATCATGATAAATGGTGTGATAAAGAAAGGTAGAAATGGATGAAATAGGTGTGAAAAAGTGATAATAATAATGACATATTAGCGGCCCAACACCCTCTTAAACATTGCTACATGTCATTTCAATTTTGGATCAAATTTAACTCATCGCATATCATCTTGTTGATATGACTTGTCAATGTGGAAGTAGTGATAATTTTCAAACCAAATTAGAATCAATGTTTATTACTACTATGGCATTTTCATGAGACATTGATATTGTTTCTTCTTCAAAGTTTAATTTAGAACTAGTTTCTACTTCTTTAATTCGATATTTACCCTTATTTCGAGTTTATGCTTCAATTGTTTATAATAAAATCATACGGAAATATCCAACTCTCTATGCTTTGACAATCATGATCAGTGGTATCAACCCATTAAATAATGGTCCTATTAATCTTGATGTTAAATTTTTTATCATAACTAGTTTGAAATTTAGTAAAAGCGAAACTTTTAAAAATTAGGAAAATTATGAAGTTTCTTTTCATCTAATTTAGGATGATGATTCTCGACATAATATGATTTCTCTCTTACTCAAATCAAACTGAAAATTCACATTTTTTACATCGTTTTTAAAAAGGAGGTAAGTTATTAATATCTTTGAAATGGTTGTAAAGTAAAGTAATTCACATTTCAATCTTATGATTATAGTGGTTTTACTTCTTCGGAATTCATTTCAAGTTTCCAATGTAGGAATTTACAGGGTAAGTTCCTCAGACAGAACACCAAAGGACACCGCTCACACACAGATCACAGATCAATACACCAGTATTTTGATGTGGTTAAAACCCTCAAAGAGGGAAACAGTCCACGGCCTGAGCCAACGCGGCCACTTCAGGCAATTTATTAATAAAAGAATGAAATTTTACATAAGCTTCTCTCATGAATAGTTAACCTAAAAATGACCCTCCATGCTCTTTAAATAGAGATCATGGACCAATTGGGTGTTAAGCCACAGATCAAGTGTCAGTAATACCGAGGAGAGAATGAACCGTCGGATCACTACATATCGTGACCGTCGGATTGTAAGTTACAAAATGTACATAGTAAAGAAACACACTTTACCTAACTCTATACTAGACCAAGTTATACTTAACTATTTCCTATGTGTCGGAATATCCTAACATCCCCCCTTAAGAACAACTTGGGATAGGATTGAAGGATTTACAAATATGACACAATAGGAGAAGGAAGGAGGCACTAGAGCCTATCCCCCCTTAGTGACAACTTCCTGAACTACAACCATAAATTGAAGTTTAGTGAACTTCGCCTCTGTGAGAGCCTTTGTAAAGATGTCTGCAACTTGATCATCTGTAGAACAATATTGCACTTCAAGAACATGGTCGTGGATGAGCTTTCTGATGAAGTGCATGTGCAGTTCAATGTGTTTGTTGCGCTGATGTTGGACTGGATCTTTGCATAGTTGAATGGCACTTTGATTATCACACCAAAGTGTAGTCGGATGTTGCTGCTGAAAGCCAAACTCTGACAGGATCTGACGAAGCCACAAGGCTTCCTTACTAGCTTCTATGGCACCACGATACTCTGCTTCTGCTGAAGAAAGAGAAATGGCACCTTGTTTCTTGCAAGCCCATGTAATAGGTCCTGAACCAAGAGTGAACACATAACCTGTAGTAGACTTCCGATCATCAGGGTCACCAGCCCAATCGGAATCAGTGAAACCAACCAATAGAGGAGCTGCTTCGGCACTGTAATGAATCCCAAACTGAACTGTACCTCGAACATAACAAAGTATTCTTTTAGCTGCTTTCCAATGACTTTCATGTGGGTTTTGCATAAACCGAGCAACAAGGCCAACAGCAAAGGAAAGGTCAGGACGAGTATGGGTTAGATACAAAAGTTTTCCTACAAGTTGACGGTATAAGGTAGCATCAACTTCAGGAGAAGTACAAGTGACTGAAAGTTTGACTCCAGACCGAAAGGGAGAAGGGGCTGGCTTACAGTCTTCCATGTGAAAATGGCGTAGAATATCACAGGCATACTTGGACTGGGAAAGGGAAATACCTTCCTTGGATTGCAAGACTTGAAGACCAAGAAAATAATGTAAGTGTCCTAAGTCTGTCATTTCAAACTTCCTTTTAAGGCTAGACTTCACATGGTTTATAAGGTTGGGATCACTACCAGTCAGGATAAGATCATCAACATAAAGAACAAGAATGATAAGAGACTTGCCCACTTTCTTGGTGTAGACAGTATTGTCAGAATGACACCTAGAAAAGCCATTTTCTAAAAGAAAGTTATCCATTTTGGCATACCAAGCTCGAGGAGCTTGCTTGAGACCATAAAGGGATTTCTTAAGCCGACATACAAGGCTGGAGTCTGTTTGTATAAAGCCAATAGGTTGTTCCATATAGATTTCTTCATGCAAGTCCCCATGCAAGAAGGCAGATTTAACATCCATCTGATGGACTTCCCATTTGAAAGAGGCAGCAAGGGAAAGAACAAGGCGGATAGAGTTCATTTTGGCAACAGGGGAGAAGGTTTCAGTGTAGTCAATGCCTTCAACTTGTGAAAAACCCTTAGCAACAAGACGAGCTTTATGTTTATCAACTTTCCCATCTGGTCCATACTTGGTTCTGTAAACCCATTTGCATCTAACAAGTTTTCGTCCCTTTGGTAGAGGAACAAGATCCCATGTATCATTTGCCAATAATGAATGATATTCTTCATTCATAGCTGCTTCCCAATCTGGATGGCCTGAAGCTTCTGCAAAGGTGTCAGGATCATAATTCACTGAAGCTTGAGCCAGTAAAGAAGAGGCTCTATCAAACTGAGAAAGTGTACGTCGCTGATCTGTAGGATCACCGGCAAGATGAGGAGCTGAAGGAGGATCCTGAGAAGGTGGGGGAGGATTTTCATCCTCGCTTTCATCATCTGAAGAAGAAATATTTTCAAAAGTAGAAGAGATAGGGAGATGTGGCACATCCGCCGAACTAGGCTCGTAGGCCGATATATTTTCAGCAAACTTTACATCTCTTCTAATGATAACATTTTTGGACTTAAGTGGAATAATTCTATATCCTTTGACATCTTCAGAATATCCAACAAAAATACATTTTTCACTCTTAGGTTCTAAAGCTTTATGTTTCTCATCTGGAATATGGGCCCATGCTTCACTTCCAAAAACACGAAAGTGACTTACATCTGGTTTAATTGAGCTCCATGCTTCTTCTGGAGTGATATTCTTTAAAACCTTAGTAGGAGTGCGGTTTATTATGTAATTTGCACAGTTAATTGCTTCTGCCCAATAATTAAGACTAAGTCCTTTAGATTGAAGCATACAATTAGCCATTTCCTTTAAGGTGCGATTCTTCCTTTCAGCTACACCATTTTGTTGTGGAGTATATGGAACAGTATGTTGCATTTGAATTCCATTCTCAGTGCAAAAGTTGATGAATTTGTTGTTAACATATTCTCCGCCATTATCAGATCTTAGCTTAAGAATTTGATGTCCAGATTGTTTTTCAACAAAGGCCTTAAAGGCCAAGAACATGTTAAAGACTTCACTCTTGAGTTTTAAGAAGTATACCCAAGTGCGTCTGGAGAAATCATCAATGAAAGTTAAGAAATACTTGTAGCCAGAGAATGAAACAACTGGAAGTGGACCACATAAATCACTATGCACGAGCTGTAAAGGGGCTGAGGCGTGCCAAGAGGCACGTTTTTCAAAACTATCCCGATGATGTTTTCTGAGTACACATCTGGAACAAACACCATCTCTGCAAGATACCATTGGAAGACCTGTCACCATATTTTCTTTACATAGATTCTGAAGGGAGCGATAGTTTAAGTGACCAAATCGCTCATGCCAAAGTTTGCTCACTTCATCGTTATGAGCAACAAATACTGAGGGAAGATTTGATGACCCAAAGTTGTGAAACTTATACAACCTTGTAGAATCATCAACAATGCCAGTAGCTAAAATCTGTCTAGGATCTCTTAGGTCCTTAATTACAACATCGAGAGGTGAAAATTCAACGATTTTACCTTCACCTGAATGAGTTATCTGATATACAGATAGAAGGTTGCAGGATAAGGTTGGAACACATAATACATCATTAAATTGACCATTGTCTATATGAACAGTTCCAGTCCCTACAACACTAAGAGATCTATCATCACCAACATATATATTTTTGGTGTTACAATCATTTAAAGAAGAAAACATGGCTTTGTTTTTGGCCATGTGATAAGAAGCTCCAGAATCAATGAGCCACTCATGAGAATGAGAAGAAGAAGATACATTTAGTGCATAGCCAGACCGAGATGCTTGAAAACCACATGCAGAAAGTGCCATTCCTGAAGATGAAGTTGAAGTTGAAGAGTGCTCCAAATGGATATTATGCTTCTTCATTGCTGCTTCCAAGGCTTCCATCTTCTTAAAGCATTTGGATTCTAAGTGGCCATCTCAATTACAAAAGTTGCAATGTCTATCAGTCTTCTTCCCTTTGTTTTTATTTGTCGTATCATTTTGTTGAAATGATTTTTCATTTTGAGGCTGAAATTGCTTAGGACCCTTGTTTGGTTTAGGACCATTCCTTTTAGGATACAACTTCTTAGGATTCTTTGAATTTGGTTGCTGCTGGGCGGCTAACACTTTCTTAGAAGAGTTTCCAAGATGAAGAAGACCAAGGTGTAAGAGTTTTTCTTGTTCTCTTATTAAAGAATCACAAAAGGAATCAAAGGAAGGGGACTTGTAGGCTTGTCCTTGAGAAATGAAGGCTTCTCTTGTAGAATGGAAGGTGGAAACAAACATAGAATAGGCTGGTCCCAACTTAGTAAGAATGGAGTAGACAAGGCTACTATCTTCTTTCTTAACCTTAACACCTTCCAAGAGAAGTCTAAGGGTCTTGAACTTGGACAAAAAATCTTCAATGCAAGAAAAATTATTGGGGTCCAATGTAAGCAACTCATTTTCAAGTTGATGGGCTTTAAGTTCATTTTTAATTCCAAAAACTTTAGTGATCTGTTTCATTGCTTCCTCAGGAGTATCAAGTTCTGCAATATGGAATCTAAGATCGGGAGAAATAGACATCCCTATCAACCCACGTGCTTGATCTTGCCTATTTTCCCATTTAGCTGCCTTATCTTCATCTTTCGGTTTGGTTTCTTGGCCTGAGGCTATTCTGTAGAGACCTTTACTTCTAAGTAAATCCACAATGTAGGACCACCATTGAAAGTAGTTGGTGCTGTCAAGAATAACTTGGCATGGACTTTCCATTTTAACAGAAACTAAAGCTATAGATGCTGAAACTAAGTGTTCCAATGGAAAGATCTCGAAAAATTAGGCTGGTTCAAAAAAAATGGCTCTGAAAACGGCTTCCGGATGAAGAAGTTATGGCTTTTTGAAGAAAAGTTGATGAAGATGCCGACGAAGTGCGGAAATGAAAAATCCGCCCCCACAAAAAGGAGACTTGAACTCAAGACCTCTACTCTCATAAATTAGCTTTGGACCAAGTGAGCTAAACTAAAAGTTTGAGAGAGAGAGAGAGAGAGAGAGGGGGGGGTGCTTTTTTTTAGTCACTGAAGCTTTGGGTTGCGTGCTTGCTTGAGAAAGCTCTTTTTCCCTACAAAACAAAAAACACAAAACCCAACACGGACATACAAAAAAATGAACCTTACGACTTGAAGTTAGCTTTAGCCGGAAACTAAATATTTTCCTCAATGTTTCTGATTTTCTGAGATCACACTAAGGCGCAGTGGAAAAGAGCATACGCATGAGAAAAATCCTTCCTTTTTGTTTCTGATTTGCCCAGATCGCACAGAGTCGCGGGGCAAAGAGCATACGCAGAAATGAAAGGTATAGATCCGGTAATAAAAAAACAAAAAGCTAAATAAACCGAAACCGAAATAAACAGAGAGAAAATAACTGTAAACTGCAAATAAACATTGTATACCTCCAGATCTTAAAAATGACGTAGCTAGGGCTACCAGAAACCTTTTCGCGTGAAACGAAAAGGGTTCCTCACTGGAACAAATGCTCCCAACACAATAGAGCAGTCCTCTCGGCCCGAAAGTAGTCAGAAACAGTAGATCTAGGAAACGACAGTCGGATGCAGTTCTACCGGCTTCAGATTTGGATCACCAACGGACGCGGCCCTCAAATAGCTCTGATACCATGTAGGAATTTACAGGGTAAGTTCCTCAGAAAAAACACCAAAGGACACCGCTCACACACAGATCACAGATCAATACACTAGTATTTTGACGTGGTTAAAACCCTCAAAGAGGGAAACAGTCCACGGCCTGAGCCAACGCGGCCACTTCAAGCAATTTATTAATAAAAGAATGAAATTTTACATAAGCTTCTCTCATGAACAGTTAACCTACAAATGACCCTCCATGCTCTTTAAATAGAGATCATGGACCAATCGGGTGTTAAGCCACGGATCAAGTGTCGGTAATATCGAGGAGAGAATGAACAGTCGGATCACTACATATCGTGACCGTCGGATTGTAAGTTACAAAATGTACATAGTAAAGAAACACACTTTACCTAACTCTATACTAGATCAAGTTATACTTAACTATTTCCTATGTGTCGGAATATCCTAACATCCAACACATATTTATCAAGATTTCATTGGAAGTTTATTTATGATTATCATCTTTGTAAAACCATTTATCTTCCTTTTCTAGAGGTACTCTTCGTTGGGTCGATCATGCACTTAGTTTAGATTTAATAAATTGCATAATCATAAGCATATGTAATTTTTTTGTTGAGAATGCAACCTCTTCGTGCCTATTTTATACTTTCGAAAATCCTACATGAGAAGAAGTTACTTCTTTAAAAATCTAATATAATTGTACTTTAATTTAGTTAATTACTTTTGAATGAAAGTCTAATCAATAACAAACATACAATACATACCAACATACAATACATACAGATCATGAACTTCACCAAAGGACATATTAATCAAGATAATTCCTTAGTAATGCAACATTCCTTTATGTTAAGTCTCCTACACTCATCTTGTCTAGTTGATGCTTTATTTCATTCTTGGATTTGAGATTTTCTATGCTTTTCTTTTATTTCAAGATTTCTTGCTTTTCTTTTTGGTTTGTATAGTTATTTTGTTTTTTCTTTTGCTCTTGTTTTTAATTTGGATTTCGCGATGCTTATAAAGTCTATATGGGGGTCTTTTTCATGCAACACCAATTGGTAACCCTAGAGATCTATAATCTCTTATTAAAATGGATTTTCATTTATCCAAAGATCATTCTTATGAAGTTTCTTCTTCCCTACAATGGTCAAAAGACTTTGGTGGAACACTAAGATGAGTTTCAAGTAGTGGTCCATCATTTAAAATGAAAGAATCAACTCTAGATTTTTGCTTGAATCACTCCCTTTTCCAACCACATTTAAATAATTTTTCTACATTGGCAGATGCAGGGAAGGCTTGTGGGGTTAAAATTATCAAGTTTAAAATCTATTTTCCTTAAACAAAAAACCCCTTGTACCACCATGCTCTCTTCACCCAATTTCCAAATGAATTTCTCCAACTAAGAAAATTAAAAGGGTGGAAGCACAAGAGAATTGAAAGCACCTATGTGTGGAAAGTATAGGAAAATTTTTCAGGGCTATGGATGCTCATTGACAGTGGGGTCATGCTTGTATGGTGCTAAGACATATTTTTCAAGGATATGGATGCTCGTGGGTAGCAAAGCAATGTTAGGAAAAAGAGGTAAATTTACATTTAATAGATGTGTACTTACCATAAAACTCCCTAGCCCTACTTTTTCTATCTGATATTATGAGGAAGTTATAAAAAAAAAATCCCCTTAAATCAGATTCATTACTTTAAGACAAGATAGATATTAAGCACTTTCAGCTTTATGAATTTATCATATTTCATTCATCTTATGTGGGACCCATAGATTTTAGCACAATGTTTAGAAGAATATTGTGGGACTTATCATTTGAATTTTGATGAATTTAACCCCATCATTTATATGCCAGAGATAATTGCTTCGTTCCAATGTGTCGCCAATTATTGAGGTCCCAACAACTCCCCTTAACTTTCTTGAAAATTAAAATGGCTTTCATATAAATTTTGTTAATATTACTTTTGGGTTGTTTTAGCTTGCTTAGTCTAGGTGATTTTATCTTTTATTGGTTTTTATTTTTTATTGTATCATTATTTCCGCATCTTTGACAACTTTCTAGCGACTTATACTATTGCTTAATTCTAATTCTTGATTTGCAAGTTATGATCATTTCTAATTTGGATTGTTTTCACTGTCTTAATAAATTGGTTTATCTCCAAAGCCCCACCTCCATGATATATATATTAATAAAAATTAACAACTTAATTATTAATAAAGTTTATATTTATATATATATATATATAGATATTAAAAAAACAAAAATGGTGACCTATTACACAAAACCTCATGTGTGTGAGATTAAATATATATGTTATGAAATATATTAAAGAATCAAATATAATACATTATCAAATATGTCTTTTGATATGGGGCAACTAATGGCTTTAACATTAGACTCACAAATCATATGTTACAATGCATACTGCAAAAAAAATTAAACACAATCTACCTAAGCATATACCATATAGTATAATAGTATAATAACACATCTCCTTACGATGAGCACATTAGAATCATATTAGTTTAAAATGTGAAACAAGCACAATCATATAAGTTTAAAACTATGTGTAAAGGTCATGGCTTTATCCTTAAGGAAGGGCTTAGAAAAGAGCGCATAAAGTTAATGAGGATGGAGCGCACAGAAGGTAATCAAAACATTTGTTAATAATACGTAATCCATAACCCTATGTGTGAATTATTAAAAAAAAACCTTATCATGTCACACTGCCCATTAACTATTCAGCTCACATATGGAGCTCTCAGCACCTCAACCGCCGCAGGCATCATCCAAAAGTGTTAGGGCGCGACTACTTTCAACTAACACTGAATTTTATAAAGCACACACCACAATATCACTTTTTTGTTTTAAAATTAGAATGTTTTTTACATCTCTAACCATGGATGGTAAAAGTTCTTATCACTCAATTAAGAACTAATTTGTATTAATTTCGGGTAATTTAATTGAGGGATTTCTTTCCTGAGATTCAACCTCTGTTTTTTTTTTTTTTAACGAATTCGGTTGTTGTATTAAATCTGAAAAAGGAAGGCAGGAATTTGAATCCTGCAGTACATGACAATCTGGGATGGCTCAGGAGTTGAGGAGTTACAGAAAGAAATTTCCTCCTTAGTCCTGGAAGTCCTGGCTTTGAATATTTCTGAACTAAGATACACTCTGACAAATTGGAACAAAAGAAATTTACATTTGCATAGCATTTTTAAAGTATGAAGGCTTAGACTGGAAGATTGGCCGAGTTGAGTCCGTGATCCTATAGAGATCAGACACAAGAGGGATCGATTCCATCGCTGATGGAAAGTCCTTCGCTGATGATTCCATCACTGTATTTGTCATTGCTGTAGATGGAGCGATACTGTACCATTTTCCTTCGCTGATGATGACCTGAGGGCAGTTTCTGTTGATAGCGCTGTCCGGAGTGTTGCTGAGTGAGCTGTATCGATTCATGGCAATGGCTGCAGAGAATCCTCGGCGTTGCACAACAGACTTCCCATTGCTCTGCCACAGGCGTTGTTGGCATGCCTGTCTGCTTGCTTGTTAAAGGAGCGGAGAATGTGATGGAACTGCAAGTTTCCCATTGCCTGATGCAGTAGTTGGCAACGCTGGATGATCTGCTGTAGGAGAGCATTCGGAGAACTTTTCTTCTGAGCCATCAGACTAATTACTATCGAAGAATCTCCAAAAACTTTAGCTGATCTAATTCCTAGTCCGATGAGTTGTTTTAGCCCTTGATACAGTGCCAGCGCTTCTGCCCTGTTGTTGGAGATCTTCCCCAAACCCCATTCAAAATAGATGACACATTCCCCATTGGCGTTAGAGATCCAACCCCCTGCTCCAGCAATGCCTGGGTTTGACTTGGATGCCCCATCGAAAAACAGGCAGAAAACATTACAATTTTGTAGCCACGTTGCAAATTCCTTCTCTTTATACCTTATCTTCCAACTATGTGTTTTTTGATTGCGTTGAACTCTCATATTACTGTCATTCTGAGTGGTATGGTTCTTGTCCAGCATATAGCTGATAAAACTCCTTTCTTCCACACTGTACAGAGCTGCATCAATGCTGCCAACGGTTTTAACAGCAATCGTTTCCATAGCTAGCATCTTGGCCTTACTGCAAGCGAATCTTGGAGTTGCGTTCTTATCCTTGAAGATTTTTCGATTTCTGATGAGCCAGATACTCCATAGCATGGTGTATGGAAGAGTGTTCCAGACCCTCTGCGCTAAGTTGCTCTTCTTATTTTTCCAAGGGCAGTTCTTTTTCCAGTGATGAATCGCGTCTCCTATAGAATGCTGGGAAATGCCTGGGAGGTTGACAGTGGGATACAGCTCTTTCCAGCAGTCTATTGCAAAGGAGCAGTCCACAAAGAGGTGTTTCATGGTTTCTTCCGCAGCGTAGCAGTTGGGGCAGCGTGATGGTCCGTTGATCCCTCTCTTTTGTAAGTTCTCTGCTGTCAGAATTTTTCCTTTTAGCAAGGTCCAAACAAAGAACTTAATTTTTGGAAGAGCCTCTGACTTCCACACCATTTTCCAGTGATTCCAAATTGGCATGGGAAAGGTGTTGTGGCAAATGTACTGGTGGGCTGCTTTCACAGTGTAGTCTGAGCCAGTGGGGTCCCATCGAAAGCCATCCAACTCGTTCTTTTTGACGGGAGCTTTGCTTTGGAGGAGAGATTGCAGAACCGAAAGACTAGGTTTGAGTTCGATGGGAACCTCAGGAAAAGACCAACCAAGCCAAAGATGGGATAGAGGATCCCAGCTGGAAATTTGATTCAGGTAATGGATACCTTTGCTGTTGAGATAGGAGAGAATGGGAATAGTTTCATCATGACTGTTTATAGGTTGCTGTCCCAATATTTTATCCTCTCCAATTTTAATGCTGGTTCCCCCTTTAGGTACTTTGGAAGTATTCTGGGCGATGAACGGGATGGCTTTTTTACAGATGCGCCAGATTTTTGAGGAGTCTCTGATGGGAATAACTGAGTCTAGCAGGTGCTGTCTCGGGCAGTTCAAGTATTTGATTTCCAGAACCCTTTTCCACCAGGAAGAAGAGCCAGTGATGAGCCTCCAAACGATCTTCCCTCCGAAAGCAAGATTAAGAAATTTGGGGGATCTAACTCCAAGACCTCCTCTGTCCTGGGTTTGGATGACTTGTTTCCAACTGACTAGATTGAATTTCTTTTTATCGGTTTTCCCTCCTTGCCAAAGGAAGTGGCGAAGGATTACATCCATTTTGTTATGAAAGGAAGCTGGGGCTTGATATAAGGAAAATCGATAAAGGGGGAGAGAGGTAATACCAGATTTGAGGAGGATGAGCCAGCCTGCTGGGTTGAGCCAGGTTGAACCCCACTGCTGCACTTTCCGCTTCACTTTGTCGATGATGATGTCCCACGTTCCTGCCTTCAGAGGTCCTAGGCTTACAGGCATACCCAAATATGAGAAATGCGTCCACTCCAGGTTGCAAGGGACTCCAAATATATTTGCGATATTATGGATGGCCTGATTTGTTGCATTCCATCCATATATACAGCTTTTTAACTGATTGACCAAACCTCCTGAGTACCCCATAAATTGGTCAAGAAGGATCTTGAACCTCCTTGCTATAGTGGTGGAGGCTCCTCCAATTAACAAGGTATCATCTGCGAACTGAGAGTGATTGATGTTCTTGACTCCATTTCCGTATTTGATTCCAGTGATGAGGCCCATTCTTCTATTGAAATCCAGAGCTTGGCTGAAGGATTCAGCCATTAGGATGAATAAATATGGGGAAAGGGGGCAACCCTGCCTGAGCCCCCGGGAGGATTGAAAGGCTTTTCCCGGTCTGCCATTAACCAAGGGGGAGATCCAAGGCCCAGAAATGCAAGCAGAGATGAGGCTAATGAAAGGCAGGTCAAATCCCATCTTTTTTAAAACAGCAATAAGGAAAGAATGCCTAACTCTGTCAAAGGCGTTAGCAAGGTCGAGTTTAAGAATAAACCCTTTCTCCTTCCTAGAAAGGCTCGAGTGGATGGCTTCTTGGACTAAGAGAATGGAGTCAGTAATTTGTCGGTTTGCCAAGAACCCTCCTTGATTATCCGAGATCAGAGAAGGGAGGAGGGGCTTGAGGCGGGAGGCAAGGATTTTCGACAAAATTTTATAGGAGGAGTTGCAGAGAGAAATGGGTCTAAACCGAGAAAAGGAAGTGGGCCTGTTTTCTTTAGGGATGAGAGCCAGAAAAGTGGCGTTGGTGTATCCTCCTATTTTGCCTTTTCTCTGGATCCATCTGATCATCTTTGTCAAGTCCTTTTTTATTAAACCCCAAAAGGCCTTGTAAAAACAAATGGGGAATCCATCAGGCCCAGGAGCCTTATCAGGATTCATAGACCAGATCGTTCTTCTAATTTCTTCCTCTTCAATTTCCTTTGTCAGACTGTCATTCATTTCTCTGGTGATTTCCTTGGGCAAGTATTGAAGTAGGTCCCCATAATCCTCTTCTCCTTTGGTTTCTGTTAGAAGCTCTCTGTAATAATCCGTGGCAGCTCTTTTGATGGCTTCTTGGGTATTTTGCTGGGTGCCTTCATTGTCCAAAATTGAGCTGACATTATTCCTAAGTTTTCTTGCCGTGGCCTGTTTGTGAAAAAAGGCAGTATTTTTGTCACCGCCTTGAAGCCAGAGCTGTCTTGACTTTAGTCTCCATTTTAGCTCTTCTTCTCTGTTTATGTGACTCAACTGTGCATAGAGTGATCCTTCTTTCTCCTTGTTTTGTTGAGAGAGGCCTTGTACCTCTATTGTTCTTTGAATGCATTCAAGTTCAGTCTTAATTTTCTGTTTAATCTCCTCAGGTTCTTTGTAGTTGGTTCTAGCCCATTCCTTGATGACCTGTTTGGTTCTTTTCAATTTAGATTCCCAAATGAATCCTGGTGAGCCTTCGACGTGCTGGTTCCAGGATCCCTGTACAATTTCTCTGACCGCCGGATTCCAATTCCAAAGTGGACTGTATCTGAACGGGATTGGCCCAAGAGAACAGTGGGCTTCCAGCGTAAGTGTAATGGGGTAATGATCAGAGGCAGAGGTGGATAAAATGCTAGCGTACCCCACAGAGAAGGAGGAGAGGAACGTTACATTAATTAAGAATCTGTCCAGCCTTTCCATAATATTGTCGTTGCCAAGTCTGCGGTTGCTCCAGGTGTACCTGCGATTTTTAGGTACAACGTCCACCAGTTCATGATCTCGGATAATTGCTTCCAAACGACCTCTGGAAGGGTCTGGCGAAAAGCAGCCTCCCCTTTTTTCATTGGCGTGTAAGATCAGGTTGAGATCGCCAGCCACTATAATGTTTGAAGTCGTTTCTGTATCGATAATAGCCTTTAAATCGTCCCAGCAGCTTTCCTTTTCTCTGTAGTGGTTGGGGGCATAGACATTGTAGACAACCGCTGTTTGATTATCAATTTTGTTTTCCAGGACCGTTCTAATCCAATGCTGATGTAAATTTACTGCTGTGCAATTCCATTTGCTGTGGTTCCAAAGGGTGGCGATTCCACCGGAGGCTCCTCTTGAGTCACTGATACATCCTTTATATTGTTTTTGCTGATCAATAATTCCTCTTATTTCTTGCTGCTCTAGTTTTGTCTCCTGAATCAGAATAATGTCTGGTTTTTCACTATGTATAAGATCTCTGAGGGCTAATACTTTTGAGGGGTGCCCTAGTCCCCTGCTGTTCCAAGACAGCATTTTCATCATTGGGTGACTGGTTTACGGAGAGGTGCTCGCCTCTCTTGTGTTGTCTCCTTCTCATGTTGCCCCATAATGAAAGCTTCTATAGGGGTTTGGGTGCCCATGGCTATGTCTTTCTGAGCGTTCTCGTCTCTGTGCTGCTTGGCCGATTTTCTACCAGGACCTGGTTTTTTGAAGGAGTCGCCGGAGGATCCATGATCTTTAGACGAGCTTCTGGTGAGCCTAGGGAGAGGGGGATCAAGAGAAGCCTGCGAAGGGGTGATCAGGGAGGGAGAAGGATCTGAAGGTTCGGAGGGGATCAAGGGGAGCAGAGAGGGATCCTCAGGAGGGGGGTCAAGGGAAGATAAAACAAAGAAGGGGTTGGAAGAGGAAGGGAGAGGCAGATCAGGGGGGGTTGAGCAGGAAGGGATGGGGAGGATGAGGAAGGGCGAAGGGCAGTGGGAACAGGAGGATCAGATTCCAGAGGAGCTTTGGATGCTGGGGCAGATTTCTTCTTTTTGACTGGTTCCCAATGGCCTTCTTGATCTTCGTTCTCTGCAACAACAAGATTAGGACATCTATTGGCAAAGTGGCCATATTCGTGGCATACCTTGCATTTAAAAGGAATCTGCTCATAGTCGAGCTGCTGGATATGGCTCCATTCGTCCACTTTCAGTTTTATCGCTTCAGGGAGTCCTTTGCCGAGATCCACTTCAACACAAATCCTCGCACATGCCTGCATGTTCTCTTTCGGTTCGCTGCGATCTATGTATTTACCAACTGCGTTCCCGATGGCTCGGACAGATTCATCTCCCCAGCAGTGGAGAGGGAGATGAGGAAGACGGACCCAGACCGGAACAGCGCTGGGGACATCTAGCTCAGGATCAAAATCTGGTGTCCATTTGTTCAGGTACAGGCCCCTGGAATCCATAAAATAGGGCCCATTTCTGAAAATTAGGTCCTTATCCTCTTTGGATTCGAAGTGGAATGTGAAATATCCTTTCCCACAGAACCTTATGGAGATCTTCCCTTGAATTTTATCGGCCCAGTTTCTTTCAACCCATCTTTGAACGGTTCGGGGAGAAGGCCAGAGGCCTGTGAATTGGCCAATGAGGCCCTTTTCAGCCAAAGACAGAGCTGCCATGCGGGGCAAGACTGGAGGCAACTGCACCTCCTGAATTCCATCCAGTTTTTTCACAAATTTTGATAGGGCTGGCCTGGGACGCTGCGGAGGAAGCGATTTAACCAAGGCTGAGAAGGCGATTTGCTGGTTCAGCCCTTCCGAGGGGGGATCCGGAGGATCCATGGTTGGGCCGAGGCCCCAACGGCCGATGACAGTTACAGGGCGCGCGCGGGAGCCACAGCGTCGAGCAGCACAGTCGTAGCTAATATCCTGAGATTCAACCTGTGTTGCTAAGGAAGATTTTACACTATTTTAAATTTGTTCTCCTTTGATAGAGCTTAGTGCTATGGAAACAATATTCGAGAATTCTTTGTAAATGTAAAAGACAAATCACATAATTCAGAGGTTTATGAGTATATTTAATTTCAAATAATATTATTTGTATGGATATGATTGTATGTGTTTGGTATCGACAAATGTATTCCAATATTTGCATATTGTGGCACTAATATTCTTTATGCATATTTATGTTAATATGACTAGGTTCATTTTCTTATAATTCCACAAATATCTCATTTATCTCTGGATTTGATCGTTTATGTAAATAAATGTTTGGTAATTATTTTCTTAGAGATTTATTAATATACATTGGTTTAACATTTAGTTAAGCGTAAGAATTATTTCCATGCTATAGAGACTTATTCTTGATCATTTTTTAATCTATATCAATTCTCTAAACATAGGATGCAAAGCACTAAATAATATCAATTAACAAAACTACTTATATAACTTGATATTAATAATAAATTTCATGTTAAATCCCCATTAGTTTTAAAACCATTACACTACACCTAGCATTTAGTAACTATTTTTTAGTTGTCGAGTTAGGATAATCTTATTTGTTTCTCTACATTATTAGTTGGGACTGCATTTAGGATTAGTTTTAACTCATTTTAAACAAAATTCTCCTTACATGGGAACAAATTTCCTAGCATCTTGGTTGAACCCACATTTGAGCATACCAAAAGGTATCCTCTTTCAAGTAGCTACAAAAGGGAGATTGTTTTCTTTTACCTGTTGGTAGTAGCAAGAATAATTATACACTAGTAGGTAAAAGTTAAAATTAGAGATAGTTTATGCATTTAGATTAGTTTAGATTACATTAGGAATTTAGTTTGGGTTAGATTTAGTTTGAGGCAACCAGGCCCATAATCGATTGAAATCACCACACCAAATGAAAAGGGGTCTTATTGGGGCCCTAGCCAAGTGATTTCCTTAATCTTGAACATGTTCAATTTTGGCCATCAACATGCCCTAAATTGTTTTCTAATCAACGTCATTTCCAAATATTTGATGAGCTCCATATACTAGGGAAACTGCATAGGAATTTGTAGGTAAATATAGATATGAAAAATTAACATATTGAATTGACTTGTGAGTAGAATAAACATGTGTGAGTGTGTATAGTGTTGTAATTATGTCATCCATTCCTTTTAAAAGAAATTTCTTTAAAATAAAAACTATTATAAAGGAGGAAAATTATACAATAAGAATTTGACACTTTCTAAACCCTTAGACAATGGGTTTTCCTTCATGTTATTCTCTTTTCTCAATGGAATGTACCTTGTAAGATGTTGCCAATATACTATTCTAAAAAAGGAGCTTCCTCCACTTACTTAGAGCACACATCACCTTCATTCTATTACATAGTTTAAAATTTTGAAATGGATAAAATTTCAATAACACACCCCCTAAATTATTAACAATATTAAGAGAACATCTAACCAAAAATTGTCATCTAACCTTACACAAATTTTGAGACAACCACGTCACTAGCAATGTGGAATGCAGAGCGTCTTTGTTCATTTCTACAAGTCTATAGTCCATGAGTCCACATCTCTACATCACACCACCTCCACACTTCTATACTTTGTCATTTTCTCAAATGTAGAGGTAAATCTAATGTGGAGTTAAGTCATATTGTGGAATGATCCACATCTCCACATCTATTCATCAACCAAAATGTACCCTACACTTCCGCAACATGCAAAATGCACATATATTTTACTTTAATCTTTCCCAATGATATTCTTTGATTTACTTCATGTTATATTGGAAATGTTGTGTTGTGAGATTCCTCATTCTATTATTTTGAGTATTATAAATATTACTATCTATGAATTTTATTGTGAATATCTATTTTTAGCATCGATAATCCTATCTCAAGAATTTAGTATGCTAGGTGTGAATGTTGTGGGCATGGCAATCCTAGTGGGAATTTTCTTAAGGGATGGATGTTCATTTCTAGTATGCTTTGGGTGTACGTGTTTGTGCCTACGGGCATGCATTGATGGAATCCTTATGACATGTAATTATGTTAGGCATTCATATTGTAGGCATGGCTATAAAAGGTTTAGAGAGTTTCAGGAAGACACAATTTTTTCCCTAGAAAGTAGAAGCGACCAAAGTTTATATCACTTGAAATCTCTTGAAAATATGAGTCCAATGGTGTATCTACGTTTGGGTGTTGAAATGAAGTGTGAAAAAAAATGGACCCCTCTCATTTTCCTTAAGGGAACCTAGGAATTTGGATGGGGTCATTACACTATGTCCAATGCATCATAACCATGGATTTCAATATTTTTAATTTTCATCCACTTGTTGGAATTTTTATGGATAGGCACACAAAAAAAACTCCCCCATTATTTCGTCACTCTAACACTTACCTTCGATGAAATTTTCTCACAAAATATCTCCATTTTTATTAATAGTATATGACAATGCATGGAAAACTGAACTATGAATGTCATTTTTTGTGTCTAAATTGCACCACTGATGTGTAGACGTGTGATGAAGTCCCAACATATTGAAACACTATATAAAATCCATGTAGAAGGCAACAACATTGAACATACAACCTCCCATCACAATTAAGATACAAACAATCGATGAGAGTTTAGAGGATAAGTCTCTCGCATGTTTCCATATGGAAATATTTACTCATTGAATATATGACACTATGTCACAACTATGATGATTTGATACAACAAAATTTCAATGTTGTAAGTCTCACCACATATTTCGCATGGAATTCTTTGTTTGTTGAACATATGACCATTTTTTGCAACAATAACAAATGGTTACAACAAAAGTTCAATGGATAATTCTAGCCACATATGCCATGTGGCAATCATTTGCATCAAATGCATGATAACAAAATTTATGCTTCTTAGGTTTGAAAAATATTCCTAAGGAAATGGGAAAATTTGATTCATTAGAATCCGGTCATGCGATCATCAAATTGTTATTGGTAAAGTGTCGAAAAATATGCCAATTTCTCTAATGATATCACATCAACTTCGTAGCCCCATCATAAGAAACCATACCCCATAATTCCACCACTATGACTTGTCACTTCATCCTAGCACTTGACTTCAACCACTTTGGTGGTCCATGTCACCTATGTTAGGTGACATCCACACGTCCTATACCAAAATTTTCAAAAAATCAATAATAAAAAAATACAATATGTCATACCTTTTTTTTGCTCATACCACCATTCAAATTCATTTCAAACTTTCATAACCCAAATTAAGCCTTTATTTCCCTTCATCCAACCTATAGACACCCAATTCGACGTCATTAAACTCCACTTTTTTGGTAATTTTTCCCTATAAATTTGGGGCTTTTACCCAATTTTCCCTTGATGCACGTTCAACCTCCAAAATTTTCCATTATAGGCCTAAAATGAACTTAAATTAGGAAAATAATTTGTGTATTATCCTCATAGATCTTAGTTTTATTGGAATTTTCCCCAAATCTATTCATGGGGAATTTTATCAACTATTTTGTAGGAATGATCTAGTTTGTCTCTATATTTTTTCAATGTACAACACATCTATTTTCTATACATACATACTAAATATTATACCTATTCATATATCATTTTACAATAATCCCAACCACCCAAGCCAAGCTACACTACCACCACCAACATCTTTAACGCCATAAAATAAAAATTCTTAAAGCTTAGTTAATATGCCCCCTAATACCATGAATAAATACACCATTTAAGGCTCCACCATCAATCAAATTTCCAAGAAACACTCTGTAGCTCATCTTTGACACACTACTAGGCATAATACTTCCATTGAGGTACCCTCAAAATCATAATTTAGCACTATTATACATGCCTAACACATACTACCATGAATTGTAGATGTTGGATGACTAAAATAGAAATATAATTATATATAACACATAAATACATGAAAAACATATATATAATAGAGTAAACACAGCAATAAACACATTTACAATCATAACAAAACACTTATCTTTTATAAATCACCAACTAATGGTTGACCATAGACATTCTACCCTTCCATAGACCTCATTTTTCTATACTATCAGTGATGGGTCACAACGTAGCCGTTGGTATGACTCTACTAGGGTAAAGGTTCACTAATGACTCAATTTAAGTCTCGCAAATGGTACAATTGTATTCTAGCATATATATTGAACTCCAACGTCATTCGAACCTACAATCTCTCATCCCTCATTAACCTACATAACCTAGGCTAGTGAAACTTCTCTGTGATTTGGATTGGATCATTGTATTGTTTTTCATCCATGTTATTGCTTTCAAAGTGGAAAAAGTGGAGGAATCGACTAATAGGACCATTTTTACCAGTGGGACTTAGTTTGGCGAATTAGTGCCTGAAACCTTCTTAGAGCATTTTGAGGAAACAAATGGAAATTTTTTGGGGGTAAAACTTTACTTCGTTAAAAAAACACCTCTTTTTTCCTATTTTACACACAAAGGCCTTTCCAATGGTGCAATAATTTCCTTAATCAAAGTATTTATGCAAAAAATTATGCCACTCGAAAGTTGGCCTTCCTATTTTGACCACCATAATTTGATACAATGCCATGTCAACCCCCATTATTCATGGTAAAGGGTATAACCACATGATAATTATGAAGAAGACACTAGAAGATTCCATATTCTAACTCTAGTTATGAGTTGGATTCATACCTAAGCATCAATAGGCTATTAGGTTGTGTTATAACTGAGCTACTATGAGGAAAAGGGGTTCCATTATTTTTTAGTGAATTTTGTTCCATAGATAAGAAGAGTAGGTAGGATGGATAGGGAGAGATCAAAAAGAAAATATGTGTGCACTATAGTAGCCCATGGGGCAGAGGCCTAACTTCATTGTACTTGCAACCATTTTCTATTTAGAGAAAGAGCACAAAGTAGCCTCACCTTCTAGCTGGGTTTTTCTTGAAAAAGTTTCCCAGGATATGTTTTGTGCCGACAATGATTTGTGAGTTTTATATTATTGGTCTCTATTTTCTTCATCATTTTAATTTGCTTGCATATGCAATAAACAATAATTAATAGATCTAGAAATCTAAAGAGAAATAAAACATCATAGTGTAGATTTCAAAATTTTAAACATAATTTTATCATATCTATTGTGACAAACTATCAAGTGGAATATCCATAGTAGTTTGCTTAGAGAAAGTTTCTTTAGGTCTGTTGTGGAGATTTTCAGGGAATTTAGATCCTCTAAGATAAAATTCATAAAACTCTAATCACAGTCGATGAATCTATGAATAACCCTCATGATCCTGCAAAACAGAGTTTTTCATGGATGGAAGCACTAAGTTGAAAATATAAACCTATTGTAGCAACTGCAACCACCCTCCAAAATTTTGCCTATGCTTCATTTTGGAGCCTCCCTCCTAAATCACAGCAACTCATCTCGCACTGACCTAGGTACTTGTGCTTTGATTGAGCTTCATCCTTTGCATTATGGCTTGTGTTTTCTTACTTGGTTTACTGTCTAACCCAAAATTTGATCTCTTGACTTGGTCTTCACCCGGTTCCAGGCTTGCCTTAGTGAACTATGCAATCCTTGAGGGAAACCAACCTTTCTCTCAAGAATTGCGCAATCCAAGCTGACAGTGAGCCTTCAACTCCAAAATTGTGTAGATCCAGTTGACATCCAACCTTTAGCTAGGAAAATGCATAGAGCATGAGAGGCAGCCTAGAGCCACTCAACCCAAAAATTGTGCAGAACTTCTTCCTCAAAAGTTTCTCAGTGCATGAGCTAGTGAGTTGACCAGTCCTCCCCAGAACTGCACAATCTCTCTAGTCAATGCATGGAAATTTTCCCAAAAAAAAAAAAAAAAAGTAAGAAGCATCCCTAGGAAGTAGGGATGTATTATTAGTTTCCCAAGGGTGACACGTTGCTATCCTTATAAGTTTCCTCCAAGTGTCGCTTTTGTCCTTGATCTCAGCATGTACGTCATAAATTCCAATTTTCTCAATTCTATGTAACAAACACCTCTAGAGCTAATTTTCACATTCGATCATCAAGCCCTAACATTCCCAAGGAGATCAAGGAGCCTTCGGAGCATTGTTGTTGCTTTTTCGGGTGAGTTTTTCTTTTATCGTCTTTTGCCGCTTTTTTAGTCACTTTTCATTTTTTAACTTGTGAGAGTGTTGTTTCACTTGTTTCTTTGAATGAATGCTGGCATTTTAACTTTTTTTAGCTTGTAGAAGTGTTGTTTCAAGTTATAAATTACATTTCCCAAGTGCTGCATGATTTTTCCATTGCGGCAACCTCCTTCACATGCTTCATTTTCCTTAAGTCTAATCAATTTCTGCACTTATTTCACATGCATACATCTACACTTAGTTAGGTATGCACTCATTGTCACATCATCTCTCAGATATTCTTGTTTTCACACTCCCTATGGGCAAATATGGGCTCCCCTTGCCCGGATCTCACATCTCATTGCATGCCCTGTGTGATATGGGAGTTAAATGCCTCTGCCTTGACTTTTGGAATTGCACAAAGCTTGTCCTAGGTTAGCTCCAACTCCACACTATGCAGTTCTAGGTGCCAGTCTCCCAGCTTGGTCAATGAGACTACATAATGTGCATTCTCTCCTAGGCCCTGGCCCAGACTGAACTGTGCATTGTGCAATTACAATCATCAAGCTTCCACACTAACTACTGGGATTGCGCAATGCGCAGTTCCCACAATTAGTTAGTCACCCCTGCAAGTCAAAATTGTGTAAACCTCTCATAAGATGCCCTGATTTCTTCTTGTCTTATTAGGTCAGAACCACCGGATCAATCAACCTTACTCTTACCTTTACTTTATGTTAGAGTTAGACTGTCATGTTTTGAAGTTAGATTTGTAAGAGCTAATGTTTGCTTGCCATGAGTGCCCTTTCTGTCTTACAGGTACCACACTCATGAAACACTTCTCTCCAACATTCATTGTACCATGGCACCAAAGAAAGTTGCTTCAAGAAAGACCACTAAAAGCAGTACAAGGGAGTAGTTGAGAAAGTGCCATTTAACTTGCGAATATATGTGGGCACTCAACTGCTCATAGAAATGGAGTAAATGCTAACATGACAACAAGTCTAGCAGCAATAACAAAAGGTAGCAATCAAGTACAAGATCAAGGAAAGAGGAAGTCGTTGACATAATACAGGGAGAACAAAGCTACATACTAAAATAGGATTCAATCTTCATGCAGGAAGCTTTGGTAGTATAAGAAAAAGGAAGCAAAAGACACAAACAACAGAGAAGAGGAAGAGAGAAAGGCAGAGCTTACAGGTAACAGAATTGAGATTGCAACAAGAATAACAACAATGGAAGGAAGAATGGGAGATGAGGAGGAAATAACAAGAAGAGAAGTAGAAAAGGGAAGAAGAACAAAGGAAAGGCACAATGACAGGGCAAACAATGCCAATACAAGTTGATGAGCCACAATAGCTAGCAGTTGAGGAAAATAGTGAAAAAATACAGGTTCCCTCACCAATGCTAAACACAAGAAGCAAGTCTGGCTAGAGATCAATGAGTACATGGAGCAACTAAGACAAGAGGTCACCAGGGAAGACTTGGAGTTGAGCACAAATAACATGCAAAAGCACATTCGTGCTCCCATCATGGTTAACACCATGCTCCACATGCTTTAGAATGAATTGGACACAAATTTGAAGACCATATACCCATATGCTATGGAGGCAAGAGTCTTTTATCGGAAGGCCACCATCAAGCAGGTTGGGGACATCATCATGTAGTACCAAGATTGGCATCAATATGTGATCGAGAAGCACTAGGTGGAGGTTTCCGAGTTGGTCTTTCCCCAAAATTTGGAATCATAGTGTTTTGTCTCGTTAAGCTGTTTATAGCCTATTTTTTCTTACATGGGTACATGTGGAAAATGTAATATTGTTTGTAAATATGTTGTAAGTGAAATTCCAAGTGTCAATAGTGGAATGTGAAATGTCATCATGTTATGTAAAGAGTTACTTGTAAGGAAGTTGAAGAGTCATGATGGTAGTCAAAGAGTCACAAAGGGGAATTTCAAGGGTCACCCCACCTTTGTTATAAATAGAACCTCATAACTCATAGAACATGATTTTGGGAGCCAAGCTTTTAGCTAGACTTAGGCTTAGAAAAGGCTTGGGAGTATAGTGATGAGCCTTGGCTTTTCCATAGTGTAGAGTGAGTATAATTCTTTGGAGGAGAAGGTGTTATCGACTGTAATGTTCCACTATTGAGGCTAGTGGCTATCAATGGTGTATATATGGATGGAACTTTCATTCATAATAATAATAACATAGCCAACATGCTTTCATGCATATGTTGTTATTGTAGTTGAACTATTTTGGTTGCTTTAGCAATGTATGTTGTTTAACTTACGCATCTTCTTATGAAATACTTTTTATGCAATTGTATGAATCTTGTTGAATGCATGTTTTTGGATTAACCCATCACTTTAACTTGTGGACTATTATGCATCTTAGCATATGATGTCATTTTTCTCGTGTGTTCCTTTCAATCTGTGTACACACTTCCTTTTCCCCTTTGTTTGTTAGAACCCCCATGCATCTCATTTGAATCGCTGCAAGGTCACACACTTTCTTCCACCCAAAGGAATCATACTTATCTCTACGTGCTACTGCGGTTAAGGCACTACATTACCACCCACTATTGGGACTCCTACTCCAAATAGTCTGAGGTCTAGTTGGGACTTCTTACTGGGGAGATCCCCTTGAATGTTGGCGGGTCTAGCACTGTCAACATTTCTGGAGGTAGAAGGAGGGCCAGATGACAAGATGATCCCTTGAAGTCTGTTTTGAATTTCCGCACATCATTCATGACTTATATCACAATCACAATCCTGACATGTTTTTCTCAGGTTGTTGATTTTGATGTGTCAATGGATGTTATAGATGACTTGTCAAGATGAAAATTTGATGGCGAAAAAAGAACACCCCTGTTAATTCACACAATTTCCTTTTTTGGCTTCTGTGATAGGAATGATATCCCCTCAGATGGCATTGCCTATGAGTTGTTCACTTTCATGTTTAAAGGGTGCGTCAAGAAATGGTGTCACACATTGCCCATCGCTGTTATACACTCTTTTTATCACATGTTCATATAATTATGTAGTTCTTTCATTCTTTATGACCGTAAAGCACTTAATGAAAAAAAATTAAATTTGAAAAAATCACCTGACAAATCCCTTGAGAATTTTCACGATTGTTTTCTTCATTACTGTTATGAATTTCCTGAAGATGAAGTTGACTGGAAATTTTTGGAGGAAATATTTCAGTATCTTGTTCACATTTCTGAGAATCCACATGAGTTAGAATCTTTTGAACCTCTCCCAACATACCTCAGTGTTAGAGCTTCTAAATCTGAGACGGACAAGGTTGCTGTCCCACATGACCCTTCATCCCCTTCTCATCAAACAACTCTAGCTCCATAGGTTGAGGCGGGAGAAGTTGATAATCCACCTGTTGATCTATCATGATCTCCTCCTACCCCCACCTACTCAGGATTTCTACGCAAATTCGGACTGCAAGTTGATGGTTGTCATGTGGTCTTATCTCCTCAGCCTCTGTCCTTTGGTTCCTTTGAACCTATGGATTTTGGTGTGTTGTGTTCATCTGTTTTAGATTCCACATGTGATGTTCACGGGGATCAAGTTGTGGATGGAGTTGGCGTTAGACAACCAACCTACGGTATCATTCTTGATGAGTATGTGTGGGACTCTGAACTAGAAGTTGTGGCAAAGAATGACTTCCTTCCATTCGCACCTCATATGCTTTATCATGACATCTTCTGTGATTCTTCCATTTCTATTTTTTCTTGTGAAAATCCATCTCTAGATGTTTCCACTTCTGATCATTCATAAAATGTGTGAGATTTCAGTCTATAATTTGATTGCAGAGAGGGAAAATCTATCTTTTGGATCCACTCGATCTCTCATCTTTCATTTCTAGAAACTCAGAGGGTGAAAATTCTTGTTTTTCATCACCCCCTCCTTATGATTCATCAGATCATGAGGATGTCATTGTTCATCTCGAATTTTCTGATTGTGGCTATCATGATCCTTTCACTCACTCATTTGATCATGATTCTAATTCACCTGTTATTGATCTTTCTAAGCCACTAGTCTTTGATGATCCATCTTTTGATGAAGTGGACACTCCTCAAGCTGTCAAGGCACTTCAACTCGAGCTGATGATTATGTCGAGTTCTCGTAGCCTTGAGGTCAGTTCCGCTTCTGATCAGAAATCTGTTGAATCTCCCCAAGCTCCTCATCACTCTCTTGTTCATATGGAAAATCAATCCAATCCACAGTTTTTACATCCTCCACTAGAATCACATGATTCTATTGCTCATGAATTTGAGGAGTCATACGTAGCAAGCACTGTTGCGAAACGAAAAAATTTCTTCTTTCTTCATGTTTTCTCATTTTCCAAGTTCAAAGGTGTGTACATGCTTGTCTTCCACACACAATGTGACAGAACACCATCATACATATGCAAAGTGGCTTTCATGTGCTTTCAACCTTTTCTTTTCTATGGATGCATTCAAACTTAGAATGTTTTGGTTTTCATTGTTTCATCTTTCTTTTCTATTGGTTTGCTCGAACATATTTCTTGTCAATCATGTTGTCAGCTACATGGGTTAATCGATGCGTCGGTGGCTGCATTTGAAATATCACTTCACGTGAGTTGGCCTATGCTCTGCTTAGATTAGGAGTAGGAGTAGTGTTTTATTTCTTGTTTTGTTTTTTATTTTCTTACTTTGTGTTGCTTCATATTGCTTCTTTCCTTTTCTTGTTTTCTTGTGCACCAGTAGGATTAGTTTCCACATGAAACTGTGTTTGAATTCTTGAGATAAGTAAGGTGAAATACAAGAAGAATTGTACAGCTAGAAACACTTTTTTATCTCTCTATTCCCTCTCTTTATGAGGATCTTACATTTATTCTAGTCAATGATATCCTGATGGAAAATGTGTTCCTTACAAAGTGAGTCATGGTGAAATCACAATTCTTGCACTCTTAACTAGTGTCACCTACTCTTATAGTTTTTCTATATTCGGTTAACCCTTGTCAGCTATATCAAGTAGAGTAAGGAGAGGTAGAAAACCTTAACAGGTATGTCAAAGGTATATATGAACATCCTTCTCTAAAAGGACAACCTATTCTGATCTTAATAAGTCAAGATCCCTCTTCCGCTTCATGAAATAAATAAATGCCTATGAATAGTTCTTTGAAAAATGAAAAAAAAAGGTGAAATAAGAGAAATGCTTCCTGTGCAGAGAGGTGAAGCAAGTAACTCTGTCAGTGTACTGTCCAAGCTCACTGGTAGCAGAGTAATGCTTGTGTTCCTGAAGTGACTCCATTGGGGTACTGTCCGGGCCTGCTGGTAGCAGAGCAACACCAAAGATTTAACTTAAATTCTAATAGCCTCTATTACTTGTCCATCAATATACCTCTCATCCCCAATTGAAACAACTCAGTTGACTTGGCTTGGTATGTGTGCTACCGATAAAGAGAATGGTAGTGACTACATCTTTAACTCAAGCTAGTGAAGAAGCTATGACAGTCGAATAATAGAACAATACTTCTGGAAGAGTCAGACTTGCTTTACATAAGACAAGGTCCATATAAAGGGCTGTAGTTCTACCAGTTTGTCACCAATGTTGTAGTGGCTGTAACCACCCTCCAAATTTTTTCATATGCTTCATTTTGGAGCTCCTTCCTAAATCACAACAACTTATCTCGCACTGACCTAGGTACTTGTGCTTTGATTGAGCTTCATCCTTTGCATTATGGCTTGTGTTTTCTTACTTATTTTACTATCTAACCCACAAGCCAATCTATTGACTTGGAATTCATCCAGTTCTAGGATTGACTTAGTGAACTATGTAATCCTTGAGGGAAACCAACCTTACTCTCAGTAATTGCGTAGTCCAAGCTGACAGTGAGCCTTCAGCTCCAAAACTGCATAGGGCTAGTTTCCAGTGAGCCTTCAGCTGGGAAATTATGCAGAGCATGAGAGGCAGCCCTGAGCCACTCAGCCCAGAAATTGCATAGAAGCTTCCTCCTCAGAAGTTGCATAATGCATGAACCAGTGAGTTGCCTAGTCCTTCCCATAATTGTGTAATATCTCTGAGAAATTCATGGAAGTTTTCTCGAAAAAAGAAAAAAAAAAGGCAAGAAGCATCCCTAGGAAATAGGGATCTATTATTAGTTTCCCGAGGGTGACACATTGCTGTCCTTAGAAGTTTCTGCCAAGTGTCGCTTTTGCCCTTGATCTCAGGCATGTGCGTCATAAATTCCAATTTTCTCAATTCAATGTAATGGACACCTCTAGAGCTCATTTTTACATTCGATCATCAAGCCCTAACATCCCTAGGAGATCAACGAGCCTTCAGAGCATTTTTGTTGATTTTTTAAGTGAGTTCTTCTTTTATCGTCTTTTACTATTTTTTCTATCGCTTTTCACTATTTATCTTGTGAGAGTGTTGTTTCAATTGTTTCTTTGAATGACTACTGGAATTTTAACTAGTTTTAGCTTGTAGAAGTGGTGTTTCAAGTTATAGATTGCCTTTCTGAAGTGTCACATGAGTTTTACCATTTTTTTACCAACGGTCGTCGTTGCGGAAACCTCCTTCACATGCTTTTCTTTCCTTCAGTCTAATCAATTTATGCACTTGTTTCACATGCATACATCTACACCCATCAGATCTACTTGTTTTCACGCTCCCCATGGGCAGATATGGGCTCCCCTTACCTAAATCTCACATATCACTACATGAACTGTGAAATATGGGAGCTCAAGGCCTCTGCCTTGACTTATGGAATTGTGCAAAGCCAAAGCTGGGATGGATCCAACTATGCACTGCGCAGTTCCAGGAGCGAGTCTCCCCAGCTTGGCCACTGAGACTGCATAATGCGCAGTCTCTCCCAGGCCCTAGCCCAGACTGAAATGCACATTGTGCAGTTCTAGTCATCAAGCTTCCATATTGACTACTGGGACTACGGAGTGCACAGTTCCCACAATCAGTCAATCACCCATATCGGTCAAAATTGCATAATACCTCTCATCAGATGCCCTGATTACTTCTTGATCATGCTATGAAGTTAGATTTGTAAGAGCTAATGTTTTCTTTCCATGAGTGCCCTTTCTGTCCCACAGGTACCACAATCGTGAATCATTTCTCTCGAGTAGTCATTGTACCATGGCACCAAATAAATTTTCTTCAAGAGAGACCACTGAAAGTAGTACTGGGGAACAATTGAGAAATTTCCAGTTAACTTGCCAATATATGCAGACACTCAAATGCTCATTGAAAAGGAGTCAAGACTAACATGGCGGAAGGTAGAAATCTAGTACAAGATCAGGGAAATAAGAAGTTACTAACATAATAGAGGGAGAAAAAAGATGTTGATTGAAAGCGGATTCAATGTTCCTGCAGGAAGCTTTGCCAGCAGAAGAAAAAGGAATTAGAGGACACAGACAATAGAGCAACGAAAGAGAGAAAAGTAGAGCTTGCAAGTAGCAGAAATGAGATCATAGCAAGCAAAACAACAATTGAAGGAAGGACAAGAGTTGAGGAGGAAATAATAGGAAGAGAAGCATAAATAGGATGAAGAACAAAGGTAGGGCACAATGACAGAGCAAACAATGCCAATACATGTTGATGAGACAAAACAACCAGCAGCTGAGGAAAAGAGTGAACAGTTATAGGTTCCCTCACCAATGCTAAACACAAGAACCAAGCCTGACTAGAGATTGATGAGTACATGGAACAACTAAGATGAGAGGTCACCAGTGAAGACTTCGAGCTGAGCACACATAAAATGGAGAAGCACATTTGTGGTCTCATCACGGTCAACACCATGCTGCACATGCTTCAAAATGAATTGGACACAAGTTCCAAGACTATATACCTGTATGTTATGGAGGAAAGAGTCCGCTATCAAAAAGACAACATCAAGTAGTTTGGAGACATCATCATGCAGTACAAATATTGGCATCAATATGTGACCAAGAAGCACCAAGTGGAGGTTTTCGAGTTGGTATTTCCCCAAACTTTGGAATCATAGTGTTTTGTCTTGTTAGGATGTCTCTAGCCTATTTTGTCCTACATGGGTATATGTGGAAAATGTAATATTATTTGTAAATATGTTGTAAGTGAAATTCCAAGTGTCATTAGTGGAATGTGAAATGTCATCATGTTATGTAAAGAGTTACTTGTAAGGAAGTTGAATTGTCATGAGGGTATTTAAAGAGTCACAAAGGGGAATGTCAAGGGTCACCCCACCCTTTGTTATAAATAGAACCTCATAACTCATAGAACATGCTTTTTGGATCCATTAGGCTTAGAAAGGGCTTGGGAGTATTGTGGTGAGCCTTGGCTTCTCCACAACGTAGAGCAAGTATACTTCTTTGGAGGAGTAGGTGTTCTCGACTGTAATGTTCCACTATTGGGGCTAGTGGTTTTCAATGGTGTATGTATGGATGGAACTTTCACTCATAATAATAATAATAATAATAGAGCCAACACACTTTCATGCATATGTTGTCATTGTAGTTGGGCTATTCTGATTGCTTTAGAAATGTATGTTGTTTAACTTACACATTTTCTTATGAACTACTTTGTATGCAATTGTATGAATCTTGTTGAATGCGTGTTGTTGGATTAAACCATCACTTTAACTTGTGGAATATTATGCATCTTTGCCTGTGATGTCATTTCGCTCATGTGTTCCTTTCAAGTTGCATACTATTACAGGCTTCTAAGGGGAACACTTCATTTTCCTCTTTGTGTGTTAGAACCCCCATGCATCTCACTTGACTTGCTGCAAGGTCACACACTTGCTTCCACCCAAAGTCATCATACTTATCTCCATGCGCTACCGCGGTCAAGGCACTAGATTACCTCCCACTGTTGGGACTCCTACTCTGAACGGTCTGAGTCTAGTTGGGACTTCTTACCGGGGATATCCCGTTGAATTTTGGCGGATCTAGCACAATCAACAAAACCATAATATAAATCTCCTTATGGCATCCCTAACTGATAATCTTAGAGTATTCATAAAATATGGGGGTTCTAACATAGAGTTCCAAGTAGAGGGGATATTAGGGGATTGGAAAGAAACAAAGGAGTCAAAGAAAGAACCTAAAAATGATTAACCCAATCAAGTTTCATTAACCATTAAAAGTCCCTATTAAAAATGGAAGTGAAAGTTTGCGTCAAGCCATATCAAGGTGACATCAACAATTTGAAGTTGAACCATTGGTTGCATCAACTAGAAGTTTATTTTAATGTTCATCATGTTGAGAAATCAATATGTTGTAGATTAGGGTTGGTTTATTTTTCATGATAATTACTTGTGAGAGTTTGTTGGATTTTATTATTATGTTATGTTCATCTTCATCAAACAATTACCAAAATGTACATGAAGATCATGGTGAGATATCCAAGACCCAAGACCAAGACAATGATTGCCACACAGACCCAACTCATCCCTCCTTTAACACTTCTTCATAACATGAAAGATAATAAAGCCAATTTTGGTCAAACATTTGAATTTTGGCCAATCCCTGAAATTTTGACCTTCCTAAAATCTCAACCCTGTAATTTTTGGCTTGTAATAGCGAAAAAAATTCCTTATAAACTCGCATGTGTGGACAAAAAACTAGGGCAGGAAAAAGGAACTTTCTCTCTCCTTTGACTTTGCTGGAATTCTCCTTCTTCTCCACAAAAATCAATGTGGATGCCAAAATATGGAGCACACATGAAAATATATATCTGTTTGACTATATGAAGAGACACAACTTATGGGTTGGTTAACTTGTCCATCTGGAGTGCCGACCTAGCCTTGTGGTGACAAAATTGATTCTTTTGACTCAATTTTTTTTTTTCATGTTCTTACAAATATTCCAAATGGGACTTTGACTCATGATCAATTTTCTTTTGACATAATAAACCCTAACAAGCATGAATAAAATCATTTGACTAGAAAAATAATATAATTTCATTTTTTTTCTTCTTTTTTTGTTTTTTTTTACATGAAATACTTATTGATGTAAGTACGTTTACAATTATGAAGACCAAACCTAGTTACATTTCCAAGACTCCCTCTTAACTAGGGAGGTATTCATAATTACATAACAGGATACAAGGATGCTCTCAAATTGAAATATTCTCATATGTATAGTTTGAATTCTAACTCTCCACTAGATTAGAGAAAAATGTTGGGAGGAATACATTTGAATACCTCATCTAAATGTTCACTAGGTATGTCCTTACATGGCTATTATTATCTTGGATTTCCAATCCTCAAAGAATATCGGTCCTCCTATGGACTACTCTTATCTTGGATATCGTTCCATATCCTCAAAGAATGTTGATTGTAAGGACTACTCCTATCTTAGGTTCCTAATCCTCAAGGAGTATCAGTCCCAGATGCTTATCCAATCTGCCATTCTCCCTACCATTGCCTTCACTAGACTTCTGACTACTAGTCCTGGCCATAATACATGACACATGGAGAATACAGTGTCCACCATCACTCCCTCTCAACCAGGGAGGAGATTTGTATTCCCCCTCAAATAGGGATATATAACCACAAGCCTCAAATTGTATCATTCATCATCTACTTATTCTTTTGTGGAGATCTTAGTAGTCACTTACACGGCTTCTCAATTCCTAGCATAACATCATATTGAACTTCGACCTTCCCAGATCTTGACAATCTTTATGCAAATTTCTCATCAAATGGTTCATCTATCCTCTTCAAGGAGCCAAACTTCCTCATAGCTTCTATCACATGCCTTCTTCCTTACATGATAGAATTCCACCCGTATTTTATTCCGGGCCATCATCAGTGTTGTCCACTCAATCCATGTGCTCCCAAATCGAATAAAACAATTGTAGGTACAAAATAATTAAACAAGTTATCTAAATTGCTATATTTCCAGCCTCTTCACATACTTCTGCAATATGTCCTTTCACGGTTTCAAACCTTATCCCATAATCATGAGAGTTTCCAAATGACAACAACCTCTAGTCAAGGTGTGGGATCCTTCATATCAAATTCTTGTTGGTTTCTCCCTCTAAGATCAACATTCCTTTCCATTTTCTATCAAGGTTTTGCTTTATGTTCTCCAGCTTCCAATCATTAATAGTATCTCTATCACTGTTAGTATAGTCAATCAATGTGTTCCTGGTAAAAACCAATCAATTGTCGGTACAACAACATCATAACTCTTCAACTTCTTGCCTCTTTGATGTAAGCTTCAAGTTGCTACTTTATTCTTCATATTCATGCTTTGCGACATTCTTCTACTTCTTTCTTCTTCTTTTCTAAAAGCATTAGCTCCATTTTAATATTGGACCTATTCACCAACCTATCTCTCACATTAAACATCAAGGGTTAGATCTATTATATAGGGTTTTTCTCTTAGGGCTCTACTTGATCCAAACTAGGCTAGGGTTCACAAACCCTAAATTCCAAAACTCTTCAAGACCTCACAAACTACAAGTTCTACAAACCATATATTTTTAAGGCTGTCAAGGAAGGATATGTTAGGATTTGCAAATTCTTCAAGTAGGCAAAGAAATGAGATGCAAAACCCTAGAGACACCATTTCATTTCTTGAACTCAATACCGAGCTCTTATATGCAACAAAATACTTGGATTACTATCATATCAACGATATCTTATATGTTACTATCTCTAATATATATCCATGTAGACCCTTCTACTACCTTTCAAATGACCATCACCGTGGTCTAGTGAACTTGATACAAATCATGAAATGCACACAAAAATTATACATACCTTTACAACCTTACCTTATCTCTTCTTTGCAAATATTTGGTCCTTATTCAATTTGTCAAGTGCCAATCACTCTTCAACAAATGTTTATCTTTAACATAGGTGCCTCAGTTATTTGTTCTTCAAGCTAGGGTATGATCCACATAAATTTTCTTTGGACTGCTCATTTTAGACTTCATAGATAGGTCGACTTTTATTGAAGTGATTATTCCCTCCTTTATGTATAACTTCTTCACATATTGGTACTTCAAATATCTTGTCACAACTCTTTCTATGATTTCGTTTCTTCCTTCAAACCAGAATATCACAGATCTATTCTTATAGAGAAATACTTTTTGGTGCCTCAAAGTTCGCATTCTTCATTATTTTGGATTCATTGTAGAGACTTTTGTATAATCATGTTTGTTTGTTCTTATAGTTCACATTACAACATTACTTGTTTCATTGAAGATAATGTTTATTTTGTGGCTTTTAAATTTGCAATAATAATTACCATGAAATGTTTCTATATTCCATATTTATCATAAGGCTTGGACCCAAATCCACAAGGATGACTAAAGCTTCTAGTTGAATAATGACGAGTGACAAGATTTTCTCCATGGGCCTAGAATGCTTCATATCACTATTAATGCTTCTTCCATGGTTTCAAGCTATGCTGCTTGGTCTTTCAAAAGGGTATTATAACTTGTCAATAGAACTTATGATCCCTTTTCATATCCGACTTAGCTAGAGAAATAATGGATCAAGCCCTAATTTATGATCTATTTGATATTTTTGAACTAGTCAATATTAGTAATTGATCTTTGACCTAGATCATTTCGTCTTAGTGAGAAGGATAAGATCAAGTTTCATGTAGCCATATACTACACACACTAATTTTTAAATCAATAGAAACTTGACATTTATAGCCGCAGAAATTTTTCTGTAGTTACAGATAAATCTTCTTCAAAGACAAGTTCCGTTACGTGCTTTGCTACAGGACTAGTGTAGTCCTCTTAGGTCCTAGTTCATATTTAATAAGGAGAATATTATTCTTATAGAACTAATGTAGGTCTCAGCTTGATGAAAATCTTCCAACACAGAATGAACAAGATTATGCCTTTTCCAAGTCATAATCTCGGTCCCCTTTCACTGATAGTGCTATGAATTCAGAACTTCACATGGATAATATTCTCAGACAAATGACAGAAAGAATCACAGAGGTTGAAGGACTCAGTCCTTGTGAGAATACATACTCAGACTGTAGCATAAAATAAATTCACACCCTTTTGATCCTCCTATAACCTACACATGAGATATATAAGACCTCTTGTAACATCTACAAATTTCCATACAACTCATCTTAACAATCATTTTTAACTCCTTTACATGCTTCCCACATAGGATTTTTATACTTCTCTATATTTGAAATACCCTCGGTCCTCTAAACAACTCCACCAAACCTTCATGTCCAACATTTATCTTTGTAAACTCAGACTAGTTCCAAGAAACAATAAACTTTGGTCTTCACAGAGGCATTTGCACAAAGGATTTCCCAAAAACATACTAGAATAAACTCGGTCAGTTGTCTTCTACTTATCCCAGAAATAACACAAGAATAATATGCGAGGCATGACTTCTCTCATAACAGTCCTCTCCATTTGATTAAACTACCTTTTGAGAAATTGTTGCTTTCCAACTTTCTTGAACCTCACTTAAAACAAATAATAATTTCAATTAAGTCTAGCCATTAAATGTGCCAATAAAAAGTGACCTTCAAGCTGCCCTTCATTCACCTTAGCTATGATACCATGTTGAGAAATCAATATGTTGTAGATTAGGGTTGATTTCCCTTTCATGATAATTACTTGTGAGTGCTTGTTGGCTTTTAATCATTATGTTATGTTCTTCTTCATCAAGAAATCACCAAAATGTACATGATTATCACAAAGAAACAAAAGAACACAAGAAATTAGGCTCTCCAATCAAGGTCCAAAACCCCACAAGGGGGAAAACCAAAAAAGATCCTCTTCTTATAAAATCATATCAAAGTGAAATACCCAAGATCCAAGACCAAGACAAATACTACCACATAGACCTAAGTCAACCCTCATTTAATACTTATTCATCAATTCAAAGTCAATAAAGTCTGTTAATCAAACATTTGAATTCTAGCCAATCCCAGAAATTTTGGCCTTTCTGAAACCTCGACCCTGAAATTTCGGGCCTATAATACCACAAAAACTGCCTCAAAAACTCACACACGTGGACATAAACTAGGGCAGAAAAAACAAATGTTCTTTCTCCTTTGACTTATCTCTTTCTCTCCTTTGACTTCGCTGAAAGTCTCCTTCTTCTGCACAGAAATTGATGTGGATGCCCAATTGTAGAGCACACTTGCCAATATATAGTTGTTTGACCATATGAAAAGACATAGCTTATGGGTTGTCCGAATTGTCCATCTAGAGGGCTGACTTGGTCTTGTGGTGACAAAATTGACTCTTTTAACTCAAAATATTTTTTTCTTTTTCTCACAAATATACAAAATGGGACTTTGACTCATGAAACATTTTCTTTTGACTCAATAAACCCTAACAAGCATGAAGACCATGCTTTAACTAGAAAAATAATAAAATTATTTTTTTTCTTATTTTTCATTTTTTCATTTTGCATGAAATACATATTGATATAAGTACAATGACAGTTATGAAGACCGAACCTAGTTACATTCCCAACACATCATATATAGGAAGAAAAAAAGATTTTGTTTGCACGACTGAAATTCGAGGGAATTCTCTGACTTTGTGTAGAATCCACATAGAGACCCTGAGATTGGGGTAATATCCTCCAATGACTAAGTGGGAGGACTTTAAAATCCTCATAAAATCACAATTTTAAATTATCAGGTATGTAGAGGAGTAGTGGATCTGGTGGCACTACTTCAAGAAAAAGCAGGGGCAGAGTTTATAGAAGTACACCAAAAAATTTAGAAAGATAGCCATAATGTTGGATATCTCCCCAAAGAACCCAATTGTACTCCTCCAGTATCTGAGGGTCTACACATCCATCTAAAGTAAGGAATGTTGTTCAATCTCAGATCAGTGGACAAGGTTTGCATACAAGCATAGTACCTGGAGAACATAGGCCTAAAGAAAGGGAAATCAAGTGGATCAAAACAAAATGAGCACCAAGATACTTCTAAGGAGGGGAAGAATTAGTGGAAAGAGGGAAAATATAAAAATATCGGGGCCATAGTACACTAGTGCAAATATCCCAACAACCACTACAACGATTGTAACATTAA
Organism: Pinus tabuliformis; assembly: GCA_031772625.1. Classification (NCBI taxonomy): domain Eukaryota; kingdom Viridiplantae; phylum Streptophyta; class Pinopsida; order Pinales; family Pinaceae; genus Pinus; species Pinus tabuliformis. The sequence goes on along the minus strand of CM062812.1, from coordinate 917,200,878 downwards.
CGACCATATAGAGGAGAAGTGTTAGAAATTACATCCAAAGCTTCACCCAATGAATAGAAAGAAAGATAATAAGAAGAACAATATTATGGCCATTGATTTGAGCAACCAAGTTAAAAGCAACTCAAACATGGATGAGAAGAAAATCTATACATCAATGAAAAAGGAGGTGAATCTGAGTAACCTTCAGGGTCAAGAAGGGAAAGAAAAGACCAAACTCTTCCATATAAAGACACAAGTTACAATTACCAAGATCGATGCTCTACATGACTCATTATTTTAGGAAAATATCATTATAGAAGAGCTGGTCAAAAATTTGGTATCAAAAGTTCATGATCATCCAAGCCCATATCCATTTAGATGGGTAAATAAGGATGCAAATATAAAGGTAATAAAATAGTGCAAAATTAGATTCCTATCACTACTAATTTTATTGATGAAGTAGAACTAGATGTAATTCTTGTTGATGTATGTGGAGTGGTGTTTGGAATTCCCTGCATGTACATGCATGATGAAATATTTATGTGGAGATCCAACCAATACCTTGTCGTCATTGATGGAAAATTGTTAACCATCAAGGTGCACAAAGGCAAGTAAAATTATCTGTTGGTAAGTTCCAAAAAAGCTACGAAATTGATTAGTTCTAAAAAGAAATATGTTTTACTATTTTTAAGAGAAACATAATGTGCAGAAGAGTCTATGGGAGAAAATGCATCCATGGAGGGGTTTACAAGGAAACAAAAAAACAACTCGAAGTGTTTCTACATTCATACAAGGATGTGTTCCAGGAGCCTAAAGGGCTACCACCCAAGAGAGAAGTGGAACAAGATATCCCACTATTACTGGACTCCACATTGCAAAGCATTGGGATATACAAGTAGTCTATTATAGAGGGAAGTGAGGTGAAGAAATAATTTGAACATCTACTAGAATAGGGTGTCATTTGACTAAGTACATCACCATGTGATTCACCCACCATCATTGTGCCAAATAAGGATGGGACTTGGAGAATGTGTATATATTCTGGGTCATTGAATAACATTATGCTCAATAATAGGTATCCCCTTCCGAAAATAGATGAATTGTTGGATCAGTTGTAGTAAGTGAAATCGATTCAAAGAAGAAGAAACCTAGAAGATCACCTTCAAAAATAGTCAAGGTTTGACATTTGGCATATGCAATGCACTAACTATGTTTATGAGGTTAATGAATGATATACTATTCCATTTTATAGATTCATTTTTTATTGTTTATTTGGGTAATACAATGGTATATAACCTTGAGGGTTAGCTTAATCGGTTGAGTCCCCATTGCGAAAGCACACATTTTCTATTAAGAGGTCATGTGTTCAATTCTCTCGATGTTCTTGGGGTCAAGCTTTGTGGTTGATCCAGAAGGAAGTGAACCCTTTGGGTGGATATTCCTAGTACAAAAATGATATGTGGAAGAGAGCTGAAAGTAGATCCTGCCAAGATGGAGGTTGTCATTAAATGGTCAACACTTACTAATGTTTCTGAGATTAGGATTTTTGTTGGGTAGAAAAATACCTGAGGAAATTCATAGCCTCATTTTTAGATTAGGAACACCACTCCATGCAATAACAATAAGTGGTAAGAATTTCTAGTGGGGAATGGGTTAACAGAGGGCCTTTGAGGAGCTAAAGAATAAGATCAACGAAGAACCAATTCTAGCATTACCAAACTTGCATCATCCATTCAAAGTGGAGAGAAATGTGAGTGGGTATGCAATGGGAACAATTTTGTTGTAGGGATGAAGGCATGTATGCTACCATTTTAAAGTATTTCATGGGGTAGTTAAGAACTAACCTACTTATGACAAGGAGCTCTATGCCCTAAAACAAGTTGTGAAGAAGTGGAATCACTATCCGATGGGAAAGGAGATGGTAATCCAAACAAATCATCAATTACTATAGTACTTGTAGGCCTAAAGTAAGCTACAATAGACCAGACATTACAAGTGGATGGGGTTTCTATAGTAGTTTCATTTAGTGATCAAGTATAAGAATGGTAGCACAAATAAGTTAGTTGACATGCTTTCAAGGCCACCCACATTAAATATCACATCTTTTGGAACTTTGATTCACATGGATCCATTCACGCATGATGCATATGGAGAGGCATATTCAAAAGATGAGGATTTCAAGGAGGTGTTTCAACAATTATAGACCTAGAGTCATGGCCACGATGGCTACAACAACATTGATTAGCATCTGAAGAACCAGTTACTATATAAGTTGGATAAGTTATGTGTTTCGAAAGGTGCGATGCTTGTAGCCAATCTGAGAGGCTCACACCTCCAACGTTGCAGGGCACTTTGGTGTAGGGAAGATAGTGGCTAACTTGTAGATGTATGTGTATTGGCTGAAGATGCAAGAGCAGGTAGCTAGGTTCATAAGAGGATGGATTCTTTGTCATACCGACAAGCCTAGAAACAAGAAATAGGGTCTATATCACCCCTTACCTTTACCCACTCGTCCCTGGGAAATAATTTCCATGGACTTTTTGGGAGTTTTACAAACAACCAGGAACGAACATGACTACATGTTCATGGTATTTGATAGGTTGAGCAAGATGTTTGTTCTAATGCACTGTAAAAGACCATAAATGGAAAAGAAGCATGAAATTTGTTCTTTGGACAAGTTTGGGTGCACTTTGGGATACAAAGGAAGATCATTTTAGATAGGGACGCAATATTTCTCAATGCATTTTGGACTACATTATGGGAGAATATGGATATCAAGTTAAAATATCTACATCATTCCATACATAGACATATGGGTAGACAAAAGTAGTCAATATTACTATTGTGCAGCTTTTGAGGGGTTACAATCAAAAGCATGTAAAGGCCTAGGATGAAAATAAAATATATATACAACACACTTATAATAGAAGAGTTCACACTTCTACTGCTAAGTCCCCATTTGAAACTTGTTCTCTATATTTGTCACCTTCATCTTTGGATATTTCATTTGGGTAGCAAGGAGGAGTAAGGCAGGATCTTACAGGGGATGGCTTAAGGGAACAAATATTTGTAGAAAATATTAAGAAAATCTATATATAGGTACATGAGATAATGTAGAAGTCAGAGAAAAAATACAAGGCTAAGCATGATGAACATAGAATAGATAAGACATTCAAGGTGGGAGATAGAGTATGGTTACAGTTGAACAAAGAAAGGCTACAAGATTCTGGTAAGAAAATCAAGGCTCTCTAGTATGATCCCCTGGAGATACTATAAACGGTGGGATATAATTCGTATAGACTCAGTATATCTCCATACATGTGCATTTACTTAGTTTTGAATGTAGAGAATATGAAACTCTATGAGCATTCCATGCTAGATCAAGAAGAGAAATAGATCCTACCATCTATAGATGATTTGGCACTAGATGGTATAGTTGATAGAGGACGCAATATTGTAGAAGAGGTATGAAACTACAGGGCATGGGTAGCATGACCTTGGAAAATTATGTTGAAAGGAAGGAAACTGGGCAAAGCTAAATGGTACACCTAAGAGAAGGTGGAGGAAAATTTTCCTCACATCATTCAATAGAATATTTTGGGGTCCAACAACCTTCAAAAATGTGGATGTGTGATACAGATTGGATCATTATATTTTCTTTCATCCATCTCGATGCTTTCATAATGGAAAAGGTGGAGGAATCAACTGATAGGCTCATTTTTACAGGCATGACCCGATTTGGAAAATTGGGGCCTGAAACATTTTGGGAGCATTTTGAGGAATCAAATGGAACTTTTTGGGAGTAAAACTTTGCCACTTTTGTGTGGTACTTTTTTTCCTATTATACACAAATACCTTTTCAACATTGCAAGAATCACCTCAATTGGAGTCCTCATTTAAAATTTATTCCACTTAGAAGTTGACTTTCCTGTTTTGACCACCATAGTTCGAGAGGATGCCACATTAGAACTCATTATTCATGGAAAAGGGGATAGCCACATGATTGTGATAAATGAGACTCTAGAATATCCCAAATTGTAACTCTATTTAAGAATTGAAGGAGTCATACCTAACCACTAGTAGGCTATTAAGTTGTGTTATAACCTGACAACTAGGAGGAAAAGGGGTTCAATTTTTTTAAGGGCATTTTGTTCCATAGATGAGAAGAATAGTTGAGAGGGATAAGAAGAGAGAACACATAGAGGAAATGTGCATAGTAGTATCCCATGTTCCAGAGGCCATACTTATTTTAATTGCAACCACTTATATTCAGAGAAAGAGAGCAGAGCAGGCTGACCTTCCTGCTAGATTTTCTCCCCAGAGGGTTTCCTAAGATATATCTTGTGTTAGTTTTGGTTTGTGAGTTTTTATTTTTCTATTTTATATTTTTTTCATAATTATAATGTTCATGCATATGAAATAAATAGTAATTAACAAATCCATAAATCTAAAGAGAAATAAACCCTTATAATGTAGATTTTGGATTCTTAAGAATAATTTTATCAAATTTATTGTGATTGACTATCGAGTGGAATATCTATGATAGTTTATGGATCACTCTACCTATAAAATTCCATGTCACTAACCTTCTATGAATCCAAGATAGGTTGATTAGGAAGTCACAAATCATTATGCCTCTAAGAGTTACAACTACTCTCAAGAATATCTAGGTACCCTCCAAGTCTCACATTAGGGAAATTTATCCTTACGCTTCTCCCTCCAAGGCTCTATGCTTCAACAAGGAAACCCAAGGATAAGTTTGCACACCTAAGTCCTCCTAGGATCCATAGGGTAACCTCATAAAATCATAGAACTCTTAGAGAAAATATAATAGTTTGTGTAACCACCTCATCCTACACTTACCCAATTTCATCACTCTATCAGGGTAAGCGTGTGACGAAGAGTTACTATGATATGAATCAGCCTCCTAAATCACATGAAGGAAATGGATTTAACAAGATTAAACCTTACTAACTCTCCTCAAGAGATACAAGACACACAAGAGCTAAATAACCACTCTAGGTACTGAAACCATGAGTTAACTTTCCTTTTTAGTGATCTGGACTCCCAGTTGCTTGCATAACAAGGCAAGCCAACAACTGTGACCCTCTAGTCACATGAATAAACCTGTCTCCCAACAGTTGCAGTCTAGATTTCCCAATTTTGATTATGCGACCCCAGAATCTGAGCCACTTTTTGAGGGCTAGTATCCAGAACTCTACCCAGAACTTGATAAAATTTTGTAGAATGATGAATGACACAAGGACAAAGCCATTGATGCAAAACCTAACCAGGCCTAGCCATGATAGTCATTTCGTCAAACACATGGAAAACACATAATCTACAGGTCATGAATGCATATTTAAACATAGGGGTTTGATAATTATTCGAGAAGTGTCAAGAAGGTCTAATTTCCTCTCAGAATAGTTGCAATAACATCTATTAACTTATGAATTCATTAAAACCATTCATCAAAAAATCAAGACACATCAAGAGCCATAGCCAATATACATCTTATAAGCAACATATAACGCGTAAATGAACAACATATACACCATGATAAAACATGCATCAAATCCACATAACAACAAGTACAATTTCTCATGAAAATACAAGAGGAAAAGAGTTATTATTAACATATACAAATCCAACCAAGTTAGAGACTTACACGTATGACTCGACCATAGATTGGGCTAAACCAAATATCTCTTTTAGCTAGTCAAACCCATGCCATACTCCAAGCATGAATGTGGGATCTCATGGAATAAACCAAGAAAAACCAAACTAGGGATTCCAAAGGCCAAACCACCTAAACCGTCAACCAGTGATTCTACCTCACAATCATACATCACTAACCATTACCAGATTGGTCTCTACCCAATTTGTCTAGGGCTCTAGAGTGTTTGTTCTAACTGGACTCTTGGACTAGTAACTCAACCCACAGTTGTCGTAGGGCCCAAAATAGTTTGTCCAACCAAGGATCCATGACTAGTAACTCAACCCACTAAGGGCTTTAGAGTGTTTTTTCCAACCAAGGCTTTCAGGACTTGTAACTCAATTCAATTTGTTCCAGGGCTTCCATATCGTTTGTCGAATCAAGGCTCCAGGAACTTGTAACTCAACCCAGATCCATAAGGAACATGAGCACCAATCAGAAAACAATCAAGTGGGAAACCCAAAATACCATGGTTATCCAAGAAATGGCAAGGCTACGCAAAACCATTGTTAATCCAGGCAATCCTCCATGGAAATGATAGATCATAACCAAATAACCACATGCATATACCATGCATGCCAAAACTAGAAAGGAAATCATACATGCAACTCGATATCTACAAAGAAATCCCTCTGTCCACTTATGCTTTCCTGCTTTTCCTTTGCCTTCTTTCTCTAAATCCATTGAAAACTAGAATGCTCCATGCATGCCCCAACAATGCTCCAAGATTTCTCTAAGTGTGCAAGAGTATGAGAGAGAGAATAGAGAGAGAGAGATCCAAGCTAAAATTAACAAAAGGTTGTGAATTGGTCCTAAAAATCCTTTTTATCATTGAGGCCTCTAATTTCTTCATTTTCCTATATTTTTCCTTCAATTTTCCTCACATGAAATTCTATGACCTTTCACCTTCCTTTTCTCCTATTTTCCTTTATTTTCATAAATAAATTCTAATTAATGCCTCTTTGCCTTTGACAATTTCCATAACCATTAGTTAATCACCAATGATCCCCATCACTATGTTTTTCACAACATTTAGCTTGGAATTTGTGTCTTGTGACTTTGGTTATTATTTTTATTTATATACGTAGGAAAGCAACTAGGGGTTGTTACAAATCCCTCCCGCTTTGGGGAACACTATCCTTGGTGTTCAATGACACTTATAAACCAACAAACACATGCTACACATGGAGTTTTATAAAAGGAAATTGATACAATATTTACATCATATCATATTGTTGAAGTCATAATAACCATATCATGAACACCATACCGCTTATTGAAGCTTTATAACACATCTCGATGCGGTATTTACAACATATGCATATATGAACATAACCAAAACACATCAAAAGTCACATGCTAAACCAACAAATAGAGAATGATGCATAGCCCACATATGAATAGCCATCTCCCATGTAGCTTCATCAGGCTCAAATTGCTTCCACTGCACTTTACCTTTCTCGATTTCTTGATTCTGGAGCATGAGCATCTTTTGCTGCAAAATGTACTGAGGTTCTGGCTAGAATACTCCTTCTAGCTCCACCTATAATACATACCAGTAAATCACATGATCAAAATCTTTCACATACTTCTTAACCAATGACACATGGAAAAAATCATGGAATTTCACTATCAGAGGAAGTGCAAGTCGGTAGGATACTAGGCCAATCCTCAAGGAGCTCTTCCTAGGCTTGATGTGCAAGTACACCTATTCCCCAACCTGAAACTCCTTAAACACCTTGTGTTGATCTGCATAACTCTTCTTCCTGTCCTATGCTACCTTTAAATTCTTCTTCATTACTTGCATTTCTTGTTCCATATCTACCAACATGTCCAGCCAATCAATACCCTATTCATTGGATCACTCAACTGATGGGAGTATTATAACTATGCCCATAAAGTGCCTCAAACAAACTCATCTTCAAAGATTCTTGATACCCATTATTGTACGGAAACTCTACTAGTGGAAGATACTCTTTCCACTTCCATTATTAATGCATGACATACATCCTCAACATGTCCTCAAGAATCTTGTTTGCTCTCTTTGTCTATCCATCTATCTGCAGATGATAAGTTGTACTGAAGGCCAACTCTATACCTAAAACTGCAAATAATTATTTCCAAAACTTGGAAGTGAACTTGGCATCTTTGTCTAACACAATCTTCTTGGGAATATCATGTAGCCTCACTATCTCCCTGATGAAGAATTGTGCTACCTCACTAGCTGAGTTCGTAGACTTCACTGGAATGAAGTGCACTACCTTTTTCAACCTATACACCACAACCATAATAGAATCACATTATCTAGATGTCCTGAGGAAACCTGTAATGAAATCCATGGAAATGACATCCCATTTCCAATCTGGAATGGGAGTTGGTTGTGGTAATCCACCTGGATGCTTACACTTTTCTTTTACCTTTTGACAATCCAAGCATCTCACAACAAAATCTACCACCTCTTTCTTCAAATTTGGCCAATAGTAGAACTTCTTAATCGCTATCAATGTCTTCTGATATCTGATATTGCAAGTGACTTGAACAATGATTAATATGAAATCCCCTCAAGGTAAGCTTCTTGAGCCCATTATTTTCTGACACATATATCATGTCCCTAAATCTGACCAAACCATCTGTTGTGAGATGATAATCCACATTGTGTTCACTCGTACCCTCCTTCTGCAACTGGTGCTTAAGCTATTGGAACCTGTCATCCTATTGTCCTACCTATAAGATCTGATCTTGTAAATCTGTCCCATATGAACTCATAGTTTCTATGTGACTTACTGATACTCTTATGCTAAGAGCATCCACAACCATTTTCTCTATCCTCCTAATGTACATGTTCTAGAAGTCAAACTCATTGAGTGTGGAAAACCACCTAGCTTGCATGGCATTCAGATTAGGTTGGTCAAATAAGTATCTCAATCTACTATGATAACTCATCAAGATGAACCTCGTGCCAAGAAGATAGTGTCTCCACATCTTCAATGCATGAATGATCATTGCCAACTCAATATCATACATCACATAATTTTTCTCATTCTTATTTACTTTCCTTGATTCATAGCACCCTACCTATCCTTATTCCATAAGAACCCACTAAGTCCTCTCTTGCAAGGATCTATACATACCACAAACTCTTTGTCTGGATTTGCAATATTTATAATTGGATCATTCGTAAGCAATTGCTTCAATTGATCAAAACTAGTTGCAGATTCCTCTATCCATTCAAATTTATTCCCTTTTCACTGCAATGATGTGATAGGATAGGCAATCCGTGAGAATTTCCTGATGAACATCCTATAATAACCTGTTAATCCCACAAATGATCTGACCTCATCCACATTCCTAGGAGTTGTCCACTCCATGATAACTTTGATCTTGTCTGAGTCCACTGCTATACCTTCCTTAGAAACCACATGCCCCAAGTAATGTCCCTTGATCTAAAAGAAAATGCATTTTATAAGTTTGGCATACAATTGATGCTCTCTTAACAATTTCAACACTGTTGCTAAATGTTCAACATGCTCTTCCTCATTTTTAGAATATATCAATATTTTATCAATGAATACAATCATAAACTTGTACAGATATGGACACAACACAATATTCATCAAACACGTGAAATTAAATGGAGCATTAGTTAAACCGAAAGGAACCAAAACAAACTCATAATGCCCATATCTAGTTTGGAAAGTAGTCTTGTAGATGTCCTCTTCTTAGATGCATACCTGATGGTATCCTGACCTCAAATCAATCTTTGAGAACATTGTTGCTCCCTTCAAATGATCAAACAAGTCATCAATCTATGGCAAATGGTACCTTTTCCAAATCATCACCTTGTTCAATTGCCTATAATCAATGCAAAACCTGAGAGTACCATCCTTCTTCTTCACAAACAATATTGGTGCACCCCAAGGTGACACACTTGGCCTAATGTATCCCTTATCAAGAATTTCCTTCAACTGCGACTTCGGTTCCACTAACTCTACAACACTCATCCTGTATGGTGCCTTTGATGCTAATGCTTCTCTTGACTTCAACTCAATAGAAAATTCCACTTACCTATGAGGCAATAACTTTAAATTATCTGCTGGGAATACATCTTAAAACTGCTGCAAAATTGCATACATCTTCAAGTCCTCAACATCCTCAGCATCCTTACCTTTATTACTGGAAATATGAACTAAAAACAATACATATCCCTTCCTGCTACTACACTTGGGTTGCATAGCTATAACCATTCTAATTGATGTCACCTTCTTCTTGCCTTGCAAGAATCTTTGTTCCCCATTATCATCTAAACACTCAATATCCTTTTCATAACAATCCACCTTGGTCCCTTGAAGATACAACCAATCCATACCCAATAACATATTGTATGATCCTAACAAAATCACATTTAGATGCAATGATGTAAACATACCATTCAACTCAAATTCACAAGCTCTTACCCAATGATGAACTCTCTTCTTAGTACCTCTAGCCAACTACACTAACCAAGAATTTGTATGCACTGCTCTTCTCAAACCACACTTATCCATTAGGTCAGGGTTAACATAACTATAATTAGATCAAGGGTGAATCAAAATAGAAACAACTTGATCACAAAGCTTACCGTCCATCTCAATAATGGATTCCTGGTGATTCGCCTGCCTCTGATCCAATGCTGCATAGATCTGAGGAATACTCTATCTAACATCCCCAATTGTCTGCGCCTCCTGAGCACTATAGATCTGCGGTCTGCCACCCTGATGTTGGGGACAATCCCTCTTGCAATGATCTTTGCCACAAGTACAACATTATAAAGGCTTCCTGCCATCACCCTTGTTCTACTCCTCAGACTAAAATCCTCATCATCTGTCAGCTACATTGAACTTCTTGTGTGATGTTGCATTCTCAGTGTCATATGTATCCTTTGAATTTCCTCTCTTCTTAAATCACTTTCCTTTATTCTTCTAGTTGCCTTTCCAATCCTATTTAGACTCAAACATGGGCTTTGATTGCTCATAACAATGTTTCAACTTTCTGATGGCTTCCTCCAATAATCTAGGCTCATCAAACTCAATCTTGTCTTTGAATGATACCGACAACCCATTGATGAATCTCTAAATATTTTCTTTCTCCTCCTTAAGATAAGGCACATATCTCAAAAACTCCAAGAATATTCTAGTGTATTCCTCATTGGTCATAGATCCCATCTTTAGCTCATAAAATTCCTTTTCCTTGTCATTGTAGTATCTCTAAGATAGATACTTCTTCTTGAAAACCCTCTTGAACTCACTCCAAGTCAACTCCTCTTCCTAAATGCCTCTGACATTCTTTACATCTTCCCACCAAATTTTGTCTTTCCATTTAAGACTAAAGGTAGTTATCCTTGCTTTCATGTTCTATGAGTAATCATGCAACCAGAAGAGCTTATTCATCCCAAGAAACTAAGCTTATGCATCTCGTGACTTCTTCATTTCTCCATCAAATGTAGAAGGCTTTGGTTTCTTTAACTCTTCTGGAAAGTACTACTTCTCACTCCTCCTATATGGATGGTGACGATGATGATGATGTTGTCCCTATAAACCATAACTAGAATAGAACCCACAGTCATTAACACTCCTATCAGGTGTGTCTAAAAGCCTACCATATTTGACTATATCATCCCTGTAAAACCTATATCCCCACTGAGATTTTCTGCCATATTCCCCATTAATCCTTTCCTCATGTCCACGATTGATCCTAAGTGGTCCCTAAATATGAAAATATGATAGAATATGAAGGATGACTACATTAACCTCTACTTGATTTTCTTGTTCCCTAGCAAGTCTTTCCTGTGATTGAATGATCCTGTCATTATCTACCTTACAACTTTTGATCTCTACTTTCAAACTTCTCAATGTATCTGCTATGTTAAGGGAATACTCATCACCATGTTATTCATCTGATCTGTAGGGAGAATCACGTGAACTGTAGTTCACAATTTTTCTTATCATCTTTCATCCTCTAATTCCTGCAAACATACCATGTCAGATAAACCAAACATAAACATAATCAACATACCTCAATCAAGTTCAGGGGAGGCTATCTCATGCACAAGATCAATCCATATTAGTGTGATACATGTAGATATACATAATCATATCAATATGTTGACATCATTCATGACAACACCAAATGCATACCATGACCTGATGCACAACAATCATAACCATAAAAATACATGCATAACAAACATATAGACAAAGATATGCATGCATGACAAACACATTCCTCCCATCCAGCCCGAGTGTTGAACCTGGGAGCTCTGAAACCATTTTATAACCACCTCCTCCCACACTTACCCAAGTTCATCGGTCCAGTGGGGTAAACATGTGAAGAAGAGTTACTATGATATGACTTGACCTCCTAGATCACATTAATAGATCACATTAAGTAAACAGAGTCAACAAGATGAAACCTTACTGACCCTCCTCAGGAGCTATAGGACACACAAGAGCTAAATAACCACTCCAAGTGCCCAAACCCTAAGTTAGCTTGCCTTTTTAGTGATCTGGACTCCTAGTCACTTGCATAACAAGGCAAGCCAAAAAATGTGAGCCTCCAATCACATGGATAGACTTGCCTCCCAATGACTGCAGTCTAGATTTCTTAGTTCTGAGCATGCAACCCTAGAATCTTAGCCACATTTTCAGGGCTAGTATCCAGATCTCTGCCCATAACATGATAAAACTTTCTAAAATGATGAATGACACAACGACAAAGCCATTAATACAAAAATTATTCAAGAACTTGACCTAACCATGCCTATCCATGACAATCATGTCATCAAACACATGGGAAACACATTATCTACAATTCATGGATGCATATTTAAACATAGTGGTCTAATATTTATCTGAGAATCGTCAAGAAGGTCTAATCCCCTCTTATAATAGTTGCAGTAACATCTATTATGTTATGCATTCATTAACCATTCATCAACAAATGCAGATACATTAAGGGCCATAGCCAATATACATCTTATAACCAACATATGACTAGTAATTGAACAATATATACACCATGATAAACTAGCCATCAAAGCCACATAAAAAAAGTACAATTTCTCTTGAAAATACTAGAGGAAAAGATCTCTTATTAACATATGAAAATCCAACCAAGTTAGGGACTTCCACATATCACCCAACCATAGATTAGGTTGAACCAAACCTCTCTTTCAGCCAATCGCCCCCATGCCATATTCCAAGCATAAATGTGGGATCTCATGGAGTAAGCCAAGCAAACCCAAACTAGGGGTTCCAGAGGTCAAACCACCTCAACCCTAAACCAGTGATTCCACCTCACTGTTGGACATCACTAATATCACTAGATCGGTCTCTACCCAATTTTTCTAGGGCTCCAAAGTGTTTATCCCAACTCGGCTCTAGGACTATTATCACAGGGCTCCAGAGCATTTGTCCAAACAAGGCTCCAAGACTAGTAGCTCAACCCACCAAGGGATCCAAAGCATTTGTCTAACCAAGGCTTCCAGGACTAGTAACTCAACCCAAGTTTTTCCAGGGTTTCCAGAGCATTTGTCCAACCAAAGCTCCAAGAACTAGTAACTCAACCCACAACTAGAAAGAACATGAGCACCAATAAAAAAAAATAAAGTGGGAAACCCATAACACTATGGCTATTGAGTAAATGGAAAGGTTAGGAAAAACCACTTCAAACCAGGCCATCCTCCATGCCCATGACAAATCATAACCAAATAACCACGTGCATAAACCATGCATGCAACTTAATACTTGCAAAGAAATCCCATTATAGCTATTGATCTCATTGTCCCCTTGCACTTTCCTAGTTTTCATTTGCCTTATTTCCCCAAATCCAATGAAAACTAGAATGCTCCAAGAATGCCCTAATAGTGCTCCAAGATTTCTCTAAGTGTGCAAGAGTATGGGAGAGAGAGAATAAAGAGAGCGCTCCAAGCTATAACTGACAAAAGGATGTGAACTGATCCTCAAAATCATTTTTATCATTGAGGCTTCTATTTTCATCGTTTTCCTTTAATTTTTCTCACAAGCAATTATGTTATCCTTCACCTTCATTTTCTCCTATTTTCCTTTATTTTCATAAATAAATGCCAATTGACTCCTCTTTTCCTTTGCCACTGCCAATTTCCATAGTCATTAGGTAATCACCAGTGATCCCCATCACCATGTTTTTCGCAACATTCAATTTGGAATACATGTCCTGTGACCTTGGTTATTATTTTTATCATCTAAGGGATGTTACAATTTGAATGACTGTAAGTTAGGGAGTAGGTGTACAAAATACATTATAATATCAATTTTATACATGAGGTTATCTTCCTTCCTCCCCTACACTTGCAAATGTGCCCCCTTCGCTTGGAATTTAGGATAAAATATAAGTAATGACTTAAGCATATTTTGATGTTTCGCTTAACACCCTTCGTTATCATTTATCCCTCTTTTCCACTCATAGAGTCATTTCCCCCTATCTCTCCTATCAAACTTAATCTGCATCAGTAGTGTATTTTATTAATATGAGTGTGATTATATATTTCATTTGTTAGGATTATTGGCCTTTTAGAACACAAGCTCTCCAACATAAATTCACATAGGAATTCTAGCCATAAAACATATGTACGTATGCACAAAGGCCCTAAAACACTTATATACACATGAGCATCTAGAAGCAACACATTTTGGTTCACCAACCTAGTAAAATATGTGCAAATACATACATGAAGGGGGTCTCATTTAGGGTGATATATTTCAGTGTGGCTTACACTCTCTTTCTCTACAATATTCCCCAAAAAATTACTTTTATTCTCCCACAATGCAAAATCTTTACAACTTCCTCTTACAAATTCTTCAACATCTCATCCTACATGTGTTTTATCATATAATCTTTATAATTGGACTTATATCTTCTCTTACAATGTTTAACCAATTGTACAATTGGTGGCATGGTTCACTTATTGAAATAACTCTACTCAATAGCTTTGTTGGAGCCATATGCATTTCTCCTCTTTTACCATAACTATTGTCCCACACAATTCTTGATCTTCTTGTAGTAAAAATTCTACGTAACTTTCATCCTTTTTATTGGAACTATTTCAATCCCTGAATATTCTACTTGTTATGATACCACTTGATATAGTGAGGTTAAAGCTCATTACAATATCATACACATAGAACAAAATATCTTTGTAGTTTTTGTAAGAAAATTTAATTTTTGTATTAAATAGACTACTTCCATAAATTGTAGTTCAATTGAAAGAAATCATAGATACACCATTACAATAAACCATCCAATGTTAATAACGATGTAATTCTACAATTCAATTCAAAACAAGTAAAATAACACAAAAACCATAGTCTTTATAGATTTATTTAATTAATTAACAATATTTTTAGGTTTCTTCTTATTGATAGCATCTATGCACCAATGTTTGGAAGCCACAACCATCTACACTACATGAAAGAAAGCAAGGGAGATGCAAAGAACCTTCTCTCATTCACAAACTTCATATTTATGTTTGTGATCGTTAGCATTTAGACCATACAAATAACCTAATTGATAATATTCCAAATACAATGCTTCATGCTGCGATGAGTGACAAAAGGTCATGAAGGGGAAGAAATATTTCATTACATTAAATTCTTTTAAATCATAATATGGAACCAATACAAAGTAAATGTATAGAATACCTACCATGCTAGGAATGCTCTTGCATTAGCTTATATGTAGTTAACACTCAACAATAAATAATTAACATGGGATGCACTCCAAAATGACATTAATAGGGGCTAGTCATTGTCCGTTATGTAAGAAAGAGTTAAAAAGTCAAGATCATATTCTAATTAGTTCGGCGTAGAAGTATAGGGGTAGTCTCTTCAACTTGACGATAGGTATATATCTATATATATATATATATCTATATATATATATATATATATATATATATATATATATATATATATATATATATATATATATATATATATATATATATATATAAGAAGGTATGAGAGGTGATGATCAATTCTAAGTGTGGATACTAGGGGGAGATTGTAGAGCAATGTTTGAACAATGGGTTTTAGCAAAGAAAACTCATGTATTTCAAAGTTCTCCCCCTAGGGCTTTCTTGAGGCATTTAGCTTGCTAGAACTGTTAAGATATTTGAAGGCTAATTACTACCGGAAGTTCAATATATATTTTAATTTAGATCCTCTTTTGGAAGCATAAAAAACTTCTCCCATCTCTATAATAAAGATAACTTATTTCACCTCACACTAGTTAAAAAAAAATCATAAATGACATTAATGATACTTATATAGAAAATAAAACTTAATTAACATTAATAAAAAAAAAAAAACACTACTCTTTAATTATTCACATTATCTAAATTAAAAAAAAAAAAAAACAAAATACATAATACTACTAATAACTATATAAAATGTTAACGATCTGAATTTGAAATAAAAAATACATCATCTGAATTTCAAATAAAAAATGCATAATATTATTAATAACTATGTAAAATGATAACTTTGAAATTACTATTAAACAAAGCAACTTGTAAATGGGTACATTAAAACCTAATTTTAAGCGTCTAATAACTTGGTAACTTCCTCTCTACGGTACTCAATGAAATGAATAAGTTGTTTGAAGGAGAACTTAACTTCACTTATAATGCTCGAATAATTGTAAGTAGGAGAACTTGACTTATAATTCTCGAATAAGTGAAAAATATAAAATCCATATTTGGAAACATGTATAAGCAAGATACATTATCAAAATAAAAGCTAATAGTGCAATCAAATGTAACGTATTGGTATTCATTGACATGAGCCTTATAATTAGTATTTATATTCTTATTCCTTCATTATTTCTGTTTTTTATTGTCTATTGGATATAAGTTTAATATTTATTATGAAATTCTATAGTATCGGTTAAGACCTAATTATCTTTTTTTTATATTTTTCATGGTTTTTGGTGAGTTGATTATAGTTTTTAAATCAATTTATAATCGTGAAGTACGTGGCTTTAATTTTAATAGTGGAATTTAATATATTTTTATAGTTTTTAATAAATGGATTTTGTAAACATATGTAAAATGTATACCCTTACTTCTATGTGGCAGATGAGAATGAAATAAAATATCTCCTTTTAATTTTTTAAATGAATGCTCTTCACAAACCTATGTAGAATGTAAAACCCATAATACTACTTTTATGTGTAGGTGAGATGGACTTTAATACATCTTTTATCTATATTTTACTGATTAATATAATGTATATTTTTATGGTATAGATGAGAAATATTTTAAGAAATTTTAACATTTTATTTTTTAAAACATTTAAAATATTAAAAATCAAAACCATTTGGAATGGTGTATCATCATTTTTGATAATTAAATTTATGGTGTATAAATTATTATTTCGTAATATATAAAAAATTTAAGTTCACAGGATGGTCATTTCTTCGTATATATTTTATTTATGGTGTATAAATTAATTTTTCGTAATATATAAAAAATTGAAATTCGCAGGACTCTTATTTCTTCATAGAGATTTTAACACGACACGTTTTTGCATGAGGCCAAATGCGTTGCTTACCGAACTTTTCAGAAAAAAAGTTATGGTAAGATTCTTGAAATTTTATATATTTTTCATGGTTTGTCTCCAATCTCACAACCTAGTTTGTAATTTAAAAAAGAAAGACGGGCATGGAATTCCCTTATTGGTTTGCTATTCAAATCACGTGCGATTTGTTTACTATAACTTCCAAGCCACGAAATAAGCATAACGTGCAGACGAACCATTGCTTGCAGTCAAGCCATAAAATAAGTGCAACTTGTGAAAAATATATCCTTTATATATACTGATGCAGAATATGGAAATACTTCGCAGCAAATAAAAAATATGTTCTTTACATATAATGATGCAGAATATGGAAATACTTCGTAGAAAGTTTTAATTGTGATGAAAATGGCGGGGACAATGAATATGCATTTTTCTCATTTACTGCTTTGCATTTTAATTCTGATCCATTTCTCTCTAGCAACCTCTGAGAATGTGACTGCGCAGGATCTGTACAACATAGCTTCGTCTCTTGAAATGTTCGTCGACCCGCTGCCGGACATGCCCACGCTAAATGGCTATATCCTCGGACAAGATGGAGTTTTGAAGGCAGGGGAGCTTCGGATTGGAATGTTTGAGAAAAAATGGGTGCAAGATCTTAATAGCCCTAATGCATTAAAATACGCATTGTATTTAATTGAATTTAACATGTACCCTATATATATATTGTTCATGGGATGATCCGTGTTCTGTTGACAGAAATTCCACAGAGATTTGCCCTCAAGTGCTGTATTTGCGTATGGGACGTCGAGTGAGAGTGCGAGTGTGCCAGGTCCCACGATCGAAGCCATCCAAGGAGTGGACACGTTCGTTACTTGGGAAAATCATCTGACTTCACGCCTTTTTCTTCCGTGGGATCGAACCCTTGTGACTGCCCAGCCCAGACACGGTGGAGTCCCAACGGTCGTTCACCTGCATGGCGGAATCAACGAACCGGAGAGCGATGGGAGCCCACTTGCATGGTTTACACCTGGATTCAATGAGACTGGACCCGCCTGGACCAAATCTCAATACCACTACGTCAATGTCCAGCACCCCGGCAATCTGTGGTACCATGACCACGCCCTAGGCCTCACCAGAGAAAATCTGTTGGCCGGCCTCGTGGGCGCCTATATCATTCGAAACTCGGCCGTGGAGACACCTCTGAATCTTCCATCCGGTCGGGAATATGACCGTAGTCTTCTCGTGTTCGATAAGAGTTTTTTTAAAGACGGATCCATTTACATGAACTCCACCGGCGACAACCCCACCATTCATCCGCAGTGGCAAGTACAGTACTATATCCGTAAATCATTCTTTGCATGCTTTTATTTTCCCAGACTGTAATTATCTAACTCTGGTGTGGTGTTTCAGCCAGATTATTTTGGAGATGCAATAATAGTAAACGGCAAGGCGTGGCCTTATTTGAAAGTACAGAGAAGGAAATATCGCTTCAGAATTGTGAATACCAGCAACGGCAGGTTTTATAGGTTTGCGCTGAGTAATGGACTTCCTATGACTCAGATAGGCTCCGACTCTTCCTACTTACCCACGCCCGTGAACGTTCAGAAATTGCTGCTGGGCCCCTCTGAGATCGCAGACATCATCATCGACTTCGCTAATTCATCAACAGATGAGGCCATTCTCACTAACAGCGCTCCCTATCCATACCCCTCCGGAAGCTCGGTAGATGATCTCAACAGCAAAGTTATGAAATTTGTGATTGAGAAAACCAATAAACCTGCAATTAATCAGCCCGACAGCCGCATCCGAGAGAGATTGATTCGATACCCTTATCCCGACAAGAACGATATCGCCCACACGCGTTACATTACATTGTACGAATACGACAGCTCGACGGATAGTCCGACCCAATTTCTCGTCAATGGCTTAGAATTTCTGTCACCGGTGACTGAGACGCCGAGGCAGGGGAAGAGCGAGTTATGGCATATCATCAATCTGACTAATGACAGTCATCCTCTCCATATTCATCTCGGCTTGTTTTACACCCTGAACCAGACAAAGCTGGTAAATTTGACCGAATTTGAGAGCTGCATGAACAAGACAAACAATGCTGTGGCATGCAATATAGAGAAGCATGCTCAGGGTAGAGTCATCGCAACTCCTGCTAATGAGAGAACGTGGAAGAACGTGTTCAAGATGCGGCCTGGATATATGACCACCATTTTCCTTACCTTCACTCTCTTGGAGTCTAATCAATCTTATCCCTTTAATGCCAGTGCTGAACCAGGTTACATATATCACTGCCATGTAAGTGCCCTCTTTCACTTAAACATCAATATTGAATGTTGTACAGTATTACAATTCTGATTACTGAATACGCGTATAACTGATCAATAGCTTATATAATGATTCCGTTGGATTTCAAATTTGCAGATTTTGGACCACGAAGACAACGAGATGATGAGGCCCCTGAAAATTTTACCCTAATAATGGCATCCATAAATAAGTGTACATCGCTGTCCACATTGGCGACAGTTAGTTAATTATGTTCTCTTTAATTTCTGGATCGTCTGCCTCTGTTATTGAATGCAGCGGTCACACCGATCTTGTTAATTATGTGTAATTGCCATCATATTTTTCTTTAGCTTCACATTGCCTTTGGTTCAAACCACGTTGTTTAATGCAGTCGTACTCAATATTCGGATTTTAATTAATAAACATTCAAGCTAGTTGGGTTTTTCTTTACGAGTTTTGGTGTGTTTGTTGTTACATCAAAACTTTTAGGCATGGGAGGCATGGGAAATTTTCCAAATGGGTAATGGGAACTTGCTGATTGTATAGAGTTGCAGGGAATATTTTTTCAAAACCTGGGTTTATTTTAGGATTTCATAATGAAGAAGTTTGGCATTATACTAAAACGAATAGGTGTTGGTAAATTTTCCAAAAAAAAAACACTAAGATTTCTGGTAAACTTTCCAAACAAATAATTAAAATTTTCAAAATAAAAATTATAAATTCCATAAAAATAACCTGATTCCTCATCACTTTCTTTTCATATATATATACCCATAAAATAAAAGAAAGCAATCTTTCTTATAATCAGGTTGTTAGTATACTTCACAAATATATTTACTTAAATATTTATAAGGTCCAAAAAATAATATAACGATATTTATAATTACTAACAAGTTATAATTAACAATATTTATAATTCCTAACGAGTTATAATTATATTTACTTTATATTTATTAAGGTATTACAGTTAATTATATCTTCAGTAGAATTTGAATTTAACAGGAAAATAATAGTCATTCCATTAAAAATAATCTTAATTAACATTTTTATATCCATATACTTAATAAACATATTTTTCATATTATATCTTGTGTTTGATAAACTAATAAATTATTGTTTGCAAATCGTCCTTTCAACGATGGAATTTAACTCAATTTTATGAATTTTTAAAAGATAATAGTGGATGATTTAATTTTAAGATACGCACACAAGCAAGGATGACATTATTTTAATACCATTCGTCAATGTGGAGAACCCATCCACCCTTGACCCGTGTCAAGTACGTTTAATTATCTGATGATTTTAGTGGAATGTTTGGCATTTTGTAAAATATAATAATAATTTAAATGTATTTTAACATATTTATCAATGATTATAATCATGGTTGTAAAGGTTTGGTAAATATTATAATTTATTTTATATAATAAGTTTATTAGGTTAGAGTTTTAATAAATATCGAGTAGTGATTTTATTAGGCTTATTCTTATTTCTTGAATTATGAGTCTTATTTTCTACTTATGGTTAGAAGCTTATATTGTTCTTATAAATTAGGTTCATGTATAGTTTATTTTCTCGAGTAATGAAGTGTGTTTTTCTTAGTTCTTTAAAAAAAATGTTGAGGTTTTCCATTACACTAAAACCCATAGGTATTAGTAAACTTCTAAACCATTATCATTACTTTTTTTAGTAATCCCCGGTGGATCCCAGAGTGGCGATTAGTCCACGTAATCAATTCCAACAAAATGAGTGTGAAAATCTAACATATTATTATATATTATAATAATAATATAATATATTATTATTAGACTTTATAATGTTTGGTTAATATTATAATTTATTTTATATAATAAATTTATTAGAGTGAATTTGGTTAACTATAGTTACTTATATTATTATAGTTGACATATTTAATTATGAACGATTATGTTAAGTGATGGTTGATTATGGTTGATTTGGTTAGCATAGTTATTATAGTTTTCTTCTTCTTCTTCTTTTTAAAATGTAAGAGAGCACCTCACCATACTCCACCCTCCAACTAAGATATTCTATAAAGACATACAAAAACCAAAGCTCAAACTCATGAGCTCAACATGTTACTTGTGGAATTTGAATATGGGAGGGGAGAATAAAAATCATTACTCCCAACAACCTAAAATAAACTCAATTAGTATAACATAGTTGATTATAGTTAAATATGCTTAATGATACCTGAATAAGTTCATTGAAGATACCCATGGTTGAATATGATAAGCTATAATTGATTATAATTTTCTATATTCACTAAAATAAATTCTATGATTAACACTAATGTACTAGGAACACCATTATTAAAGGAAATATGACTACAATTAGCCATCATTGATTATAATTGATCATAGTTTATTATAATTGATCATACTTGACTATAATGTACACTTTATTGACTACAATTGATAATAATTTGCTATAATTGAATATAATTTACCATGTTTAACTATGCTTAATAATGATTGACCATGGTGGGATAGGGAATAATCCCCCACTAACTAGGATCAAATCAATAGTAAAATAAACAAAAATACTACAAGTATCTTATTCAAAATACCTATGGCTAGAGGTATCACCACTTTAAATTGTAACTCATGAATAAACTTGAGAACATATCAAACATTTTAGATGACTAAACATTTTTTTAGTCTACATCCAAGGAAAAATACTATGTTTCCCTAATAATCAAAAAATGATTTAAACATATGACAAAGTAACTAACTAACTAATTATAACTAACTAATTTTCATGAATATTAAATAATTAATTCCTCTATAAATAATATAATCAATGAATGATTATGAACCAAATAAATTTGATACTAATTTGGAGAGGTGAAATGAGATATTTATATTAAATAAAAAATCTTATAGCAATTTAATACCTGAATCTTTCTAATACTTGAATCTTCCACTAGCACCTTCATCATCAAAGCTTGAGGTCCTTATTTGCCTAGACCATTTATAGTCTTCAACTCTCTTTAACACTTCCTGCATAATATTAATGGGAAATCAACCGAGATTTAAATCTCAAATTTCAATAAAAAAGACAAATACAAAAACTATGGCCCCTACAAAAAATAATGATCACAAATGTCCAAGACCAAATTCATAATGCAATTCTCTAACATAAGCATACTAGTATATGCATAGACCCCTTCTCCGACATACAAACCTTATTTATATTGTGCCACTATTTACTCTTCATTTAAATATTAATATTTTTTACATTATGAATATTGAAATATTAATATTAGTATTTATTATGGACATTCAAATATAATTAATTATTATTATTATCATCCAATTTTAAAGTCACACAAGTCAGAGACCAAATTAGTGTATGAGACCCTTTTGTTTGTAGGACAAGGGACCCACCTCCGCGCAACGATTTGACTGCGAAATCTATGAAAACATACATACTCTACCCCCTCTGGTTTTGAATCTATAACCTCTGAGAATAACATAATAGACATTCAAATATTATTATTAATATTTTGTGCATTCAAATATTATGACGTGTAACATTATAAACAATAAAAAAAATATATATTCTTTTTATATTTTTATATAATATTTTTAAAATTTCATAAAATAAGAAAGTTTAAATATTATTATTAATATTATTACACCATTTATAAAACATTTTTACAATTTCATGGCATATGGAAATGTGCACACTAAATATAACTTTCGTTAACATATTGTCATGTCTCATTACATTCAAATTGACCTTCTTATTACTTCTAAAATATTTCTATACAACCTATTATTAAAATTTAACTTGCTAAATTATAAATCTAAACTATAATAGTCTAGATTTTTATTCTTTAATGCTTTTGTGCCTATGCTTTTCCAAAACACTATATTATCATTTTATGTCTCGCTATTACATTTCTCAACCCTTCATTAAGATGAATATCACACTACATCACCACCATTTAAGAATATCTCATTCAAAGATAACCCTTAACGTATATTGCAAAATTAAAAATGTCATAAAGTATGTAAACATAAACAGTCAAGCTAGTTATGTCAATTGAGTGTAGATCAGATCATGTGATGGGGAAGAATTTTTTTTTTTTCCCTGGATTTTTGAATCTCATATTATGAAATGTTTAATTATGTAAATTTATCTTAATAATAAGTAGATATTGTTCATAGAACTTTTATAATCCACATTAATAAAAAACAAACTAGTTACATTTTGCATATAATTTTATATTATATGCGTGTGTTTAATAAACCAATGAACTATTATTTGCCAATCGTCCTTTCAACAAGGGAAATTAAACGAATTTTATCATTTTTTAAAGAAAATAGTGAATGATTTAGTTTTATCATACGCACAAAACAGTGACATTATTTTAATACCATATCAAGTGGGGAATGACTCATCTACCCGTCACCCGTGTCAACTACATCTAATTATATGATTATATTAGTGGAATGTTTAGCATTTTATAAAATATATTAATAATTTGAATGTATCTCGACATATCTATCATAGTTTAAGTGGTTTATTATATATTATATTTATAATATAATATAATATAATATAATATAATAGGATTATTATTAGAGTGGATAATGTTGGGTTAATATTACAATTTAATTGATATAAGAAGTTTGTTATAGATTAATTTGGTTAACTATAATTAATTATCTTAGTATAGTTATGATGTTTTATTTATTTATTTTTATAAATGTAACCAAGCATTTAATCTTACTCTATCTTCTAATTAAGATATTGCCTAGGGACATACAACAAATAGAGCTCAAAGTCATGAGTTCAACATGTCACTTGTGGAATTTGAATTTCGGTGGAGAGGATAAAAATCATTCCTCCTAAACACCTGGATAAGCTTAATTGACATAGAATACTTGATGATAGTTAACTATGCTTAATGATGGTTGAATAATTTCATTCATGATACCGATGGTTAATATAATATACTATAATTGAATCTATTTTTTTATATTCAACAAAAATTCTATGAAACCCTAACGTACTAGGAATATAGTTTTTAAAGAAAATGTAGCTGCAATTAGTTATGATTAATCATAGTTTACTATAATTGATCATATTTGACTATAATGTATACTCTATTTACTAGAGTTGATAATAATTTGTTATAATTGAATATAGTTGATCATATCTAACTATCTTTAATAATAATAGATCATGGTGGGACAAGAAGTAATCCACTATTAATTAAGGTCAAATTAATGGTAAAACAAAACCAAAAAAAGTACTATAACTATATTTCTAGATAAGCTATGTATATTACCTCAAAGAAGAAAACATTGAGAAGAAAACATATGGTTAAACAGATAGCCATTTTAAATTGTATTTCAAGAATAAACTTGAAAAAATATCAAATATTTCAAATGACTAAATAATTTTCCTTTTGAGTCTACATCTAATGAAAAACACCATGCTTCTCTAATAAACAATTTTAGAATGAAGAATAATTTAAACATATGACAACGTAAATAACTAATAATTAACTAATTTTAATGAATATCACATAATTAATCACTCTCTAAATAATATAATCAATAAATGACGAGTGAAATGAATTTTATACTAATTTGGGATGGTGAAATGAGATATTTATATTAATTTTGAATGGTGAAATAAGATATTTATGTTAAATAGAAATACAATAACAATCTAATACCTGTCCCTAAATCTTCCACGAGCACCTTCATCACCAAAGCTTGAGCTCCTCCTTGCCTTGACCACTTATAATCTTCAACTCTACTTTAAAGCTTCCTACATAATACTAAACCCTCAATTTGAATAAGAGGGAAAAATATGGAAACTATGGTTCTTACAAAAAGGAATGATCATAAAAATCCAAGACAAATTTCGCAATGCAATGCTCTAGCATAAAAGTACTAATATAGACATACTCCCCTACTACAACATATACACCTATTTATATTGTAATGTTATTTACTTTTCATTTAAATATTATTAGTCATTACATCATAAATATTGAAATATTAGTATTACCATTTATTATCGATATTCAAATATAATTATTAACATTATTAACATTATAGATATTAAAATATTATTATTAATATCATATGTATTCAAATATTATCACTTCTAACATTATAAATAATAAAAAGAAAAATCATTGACATATTTGTATTATATTTTTATATTATATTTTTAAAATTTCGTAAAATATGAAAATTCAAATATTATTATTAATATTATAATTTTATTATTATTATTATATAGTTTTTATAATATATTCTTACAATTTGATAGCACATGGAAATATGCACACTAAATAGAACCTTATTACTCTTAGAATATTGTTATGTTTCACTACATTTAAGTTAACGTTCTTATTACTTTTAAAATATTTCTATATAACATATCATTAAAATTTGACTTGGTAAATCATGAATTTGAAATAGAAGTCCTATACTTTTATTATTTAATGTTTTTATATGCTTGTGTATTTCCCATATACTATATTATCATTTTATGTGTTAAGAAATTTCTCAACCCTTAATTAATATACATAACTAATGAAAGACAATATTTTCTATAAGAAAATCAAGATGAATATCACAATATATCATGACCATGGAAAGAAATTTCACTCAAATATAACCCTTAAGATATGTAGCAAAGTAAGAAATATCACAAGGTGTGTAAACAAAATTCTACCATGATAAACATCACGAAGAGCTCTTGAAAATATTTAAAAACTAATGAAACCCATTTGAAACATGACATTATGAAATAATCATTAATGAACACATCCATTTATCAAAATTTTACCAATATAAATGCCACAATGTGATGTAACCCCTTTTGAAACATGACATTATGAAATAATCATTAATGGACACATCCATTTATCAAAATTTTACCAATATAAATGTCACAATGTGATAGCGTAACATAATCCTTCATTACAACATTCCCACATCACGTTGTGACACTGAAGGAATAATAAGAGTATAGGAGGAGCAAAGTAAAATAAACACTTAGTCATTGGAAATCCTAAATTAACTATAAAACAAAATGAAGTCCTCGTGCAAGGAATAATGAAGGAAGATCCTGTGCAAGGAATAATGAATAACATATGGATGTCGTGATTTGAAGAACAAAAAAAAATGTTTCAATGTGATGAACAAAAATCATTGTCACTATGTGATAACTAAAATCAATGTCTCAATGTGATGAACAAAAATCAACACCACCATGTGAAAAATAGAAATCAATGAACAAAACTTGATGTCACTACGCAATGAACAGAAATCAATGTTACAACCTCAAATTCTTCGTGGAGTACCCTACTCTTTTTCATGATATGTGACATTTATGATAAGCTAAATTGCGATGATTTCTTTATATGTGGCCTTGTGGGATGATTTAATGTACAAGTGTTGGCTAACTGGTGGTCATATCCCTTATGGCGAATAACCATGGCATGTCCTTTTAGTTTCCATTCTTAAGGTGTTTGGTTTCATTACTTTAATTGATTATCCTGTGATGACTCCCATCGTGTCAAGAAATTATGTTCTAGGTAGGTATTTGAGCATCTTTGGGTGGATCTACTCTGACACTTGATTTACAATAGACCTAGCTACTCAATGTAACAACCTTGGTGAAAATTTAATGTAATAAAAAATAAAGGAAAAATAATACCACGGGTAAGGGACACGTATTCCAAGCTGAATGTTGGGTAAACATATCTTAGTGGGCATCACTGGATGTGTTTATGGCTAAGGAAATTGGCAAAGGCAATTGAAAAGACATTAAAAAGGAAAAAGGTAGTTTTGGCACATTTATTTACGAAAATAAAGGAAATTAGGAGAAAATGAAGGTGAAAGGTGACAAGTTGCATGTGAGGAGGAAACTGAAGGAAAATAATGGAAAATGAAGAAAATATAGACCTCATTGATAAAAAGGTTTATAAGGATCAGTGGGCAGGATTTTGGTCAGTGCAAGCTTGGTCAGTTTAGTTTTGGATCTCTCTCATTATTCTCTCTTTCTCTCTCACTCTTGGACACTTAGATTTTTCTTGGAGCACTCTAGCTTTGGAGAAAGGAAGGAAAAGAAAGCAAAGGGAAAGCAAGGAAAGAAAGGATCAAGCAAGGAAGAGTAGGATCAAGCAGCTTCAACAAGAATACTTGTAGGTAACATAATTCATGTGTGATTTCCTAGTTGGTCTTGACATGCATGACTTTGCATGTTGGTGTATGGTTCTGTTGCTGTTGGTGGCATGGTTTTGCTAGGTTATGACAGTGGTTTTCAACCTAGCCTTGCCTTTTTCCAGATGCCATGGTGTGTTGGGATGTTGATCTCGGTTTTGAGCTTTGGAATTTTCAGATGGATTTCAGAATTCGGGTTGGAGGTGGCCTCAAGGTTCATTCCCAAAGGCCTAGGAATCCCTTAAACAGTTTGGGCAGGATAAACAGTAAAGGCCGAGGGGGTGTCTTGATTTAGGTCCTAGTGATCCGAGATTAGATTACAATAAAGCCTGAGAGATAGGGAGACAGAAAATTCTTGAAGGATAGTGACGGATTCTAAATGGAATTCCAAGTTTGATTCGGTTTTGTGATCGAAGCACTGGTTTTGGTGTGAACATGGTTTGGTGAGGGTGGAGGTGGTTTAGCCTCTGGATTCCCTTCGTTGGTTTTTGATTGGTTTATCCATGAGATCTCACATTTATGCTTGGAATATGGCATAGAGGTGACTAGCTGAAAGAAATATTTGATTCATCCATGTCTACCAAACCTAGTCAGATTTTCCTATGTTTAATAAAAGCTAACTTTTATTGCTTTTGTAATTATTAACATGTGGATTTAATGGTTGATATCTAACTATTATTTTCATGGTTTAATGCTAGTTATAAGAATGAACATATGACTAGTTGTTGTTATCATTATTTCATGTATTTACTTGTAACTGAAAGGATAATGGATGAAAGACCTAATTGATGTCATAATAATTCAAGGGAGAAGGTGGTGATCCTTCTTGTCATGTCTCATAAGAGTTTTCAATCATTCATTCTCTGTCTTGTATCCTAGACCTATAGATTGCATTGATGCCAAGTGTTTGACAGAATGCCAGTCCTAGTTGGTGATGGTCAAGCCTAGTCCTAGAGTTAGTTTTTGGTTTATTATTCTTGTCATCATGTGTTTAATGGATTCCAGAAGTTACAACAAGTTCTGGGAACTGGTCGAAATTCTGGGCTTGAAAAGTAACTTAAATCTCGCAGACTCTAGCACGGGTCTACTGGAAATAGTCCCTAGACGTAGCCATGCATGCTTGTGGGAGCGTCCAAAGCTTTCTGGATGCTAGCATGCCCACAGTATGGGAACGTCCATAGGTTTAATTGATTAAAAACTCAGTGGGACCCAGGGGCATGATATTTGTGTGGTTGGGATGGCTCCTGGGAGTGTTATTGTTGATGTTAAAGGTATATTTGATGGGTTTCCATTGATTCCACTTCCCTAAGGATACCTAGGAGATTTAATCCTATCATAGTAGCCTCTTGCACATTTTTACCCCGGTTGGCTGGTTAGTTGGGTAGATATGGGAGGAGCGTGTTATAGAGTAGTATCAGAGTGGGTTGCGCTCTCTTTGGGTCATATCTGATACCATAGAATGGTATTAGAGCATGGTTCACCCCTCAAACTGGATGGGCGGTGTGTTGGTAATGCGTTCATGTTGATTTCATATGTGTTTATTATGCTTGTAGTCGATGTGCATGTTGCATTTAAATGGTGTTGATCATGGTTGTAGTGATGTCGCTATGTGAAGTTTGAGGGCGCTATTGTGGGATGTGTCGTCATGAGTGTATGGTTGTATATGAATTTTATGCATGTATGGTAGGTCAGACATGCATTGTGAGGTCATTGTATGCAATAAGGTCATCATGATTCTATTGGTTGTTATGATGCTCATGTGTTAGATGAGATAGAGAAAAATATGTAGATCATTATAGTGAAGTTGCAGCATTAGACCTCGAGGCAAGAGCATGCCTTCATACAAGTTCGGATGTTGGGCATCCAAGTATGTTAGTTAATGGATTATTATATGCATTAGGGTTATAAACATTAGGTTTATGTACATGTCTATTGATGGTATGGTTAAATACATGATAGATGCTAGTTGATTAGTGTAGTCATATGCACATGTGTCAAGTAGTCATGAGTGGTAGTAACCTGTGGTTGTATGCCATGCTCTTGTTGTTTTATGTTAGATAACCTGATGAATGTTGTATGTTGTTGATGAGTATGTTATAGGTTAAATTGTTGTTGTTATATGATATATAGCTTGATGATTAGGTTATATGTTTTTGATGAGCATGATGATTAGGGTTATTACATTAATATCTTGATGCTATATGTATCATGCTAAATTGGATTGACCTATGCAGATGGTTAGGGTTATGGCATTAAGGTATGAGTTGACTTATTTGTGACATTGTGTTGTACTAATCTGTACTAATTGTACATATGTGATTGCTATGCATGAATGGCAAATGTTTATGAGCTTATGATGTGAACATGTTAGTTAGCTATTGTTATGGATATCATGATCTTATTTGTGTTTGAGCTAATGTGTTGTGAAGTTATATCATTCTAACTAGATTGTTTTTGCAGACAAGATAACCTCCTTGAGATACATTAAGGTATGAGCTTGCTTATGTAATCTACTTTGTGCTTGAATGTTTGATTATGTCATTTAATTGGTGTTTGAGTGTTGGTTTCTATTATGAGCCTATATGTTGTCTAAATGTTTGATTACTTTCATGATATGAGTATGTGTTTGTAAGATGGCTTGAATGAATGATCTTGCTTTAAGTTGATTGTACTAACACATATGTGTTGATACATTTGATATATACTTAAGTGTAGTAGGTGACAGTTGTAGTATTATGTCTAATGACTATGAGTTGACTATGAATTATGACATGATTGCTAGTCTTGGTAAAGGTTGATTTCAAATTGATAGATATAACTGTCTTGATATTTGGAACATGTATTTGACATGTGTAAATAGTGCAGGAAACATGATTGGTATTAGCTTGAGAAGGTAATAGTTCATGTGATAGTGCATGGTAACACTCAATTGGAACAAGGAAAAGGTCAAAGAAAGGAATTGGGAAAGAATTCATTTGGCTATGTTTGGAAACCCTAATTCCAAACGAATGAGTGATTTTCATACAGGAATTCTTCTCAACCTTAATTTTGGTTGACATTATGTGGATATGTGCTAGATTCATGAACTTGTATTTGATAGGTATATTAACTAGTCTCTAGTTACAGGTGGATCTGTCAAGGGAATTGGAGTCCCTTGAGAGATTGTGTGGATGTGTTCAGTTGCAAGAAATGTGCTTGGCACAACAAGGTAAGGTAACTAGTGTATTGTTATGTTTATTTATGCACTCATAGTTATGTGTTGATGGAATTATGATGCAAAGGATTGCATGGAAAACAAATTGCCATGGAATATTGAAGAAGGCTCAGGTTAAGCTTTCCCATGGAAGCACTAGGAATCGTGGGGATTGAGTCATGGTGTCTGTTGTTAGTCTTGTTATTTTTGTCTTTCAATGATTTTTTGTGCTAGATTTTGGTTTTGTTTATGTTTGGTCCAAGGCCTTGCCACTTCGTTTGCGGTGTTGTATTGCTATTGATTTTCATGGTTTTCTTCTCGTTTGCTTCTCGGTATTGGATTTATTGTTTTAAAAGTCTTGGGAATTGGTTGAGAAAGAGGGAAGTTAATGATGCCCGGGGAGAGATGAATTAAAACCAGTAGGTGATGTAAGGCATGGATAAAGCTCAGTGCATATATAAGGGCAGCTGAAGGCAAGCGTATAACAACTAGTTGGATTGGTTGGGTCCATTGGTGTAAATGGAAGATGGTGGGACAATCATGAGAAAAGTAATCAGGAAAGGTAAAGTAAACAGATTTGAGGTAGCGGATGCCTTAGCTACATTGGTAATTATTTTTCTCAATGTTATACATGTGTTGCAAGGATAAATGAAGTTCTCTTAACCTTCCCCTTATGATATTTGGTAATTATGTTGTGATCATGTTTATGTTGATGTATGTATATGTATACATGTATGTATGTAGGTATGTCGTTTTCTGACAAGATCATGATTTTTTTGTGCCAATGTTATATATATGTATGTATCTGCGTATCTATTTCACTGTGTGAGAGGGTCATCAAGAATTGTTCTTCTGGATGAATGATTGCTTATGCAGGTGAATGGCATGAAGAGATTCTCGGTTTATGAGGAATCGAGTGGGAAGAGTAGACTGATAGATCTCTTAGGTTAGTATGATGTGGAGATGAATTGATATAATGTTATTATATAATGTCTATGCTTATGTTATGGTTAGGCTAATGCTGAGAGATACATCATCGAAATGAAAACAACATGATGTGCGCATGCTACAATAAGCATGGATGGCAGAGAGACACTAGAAGCAAGGTTACTTGGTAGAGACAGTGTGGTTTTGGATGTGTGGTACTACTGTTGTGCATATATTGTATATGTTGCATCTGTGATGTTGTGCGCATGTGGTATTGTGTATATATAGTGTGTGTAAATGTTGTTATGCAATGTAATGTAGAGGGTGGTACAGATAGTGTTGTGTGAATATTGCATATGTAGTGTTGGGCATAGATGGTCCTATGTACATGTTGGATATGCAGTGCTATGTACATGTGGTTTTATGCACATATTACGTTTTGTGCATGATTGTACAAGTGGTGCTATGAGCATGTGGTGTTGTGTACATGTTGTACATATGGTGTTGTGTGTAGGTGGTACTATGTACATGTCATTCATATGGTACTGTGTACATGTGATGTCGTGCATGTGGTGATGTGTACGTTTAGCATTGTGTACATGTTGTATAGGTGGTACAATGTACATGTGGCATTGTGTACACATTTTACAGGTGGTGTCGTGTACATGTGATGTTTTGTACATGTTATGCAAATGGTGTTGTGTATAGGTGATACTGTGTACATGTTGTACATCCGGTACTAGTGTACATGTGATATTATGGGCATGTCATACATATTGTGTTATGTACATGCAGTATTATGCATGTGGATGGTGTAGTTGTGGTATCATGACATGTGTATTCATTGTGTTTCACTCTGTGTTACTATGTATATGTATTGTGTTTACATCGGGTGTAGGTGTATGTATTGTGTTGTGTTGTACACTGGGTGTATGTATATTCATTGTATAGCGGGTATAGGTTTATGTATTGCATTGTGTTGTATGTCGTGTGTAGTTGTATGTGTGAGATGCACACTATGTGTATGTGCACATGGTTGAGGAGAAGGTATTGGGTGTTTGTTGGGTGTGGAAATTGATTCGAAGTGAGTATGGAATAAATACAAAGGTAGAAGCTAAGGATTGATTAAAGGATAAGTATTAGTATTTTATTTCAGTTTTATTATGCATGTGAATTATGATTATAGTTTATGATGGTTACATGTTGTTATCACTCAGATTTTCCGTGAAGTTGTAAGAAGAGGAAAAGGGGTCCAAGGTAACCACAAACCAACTTTTGAGTACAGAATCTAGCCAATCTATACTCAGAGAGGGCTCTCTCTTTAAGATTTAGCTTTGTTTTATAAGATATTAGGCTAGT
The DNA here is from genome assembly GCA_031772625.1 of Pinus tabuliformis. Taxonomy (NCBI): domain Eukaryota; kingdom Viridiplantae; phylum Streptophyta; class Pinopsida; order Pinales; family Pinaceae; genus Pinus; species Pinus tabuliformis. Next base: position 917,167,602 of record CM062812.1, on the reverse strand, counting down.
TATGAAAGCTTGGGGGTTTTGATTGTGTTTGGTGGTGAAATTCAGTAGCAGATGGGTAGAACTGAGTATTTCAGGCCATTGGGCTAATGGAGTCAACAGAAGATGGCTTAACTGGATTTGGCTTTTCAACAAAGGATGGCTTCACAGGGCAAGATAGCTAAATAGGGAGCAAATGGTAACTTGAAAGGATGGGATGGACTCAAAAGGGAAGAAGGGAAATTAAGAATCCTTCCACATGTTTTGAGAAGAGGGAATTTGGATGATCACCAATAAAAAGCACTTAAGAATTTTTTACTAAATGATCAAAATGACAAACTAAGAAGCAGGAGCAATTAAGAATTCCTTGCCTATGATAGTTTAGAAGAAAACATTTAGAATAAAAATGATTTTGAAGATAGATTGCACTTAAGCACTTTCTAAATTAAACTTTTTCGTTTTGATATTTAGATATGAAACACAATTGAGATAATAAACAAGAAAACAATAACACATGAGATATAGAATACTTATTTGTCCGCTGTTTGACACAAGAATCTTGTGAAAAGTCCGTTGTAGTATTTCTTCATCCAGCCAGCCATAAAAAAATTGTCCAACAATATTTCTTTTCCAAAATAATCAGTTTTACAGAAATGTCTAAGAATCCACCCTTAATACTCTGAATGAGGGAGTATTTATACAAAATTTTACAATAAAATATCTCATAAAAAAGAGAGATATATTATAGGATGACTAACTATATGTTACATGAAAGTAGAGATAGATGGTCTCGAAGATAGAAGATAAAGTAAACTGATGGCTTGCTATCCTTGTTTTTGTGAATGAGCTGGAGGCAAGCCCTATGATGAAGCATCTTGTTGTCTTCCTCGTAAATCAGTGATGGATGTTCTGCTTTTCATCTTCTTACTGATTCTCTTTGACCTGTTCTGATACTCTTTACCTATTTGATCCTTGTTCACCCTCTTTTACCACAATTGACTTTGGTAAATATTGAAGATTACTATTTTACCAGTGATAAATTACAAAATTTCTGTCATTTCTGTCCACCAATCTTCCTTTGGTATTTTGGTCCTTTGAAGTTTCCTGAAGATTTCATCAGCCTCAGTGTATTTAACAAAATTAGGCTAGACTGGAAACAATGTTTTATTTCATGTTCAACATAGAAAAGGTTCTCTAGACTGTCATAGAGAACTCTAACTGGAGGTAGTGTCTTTAGTGCTGGTGCACTAGCTGATGAACTGGCATGGTTATCTGCATATTGAGCCAACTTGTTGACATATTCTATGTGTCTCATCAATTTATCATTACTTACTAAAGGACTAGGAAGTCCTTTGCTTTGCAAAATGCCAAATTTATCCATAAACTCATCAATTTCTTCTTGCATGTTCTGGCATCTTCTTTCCAAATTCTGCATTAAAGACCTTTTGGTGAATACCTTATTGATTTCCAGAATAGTCCCTGTTCTGTCTTCAATGCCTAGCTCTTCTAGCTGGTAATTATTTTTGCTATTCAAAAAGTTTATTAGCCTGGTGGCTTCCTCAGGCTTCCTTCCTAATTCTTCCTTAGTTCTTTGGATTTCTTCAAGAGCTACTTTTACCAAATCAATCTATTCAAAAATTATTTGTATTGATGGCCAAACATCATTTATTGACTGAGTGATGTTGGTCCAAATAATCTTCCTAATGTCTGCTAAGGGCTTGTCAAAGGTGAGGTCCTTCTCTAGTGATTTCACCTGCTGAGCCAATCCTTTATTCTCCCTCACCTTTTCAGCAAAATTAATTTTGGAAAGATCATATCTTTGTTCTAAGGTAACAAATTGTTCTTTTACCTTCTACAATTTAGAGACTTGGAGCTTCATCTCCTCCATTGATTTGATTAATTCTTTTGTGCTTAAACCTGAAGTTCCTACCTGTGTTGTTTTTTCTGTTGTTGTTCCTGTGACTGTACCTGTAATTACTTCTGTTGTGACCAAGGGGACATTTGGTGCCAGAGCTATTCCAAGTGTTGAGGGGACTGCAGTGGAGACCACTGGTATCACATTTGGAGGCTGAGAGGTCAACTCTCCCTGCTTGCTCCTCAATGATTTTTCTAACTCTTGTTTAGTCTCCTTCAACTGTTCATTTAGCTTTAGGACTAAGTCCATAAGCTCTTCTTCAGACTTCTTTTGTATGGCTTCAACAGTTTGTGGAAGTCTTGTTGGTAGTAAATTTAGCTGCTTTCTCAAGGCAGCTATGTCTTCATCTTTTTTCTTTATTAAGGCCTCTGTTGCATTTACATCCTTTGGTTTATGACCCAATCCAATTACTAACTCCTCCAAAGATTTAATTCTATTGTCTTTAGCCTGTGAGGAGGCTCTTTCCAGTTGTAATTGGGAATTGTATTATTTAAAGAATTTTCTAATCTTTGGGCCATCATGGCTTTACTAGTCAATGTTGAATATACCATTTCCCCTGTCTGCTTGTGTAACTCAATCTGATCCAGGGGATGAATGTCTTTTGCCATGACCTCAAAATATATTTGAAGGTAATCTGCAATTGTCTGAGGCTGTTGTACTTTGGGCTTGAAGAAGCTCATTTGCATTTTTCCCTCCTTGATGTTGTAGGCTGACATCAACCTATTCTGATTGGTGGGAGCCATTTTTAAATATTGATTGTAGACTTGGATCCTTAATGGCTCATTCTTAGCTTTTATTTCTTTGAATTTCTTTTTAATATCCAAGTTCTCATTTCTTGGGGGTCTGAAGGATGACGCTTTAGCACTTTGTTGTCTCTCCAACTCATGTCTCTGTGAACTAGAAGGTGTCCCACCTGCTGGGAAAGTCTGATGACTGTCTTCATCTTCTTTCCTCTGGCTCTCTGTAGTTTCTTCAAAAAATTCCTCTTCTCAATGAGGATTTAGCCTGTGCCTTTTAGCACCAGGCTGGTTTGATGGGCCACTAGCAGGGGTAGCTACTTCCCTGTCTCTCTTTTTGTTCTTTTCCTCATTCAGAGGAGTCTGCAGAATTGGGGGCTTTCCCATGTTGACTTGAGTTGGGTGGGCCTGTGTTTGAGCTTGCTCTTGAGAAGTTTTAGGCTATTTAGACATGGTTGATTGTTCTGTTGCTTGAGTACTAGTTTATTTTTCTCTTTCATATGATGTCTCTGCAAGTGGTGCACTAGTCTGCTGTGAGTTCCTTTGAGAGGTATCAGTTGTGAAGGCACTAATCCTTGATGCTAACTTTTGAGAAGTCTCAAATTGCACTTGTCCAAAAGAATCCAGGTCAAGTGTCTTTTCAAGATCCTTCATTACATTTTCTATTTTTACCTGCTCACTATCTATTTCTACGAGGGTCCCTTCCCTCCATTCATCCATATTAGCAAATTGTTCAATTTTTGGAATTCTATGGTGCAAGTATGGTGATAGTCTATTTTTCATCCTTCTATCACAGATGAAACTATAGAGGTCATATGGAGTCCAACCAAAACTTTTGTTTTATCTCATGTGGTCATCCACGATTTTCTTTGCTGCTTTCCATGCTTCCCTATTGTTGTAGACAAATGGGCCTAGATGATCTTTGATTCTCATTTGTGCTTTCTTCTTGGCCTTATGAAAATGTATCAAATCTAAGTGTATCATCTGTCTATAATACTCCAATGCAAACAGTCTCATTGGAACATATTTAGGTAGCTTGGACAGGGGAAGCTCACACCCATATACCCTAATTTCTATATGATTTTGGTACAAGTACCAATCACCTACCCTGTACCGTTTGGAGAGCTAAAGGATCCTTTTGATGTCATCACTAATCCTGGGAGGGGAATTCCCTGTCAGTAAGGTGGTCACTGGGTGGACAAACTGATCAATGAACTCATTATAGGAATAAGGGCAAGTAAAAGATCTATGGAAGATGGAAGTCCAAAAAATGAGAGACCTTGGATTACCCTTAGTATCAAGTTTCTTGATAGAAAATGGGAATTTGTCTGATTGATAGTAGAGGATGAGGTGATATATGAAGTGGAATACTTGAAAACCATTTCATTCTCCAGTCTCATGATCTGGTCATGAATTTTATCAGCAATGAATGAGGCATAATCATACTTGACAGTAGGGGTTGTCCAGGGGTAAAGATAGACATCAACACTAGGGTTAACTCATCTGCATACTCACTAGTGTTGAATCCCATGACTGCAGATATCATATCAACTATGATTTTACCCATATCTGTGAAGAAAACTGATCCAGAAGGAGGGGGATTTGTAGTCTGATATTCCTTTAGTATGAAAGTCTGGCAGAGGCGATTGAGTTCAGATTGGGACATTTTGGTTGATTTCTCAAGTAAATTTCCAATAGAAATGGGGGTGAGGGCCTGACTAGGATGAATTGTAGCATCTCATTTATTGAGTTTGCAGTTATTATGAATATGACTATTTGGTTGGGAAACATGACTACTCTGCAGATGGGGTCATAATTTGCATGGCACTGATGGATTATGTCAGGGAAAACATGCACATAGGGGAGAAAGTACATTGGGAGGTTGGATTCCCACTGTCCCATGGAATCATATCCATTCAAATGATTATCTCTGCATTGGAAAAAGACTTGCAGATGGTTTTTATCAGTGGTTAAGTCTTTTATTTGAAAATATTTATCTGCCAGAGGCAGATAGTCTAAATCATGATGAGGGGCATTAATAGGTGTAACGTTCAGAGCCACCGAGGTTTCCATTCTGGTTCTTGTGGATTCAGAAAGGAAACTGAGGTTTTCTTTGAAAAATAAGTAAAGCAGATGGTCTAGGGGACTTGAATGATGAAAATAATAATAGAATTATGGTGAATTTGGGCCTTTTTAGTTAATTTGTAGTGGAAAACAAGTATTTGCAGGGTTTCTTATCAGGAATTTGATAAATACCTACTTTTGGGTTACGAACAATGGAATGCAGGTACTGGGTGTAGCTGGATGGCTCTGGGCGGCGTCGACTGCAAATTTTGGAGCAGGTTGGCAACTTAAAGCTCAAACTAGTTGACCTCGACGTTTGTTTACATGGGCGTACAAGTTCACAGAATAAAACAACAAAAATGATTTATTTTGTTTTATGTACAAAGTTAAGGTTTGGCGGGTTTCGGGATTTGGACGGGTGACAACAGCAGGGGAATGACATGATGTTTTGTCGTTTAGTTTGGAAGTGGTAAGCGGTTTGTATCACATCGCTTATGGGAAGGGGGAGGTATTTATCCTCGAGCTAGCGATTCCATAGAGCAGATGACGCGTGGCGGAGGTACTATGCACAAAACCGCTCCACGATCGCACGTTAACGTTTGGTCGCGGAGGGTCATGCGATATTCACAACAGCCATCAGATGTGAGAGGTGTGATCGGACAGTTATCGGGATGAGAAGTGACAAGGCTTTAGTGACAACGGGCCCAATATAATTAGGAGTTATTTAATCATATCGGGAGTGGCGGGATTGGCTAGGGAAGTTATTAATTAACCATGAGGGTTAATTAACCCTTTTTTAATGTGGCGGGGGGTCAGGGCTATTAATGGGTTACTGATTAACTCATTAATCCCATTTATTAATATATTATGGTTATATTTTAACCAAAGGGGCACAATATATAGTTTTTTGGGATTTTTTTATATAGTTAAAATAATACGGGATCGGGTAAACTTCATAGGGGATTTATATATTAATAAAGTTAGTAGTTAATATGATATTGAAATGGAAAACGCTAAGTATAAAACATTTGAGGTGTGTATTTAAACTTAGGCTAAAGTGGAAAAGAAGATTTTTATGGATTTTTTTTTAAATTTTCCTAAGTAAAATAGGATTTTACTTATGAAAAAACTTATCAAGGGAATGAATGATTTTTATGAAGGGATATGATGATTAATGAATGGTCTTAAGTACTTAGGCTTTATAAATTATTGGGTCGAGGGTCTGGTCCCTCCAAAAGTCAGAGAAATTCTCTGAGCCCCTCTAATTTGATAGATACCTTGGTACTTAGGGGAAATTAGTGATAATTTAGGGAAAATGAGTAGGGAAGTTAATTATTCTGACTTTGCTTGCTTGATATGTCTTTCATGTACTGCATGCCTTTGCCTTGTGATGAAAATAAAATATTTACACATTTAGACATATCTTTCTTCACATATTTATTCTACAACCATCATCTACCTACTCTACCTACTTAACCTAGCATTTTTACTTCTTTATTAGGGTGCACTTAGACTGGCAAACCCTTATGAAAATTTCTTTTCTTTTACATGGTAATGCCTATCTAAGTCTACACTTATTACATCTAAGGGCTCATATTAAACTTTTGAGCTCCTTTTTCATTCTACCTATCTACTTATTGCCAAGATTACACTGTTTGGTCAGATATTTATTCTCTATTTCTATAACATGAAATTGAAATATGAACTGGCCAAGCTTAAACTATTTGGCTATTCATGAATTATGGCATAAGTGACAAGCTGCACACAATTTTTTATTACAAAAAAGTGAAAAAGTAATGGCATTTAGACTTGCACACTTTCCTGGTCTTTTCTTTTTATTGGGGTTCATTTTCTTTTCATTTTTTTGACCATCTCTTTATTCGTTTTACCCTTTGATTTTTCTTTTAGGGTATACCCTCTTTACATTTTTTCTTAAATTTTTTGATTTTTTGAAAATATGGAAAACCTTTGCAACAAGAAACGGTATGAACATATTACATAACTCATCAAGTCAATCATGATATATGACACCTATTGGTATAGGGGCATAACAGTGGCTCCACTTGGGGATGGCTTTTCCTAGTGGAAAGTCAAGAACAATAGATCAGAGGGCTTCTGAATGACTTTGACTGTATTCTGCAATCTTCTTTTCCTTGCTGCTTTATTGTAAGTATGACAGTGATACTTCTGAAGCTTAGGGCCTTCTCTTCGGGCTTCAACTCCAACAAGTTACTGTCCAATCAAAACTGTGACAATACAAAGGATATAGTATGTACATGTTAAGAATCATGGTAACATTAATAAGTAGGATCAAAATAATGTTTTAACATCCAACCATTGACTAGTCCTTCTTCATCTTCTGTACCATCCATGTTTTTTAGAAAATATGTATTGTTTCCTTGGAAAGCATAGATGATGTATGGTCCCTTCCATAGGAAGTCAAACTCCCCATGTTTCCCTTTATCCTCTCTTCTGGAATCCCATCCTAACACTTTATCTCCAAGGTAGAAATCTTCTGCCTTGGTCCTCTTGTCAAATAACTTCTTAAGCTTCTCCTGCAACACTTGGGATCTTTGGTACACCTCCTCTCTGGTCTGCTGCAAATTGATAGTTTGGTTTATCCTTCTTTGAATATCATTAGGTTCTACTTGAGCTTCTTGGAGTATTTTCATAACAGAAACTCCTAGTGATGAAGGAAAAACAACTTCCATGCCATATACTAGCTCATAAGGACTAGTGCCAATGGATTTTTTGGTTGTAAGCCTGTTTGCCCATAGTGCATTTATCAGTTTCTTGTGCCAAGTCTTCTTGTTTTCTTCCAATAGTTTTTTGATGATATTAATGAGGCTCTTGTTTGAATATTCAGCAAGTCCATTCCCTTGAGGGTAATAGGTTGTGGAATGGCCTAATGTGATGTGATACTTGTTACAAAAACTGATCATTTTCTTTGATTTGAAAGTTGCAGCATTATCAATTATGATTTTTGCAGGGCAGCCAAACCTGGATAATATATTGGTCTCTAGGAAACCTATGATCACTGTATCATTGGCCTATCTAGAGGGGATGGCCTCCATCCATTTGGTAAAATAGTCAGTGGAAGTGAGCATCCATTTATGTTGGCCTGAAGAGGGTGGATGGATTTATTCAATGAAGTCAAGGCCCCATTGTTCAAAAGGTTTCTCGGTGGAAATGGGTTTCAAGGGTAAAGGTAACAATTTTCTCTTGCCCTAAAAAATTTGACATTTATGGCAAGAAGTGACAAATTTATTCACATCTGCGAACAAGGTTGGCCAATAGAATCCAACCCTTAGGATCTTATCTAAAATTGACTTCCAATAGAGGTGTCCACCACAGACTCTTGCATGAAATTCTTGGAGAGCCTTGTCAGCTTCATCTTTTAACAAACAATTCAATAAAATTCCTTCATGATTTTTCCAAAAAGGAGCATTATCTAGAATACAAAATTTTGAAGCTTTAATCTTTAAAAACCTATTCTTTGTTCTGGATAACCCTGGAGGAGGCTGTAGGTTTTGTAAAACATAAATTACATCAACATACCAAGGTGAATCTGAAAAGTCCTGGCTGATTTGTGGAGTCGCCATCTACTGTTCATCATCCAGTTCATTTATGTCCAGGGCTTGGCAATTGGTTTCTGTCATGAGTTTGGCCAATCGTTGTCCTTTTATTAGTTTTGTAGGTTTTATCTCTATATCATACTCTAGTATGGTAGCAATCCATTTACCTCTTTTTCCCTCAATTCCATCCTGAGTCAGGATGTCTTTGACAACTGCATTAGGTACATAGGCTATCACATGAGAGTATAATATGTAGACTTTGAAGTCCTTAATGGCTTTTACTAGTGCAAAATCTTTCTTCTCCATTATTTTGTATTTTAATGATGCATCTCTGAGTGCTTTACTAAAAAAGGCTATAGGTTTCTCACATCCTTGGTCATCCTTTTGTAATAAAACAGCTGCTATAGTGTGTTCTGATGCAAATGAAAAAATTATGAAGTCTCTATCAAATTGTGGACTGGTTAGGACCAGTGTTCTGGTTAAGGCCATTTTGATTTCTTCAAATGATTGCTTGGCCTCTACTATCCATTTAATACTTGAATCCTTTTTAAGCATTTTATTAAGTAATCTAATGAGTTCTACTAAGTTAGATATGAATCTTCTTAAAAAATTTATCTTCCCTAAGAAAGCTTGAAGTTCTTTGATACTTCTTGGATGAGGTATCTATAGAATAGCTTCTATTCTGGCAGGGTCAATTCGAATGCCATCCTTAGAAATGATGTGACCCAAAAGCTTACCTTCCTCCAGACTGAACAATGACTTCTTTGGATTTAAAGAAATATCATATTTTCTGCATTTTGAAAACACTTGTCTGAGATGGTCCAAGTGTTGCTGATCTGATTTAGAAAAAACAGTTAGATCATCCAGATATATGACAAGAAAATCATGAATTTATTTAGCAAATGCAATGTCTATTGCCCTTTGGAAAGTTTCTCCTACGTTTTTAAGTCCAAATGGTATTTTAATGTACATAAATGTCCCCCATGGTGTTGTAAAAGCAATTTTTTCTTGGTCATCAGGATGAACTAGGATCTGGTTATATCCTGAAAACCCATCTAAAAGTGAAATTCTAGAAGAACCTACTACCCTTTGCAAAATATGATCCATCTTAGGTAAAGGATAGTTATCTTTAAGAGAGACCTTATTCACATTTCTCAGATCAACACATAATCTTATTTCCCTAGTTTTCTTCCTAGTAGGTACTAAATTCAACACCCACTCTGAAAATCTAATAGGGGCAATAATCCCTGCTTCATACATGTGTTTAATTTCTTTTTCAATCAATGGTAATAACACAGGGTTGATTCTTTTGAGTTTTTGTTTAAAGGGCTTTTGATTTTCTTTTAGAGGTATAGTATGCTGAATTATGGAGGTGTCATATGATTTCAAATCCTCATAACTCCAAGCAAAGACATCCTGGAATTCTCTCATGAGTTCAACATATTTTAACTTTTGATCAGGAGGTAAAGTCTTTGATAGTTTTATCATCTTTGGATTTTCCTTTGTTCCTAAGTTGTATTCTTCAATATCTGCTTTCAGTGGTTCCATCTTTGGTTTGTTGGGAAAGTCATTGGAATCAAATAGGTCTTCAAGAGGAGTTAATCCTTTTGGTAAATGATTGTATTTTAAGCTGATAACCTTTGTTTCTTCTCCAATTATCTCATCAAGGTCTATTTGTTTAAGGTATTGAACTTATTTTTTAGTGAATTTTGTGGGATGAAGCATTTGAATTGAATTTTCCTCAAAAATGTTTGTTTCTACCTCATCTATTTGACTTGAATTAGCTAATGTACCAACATCTATGTAACTGTTAGAAAACTCTTGATCTAAAGTTAAAAAGTTATTAATATGCTCATCACTATCGAAAACTTGCTAGTTCTTCAAATTACCAGGGATGGCTGGCCTATGCCTAATTTCAGCAGTAAACTGATGATTAGGTTCGAAAGGTAATTTGCAGGTGCTGGCAAACATTGCCAGGCTATGGGCTTTCAAGTTGTGTTTTCTAGGGATTGTGGCAAGCTGAGTTTCCAAAAAGTATTAAGAATCTCTATGACTATTCCTCTATAATACCCTAATCTAGGATCCCTAGTTAAATATTTCCCTTTGATCTATTTAATGATTAATTCAGAATCTCCTATGACAGATACTCTAATTGCTCCTAATCTTTTGACAAGTTTAAGACCCAGCAAGAGAGCTTCATACTCTGCCATATTATTGGTGCACTTAAAATTTAATCTGTAGGCATGGCCTTCAGCATGGTCATTTTCTAGATTGTACACCCAAACTCCTGCTCCTGCCCCTAATTTATTGACTGAGCCATCAAATTCTAAATGCCAAAAAATTTCATGCTCATAATTGGTGTCAGGGGTGGTAGGAATTTGTTTAACAATGGAATCTGGTTTTTCATTCTCATCTGGTTTTTTGTTGTTATATGATATTTCTTTGTTTTTGGAGATTTCCTGGATGTGAAGACTTGATTTTTCTTTTTTAATTTCTTTTGGTTCTGCTACTAAAACTTCTAAAGTATTGGGAGGATTGGTTTCTGCATTATAAAGAATAAATGAGTCCATATCAGAGTGTACTGAGTAGATGGGGAAATTTTGTGGTTTTTCCTGACTACTTACTACATATTTCATCAATGTTTCTCTGTATAGCTTCTTAGGTTGGCCGAAAACCGAGATAGTAGCATAGGACATGTCCAATTGAAGAGATCCCTGAAGCTTAGCACCCCAGGATCTGGACAATAACATGCCATATTTTGGTGGTATATGTTTTACTACTATATCCATTAAGATTGTTTTTGCAGGGTATTGAACCAATGAGACACGCAAGTCTTTTATCAATCTTAAAAATCTCACCTGACTAGAATCAAAAGAAAAGAGATCTTTGTATGGTCTAGTGATGTATAGGTCTAGCTTTTCCATTACAGACTTGGGCATAAGGTTGTGAGATGCCCCAAAGTCAAACATGGCATTGTGAAGGATTTTATCATGTATATTTAAACTCACATAGAAAGGAGGAATTCCTCCTTCTAATGGTTTTCCATTTACTTCAAGGCCAAAGATCAATTCTGGCTGGTCATCAAAAACATTAACTGAGTCCTTAGTTCTAGTGATTTTAAGTGATCTATTGATTTGACTTCAGTAAGCATCATGTTTAGCTAATTCAGACAATGGAACAACAATTTTTAGCTTGCCTACTTTAGTTTCTAGATTGAAGGGTTTTTCTATTTGGGCTTTCGGATTTCGAATAGTAGGATTCTCTGTATTTTCTGTATTTTTCTCCTTTTTAGGAGTGGGGTTATGATTTGCAGTTTCTCCTAAATCAACATCCGGAGGTTCTTCCACATTTCCCTTAGAAGGAAGGGAAATGGATGGTTGTCTATTGTTCGGTTGACTATGAGAGACATCTTCAATTATGGCGTTAGAAGGGTTATTATTTGATCTAGAAAGAATATGTACAGGTGTAGTGACTGTCTTACCTTTCATGGGTTGTTTTGGAGCTTTCTGCTTGTTGGCTTCAGGAACATCAATTCTCCTACTCCTTAGGTTGTATTGCTTATGCACCTCATAGATGGTTGTGTCATATCCCTCCCTAAAGTCGAATGATTCACCTGACTGAGTTTGAAATTGTTTAAGAATGTGAGCCTCTTGATCCTCTTGGGTCAAGAAAACTTCTTTTTCATTACTGAGTCCCATTAAATTTATTTGAGTGTCCTCTTCAGGTTCTTCAGAGTTTGAGCCTTCTGCATAATTCTCCTGGAAAGGAGGTCTAATGTTTTGGTCTGGGCCAGTCTTCCCCGTGTTCTGCTTTTTGTTTTTTCTGAAGCTAGGATCTTTCCCTGTGTTAGTTGGCTAACCATCCCAAGGAGCTTTCCTTTCAATTGTTTCCACTCTATCTCCTAGTCTATCCATCCCTTTAATTATAGCATCTAGTTTTTGTTCAAAGGGTGAGGCTTCTTCCTTTAAGGGTATTCTCTTTTCACTCCTAACTTTGGCTCTTTTAGACATCAGGTTGGCTTCAACACTGACAGCTATGCTTTGCATCTCTTCTAAAGTGTGAGGAGCTCGTTCTCTTAATTGGAAGGCCATGTCAGAATCAAATCCATCAGGGAATTTGATTAAAGCCAAATCAGGTGGGGGTCTGAGATTTTGAGGGATGGCATTATAGACATTGTTGAATCGAGTGCAGTAATCCTGCACAGTTTCTTGTGTTCCTCTCTTTAGGTTTTCATACTCTGATAAAATTTGAAGAGGATCTTTCTTTTTCTCCCATCGGTTCAGGAATTGTCTATAGAGAGTTTCTAGGTTGTTTATATTGTTTGTTGCTAGAGCTCTAAACCAGGTTCTGACTTCCCCAGTTAAACTCTGAACAAATATTCTCATTCGCACATCATCAGCATCTATTTCATAAATTTAAAAATAATCAGTCATCCTTTTGGTGTGTTGTTGGGCTGTATATGTACCAGTACCATCAAATGGAGTGATTTTACTTTCGTAATCTTGGGGCATGGCACCTAAGTTTGCTGGTAAGACAAGGGGGTATATCTGTTTGCCATTGCTGTAGGTAATGATGAAGCAACAGCTGGGGTTGGGATAGCAGTGGATGTTTGGGTTGTGGATGGAGGGGTAGGAGGGGTGGTCTGATGTGGAGTGGTTTGGGGTTGAGTTGTATGAGGAAAAGATGATGAAATTACAGAAGCAGAAGTGATTACAGAGGGATTGGGTGTTCCTTCAGAGGTAAGATCAGATTGTATTGAGTTCTACAAATGTCTGTCAATTGAGGAACTGACAACTTCAAGCTATAATTCTTCGATGAATACTAGGTCTAGGACTAGGTCGATTAATTCAGAATCAGAAGATGTCCTAAACAAAGAGGTTTCAAAGTGCTCATCAAATGGTTCGTCTTCAAGATAAATACACCTAACAGGACAGGATCTTGATCTATAGGTGGGTCGAGAACTAGCAGAACTTTCTTGACTTTCCTATCTCCTAAGAATTCTGGGAATCAGATTGGGGTTCTCAAACAATTGTCGTGGATTGGGATTAGGACTAGCTTTGGTGTAAGGAGTCTTTTCTGAAGCCAGGTTTTTCGTTTTTTTTTTTGGTTTTTCTTAATTCATATCAACAAACAAATTCTATGGTTTCTTTAAGATGCTTTAGATTTGAGCTTTGAACTTTCTTAAAGATTTATTTGACTGAGGAAATGGTTTCCCCAGTGGATTCACCACTATGTCATCACTCAGATTTTCCCTGAATTTGTAAGAAGAGGGAAAGAGGTTCGAGGTAACCACAAACCAACTTTTGAGTACAGAATCTAGACAATCTGTACTTAGAGAGGACTCTCTCTTTAAGATTTAGCTTTATTTTATAAGATATTAGGCTAGTTATGAAAGCTTGGGGGTTTTGATTGTGTTCGGTGGTGAAATTCAGTAGCAGATGGGTAGAATTGAGTATATCTGGCCATTGGGCTAATGGAGTCAATAGAACATGGCTTAACTGAATTTGGCTTTTCAAAAAAGGATGGCTTCACGGGGCAAGATAGCTAAACAGGGAGAAAATGGTAACTTGAAAGGATGGGATGGAATCAAAAGGGAATAAGGGCAATTAAGAATCCTTCCACATGTTTTGAGAAGAGGGAATTTGGATGATGACCAATAAAAAGCACTTAAGAATTTTTTACTAAATGATCAAAATGACAAACTAAGAAGCAGGAGAAATTAAGAATTCCTTTCCTATGATAGTTTAGAAGAAAACATTTAGAATAAAAATGATTTTGAAGAAAAATTGCACTTAAGCACTTTCTGAATTAAACTTTTTCGTTTTGATATTTAGATATGAAACACAATTGAGATAATAAACAAGAAAATAATAACACATGAGATATAGAGTACTTATTTGACCAGTGTTTGACACATGAATCTTGTGAAAAGTCCTTTGTATTATTTCTTCATCCAGCCAGCCATACAAAAATTATCCAACAGTATTTCTTTTCCAAAATAATTAGTCCTACATAAATGTCTAAGAATCCACCCTCAATACTCTGAATGATGGAGTATTTATACAAAATTTTACAATAAAATATCTCATAACAAAGAGAGATATATTCTAAGATGACTAACTATATGTTACATGAAAGTAGAGACAGATGGTCGCGAAGATAGAAGATCAAGTAAACTGATGGCTTGTTGTCCCTATTTTTGTGAATGAGCTGGAGGCAGGCCCTATGATGAAGCATCTTGTTGTATTCCTCGTAAATCAATACTGGTTGTTCTGCTTTTCATCTTCTTACTGATTATCTTTGACCTGTTCTAATACTCTTTACTTGTTTGATCCTTGTTCACCGTCTTTTACCACAATTGACTTTGGTAAATCTTGAAGATTTACTATTTTACCAAGGATAAATTACAAAAGTTCTGTCATATCTGTTGACCAATCTTCCTTTGGTATTCTAGTCCTTTCAAGTTTCCTAAAGATTTCATCAGCCTTAGTGTATTTAACAAAATTAGGCTAGACTAGAAACAGATGTTTTATTTCATGTTCAACATAGAAAAGGTTCTCTAGATTGTCATAGAGAACTCTGCGTGTAGGTAGTGCCTTTGGTGCTGGTGCACTAGCTGATGAACTGGCCTGGTTATCTGCATATTGAGCCAACTTGTTGACATATTCTATGTGTCTCATCGATTTATCATTATTACTAAAGGTCTAGGAAGCCCTTTGCTTTGCAAAATGCCAAATTTATCCATAAACTCATCAATTTCTGCTTGCATGTTTTGGCATCTTCTTTACAAATTCTGCATTAAAGACCTTTTGGTCAATACCTTCTTGATTTCCAAAATAGTCCCTGTTCTATCTTCAATGCCTGGATCTTCTAGCTGGTACTTATTTTTGCTATTCAAAAAGTTTATTAGCCTGGTGGCTTCCTCAGTCTTCCTTCCTAATTCTTCCTTAGTTCTTTGGATTTCTTCAAGAGCTACTTTTACCAAATCAATCTGTTCAAAAATTATTAGTATTGATGGTCAAACATCAGTTATTGACTGAGTGATGTTGGTCCAAAGAATCTTCCTAATGTCTGCTAAGGGCTTGTCAAAGGTGAGGTCCTTCTCTAGTGATTTCACTTGCTGAGCCAATCCTTTATTCTCCCTCACCTTTTCAGCAAAATTAATTTTGGAAAGATCATATCTCTGTTCTAAGGTAACAAATTGTTCTTTTACCTTCTGAAATTTAGAGACTTGGAGCTTCATCTCCTCCATTGATTTGATTAATTATTTTGTGCTTAAACCTAAAGTTCCTGCTTGTGCTGTTTCTGTTGTTGTTGTTCCTGTGACTGTACCTGTAATTACTTCTGCTATGACCAATGGGACATTTGGTGCCAGAGTTGTTCCAAGTGTTGAGGGGACTACAGTGGAGACCACTGGTATCACATTTGGAGGCTGAGAGGTCGACTCTCCCTACTTACTCTTCAATGATTTTTCTAACTCTTGTTCAGTCTCCTTCAACTGTTCATTTATCTTTAGGACTAAGTCCATAAGCTCTTCTTCTGACCTTTTTTGTATGACTTCAGCAGTTTGTGGATGCCTTGTTCATGGTAACTTTAGTTGATTTCTCAAGGCAGTTACGTCTTCATCTTTTTTCTTTATTAAGGCCTATGTTGCCTTTACATTCTTTGGGTTATGACCCAATCTAATTACTAACTCCTCCAAAGATTTAATTCTATTGTCTTTAGCCTATGAGGAGGCTCTTCCTAGCTGTAATTGAGCAGTTGTATTATTTAAATAATTTTCTAATCTTTGGGCCATTATGGCTTTACTAGTCAATGTTGAATATACCATTTCCCCTGTCTGCTTGTGTAACTCAATCTGATCCAGGGGATGAATGTCTTTTGCCATGACCTCAAAATCTGTTTGAAGGTAATCTGAAATTGTCTAAGGCTGTTGTACTTTGGGCTTGAAGAAGCTCATTTGCATTTTTCCCTCCTTGATGTCATAGGTTGACATCAACCTATTCTGATTGGTGGGAGCCATTTTTAAATATTGATTGTAGACCTAGATCCTTAATGGCTCATTCTTAGCTTTTATTTCTTTGAATTTCTTTTTAATATCCAGGTTCTCATTTCCTGGGGGCCTAAAGGATGACACTTCAACACTTTTTTGTCTCTCCAACTCCTGTCTCTGTGAACTAGAAGGTGTCCCACCTGCTGGGAAAGTCTGATGACTGTCTGCACCTTCTTTCCTCTGGCTCTCTGTAGTTTATTCAAAAAATTCCTCTTTTGAATGAGGATTTAGCCTGTACCTTTTAGCACTAGGTTGGTCTGATGGGCCACTGACAGGGGTAGCTACTTCTCTATCTCTCTTTTGGTTCTTTTCCTCATTTAGAGGAGTCTGCAAAATTGGGGGCTCTCCCATGTTGACTTGAGTTGGGTGGCCCTGTGTTTGAGCTTGCTCTTGAGAAGTTCCAAGTTGTTTATACATGGTTGATTGCTCTATTTCTTGAGTACTGGTTTCTTTTTCTCTTTCCTGTGATGTCTCTGCAAGTGGTGCAGTGGTCTCCTGTGAGTTCCTTTGAGAGGTATCATCTGTGGAGGCACTAATCCCTGATGCTGATTTTTGAGAAGTCTCAAATTGCATTTGTCCACAAGAATCCAAGTCAAGTGTCTTTTCAAGATCCTTCATTACATTTTCTATGTTGACCTGCTCACTATCTGTTTTTATTAGGGTCCCTTCCCTCCATTCATCCATATTAGCAAATTGTTCAATTTCTGGAATTCTATGGTGCAAGTATGGTGATAGTCTATTTTTCATCCTTCTATCACAGATGAAACTATAGAGGTCATATGGAGTCCAACCAAAACTTTTGTTTAATCTCATGTGCTCTTCTAGGGTTTTCTCTGCTGCTTTGCATGCTTCCCTATTGTTGCAGACAAATGGGCCTAGATGATCTATGATTCTCAGTTGTGCTTTCTTCATGGCCTTATGAAAATGTGTCAAATCTGAGTGTATCCTCTATCTATAATACTCCAATGCAAATAGTCTCATTGGAACATATTTAGGTAGCTTGAATGGGGGAGCTCACACCCATATACCCTGATTTTTGTATGATTCTGGTACAAGTACCAATCACCTACCCTGTATCGTTTGGAGAACTAAAGGATCCTTTTGATGTCATCACTAATCCTGGGAGGGGAATTCCCTGTCAGCAAGGTGGTCACTAGGTGGACAAATTGATTAATGAACTCATTATAGGAATAAGGGCAAGTAAAATACCTATGGAAGATGGAAGTCCAAAAAATGAGAGACCTTGGATTACCCTCAGTATCAAGTTTCTTGACAGAAAATGGGAATTTGTGTGATTGATAGTAGAGGATGAGGTGATATATGAAGGCGGAATAGTTGAGAACCCTTTCATTCTCCAGTCTCATGAACTGGTCATGAATTTTATCAGCAATGAATGAGGCATAATCATACTTGAAAGAGGAGGTTGTCTAGGGGTAAAGATAGACATCAACACTAGGGTTAACTCATCTACATAGTCACTAGTGTTGAATCCCATCATTGCAGATATCATATCAACTATGATTTTACCCATATCTGTGAAGAAAACTGATCCATAAGGAGGGGGATTTGTAGTCTGATATTCCTTTAGTATGAAAGTTTGGCAGCGGCGAATGAGTTCTGATTGGCACATTTTGGTTGATTTCTCAAGTAAATTTCCAATGGAAATGGGGGTGAGGACCTGACTAGGATGAAATTGCAGCATCTCATTGATTGAGTCTGCAGTTATTGTGAATAGGACTGTTTGGTTGGAAGACATGACTTCTCTATGGATGGGATCATAATTTGCATGGCACTTATGGATTATGTCAGGGAGAACATGCACACATGGAAGAAAGTACATTGGGAGGTTGGATTCCCATAGTCCCATGGCATCATAGCCATTCAAATGATTATCTCTACATTGGAAAAAGACTTGCAGATTCTTTTTATCAGTGGTTAAGTCTTTTATTTGAAAGTATTTATCTGCTAGAGGCAGATACTCTAAATCATGATGAGGGGAATTAATAGGTGCAACGTTCAGTGCCACCGAGGTTTCCATTCTGGTTCTTGTGGATTCAGAAAGGAAACTAAGGTTTTCTTTGAAAAGTAGGTAAAGAAGAGGGTCTAGGGGACTTGCATGATGAAAATAATAACATAATTATGGTGAATTTGGGCTTTTTTAGTTAATTTGCAATGGAAAACAAGTATTTGCAGGATTTCTTATTGAGAATTTGATAAATACCTGCTCTTGGGGGACGAACAATGGAATGCAAGTACTGGGTGTGGCTGGATGGCTCTGGGCAGCGTCGACTGCAAAGTTTGGAGCAGGTTGGCAGCTGAAAGCTCAAACTAGTTGACCTCGATGTTTGTTTACATGGGCGTACAGGTTCACAGAATAAAACAACAAAATTGATTTATTTTGTTTTATGTACAAAGTTAAGGTTTGGCGGGTTTCGGGATTTGGATGGGTGACGACAGCAGGGGAATGACATGATGTTTTGTCGTTTAGTTTGAAGGTGGTAAGCAGTTTGTATCGCACCACTTATGGGAAGGGGGTGGTATTTAGCCTTGAGCCAGCGATTCCATAGAGCGGATGACACATGGCAGAGGTACTGTGCACAAAACCAATCCACAATCGCACGTTAATGTTCGGTCGCAGAGGGTCGTGCGATATTCACAACAGCCGTCGGATGTGAGAGGTGTGATCGGACGGTTATCGGGGATGAGAAGTGACAGGGGTTTAATGAGAGCAGGTCAGATATAATTAGCAGTTATTTAATCATATCGAGAGCAGTGGGATTGGCTATGGAATTTATTAATTAACCATGAGGGTTAATTAACCCTTTTTTAATGTGGTGGGGAGTCGGGGCTATTAATGGGTTACTGATTAACTCATTAATCCCATTTATTAATATATTATGGTTATATTTTAACCAAAGAGGTGGGATATATAGTTTTTCGGGATTGTTTTACATAGTTAAAATAATACGGGATCGGGTAAACTTCATAGGGGATTTATATATTAATACAAGTTAGTAGTTAATATGATATTGTAATGGAAAACACTAAGTATAAAACATTTGAGGTGTGTATTTAAACTTAGGCTAAAGTGGAAAATAGGATTTTTGTGGAATTTTTTTTAATTTTCCTAAGTAAAATAGGATTTTACTTGGGAAAAAACTTATCAAGGGAATGAATGATTTTTATGAAGGGATATGATGATTAATGAATGGTCTTAAGTACTTAGACTTTATAAATTATTGGGCCGAGGGTCCAGTCCCTTCAAAAGTCAGAGAAATGCTCTGAGCCCCTCTAATTTGATAAATACCTTGGTACTTAGGGGAAATTAGTGATAATTTATGGAAAATGAGTAGGGAAGTTAGTTATTCTGACTTTGCTTGCTTGATATTTCTTTCATGTACTACATGCCTTTTCCTTGTGATGAAAATAAAATATTTACACATTTAGACATATCATTCATCACATATTTATTCTACAACCATCATCTACCTACCCTACCCACTTAACCTAGCATTTTTACTTCTTTATTAGGGTGCACTTAGACTGGCAAACCCTTATGGAACTTTCTTTTCTTTTACATGGTAATGCCTATCTAAGTCTACACTTATTACATCCAAGGGCTCGGATTAAATTGTTGAGCTCCTTTTTGATTCTACCTATCTACTTATATGCCAAGATTACATTGTTTGGTCAGATATTTATTCTCTATTTCTACAACATGAAATTGAAATATGAACTAGCCAAGCTTAAACTGTTTGGCTATTCATGAATTGTGGCATAAGTGACAAGCTGCACACAATTGTTTATAACACTAAAGTGAAAAAGTAGTGGCATTTATACTTGCACACTTTTCTGGTCTTCTCTTTTTATTGGGGTTCATTTTCTTTTCATTTTTTTGACCATCTCTTTATTCTTTTTACCCTTTGATTTTTCTTTTAGGGTATACCCTCTTTACATTTTTTTTTGATTTTTTGATTTTTTGAAAATATGAAAAACCTTTGCAACAGGAAAAGGTATGAACATATTACATAACTCATCAAGTCAATCATGATATACGACACCTATTGGTGTAGGGGCATAAAACATGTGATTTATGATTTTGATATATGATGGTTGTATTTTGAGCTAACATGATGTGATAGGTTTATACACAATGATTTGATCAAACAGTTAGTTTGACTTGTTGCGACACGAAGTAAATAGGATTGCAAGTGTACCTTATTTATGAGCTACCAATGAGGTATTATTTGAAGTTATTTCAATTTATTTTAATCTAATGGAAGCTAGGTGCTTGGTATAGGAAGCACATAAATGCTCGGGTTGGGTGATTGAAGCCTACTACAAGCATTAGCAACAACGACAAAAGTAATTGGAACATGCAACAATATGTTCGTAAAGCACTTCAGGAGAAGGGAAATTGTGGAACACTAGTACCCAATAGTGTCCATTGATTTCCATGAGCATGCTATGACCGATATGATGGTTTGAGCAGAGTATATTCATTGGTTGTTTGAATTTCCGATGCGAGGAAGCCTTGCCAAGGGATGGATCGCCCAGGATAGGGGATGTCGGGAAACTTGGAAGGTGAGTGATTGCATGGAAGGGGTGACTGGATTTCCCTAGGGACTATGTAGCATAAAAATGTAGGTCAAGGATATATTTTTTTTCATCCTTAACATCGCTAGATGGAATCAAATGCACATTGGGAGTGCACCTTAGAATAATGAGAGAGTAATTGTTCACTAAGAGGACAAGTGGCACAGGATTATAGCACTCGACATTGGATGCAACTTTGAATGTGATAGTGGATTCTGGATTTTCTGGGAAGGAGATGAATCCTGGTATTACTTTGAGGGTGGAGGCGTGAGCCTATGGATTCCCTTATTGATTGATATGAGCATTGTATCTTTTATTTGCTAGTTTATAAGTGCATATGTGTATATGTGGTTATTGTAAATATCGTAATGAGCTATGTTATAAAGCTCCACTAAATAGTATGTTTGTCATGTTGTCATGATGTTTTTCTTTTGAGGATGGCATTCATTATAAATACTACAACGAGCTAAGTTATAAAGCTCCATGGGCAGTATCTTTACTTTTCAATGGTTTTGATGAGGTATTGGTGTGGTTTAACATGAATGACAGTGTTCACCAAGGGGGAGGGTTTTGTAACAACCCTAGTGAAAATTTCATGTAATAAAAGTTAATAAAGGAAAAATAAGGCCACGAGGAAGGGACACATATTCCAAGCTAAATGTGGGCAAAGATATCCTAGTAGGAATCACTGGATGTGTTTATGCCTAACGAAATTGGCAAAGGCACTAACAAAGGAATTAAAAAGGTAAAAAGGTATTTACGACACATTTATTTATGAAAATAAAGGAAATTAGGTGAAAAGGAAGGTGAAAGGTTACAAGTTGCTTGTGAGGAGGAAATTGAAGGAAAATAATGGAAAATGAAGAAAATAGAGGCCTCATTGATAAAAAGGCTTCTGAGGATCAGTGGGAAGACTTTTTTTCAGTGTAAGCTTGGTCAGTTCAGTTTTGGAGCTCTGTCATTATTCTATCTCTCTCACACTCACTCTTGGACACTTAGAGTTTTCTTGGAGAACTCTAGCTTTGGAGCAAGGAAGAAAAGCAAGAAAAAGGAAAGGAAGGAAATCAAGGATCAAGCAAGGAAGAGCAGGATCATGCAACTTCAACAGGAATACTTGCAGGTAACATATTGAATGTGTGATTTCCTAGCTGGTCTTGACATGCATGGTTTTGCATGTTGGTGTATGGTTCTCTTGTTGTCGATGGCATGTTTCTACAGGGTTATAAAAATGGTTTTCATCCTAGCCTTGCCTTTTCTCGGATGCCATGGTGTGTTGGTATTTTGATCTTAGTTTTGAGCTTTGGAATTGCCAGATGGATTTCAGTTCCAGGGTGGAGGTGGTCTCAAGGTTCATTCCCAAAGGCCTAGGAATCCCTTGACTAGTTTTGGTAGGATATACGGTAAAGCCTAAGGGAGGTGTCTCAGTTTAGGGCCTAGTGATCTGGGATTGGATTGGTAAAGCCTATGAGACAGGGAGACAAAAAATTCCTCAAGGATAGTGATGGATTCCAGATGGCATTCCAAGTGCCATTTAGTTTTGTGATCGAAGCATTGATTTTGGTGTGATCATGGTTTGGTGTGGGTGGAGGTGGTTTAGCCTCTGGATTCCCTTGGTTGTTTTTGGATTGGTTTATCCATGAGATACCACATTCATGCTTGGAATATGGCACGGGGGTGACTCGCTGAAAAAAAATTTGGTTAAGCCATGTATACGGTCGGGTGGTACGTGGAAGTCCCAAACCTAGTCAGATTTTCCTATGTTTAATAAAAGCTAACTTCTCTTCCTTCTGTACTTATTAACATGTGGATTTAATGGCTGATATCTCACTTTTATTTTCATGGGTGATAAATTTTTTTAGATGGAATATTTTGATTCTAAAGAAAAATCATCCTTCCTAAGATTGATGTCACTTTTGTTGTTGGGGGTCTTATGACCCATTATGTCACTTTGAAATTCATTCCCATACTTCATGGAAGTTCCATTGCTTGAGGTATGGACATGGAAATTTGCTTGAGTAATATTTTGAGGATTAATGAAAAATATCTAAGGATTTCATGAAGCTTTTTTTTGGAGGAGTAGGCCCCTTTGGAGGGTTTATGTCACCTCTCTTAGTACGGTTTTATGTATGTAAATCATTATTTACTTGTACTTTGATTTAGTTTCCAAGATGTACAAATGGAAAGTCACCTTTTGTGTGATTCCATAGCCTAAAATTAGGGAATTAAGAATGTGAATGAGTTGTGAGACTCATATACAAATAAAATCCCTCCCCTGATTCTAATTTGTTGTGAATTATTGGAGAACAATCTTTTAAGCCATTAAAAAAATATTTTTACTTGGTGTTTGGTGTTAAATCCCTTCAGCTCTCTTTATCTTGGTTATTTCTCTTAGTTCATTAAATATATTTTTGTGGATAATTCATGGCTTCTACTAACTAGAAAGGTTTTTTCAAAGAGGGGAAACATTTTTTCACTTGGAAGGAAGACATCTAAGTTTTTTTTGTAACATTCTCATTAATTGGTGTTGTGATTTATCATTCCCTTGTTTTGATTTGCTTTATGCTCCTTAATAAGATTTTTGGTATTGTTTTCCATTCCATTATTTATCTTGTTGGTGAAGGTTATTCTCTTGAGGAAATCATTCTTGTAAACATCAGTCCCTCCTCATATCCATAACCATACAATACCAACTTTCGATGGGCATCATACTTAACCCCACAAACCCTAAGTGGAGATAAGAAATTTAATATTACTCCCAAAAACCAACCAAAAAACCTAAAATCTCCAAAATTTTCCACTTATGTTATATAGAATAATAAGAATACAAAAAAATATAAATATTTACCTTTAATATTTTTTTCCTTATTTAGTGCAACATTAACAATTTATTTCCATTTTTATACAATTATTATAAAACAATTATGGAAAAATTATTTATTTCTAACAATAACTAAGAAAATTAGCCCCATAGGATTGTGCTTAAAAGGTTTTATCTAACTATCTGTGGGATGATTCAAATTTTTATTGATTCTAGAAATTAAATTATATAAAAAAGAAATAAAAAATTGTGTAACTCTAAAGCTAGGATTTTCCTAAAAAGGGTGCATTCTATCCTTACATAAACACATATTTCATTGTTGGATTGTTACTCAAGGTTATATACAAAACTATAATGGTGAAATTTATCTAATAAGTGGTTTGCATTCCCTACATTACAATTTGGAGAATTTTGGGCAAAACCCTTTAGGGATTTCACACCCTCTTCATATAAGTTTACGCCAATTTCATATTTACTTATCAATTGGTATTATCACCAAACTATTTTTACATGTATATTTCATTTCCATAGAAAATATATCGAACACCTAACATTTTAAGTGCTTTTAGGCACTATTGGATGGCTTTTCCTCCTCCAAAATTTGGATCTTTTGTTCTTTCTTTCATTAATCAAATTCTAAAAATTTTGGAATGTGGAAAGCTAGTCTATTTTACCTGATATTATAAAGAGGTAATGCTAGTGTATCATTTTCCCTTGATTTACATAATAATCTCCCACTCTTGTATGGTAAAAGATACTTATTTTGGACGTTAAACAACAAATTCAAAGCATGGATTTATATTTCTATTGTAACATGATATCATATATCACATGCCATCACTCATAAATTATCTCCTAGCCCTCATTATGAGGTGGTGATTGATCCCTTAGATTTTTTGTATAATATTAAAGCATCGTATTATTTGATTAGCACTAGTCCACCTAACCATATATTGAGGTGTTTGCTAGTGACACTACAACAAATACCTATGATTAGATTCCTATTTAGCTCTCTTTTTTTCTTCCACTAATTGTGTTATTGTATTTTTCTCCACCTTTTTGAAAACCTCAGTGTTGTTTATCGATATGGTACTAATTTTGGTGTTTAGACGTCAATCACAAACATTCGATGGTAAAATTGGCATTGTTTATTGCTGACTTTAGTGCCCAGTTTAGCCTCTTATTTAGCTCTTGATATAGGTTCATGTATATATTCCTAGGTAATGTCCTATTTTTCTCCTGGTTATGGCATTGTTTTTAACATCCATTTTAGCTTCCTTCTTATCTTCCTCTGTAACATCGTATTTTTTTCCTCGTTATGGAATTGGATATGATCTTTTATGTTAAACATGTCGAGGATGGATTTTGTAATTAAGTTGGGGGGAGAAGTATATGGTAAGCCAAATTCGCATAATTACCATGTGGAAAATGCACAATATACATATCCTAAATTAGTAATTACCCATTTTCTCTCTTACTCTTGTTGTCATTTGTGAAAGCCAACATGACTACCTAGAAATCATTCTTGGTTGTTGCCATTTATCATTGAATCCATTGAAAGGTAAACCTTAATTATTCCCTACCCATTTCCAAATTTCATTCAACATATATTCTCTACCCAAGTGTTTTTATTTACCAAGCTATACCTTGTAACAGTCTCTGAGAAGTTCTGAGTAGTAATAGTCTCTTGAATAACCATGGGAGGAGTGGTAGTCTATCATGAACCATAATCCATTGATGTGTTGCTACACCATTAAAAAGCCCTAAAAATATTTAGGAATGCGGGGTGGTTAGCCTACTTTGATAAGTTTCAGAGTTTCAACGAACATATTGCTATGGAGTTCACACAAGATCCATAGGAGCACCATTTAGAGTTTAGAGGATTCAAATTCCTTACTACAGAGAACATAATTTCTAGGGTGACATGTTTACCTTAGACATGGGCTCATTGGTTTTCTAGGAAAATAGCAGTTCCAACAACTAAGGGGAGATGTGTTGATAGAACATCCCTTCCTCACCTTTTGGATGATGTGGTTTTCTTTATTCAGAAGTTCATTACTTGTGAGGGATGTTTTTGAATAGTATTCAATTATCCTTTTCAATTATTGGTACACCTTCGTAATGGACATATGATAAACACATGGACTAGTTTATTGGCAAAGTCACATGCACCAGCCACTGAAACAAAGGAAAGTGAAATTGAAGAACATGATGTAAGTGATGAAACAACAATAGAAGATAGAGAAATTATAGCTCCCATACAAAGTAAAGCAACTACACTTGCTAGAAAAAGAAAACCAGTTACACCTCCTAGACCCGTCACAAAAATAGTAAGGGAAAAACTTCCGTAAGAAGATCTGTTGGTACATCTATTGGAGGAAAAAGAGCATGCACTAAAGAACCTGTGGATTTATCTAGTGGACAAATGAGGATAGTTATCATGGATTCCTTATTGAGAAGAAAGGACTTGAGGTAGAGATTGTTGAAACACGAGCATCCAAAGCAATATCAACTGAAGCAGGGGTTCCTAAAACAGAAATGCTCAGGCAATCTAAGGAAGTATCTAAAAATTTTACTCCTGTACAAACTGCATGAAAAAGAGGAAATTAAAGAATCTAGAAAGTGAAGAATAGGAGGTAAGTGTTGAAACAACACTAGGATATAGAGCAGTTACACCTCCTAGACAAAGTCGAGAAAATACACTTCCTAAACAAAGAAGAAGGGTTACACCTCCTACACTTGTTCATAGAAACCCTAAGAGATGGAGTTCCATAAGAATATCTGCTAGTACATCTGCTGAAGGAAAAAGTGTATGTACTAAAGAACCTATGGATATATCTAGTGGACAATATAAGGATAGTTATTATGGATGCCCTATTAAGGACGAAGGGCCTGAGGCAGAGACTATTGAAAAAATGGCACCTCAAATAGTGTTAGCTAAAGCAGGGGATCCTGAAATTGAAATGCCTAGGGAATCTAAGAAATCTTCTGAAAAATATACTCCTCTACAAACTATGGTGAAAAAGAGGAAATTGAAGAAGTGATTGGGTGGAAATAATCCCAAGAAGAGAGTGCAAGTAATTGCTACACCATCAGCTACCCCAATATATGAGGAGTGTGCTGATACAAAAAAAGAAAAGGAGTCTAAGAGACAACATAATGAAGAGAAAGAAGAAGAGTTTGTAAAAGAGCATACCTCGTCACCATAAGTTCCTGATGTTCCACCTGAATCAAAGGAAACTAAGGAATAATAGAAAGAGGAGAAGCTCAAAAAGGACGTTGAAGAATATGTCCTTTAAACAAGTAAGTTTGAAATTGAACTCCATTAGAGAAATTTTGAGGTAAAAAATGGGCCTCAAAACAAAAGCATACAACAAAAATCAAATTTGTAAGAACCAATAGGATTCAATATGATGATGTCAACCATGGGGGATGTTTCACTATTTTTGGAGTAAAAAGGTTAAAAGATAAAATAAAGTAAAAACTATTTTTCAACTCATATTTCAATTTATCTCCCTATTATTTTACTCAAATTTTGAGTGGGATCAATTTTTGGATGCAGAATTTAATTTTGCAATGAAGGGGTATCCATGTTGCATACTTTAGATGAACCCCACTACATGAAACATGTGAAATACATGAAAAAATGTGATTGCAATCACATTTGTTCATGTTTTTCACATTTTTTGTGTAGTAGGGTCCAAAGAAAGTATGCAACATGGATACTTCTTGGATGAAAAATTAAATTATGCATCCAATGAGTGCTCCCACTTGAAATTTGACTAAAATCATAGGGAGGTAAGTTGAAAATACAAGTTGAAAAATCAGTTTTTTCTTTTTTTCCCTCCAAAACTTGATGAGGCAATCTAGTCTTATTTTATTATTTCCAATATAGTTTTATAATATTCCTTAGGAGGCCCATTTTAGACCTCAAAATTTCTGTAATGTTTGTTTAACAAATTAATAAGTTGAAGGAGGAAAATGGGAATTAAGGAAACAACTTACCATGTTTGAAGGGAAGCTTTAGTTTAGAAAACAAAGTGGATTAGAAACCCTGGAAGAAGTGGAAAAAATAATGTTAGTTAGATTATTTGATGGATATAAGGAAGTGTTATAGGAAGTAGGTAATGAACTTCCAACCACTATTTCAGTTGGAATTCAAGTTGGAGAGCAAGATGAAGAATTTCAAACCATTGTTCCACAAGAACCTGCTGAAGATGTTTTTATTACACAAGAGCTAGCAGTTGAAGTAGAGAGGGATGGAGATGTTGGATGTGAAATGATGAAGATATGGACGTGCAAATACTTAATTTAGGTGGAGATAATGGGATGTGAAATTGGCATGTTTTTGCACTCATTTTCCTACATTTTCTTTACATTTTCTTTATTCTCGAGACCATACTCTACCACTGTAACAACCATTACCAACTTCAATATGTCTCTTTTTATATGTCACACCTATGATCCAACTCTAATTGTAATTTGGGTTATTGTTTTAGGCTAGTTTTCTCATAAAACTAACAACTGGGATGTTACAGGGCTTCTGGTCTATTGAGATGCTATTGCAAGATTACAATTTCCATTTTTTACTCACCATTACTTGCCAAGTAAAGGACAAGGACTCACTGAGAATTTATGTTACACATGAAGATCTATTTTAGATGTGTTGACGTCCTTCAATTAGTTATGAACATCATTTTGGAAAGCATCTGGTGAAAAGATGGTTTGACTATCAAAGGACAAGTTTATGGACAATGTAGCTGAAACAATTAGGATTTTCTATTGATAATTATTGTAATTTGGAAAATGTGTTACAACGTTGTCTTAAATTTGGAAATTATTATCAAATTGTTATTGTGTATTCTCAAATTAGATCACATGAGAATCGAGAGATTCTCATGATGATATTTATCATTGCAATCTGAAATTATAAATAGGTGTACTCTCTGCATGCACAAGATAGACATATAGAAATAGACAGACAATGATGGAGGGGGAGAGCATCAATATTGTAATCTTATATGTTTCATTAATGTAATATCAATCACTGGTGGCATCATACCTTTCTATTGAATAGCTTGTGTGTTTTGTAGTGTTACTGTTATTATTAGTCTTGTTCATGATTTAATGATTGCATAATTCTAACCATTGTATTGTGTAACAACATAGGTCCTGGACTAGTCCCTTTGTCAGTGTGAAAGTTATTTAATTTTTGTTATAGCTTGATGGTGTGTTCATTTAATTTGAATGTGTGTTTGAACAATTTTTGAGAGAATGGTTTCCAGGAGTGCTATTCTTTCTTTAATAAGAGTGACAATGTGATAGATTGGTTTTATTCTATGTTGTGTGTTTATTTCTTGAGAGTGTGAACAAGGTTTGAGAGTGTAAAAATCAAAGTGTTGAGTTTTTAAGGGTGTGATTACAACTATAATTTTGAGATTCATTATCACTAGTCATCATTTTCCTTTGCATGCATTTTTCGTAATATCCTTGCAATAAAAAAACCTACCCAGATTAACAATTAATATGAAGAGTTGGAACTATTTCTTTGAATTAAAAGGAAAATTGTTCTTCCCAAGAGAAAGCTGAAGAAAAACCTATACACAACTTTCACATAATGCAAGTTGAAGCAAAACTTGGAATGTTGTATGAAATCTGAAGTAGAATTATTTAAGGTCAAAGTAAACATATAATAATTCAAAAGTTTGTAAAATAATTAGATAAATGGTATACAATTTGAATCAATTGGATTGGCGAATAAACGAAGTATGGGCGTGCATTTCAATGAAGCAAGTCAATTTTGGTATGTTTCACAAAACTGCATGCCCAACATTCATTTCAAGGCTAAATTGAATGATTCAAATTTGAGAGTACTTTTTTACTCATAATTAACATTAATTTTTCACATAGAAATTTATGTTGTGCAAGAATATGCCAAATTGGATCGATTTTGTAGGGTTAAAGTCAAGGTTTGTGTGCCTCAAATAAATGCACAGCAAGACCTGTACTTAATTGGCTGTGTGATAATGATCATTCCAATCTAAATATAAAACCATTTTATACAAAATAGCATAGCCATTTTCATAAAGGAAATGTTATACACTAAAATCTAGGTCTACCGGAATAGCAATTGATCATATCTATAAATGATCACAATTAGAAAAACTATGCAATCCCAGGACAAACCAATTAAACTCTTGGTAATGAAATTTGAAATGGAACATAATTGGACAATTCCTAATATAACCTTGCATCATGTCTAACAAATATCCCACATAACTATGCTTCCCACTTCTACACAACTTTCACATAAGGCAAGTCGAAGGAAAACTTAGAATGTTGTAACAATTCAAAAGTGCTTAAAATCATTAAATAAACAATATACAATTTCAATGAATCAGATTGGTTAATAAATGAAGCTTAGGCATTGAATTTAGTGAAGCAAGGCAAATTTGGCCTACTTCAAAAAAAATGCATGCCCAACCTTCATTTCAAGCCAAGTTTGAATAATTGAACTTGGAGAGTATTTGTTACTCATAAGTAACATTAATAGAATTAAATATTTTTTTATTTTTCACACACACACACACAGATATATATATATATATATATATATATATATATATATATATATATATATATATATATATATATATATATATATATATATATATATAGATAGATAGATAGATAGATAGATAGATAGATAGATAGATAGATATGTTGTTCAAGAATACTCCAAATGGCATGGATTTCAAAGGGTAAAAGGTAGGGCTTCTGTGCCTCAAATAAATGCACACCAGGAATGTTTGGGAACAAGGTGATGGACTAAGAAAAATCAAACTTGAATTTTAATAGTTGAAACTTGTAGTTTCTTGGTTGAAACACTATAAGTAAGGTTGGATGATCTTATTTTAGGAGTAATTAGGTTTAAATGTTTCCAAGGGATAGATAAAGAGATAACACCTAGGGTTTGCAGGGTCTATTTTAGGGTTTTTCTATATTGTACATATTTTTTAGGGTTTTAAGTTTAATATTAGGTCAAGTGGCCTAGTTAGGGTTTGAAGATAAATAGGTAAGGAGAATGGAGACAAATAGGACTAGTTTTTATTTCTTGTTTGGAAATGAAGTCTAAGTAAAGATATAACAATGCAAAAGTGTGTAAAATCATTAAATAAACAATCTACAATTTGAATCAATCAGATGGGTAATAAATGAAGCCAACACATGCATTTTAGTGAAGCAACCAATTTTGGCGTACTTCACAAAAATGCACACCCAACCTTCATTTCAAGGTCAAATTGAATGATTCAACTTGGAGAGTATTTTTTTAATCATAGGTAACATTAATACAATTAAATATTTTTATTTTTTCACATATGTGCTGTGTTTTTCAAAAATCCACCAAATTGTTGGATTTCAAAGGGTAAAAAGTAGGGTTTTATGCCTCAAATAAATGCACACCATGAATGTTTGGGAACAAGGTGATGGACTAAGAAAATCAACTTGAATTTTAATAGTTGACCTTATTTTAGTGGTAATTAGGTTTAAATGTTTCCAAGAGATAGATAAAGAGATAACACCTAGGGTTTGCAAGGTCTATTTTAGGGTTTTAAGTTTAAGATTAGGTTAAGTGGCCTAGTTATGGTTTGAAAATAAATAGGTAAGGAGAAGGGAGACAAATAGGACTAGGTCTTATTTCTTTTTTGCAATGAATTCCAAGTAAACATATAACAATGCAAAAGTATATAAAATCATTAAATAAATAATCTACAATTTGAATCAATTAGATTGACCAATAATTGAAGCCTAGACATACATTTAGTGAAGCAAGGCAATTTTGGCCCACTTCACAAAAATGCATGCCTAATCTTCATTTCAAGGCCAAATTGAATCATTCAACTTGGAGAGTATGTTTTTACTCATAAGTAATATTAATAAAATTAAATATTTTTAATCTTTCACATATATTTTGTGTTTTTAAAAAATACACCAAATTGCGTGGATTTCAAAGGGTAAAGGCAGGGTTTCTGCGCCTCAAACAAATGCACACCAGGAATGTTTGGGAACAAGGTGATGGACTAAGAAAAATCAAACTTGAATTTTAATAGTTGGAACTTGTAGTTTCTTGGTTAAAATGTTATAAATAAGGCTAGACGACCTTATTTTAGTAGTAGTTAGGTTTAAACATTACCAAGGGATAGATAAAGAAATAACACATAGGGTTTGCAGGGTCTATTTTAGGGTTTTAAGTTTAAGATTAGGTCAAGTGGCCTAGTTAGGGTATGAATATAAAGAGGCAATGAGAATGAAGAAAAATAGGACTAGTTCATATTTATTGTTTAGCAATGAAGTCTAAGTAAAGATATAATAATGCAAAAGTGTGTAAAATCATTAAATAAATAATCTACAATTTTAATCAATTAGATTGGCCAATAAATGAAGTCTGGGTGTGTGTTTTAGTGAAGCAAGACAATTTTGGCCCGCTTCACAAAAATGCACGCCCAACCTTCATTTTAAGGTCAAATTGAATGATTCAACTTGGAGAGTATTTTTTTACTCATAGGTAACATTAATACAATTAAATATTTTTTATTTTTCACATATATGTTTGTGTTGTTCAAAAATACTCCAAATTGCATGGATTTCAAAGGGTAAAAGGTAGGGTTTTTGTGCCTCAAATAAATGCACACCAAGAATGTTTGGGAATAAGGTGATACACTAAGAAAAAACACACTTGAATTTTAATAGTTGAAACTTGTCGTTTCTTGGTTAAAACCCTATAAGGTTGGATGGCCTTATAATCTAAGTAGTAATTAGGTTTAAATGTTTCCAACGGATAGATAAAGAGATAACACCTAGGATTTGCAGGGTCTAATTCATGGTTTTCTATATTTTACATAATTTTTACAGTTTTAAGTTTAAGATTAGGTCAAGTGACCTAGTCAGGACATTTACTATAAAAAGGTTTGGGTGCCATTTAATGAACAAAGGACATTTACTATCATAGATGAATAACTCGTTGCATGATGGAAATTTGGTCAATTCTAACCATGAGAAAGAAGTGATGGCCATCTTACATGCCATTAAACCTATTTTTAAAACTGCTCTTTTTAATAAATTGTATCTTATATCTAAATATTAAATTTGAATTTTTAATTGTGTCTGAGAAAAAATAGGAGTAAGGGAGCAAAGTTAAAGTAGCTTATAAAAATTTTTATTCACTTAATAAAATTTTATTTGCTTTATAAAAATGATTGATAGAAAAGGGAAGAAATAAGTTTAAGAAAACTCGTTTGTGCGTGCATTCCTCATGGTTTATTCAACATGCATTTTTGCATTCAACATGCATTTGTTCCTCACATTCTATGTAGCATGCATTCTAAAGATACAAACAATTGTGCACCAAGTATGTTATATATCCTGAGAAGAGCAAAGGTTTATAATTTTATATTTTGATAGTTTGATTTCCAAAATGATGAGATAGATGAGGCCATAGAAAATTCTGATTAATAATCCATGGAATTAAAAATATATGGGTAGATAATTAACCTAGACCCCGATCTAGTTGCAAGAGGAACACAAATTCCACATAGAGGGGGAGCAATATTTAACTCAAAGATAATGCCTAAGCTAGAAAAGATTGAAATGTCCATTAAAATATGTGGGAAAAAAGTATATGCTCCGAGGAATGGATTAGAAATGCAAGATGTTCCCAAAGGACTACATAAATCCTTGATTCAAGTTGTCTCTAGGACAATTATGAATCATCAAAAACATGATATTTTCGGTGACTGCATGAGGCTAGTTATTCATTGGGTTGAAGATACGACCATAGATGTCCCTCATTTGTTGGATAAAAAATTACATTATGCCCTGTAAGAAAGTAAAATTAGGAAGGTTAAGTTCAGTTTCTTGGGAACATTACAGAAAATTATTGATTTGTATCAACCTAGTGTTGAAACACAGGCTCTTAAAACTTATATTAGGAAATAAAAACCAAATAAAACCATTGAGGAAGAACTTGAATGGATTAGTGTTCTATCGGACTTACATGTGTGTGTAGATGAAGAAGAGGAGGAGGAAGGTATGGACCATTATATGGAAACATGTAATGATGATTTTTCTATAATAGACATAATTTCTTCTAAATAGTTGGAACCTCAATATAATTACCCTTTTATGGGCGATTGAGCATCTACTTCTTCAAGTTTAAATGTGCATAATCCAACATGTAGTTTCAATAACAGATTTGTTTTCTCAACATATCATAAAATGATCTATTACAAACAAGTTGTAATCGAGGATTCTTCCTCTATATATAGCTAGAAGGAAAAATACGAACTAAAGGAGAAGGATATTGTTGAATGCATGAAGAAGATTGCAGTGTTGGAAGCAACAATTGTGAAACAAACACGAAAATCAGTGAAAGACATAGACACCATGGATAAAATTATTGATGAATTGCATAATGAGGTATCTAGAATGAGCGAAGAAGGTATGAGGGAGATAGATGAACTACATGCAAAGCTCAAGAAATTTCAAGCTACATATGATGAAAAAATTAGTGAAATTGAAGAGGAGTTGAGAAGAAGACCAAAGGTTCTTAATATACCTCCATTGGAAAATTCAAATACTTCTGAGGCTAAAATAGTCAAATTATTGAATGAAAAAGATAAATTTGTTAAATATTTAAAGGCTAAAATTGCAAATAAATCTAAATATGAGGACCAACAAAAGCATGAATCATAAGTTGAAGAATGCAAGAAAAGAATGACTAAGTTGGAGAGAATTTTTCATAGGCAAGCTATAAGTTGAGAGGGATATCTCTTGAGGTTTCCCCAAGCAAAATATAATATTATAGAACTTGAATTGGAAAAATATTGAAATTTTTTAGAAGTTGGTATTGAGAGTAGGGATAAAGGTAAGGGTAAGGGTAAAGTTACAAAGTCAGGATAGAGGACTAAAAAATATGCATTCAAAGGACTTGGATAAATCCAAGCTAAAATCATGAGTGAAGTTTTTAGAGACCCCTGTCTCAGCCATCAAATTTGTGGGTGATTTGTATGTCTCACCGCTAGTTGTTCAATCATTGAAGTAGAAAGTAGCGAAGAGATATAAAAGAATCACAAAGCTATAAAATGATCTCATGAGAAGATGAAAAGAATGACATTTGGGATGTGACATGGAGATACAAAATTTGAAATCCCAGGTTTATGATTTGCAACAAAAAAGTTTGAGAATAAAGTACAACAACTCATGAGTGAATTGGCGAAATGTAGATACTAATTGAAATCTACAAAGGAAGTTATTGAAAGGAATGTAATTGAGAACCAACAAAAATATAAGAAGAATGTGGGTTTATTGAATTGGCTAAGACAAGAAAAAGTTGATAAGAGAAAATAACAATGTAAACTTTGAAACGAAAACTGATACTGTTACCTGTTTCATAGAGATAGCAAAAAAGTGACCCGATTTTGAAAAGGGACGATCCATAACACAAATATTTTTTTTAGAGCATAGTTTTTTGCACTTTAATTTTTTTTTGTACATTACGTTTTAAAACGTTAGTGATTTGCATGCTTATTTAAAGAAGTGGTGATTCTGCATCAGACCCTTTTTTTGAAAGACCTATTTTTTACTTTAAATTTTCTAATGTATGAAATGTAAATAATTATTTTCTAAATTTAACAATTTTTGACACTTTAAATTTTTTTTTCTGTCAATTTTTTTTTTCGACATAAAAAAAGAAAAAGAAAAAAGAAAAAAGAAAAAAAAAAAAATAAATATCTATATATATATATATATATATATATATATATATATATATATATATATATATATATATATATATATATATATATATAGATATATATATATATCTATATCTATATATATATATATATATATAAAGAAAAAAAAAAACATAAATGTAAAAAAAAAAATTATCTCGTAAACCATAAAAATTTTGGAAAAAAAATTAAAAAACCTATAAAATTAAGTAACTAAAAATCGAAAAATTTTAAAAAGCATTAACAAAAATCTACAAAAAAAAATTAAAAATTAAAAACAAACTAGATTAAAAAATAAATAGAAAAAAAAGGCCAATAAAAATCTAAAAAAATATTAAAATCATGATTAAAAACATTAAAAAAAAAAAAAAAAAACTAGAAAAACAAAAATATACTCAAATTAAAAAAAAAAACAAAACAAAACAAAACAAAAAAAATTAAAATTTAAAAAATATATATTTTAAAATTAAAAAAAAAAAACTAAAAACAAGATGATGGAGCTTAGTGGAAAGGAGTCACCTTCACTAAGTGGGCCCGCAGGCTATTTTTGGCGCAAAGTCTATTTTTAGACTATGTCTATCTTTAGACATATGGATCATGGTCTATGAGTTGTAGGATGCTATTTGTGGATGATTGGTCATGTTGGGAAAAATAGATGGACTTCTATTTTTTGACATATGGGTGGAGTCTATTTTTAGACTGCCGGGCTAAAAATAGAACAGTCGAATATTATTAGCTGTTAATAATATTTGGACTATAAACATTATCTTATCCTCTTAGAGCACTTCAGTTCGAGCTACGGATGTCGCACATGCAGCTACCAGAAGGAAATACACTATTCTTATGGGTCAGTTGAGCTATTGCTTGATGGACTTCAGTTAGAACTCAAGTGATTGAGTTTGGTGGAGTTGATGGAGTTGTGTTCAGTTTGACTTGGTTGAACTAGTTGCATTTGGTCTAACTGGAGAATACACTAGTGATGAGTGATGTGAATTAATTATTAATTAATTCACTAATTATTAACTCATAAATCAACTAAAGAATACATCATTTAACTCAGTGCATGGATAGTTCAATGGAGACAGGTGTTAGAGGTGAGCGAAAGGGAAAGACAACTATTAGTTGTGACTATAGTTGTGCATGAGATTTACATAATCAATGGATTGAGTATTGCTAATGAGGATTGCATGGTTCAGCCAAGGGAAATATGAGTTTGGATTAGCCATTCTCATCTATTCTCATGCAGGATTGCACAGTGGAGGAAGGCAAGCAGCGGAGGAGATTTGAACCTATGATTCATTCAGATCTGAGATAGTTTGTGTGTAACAGGTGGAGATAGTATTGAGTACTTGCGAGGAGTATTATACTATGTATTGTTACATGTTCTCAATCAATATAATATATAGATAGTTGGGGGTTTTCAGCTGTATGCTTTCCCCGTGATATACTGTGTTGATATGTGTGATTGATGTTTCAATGTGCGCATGCGATTGTTTCTTAATTCCGCAAATTGATGATCAATGGTAGAGTAGGTTATGTTTTATGCATGCATTCCGCAAATAGTGTATAATTAGGATAATCTCTGTGAATAAGTGTTATATTATTCAAAATTTCTACATGATGGTATTAGAGGAGAGTTGATCATCAGATCTATTATTCAGAAAGTGTTTACATTTTATTTCTTCAGGAAGAGTCTGTAATTGGGCCAAGTAGCCTTTGGATTCATCCTTCTTTTGGAAGGTGAGATATCTGGTGAATGCCCATACAGTCAATCTCTGTACGAGAAATACTTTGTTCTCACGAATTTTAGATCAGAAGCGATTGAGTTTTGAGCTGGTGGAATTCGAATTTGCAGCAGTGTTTTTCTTGGTGTCAAAGTTGAAATGTCTTTCAATGGTTTGCGGTTGGAGTATGCTCTTGAAGGCAGCTCAAATTATATTGCATGGAAAGACGGGATGGAGGTGGTGTTAGATGACAATGGGTTGAAGGAGTTCATAGAGGCTAAGGTCCCAAAGCCTACTGATGCTGCTCACATTGAGGCTTGGCAAAAGAAGACAGCAAAGTGTCGAAGGATTTTGTTGGAGGGCGTGAAGGATCACATTATATCCAGCCTGCATGGAAAGGCTTCTCCATACTTGATGTGGAAAGCATTGACAGATTTATTCCAAAGCAAGAGCGACTAGAGGAAGTTGGCGCTCAAGGATAAACTCAGAAACATTAAGTGTGAGAATGGAGACAGTATGCCCAAGTATCTCACGAAGTTCACCCAATGCGGGATGAGCTGGGAAGTGTGGGGGTGACTGTCGATGATGAGGACTTGGTAAGCTTGGCTCTCCTTGGTCTTCCGAAGAGTTGGCATTCCTATCAGGACTCTGTCAATGGTCGGGAGAAATTGCCAGGATGGGAGAGACTTTGGTCTGATCCTGTGCAAGAGGAGATCAGGCGGAATACCAGGGACGGATCTTCATCAAAGCCATCTGATGAAGAAAATTGTGCTTTGGCTGCCAAAGCAAAGAAGGGGAAGGAGAAGGGTTCTCTTTCTGAATCCAGTTCTTCCAATGATGGGAAGAAGGTTGACAAATCGAAAGTGCGATGCTTTCGTTGTCATGAGGTGGGCCATCATGCTGCAAATTGTCCATGGAAGAAATCCAAGAAGGGATCCGGGGAAGGATCTGAAGGTGAGGCACTTGCTTCATAATTTGAGTTGGATTTCACACTCTTCGCATGCATGGTTTCATCCATGGTAGGAAGTGGTTGGTTTCTTGACAGTAGAGCTTCTTTCCACATGACCAGTGACAAGATTTTGTTCAGTACTTTGGAGGAGAAAGATCTCCAGATACTCATAGCGATGGGTAATGATGAGAAGTATAGTGTCTCAGGTGTAGGCACGGTTATTTTTCAGAGGGAGCATGGAGCTCGCCTTACCTTGACTGATGTCAAGTATGTACCAGGACTGGAGAGAAACTTGGTGTCGATCGCGATGCTGAAAGACAGAGGCTATGATGTAGTCTTTAGTAAGGGAAAGGTTTTCCTTGGACACATCATCACTAGACAGGGGAAGCAGATTGGTTGACTGGTCAAGAACCTGTATGCTCTTGAGGTTCAAGATGCATGCAAAGCCTTGAGCAGCGAGGAAATTGATGGAGACTTGGTGGTTGAGAGGGAGCGTATATTACCTCTCAAAATGCAGAGCCAGAAGAAGTCTCAGACGATTGTGGAGGAGCCACGATTGGTGCAGCAACTTCAGGAGGTTGTGGAGCAGCCACAACAAGGGAAGCTGAGAGGAGATCGAGTAGAGACATCTACTCATACAGAGACCTCCAGTAGGGGAAAACTTCGAGCCAGGTGAGCTGAGGGATCACATGCAGCCATACCTCCAGGTAGGAGGTGGGGCGATATAGAGTGATCATCCCAAGGAGGAGGGGCAGGATCCTTGAGGTACCCAACCTCTTGGATGAGGCCTTGCTACGGGAGCCCCGATGTGGAGTAGCAGGAACTGACTGATTAGGTAGAGATAGATGTGGATGGAGCGGCAGAGAGAGTGATAGTGTAGGGAATCCCAGGACAGCGCATAGCTAGTAGGCCGCAGCAATGTGAGAAGCACAAGTGTTTTGCACAGTGCTA
The DNA here is from genome assembly GCA_031772625.1 of Pinus tabuliformis. Classification (NCBI taxonomy): domain Eukaryota; kingdom Viridiplantae; phylum Streptophyta; class Pinopsida; order Pinales; family Pinaceae; genus Pinus; species Pinus tabuliformis. The sequence goes on along the minus strand of CM062812.1, from coordinate 917,128,452 downwards.
GGTGGCACAGAGAAGTGTGCAATGGTGCGAGATGCATGGAGATGTTGCAGTAGCACAGATGTCAGAGAGGGAACACTTGTCAGTAGCAGGTAGAGCTTCAGCATCAAAGTATGTTCCTAGTCCAATAGAGTGGTCAGTTGGGAGTGTTTTTGTTCCAAGTGTTGTAGGAGCAAGTGGACCGGGCAAATGTGTTGCATGCAGAACATTCCAGAGTTGGAGGAAAGGGGTTGCAGATAATCCATATCTTGTTGAGAGGGAGTGTTGAAAATGCAACAAGATGATGGAGCTTAGTGGAAAGGAGTCGCCTTCACTAAGTGGGCCTGCAGGCTATTTTTGGTGCAAAGTCTATTTTTAGACTATGTCTATCTTTAGACATATGGATCATGGTCTATGAGTTGCAGGATGCTATTTGTGGATGATTGGTCATGTTGGTAAAAATAGATGGACTTCTATTTTTAGACATATGGGTGGAGTCTATTTTTAGACTGCCGGGCTAAAAATAGAACAGTCGAATATTATTAGCTCTTAATAATATTTGGACTATAAACATTATCTTATCCTCTTGGAGCACTTCAGTTCGAGCTACGAATGTGGCACATGCAGTTGCCAGAAGGAAATGCGCTCTTCTTATGGGTCAGTTGAGCTATTGCATGATGGACTTCAATTAGAGCTCAAGTGATTGAATTTGGTGGAGTTGATTGAGGAGTTGATGGAGTTGTGTTCAGTTTGACTTGGTTGAAGTAGTTGTATTTAGTCTAACTGCAGAATACATTAGTGATGAGTGATGTGAATTAATTATTAATTAATTCACTAATTATTAACTCATAAATCAACTAAAGAATACATCAGTTAACTCAGTGCATGGATAGTTCAGTGGAGACAAGTGTTAGAGGTGAGTGAAAGGTAAAGACAGCTGTTAGTTGTGACTATAGTTGTGCATGAGATTTATACAATCAATGGATTGATTATTGCCAATGAGGATTGTGTGGTTCAGCCAAGGGAAATACGAGTTTGGATCAGCCATTCTCATCTATTCTCATGCAGGATTGCGCAGTGGAGGCAGGCAAGCAGCAGAGGAGATTTGAACCTATGATTCATTCAAATCTGAGCTAGTTTGTGTGTAACAGGTGGAGATAGTACTGAGTACTTGCGAGGAGTATTGTGCTATGTATTGTTACATGTTCTCAATCAATATAATATATAGATAGTTGGGGGTTTTCAACTGTATGCTTTCCCCGTGATATACTGTGTTGATATGTGTGATTGATGTTTCAATGTGCGCATGCGATTGTTTCTTAATTCCGCAAATTGATGATCAATGGTAGAGGAGGTTATGTATTATGCATGCATTCCGCAAATAGTGTATAATCAGGATAATCTCTGTGAATAAGTGTTATATTATTCAAAATTTCTACACTATCTGATTCTGAGAATCAGATAGCCACCACCCAGCCGCCCGTGGGGTGGCCCAGTGGTGGCTATCCGATTTCAAGAATCGGATAGCCATTGCCTAACCACCCGTGGTGGTGGCTATCCGATTTCGAGAATCAGATAGCCACTGCCCAGCCACCCGTGGGGGTGGATATTCGATTCCGAGAATCAGATAGCCATCGCCCAACCACCCATGGGGGTGGCTATCCAATTCCGAGAATCGGAAAGCCACTGCCCGGTCGCCCGTGGGGTGGCCCGGTGGTGGCTATCTGATTCTGAGAATCGAATAGCCATTGCCCAAATGCTTGTGAATCGGATAGCCATTGCTCGGCCGCCCATGGGGTTGGCTATTCGATTCTGAGAATCGGATAGCCACCACCCGGCCACCCGTGGGAGTGGCTATCCAATTCCGAGAATCGGATAGCCACCGCCCGGCTACCTGTGGGGTGGCTATCCAATTTTGAGAATCGAATAGCAACCATCCGACTGCCCATGGGGGTGGTCAAGCAATGGCTATCTGATTCTGAGAATCGGATAGCCACTATCCGACTGCCCGTGGGGGCGGTGGCCGGTAAAATTGTTTCTTTTTAAATAAAAAATAAAATTGGTTAAATATGTTAATTGTATTTAAAAATATATATTAAAATTTTAAATGTTTTTTAATTTTATATACATTTGCAATATATATATATATATATAAATATATTTTAAATGTTATTTTAAAAAATATCAAAAATATATTCAGCTTTTTTAATTTTAAATGTTTTTTTTTTTTTTTAAATGTTTTCTAATTTTTTTTGTTTTTTAATTTGAAAATATGTATATATTTTAAAATTTTAATTGTTTTTCGGGTTTTTTTATTTATTTTTAATTTCAGCATATTTTTGTTTTTTAAGGTTTTTTTTAAATGTTTTTAACCTTAATTTTAGTAGTTTTTTTTGTTAATTTTCTAATTTTTTTAATCTAGTTAGTTTTAAATTTTAAATTTTTATTTATTTTAATGCTTTTTAAAAATTTCCTATTTTTACATACTTAATTTTATAGTTTTTTTAAATTTTGTTTTTTTGTTTTTTTTTTTATTCCAATTTTTTTTATGGTTTACCAGATTAAAATAAATGTTATTTTTATGAAAATATGTTTTTCTTATTATTTATTTCTTTATATTTTTTTAATTTTTTAATTTTTTAATTCTTATCTTTTATAGGTTAATTTTGTTTTTTTTTACATTTTTATGATTGATTTTTTTTAACTTTTTTGTGTTTTTTTTTCATTGTTTTTATTTTTAATTTTATGTTTTCATTATTTTTTTGAAATTTTAATGTTTTTCGGAGTCATGATAAAATCTTTTACACCATTATTTCAAAATGTTGAAAATTTACCCTAGAAAAAAAAAATTGTTATTCGAGCATCAACACTTTTTGTTTTGAGGGTGTTTTTTGCACAATTTTTGCACATAAAAATTTAGTTTTACTGACATTTTTTAAAAATGTTGAAAATTGACCCTAAAAAAAAGCCATTGTTCTAGTGTCAACACTTTTCATTTTCAGGCTTTTTTTTGCACAATTTTAGCACAAAAACTTCATTTTCACTGCCATTTTTGAAACATGTTCAAAATTGACCCTAAAAGAAAAAGACCATCATTCCAGTATACACAGTTTTCATTTTTAGCACTGTTTTTCATGTATTTTCAGGTTTTTTTGGGCGAGAGTTCCCGTTTTGAGTTTATAGTTCCCATTTCTAAGTTTACATTGTTGAATGTTATGAAAGGAAAATTTGACAGCTTTAGGATTAAAGATGTGTCTGTTGTAGCTCCCGAACAATCACAATTGTCCATAGAAGGAAAGAGTCAATCTTCTTTTGAAGAGGATGGCTTGCAGAATCCTCACAAGCATCCTCGAGTTTCTGAACAGAAATTTTTAGGTGTTGTACTATATAGACACATTTCAACATTTAATATATATATCATTATTTTTTTGTTAATGTGAATTATATATCATTGTATTTTCCATTAATGTGCATTTTTTAATAAATTCTAGTCTTTTTTGAGGACTTACTTTTATGTCTCCTTCATGGAGTTTTTATGATCTGATTTGGATCATTATATTATTTTTCATCCATCACGATGAATTTGGAGTGGAAAAGGTGGAGGAATCATCTCACAGGATTGTTTTTACCAGTGGGACCTAATTTGGTGAAACGAGGTTTGAAACCTTCCAAGAGTGTTTTGAGGCATCAAATGATATTTTTTGGGTTAAAACATTTCAATTTTATCATTTCCCATTTTATGCTATTATACACGTAGATACCTTTCCAATGGTGCAAGAAGCGTGTTAATTGGAGTTTGTATGCAAAAGTTATACCACTTGGAAGTTGAGCTTCTTGTTTTCACACCTACAGTTCGGGAGGATATCATGTCAGCCCCCATTATTTATGGAAAATGGGGTAACCATGCATTTGTGATGTAAAAGACTTTAAAAGAGTATATTTTGTAACTCTAGTTAAGATTTGATATAGTCAAAATTAACCACTAGTAGGCTATCGGGTTGTGTTATAACTGGGCCACTAGGAGGAAGAGACATTCCATTCTTTTGAGAGTGTTTTGTTCCATAACTGAGAAAATATAGCTAGGAGATATAGGAGGTAGAGAACATAGAGAGGATTTTTCACTATAACATCCTATCAGCCACAAACATTACTTCTTTATACTTACAACCATATTTCTAGACAAAGAAAGAGAGTGAAGAGGCCTCACCTTCCAGTCAGGTTTTCTCCCAAAAGGGTTCCCCAAAGAGAATATCTTGTGACTTATGTGTGTGTGAGATTATTTTTTTGCTCTCTACTTTTCTGCATAATTTCCATTCACATGCATGCACTAATTACAGCAAAAATCTTCATATCTAGAATTCTAATAAAACTGTAATAGTGTAAAAATATGGTATTTTAATATATTATTATCATATCTGTTGTGATGGACTATCCAGTGGAATATCCACTGTAGTTTACAGATCATTTAGTATTAGAGCAAGTTTCTTTTGGCATTTTTGAATATTTGCAGGTGATCTAGGTTAGTTGGGTTGAAAATTGTAAAACCCTAATCATGGCCGACGAATTTATAAACAAACCTCGTGATCTAGTAGAGGTGAGGTTTTCTCGGCTTGAACAAAAAGTTGTGGATATATACCACAATGTAAACCTCCTCATGGTAGACCTAAGCAATAATATTGGGATATTTGGAGAAGATAGGGGTTTGAATGCAGAGGACAAACCAGAAGGAGGATCTAGATTTTGGGAAGACATGGAGAACCAGCCAAAGAAAGAACTCAAAAAAGATCAACCCAGTTCGAGTTTTGTGAATCAATCCCTGTTCAAAATGGAAGAAAGAGTTGATATCAATCTGTACCATTTTGAGATCGATGCTTTGAAATTGAACCACTAGTTGCATCAACTGAAAGTTTATTTCGGCATCTATCAGATTGAGAAAGGGAAAAAGATCTCATTCACGCAACTGAAATTAGAGGGCCATGCACTGCCTTGGTGGGACAACCACATGCAAACCCTAAGGTTGGAGGGAGAACCTCTAGTGAATAAGTGGGAGGATTTGAAAGCCCTCATTAATTCATAGTTTTATCCCACTGGGTATGTGGAGGACGAGTGGAGCCAGTGGCATTACTTTAGGAAAAATATAGGCCCAAGCATGTAAGAGTACACCAAATAATACATAAATATGGCTATAATGTTGGGTATCTCTCCAAAGAACCCAAATGTACTCCTCAAGTATTTGAGGGGTTTGCACCGCCGTCTATGTGAGAAAGTGATGGTATTCAAGCCCAAATCAGTGGACGAGGATTACCTATAGGCATAGTACCTGGAGAACATAGGCTTGAAAAGAGTGCAATCAAGTGGACTAAAGTAGAAGGAAAAACAAGAAGCTTATAAGTAGGGGAAGAAGAAGAAAAAAGGGGAAACCGATAAAAATACGACAGCTAAAACACACCGGTGAAAAGATCCTAGAAACCACTACAACCACTGCCACATTGATGGCCATATTGAGGAGAAGTGGTGGAAGTTGCATCCATAGCTAAACCCAAAGAAAAATAAAAAAGATAATAGCAAGAAGAATCTCATGGCCACTCATTCAAGCAACCAACTTGAAAGCAACTCGGACATGGATGAGAACATCATTTGTACATCAATGCAGAAGGAGGCGAATCTGAATATCCTTCAGTAAAAGGAAGATAAATAAATGACGAAACTCTTCCATATAAATATATAGGTCAAGAAGCCAAAGATTAATGTTATGTTTTACTCAAGATCGCAGGCGAATCTCATAACAACAGAGCTGGTCAATAAGTTGGGCCTGGAATTTTGTGATTATCCAAACCCATATCCTCTGCGATGGGTAAATAAGGATGCATAGCTAAAGGTAACAAAACAATGCAAAATTAGATTTGCTATCAGTGTTGATTTTATTGCTGAAGTAGATCTGGATGTGGTTCCCCTTGATGTATGTGGAGTTGCAATTAGAAGTCCATACATGTACATGCATGATACAATATTCATGAGGAGAGCTAAATAGTACCAGCTCATCAATGATGGAAAATCATTCATCATCAATGCATACAAAGGAAAGTCAAAATTTTCACTTGTGAGTGCCAACCAAGACAAGAAATTGATCAGTTCAAGCAAGAAGTATGTTTTATTTTTTTTAAGAGAAAGTCGGTCCAAAGAGGAGTCAATAAGAGGCAAGGCATACCTAGAGGGGTGTACTGAGAAACCGAAACAATAATTGGAGGATTTTTTACAAGCATATAAGGATGTGTTCCGAGAACCTAAAGGTTACCATGTAAGAGAAAAGTGGAGCACGAGATCCAACTAATGCGAGACTCCCCATTACCAAATATTGGGTTGTATAGGTAGTTTGTTATAGAAGAAAGTGAGGTGAAGAAATAGTTACAACAACTGCTGGAACAAGGTGTCATTCGACTTAGTACATCATCATGTGGGTCACCTATCATCCTTGTGCCAAAGAAGGATGGGACCTGGTGGATGTGTATAGATTACAGGGCGTTGAATAAAACCATGCTCAAGAGCAGATACCCCCTGCCCAGGATAGACGATCTACTAGATCAGTTGCAACAAGAAAAGTATTTCACTAAGCTGGACTTGAAGTTTGGATATTGCCAGGTGTGAGTCAAACAAGAAGATACATGGAAGACTACCTTCAAAACCATGCAAGGTTTGTATGAGTGGTTAGTTATTCCATTTGGCCTACGTAATGCACCAACTATGTTTATGAGATTAATGAATGATATATTGTGCCCTTTTATAGATTCATTTGTTATTTTCTATCTGGATGATATACTAGTATATAGTGCTACCTGGGAGGGGCATATTTCACATTCGACGCAGGTGATGGAAACATTGAAGAAGCACCAACTGTTAGCAAATCTCAAGAAGTGTGATTTTGCACAATAGTCTTTGGTGTATCTGGGTATGTGATTGGTGGAGGAGAGTTGAAGATAGATCCTTCTAAGATGGAGGCCATCATGAAATGGCCAATGCCCTAATAATGTTTCTAAGTTAGGAGTTTCATTGGGGTAGCACAATACGTGACGAAATTCATAACCTCATTTTTAGTGGTAGAGGAACCGCTCCACACCATAACAGAAAATGGCAAGAGTTTCTAGTGGGGAAAAGGTCAAAAGAAGGATTTCGAGGAGCTAAATAAGAAAATCAGTCAAGCACTAATTCGAGCATTACCAAACTTGTAGCATCCCTTTGAAGTGGAGATAGATGCGAGTGGGTATGCCATGCAAGGAGGAGGCCCATTTGCTACCATTCAGAAGTATTCCATAGGGCAGTTCTTAACTACCCTACCTATGATAAGGAGATTTATGCCATGGTGCAAGCTATGAAGAAGTGGAAGCACTATTTTATGGTAAAGGATACAATAATCCACATAGATAACCAACCATTACAGTACTTACAAGCAGAGTAAGCTACAACAGACCAAACATTACAAGTGGATGGGGTTCTTACAACAATTTCAATTAGTGATCAAGTATAAGAAGGGAAACATAAATAAGTTGGTTGATATGCTTTCAAGGCCACCCAAATCAAATATTACAACTTTTAGTACTCTTATGCACATGGATTCGTTCATCTATGATGCATATAGAGAGGCATATTCAGAAGATGAGGAATTCAAGGAGGCGTGTCAACAGTTGCATAGTCGGAGTCATGTGCACGATGGTGACAACACCCTTGACTACAATCTCCATGATGGGTTACTCTACAAGTTAGATAAGCTATGTTTTCCTAAAGGTGAGCAGTTTTGGCTGATTAGAAAGCCTCATATGCTCCAAGGTTATATGGCACTTTGGTGTAGGGAATACCATGGCTAACTTTCAGAGGTATGTGTATTTTCCCAAGATGCAAGAGAAGGTAGCTAGGTTGATAAGAGGATGCATGCTTTGTTGTACAAGCAATCCTAGAAAGAGGAAACATGGTCTATATAATCCCTTACTATACCTACCTGTCCTTGGGAAAGCATTTCCATGGACTTTTTGGGAGGTTTACCAAAAAATAGGAAGGGACATGACTACATGTTCATGGTAGTTGATAGGTTCAACAAGATGTGTGTTCTGATGCCTTGTAAAAAGACCATCAGTAGATAAGAAGCAATAAACTTGTTCTTTTGATAGGTCTGGGTGCACTTTAGGATACCAAGGAGCATCATTTCAAAAAGGGACACGATATTTATCAATACATTCTAGACTGCATTGTGGGAGAAGATGGACAAAAATATGAAGATATCTATAACATTTCATCCATAGACAGATGGGTAGACATAAGTAGTCAACATGAAATTGGTGCATCTTATAAGGGGATACAACCAAAAGCATTTGAAGACCTAGGATGAAAATATGGTATATATACAACATTCTTAGAAAAGATCAGTCCACACTTCTACAGGATAGTCCCCATTTGAGACTTGTTTAGGATATTTTCCACCTTCATGTTTGGACACTGCATATGGGAAGAAAGGAGGAGTGAGGTAATATCTTATAGAATATGATTTTGAGGGCTAAAAAAATTATAGAGAAGATCAGGAAAATCCATCTACAGGGACATGAAACACTGCAAAAGTCGTAGGAGAAGTAGAAGGCCATGCATGATGATCACATAACAGAGAAATAATTCAATGTGGGAGACAAAGTATGGCTATAGTTCAACATGGAGAGGCTGCAGGGGCCTGGTAAGAAAATCAAGGATCTGAGGTATGGTACCTTTGAGATACTGGAAAAGATGGGTGATAAAGCCTATCAACTCAGTTTACCACCATATATGCACATTTACTTAGTTTTTAATGTGGAGAATTTGAAACTCTATGAGACTTCCATACTAGATCAGGAAGAGGAACATGTCCTACCTTCTATGGAGGTTTTGGCGCAGAGTTGACCAAAGATACAGTTTTGCAGAAGAGGTCCAGAACTACAAGATAAGGACAACATCACCTTTGTTAGATTGGGTTGAAGGAACATCTTTAAGGAAAAGCTAAATGGTACACTAGAGATAAGGTGGAGGAAAACTTTCCTCACCTCATTCAATAAAAGCTTTTTGGGACCAAAAGCCTCACAAAATGGGGATGTGTGATCTGAATTGGATCATTATATTGTTTTTCATCCATCTCAATCATTTGGAGTGGAAAAAGTGGAGGAACCATCTCACGAGATTGTTTTTACCAGCGGGACCCAGTTTGGGGAAATAGGCTCTGAAACCTTCTAGGAGAATTTTAACCAAATGATGTTTTTAGGGGTAAAAATTTGTCGCTTTATCATGACACCAATTCAGGATACTATACACATTGATAAATTTCTAACGACGCAAGAATCACATCAATCAGAGTCCATATGCAAAAGTTATGCCACTTAGAAGTTGACCTTCTTGTTTTCACAACTATAGTTCGAGAGGATGCCACATCAACCCCCATTATTTATGGAAAAGGGGTTAGCCACATGTTTGTGATTGAAAATACTCTAGAAGAGCCTATTTTGTAACTCTAGTTAAGAGTTGATGTAGTCAAAATTAACCACTAGTAAGTTATCAGGTTGTGTTATAAGCGGGCCACTAGGACATTCCATTATTTCATGAGAATTTTGTTCCATAGCTAAGAAAACATATCCATGAAAGATAAGAGGTAAAGCACACAGAGAGGATTTGTGCACTATAGCAACCCATGGGCCACAAGAATTACTTCTTTTTACCTGCAACCATATTTCTAGACAAAGAAAGAGAGTGAAGTAGCCTCACCTTCTAGCTGGGTTTTCTCTTGAAATGGTTTCCTAGAGAGCATATCTTGTGTCTTATGTGTGTGATATTATTTTGTCATTCTCTACTTTTTTGCATAATTTCCATGCGCATGCATGCACGCACTAATTACAGTAAAAATCTTCAGATCTAGAATTCTAATAAAACTATAATAATGTAAAAATACGATATTTTAATATATTATTATCAAATCTATTGTGACAAACTATCCATTGGAATATCCAAATCATTTTATGGATCATTTTATCTGGTTGTGGTCTCATTACGATCTAGTTACTCTTTTATTTTTGGACAATATAATGGACATTTATAATTTGATAGCTTATTGAACTAAGAAATCAGTGCTATGGAATATACTAAATTTCTATTTGAAATAAAAAATATGTCTTCTTTCCATAGTAGAACAAATTTACAATATTCTTAGTGCATCATATGGAAAAATTTAACATAGGGTGCCTCAAAAGGTAATCCAGGGGTTGCTGGAGCTAGAGGTGCAATTTTTAAACAAAAATGGTAAAAATGCTTGTCTTATGCTTGGTGGATTGACACTACCTCAATTAATCAGGCAGAGATGTGGGTTTCCTGGAAAGGTCTCTCCATTCTTCTCCAACATGGTTTTTTATATTAATAAGAAAAATGCATAAATCTTACATGAGATACAAATTTAAAAACAAAAACAAAAACAAAAACAAAAAAACAAAACAAAACTACATAATAAGATTTTATATATCAACATCACTAGGAATATAATCCACATATCCTTATCTCACCAGACAAAATATAGAAACATAATAAATAAATAAAAAAAAACCTGTATAATAATATTTTATATATCAACATCACCAGGAATATAATCCACATATCCTTATCTCACCAGACAAAATATACTTCTAAGACTAATAAAATAGTACATAAATAAGGGCTTCAAGCCTCAACAAATTATCAACTCCAACTTCAACATTCCAAAGTAATAGGAAAAAGGCATAATGTCTTTACTTAGTAAATAAATAGTATACAATTTGAATCAACCATATTGGCCAAGAAATGAAGCCTAGGCATGCATTTTAGTGAGGCAAGAAAATTTCAGCCTTCTTGATAGAAATGCATGCCCAACCTTCATTACAAGGCCAAATTGAATGATTCAACTTGGAGAGTATTTTTTTACTCATAAAGAACATTAATACAATTATTCTTTTGTATTTTTTCCCATAGAAAATAATTTTCTTAGGCTTAGTGAAATATTTCAATTTATTTTATAATATAAATTAATGAACAAACTTTGCATACATTTAGCCTAATGGTTTGGATTTACATTGTTTTACATATACGATATATGTAATTATATTTTTTAACAATTGCATATTTAATGTATTGTTATTCAATAGGCTCTTCATCCTAGTTCAATTCGAGTCTAACCAAAAATCTAGTAGCACCTATAAACCATTATCAACCAATAAATGACCACATACCATGCTAACTTTTATTCAAGTAATCCTAATTTTTTATGCGAACATTTCATACCAAATATTGAACACTTTAATGATATTGCAATATGTAATTTGTATCGACACAAATAATACTAAATCATTTCAAAGTTTGGGCCACAAAAATCATCATTTTTTAAACATGGATTACAAATAATTATGAAAATTTAGAAGTCTTTCTCATTAACATTATTGTCTACAACAATGTCATCCATTGTATCATTGTCAATGTTCATATGTTATTTCAAGTATTTAATATTATGATCATCCTCATCTTGACCTGCATCATCTTCATCATCATTGAAATTTGACTGTAGACCATCTATATTGTTACTAGATCTATTTGGATCATCATTTTCTATACCATCCATATTGTTGTCTTCTATAACATCATCTAACTCTAGATTGTTGTCTTCTTGTGCCTAACCATAACGAACTTCAACATTATCATGAATGCCAATTTCTTCGATGTTCTCTAATTCCTCTCCCTCATTTTTATCACCTTCATTGTTTTGCTCAGTATCCACTAAATCATCATCGAATACATTCCTTAATATTGGATCATAATGTATGACAAATATCCATTTCGGGTCCAAAATATCTTTATAGACAAATACATGCACATGAATGACATACATATATTAAACCTATGTTATAAAATTCTATTGTTTAATAGACATGCACACACACAGACAGACACACATAATTTTTAATCAACTATGAATTAATAGATTATTGATCACTATCACTTCTTGTTTTAGTTAAAGAAAGACTTTCTCATTATGAATTGGTTGAACACAAGCCTCATTATCTTTTGGTAGGAACCTTGAGGAATCTATATAAAATAATCCACTATGGGTATCATGTCTCCATGTCCTCTCAAATGCTTCATACCATCTACACTTAAAAATACAACATTTAAAAGAGTGGTCATCCAACTCAATAATTGGTTGGATTCACCCTACATATTGTAGATTCCCTTTAATAGTATTCTTTTCTTTTGAGCTTGATCAATTAGATTGCTTGAAATTAACTGTGATTCCATAATCAAAGGACCATATCTTTACATCTACGCTTTCTACACGATAATTTCAACCATATGCCCACATTGCAGGATATTTCCTTGCATGTTATAGACCATTTTTTTTTTCAGTGAAAACAAATATAATGATGAATATTGAAATAGTTAACAGTGTCAAAATTATAAAGAAAGAATTTTTTGTAGAATTCTAACTTTACCTTTCTTTCACATCCTCTACACATGTTGATTTCATCTTATTTTCTGTTTGAACCTATACCTGCATCTTCTATTTGATTTTGAATTTGTTCAATAACCCATTGTATAGTGCAATATTTGCACAATTCCCAAAGCATATCAATGGGGTTGTGGGTATTCCTTGGGTTCAGTATCTTAAACTATCTCCTTGCTTCTAACACTTCTTCTCTCTTTTTATCATATACATCAATCCATTTGTTCACAAAGTCCATGTAGTATATAATGAACTTGTTGAATATAACACTTTCGTCTGCACCTGTTACATGTCAACATGTTTATTTCAAACTCCAAATGCCATGTTATATATTCGAAAAATAAATTACAGAGTAAATTAATGATTGCAAGGTAAACAACCACAAATGTCATTAATTTTTTTACTAATTTCTACTTCAACAACATTATATTGTGGGTTTTCTCCATCAATAATATCTTATGCTCATTCTTTATCCCAGAAGTATGGCCCATCTTCAAAATCCTTACCAGGGAATTCACATAGAAATTAAAATGCTTCATTCGATACATACCCTTCAGTCATGCTTCATGCAATGAATTGTTTAGTGCTTACAACAATATACTTTCCAAGTTCATTTCATAATTTTTTGGATACCTCCCAATGATTCAAGAAGCTATCCTAAAGTGAAGGGGATATTGTGATGAAGTGATAGTGGTATGTTTCCCAAGTGTGCTTACCCTCATACAAACTCTATTGATACTCTTATGGAGAATGATAATTTGAGTAGTAACATTTTCTAAGGTCATTGTCAATAATAAAGTGTTGGACACATAATCCTTCAGAATTTTTGTGTCAATGTAAATAATTTGTACATAATAGGTAAGAAAAAGAAATGAGGAGTCATGTGGAATACCAAGAGTCATCATAGAAGGTGATATGAAAAAACACCCCTTTTTCATATATTTAATCTTTGAGTAATGAAACAATATATATTCATGGAGTTATTCCCTAACCTAATAGTGGTATTGGAGTGAAATTATTTTTAACTCAAAGATTCATGTGTCTTAAAACAACCTCTCATATCTCCTTGTCTAGAACAAACCTCTCTCATCATGTGCCTATTCCCTCTTCTTACTGTTCTTGATTTTCTATGTGTTCCTTTCTCTATGCTCTATATTGATTTTTCTTATATATGTTAGGCATTACTGTACCATTTTGTGAAGATACAAAAATATAGTCATGTCAATATACAACCCATTCTCCATTTTAAAAAAAGTCCATGGGTGTGTTAGCCTTATTCTATGTGACATAGAACATATCTCTCTCCTTGAACTTATGATTCTCTTCATTTTTCTTTTGCACATTGAAGGAATTTTCCCAACTTGGCATCAGGAGAATTTTGAGGTTAAAAATGGGCCTCAAAATGAAAATTGTAGTAACAAAATGAAGTTGAAAATAACCATTAGGATTCAAGATGATGATGTCAACCTCAATTGTAAATATTTTTGGTGGGAAATGTAAAACTACTTTTTTAAATCATATTTTTGTCTTATCTCCTTATATGCTTACTCAAATTTCGAGTGTGGGAACTTGTTGGATGCAAAAATAGATTCTACATCCAATGAATACCCACTCTACAACCTTTTTACTAGGGAAACACTTATAAAAATTAAAAATACATAAAAAAAATGTTTTTCTTTCAAGAAACATACATTATTCATCTATTTTCAAATTTTCTCAATGTGGGTCCACTCCAAAGTATGAAAAGTGGGTACTCATTGGAAACAAGGGCCCACACTCAAAACTTGAGTAATAAGGAGAATAGTCAAAAATATGATTCAAAAAAATAATTTTCTTTCTTTTGCTTTAGAAATTCATAGCTCTTATTTTATTATTTTTACTTATTATTTTCCTTAAGAGGCCCATTTTAGGCCTCAAAATTCCCCTAATTAGTGGTTTTCTAAATGCCATAACTACACTCTATGATTATATATGAAAAACAAAATTGTAGTTGCTTAGCTACACACATAGTAAAGAAGCATTATGAGTGACAAGACAATTGTCCATTTCCATTTGGTGAGGTCCTTTCACTTCCACATGGAATCTAAGATATAATATTGATCCTATAAGGTAGATATAATGTTGGCTAGGTATCTAATCATGTTTATATGTACAAGGACACATAATAAGATGTATATTATAACTCAATATGGTGGAATATGTGAGCTTTGATCTTGGGATGTGATGTTACAAATTTCAAAGGTCATTTACCAGAGGTTATGATTCTCTAGGTCTTTGAAAAGAACTTATTATTTTGAAGAATATTTGCTTCACACTTATGCTCATATTTCATTGTGTGAATTAAGGATACCTTGAGAAGACTCAAAACTAGATCATAGTTATTTTTGTTCAATGGAGGTTGGTTGTTCATATCTAGCTATTATTGGTTTCTATTGAAACTACGAGTTGTTCTTTTTTTGGTTCCTCATTTGAAAGCCATTCTAGGATTAAAACTTTAATTTGATAAACTTGTGGTTGATACAGGTGGATATCAATTTCCATCCATCTAGTCCATTAGCTCAAAGCACAGTTCTCCATCTCTATAGTTTTTCATCAATTTTCGAGTCTTAAACTTCTAAGGCCATTTTGAGTCCTTAAATGATGTCTTTTTGATGTGTTGGGACTCGAGAAATAGCCACAAGCTTTTCCTTGGGCTTGATAATAATGTTTATTTCTTGGCTAGGAACTTTCCATTTGGATACTGAGCAAGCCAAATAGAGATGACATGCAAAATTTACAACCCTGGGAAATTGACATACCAACTAACCCCATCGAGGACCAAAACTCTTTGGTGTTTTATTTCCTACGGTTGGATTTTCAATGTTTAGGGTTTCTTCATTCATGATTTATGTTAAAAAGGGCCTTTTGGCCTCATCTTAATGTTCTTTAGCAAATGCACATAGCCATCACATCTCTTCTTAGAGATAAGCTACCACCATTCTAGCTACTTTGTTTTATTCCACATTTTTATCGTTTTAGCACCTTTGATTTATTAATAGAATCCATATTCTACCATATATCTATTTTTTTGGTACAAATATATATTTTATTTCATTCTCTTCATAAATTTGTATCAATGTTATCAGAGAGGTATGTTATTTATATGTCTCTATTTTCATGTCCCAAACGAGGTCAAGGTATATGGAATTGGGACTTGATCTAATTAAGCCTTTAAAAGGTTGTCCTTATTGACCCCAATGACCTCCCATGGTGGAAGAAAATAAAGATGAGGGATTAGGGTATCCTATTATATTGATTCTCGAGGAACCCCTCATGTGAAAATGGAATGATATGACGACTAATTTTTTACAGATCCTTCAACATTTCCAACAACCAATGCATATTCATAAAGTGGCCACTTTGGAGGCACATCCACTTCAACATACAAGTTAGTTTTGAAATTCCTATATTTGAAGGCTAGATGGATGCGAGTGTTCTAGAAAAATGGTTAAATCTACTAGAAGGGCATTTTTCTATCCACAATATTTATGATAGAGAAAATATTACCTTTTCACTCCTTAAGGCTTTTACCCATGTCAAGGATTGGTGGGTGACTTACAATGAGCAGAAGGCCACAAAGGAATCTGCAATGTATGTGATCATACCTGTGATGAAAAATTGACTAAACTAAGAGGGGGGATGAATCATCTTAGTACATTCATGGACATTAAAAGTCTTTTCTTTTAACTGATTAACTAAGAGATTAAATGATCATATTGACACAGAAAGACCAACACATTTAATATGCAAACAACGAGTAATACATAAACCAAAAATATCACATCAACACATAATAACAACACATAGGGACACTAGATATAAGTGGAAACCCATAAATGGAGAAAACCACAACTTTGTTATTGTTGTGATGCAAAGGCAAGCTCCTACTCCCTTATTAGATCTGATTTTTTGTAGGCTCCAACCTACTGGAGGCTACTACCTCAATTTTTCTGCAAACTACAACATACAAGGAAGCTCCAACTCCCATAATTTTTCTATAGGCTACAACCCACAAGAGGCTCCTACCTCAACAAGCTCCAACCTGTTACTTATCAAGCTGCAACTTCAAAGGAGACTAAAATACCCTGATACATACAAGAAACAACATGTTGCTTTACATGGTCATTATTAGTACATACCTCCATCTTTATCCCTGTCTCTTATCCCCTTCAAACATGCTTCATATTAGTTTCATGTGTGCTAGATAAATCACGAAAAATTAGCCCTCACGTGCTCTCTAACTCTCTAATCTATCTGCCATCCAAAATCACATCTTTTTTAAAGATAGTTTGTTGGTTGTTTGTATTCTACATAAGAATATGAAGTGAATAGGTTTGACTCTATGCCTTCCACTCATTTGTTTCCAATATCTTAATATTTTGAATATTAGAACATAAATAAGTGCTCCACGAAATATTATTTCAGCCATCTATAATGATTAAGTACACCAATATCAACATAATTCCAAAAGAAACACATTATCAAATCACAACACATGCACACATTGCAAGAACTCTCCAATGAAAACAATATGCAGACCATATATGAAGGAAATACAATCCTTATTCATGCAAAATTCACTCTCCAAAGCCATATATATGGCCAACACCATATTTTCTTAATCATGCAATTGCATCAATAGCCTTGTGTCTTGCCTTGTTTTCGCTGCCATTGAGTTTTTCCTTTGGTGTCATGTAGTCTTGCATTTGCCTTACATCACAATAATTTAGCTCAACAAAAATTTAGCATCACAACAAATTCTTCAACATAGCAATATCTACAACATTATCCATGAATTTTAACATATGTATCACAACTCCTTTATGCATTTATATTACACTTCATCATCTCATCATGACTTATAAAGGCCATCAACACAAGCATCAAGTCATCAACACAAATATACCCAAATGAAACACCATCTTCACTCAACTAGGCCATGCCATTATCTTTCTACTTGTTATTTTCCCTTTAGTGTTCCTTGTTGCTACTCCTTTGTTGCTCTTTTAGTGTTCCTTGCTACTTCATCTTTGTTGATCCTTGCTGATGTTCCTTTGTTGTTCATTCATTGTTCCTTGTTGTCATTTCTTTAATGATCATTTCCTTATTTCTTCTCCTTTACTACTTCTTTGCCTTCTTGCTGTTTCGTTGCAATCAATGACAAAAATTCCTTCAATCTACCCCTTTCGCATTGACAGAAACACATTTTTACTCTGCTTTAGTTTTGAGAAGTATCTTCCTTCCTTTGGTTACCTCCCCCTTTGACATCAATGACAAGGAGTACAACAGATTATGTTACATCATAAAATCATCTCCTTTTGAGCATATGAACAATGATTTAGTGCTAGGAATATCATGCATTGTGAAACTTGGCATCAACTCCATTACATCATAAGCATGGTTTTGATTTTATGGATGTCAATAAACATATTTAATAGACCAAGTTCATTTCCAATTGTTGGATTGAAATACAACAACTTTTATTCATTGTTTTCCATTTGTTTTCTGACTGTGATGTGCTCAACCTTTTGAGAACACAAGTTTCTTTCGCTTCCTATTTTCTTCAAATGGCCTTGCCTTCAATTTTTACCTTGACTTCTGAGATAAATGTATCATCTAATATCTATAATGATGAAGAAAACGAGTAAATGCTCCAACATATAATGATTGAAGGCATCGTAGTTGTTGATATCGTGTTTACACATCTACCGTCCATTTATTGGTATGGCATGATTGAGGTTATCAAGTCTTCTTTGCCCATTCTTACAAACATGATGTCTTCTTGGTTTAGGAAGGCTTCTGGTATTTTCACTGCTACATCCCAACATGCAACCACAATATGCCCTTTATATGAATTATTATTTGATACCTAGACTAATAGCCTTTGAAACTGTTTGGTCAATTTAGTGATGTCTAAATTGCAACTTTTAAATGTCAACCCGGGGTTCGTAAGCTGATGAAGTGAGGTGTACTATATGTACTTAGGCAACTGTTTTCTTAGTCTTTTGTCGTTTTTAGTTTTTTTTCTAAGTTTGTTTTCAAATGTATCTTTCCTACTATGATGTGATGGAAATGAAATAAAGCAAGTGAAATGTGGGTGATTTTGGTGAGCTCTAAATGATTTCTCAAAACTTAAAAAGTATTCTACAAGAAAGCTTGAACAACAACTGCAATAAAATCAAAGCTTAAAATCAAATAAAGGACTAATGGCATCGGCCCAGTATCTGTGCTGCTGATGAAAATGAAAATGAAATCTATATTAACTCAATTAAAAGCAAGAACAACTACTTTACACTACTTTACACTATTTTAACTCTTCATTTAAATCTAATCAATGTGAAATTTAAGTGAGACAAATCACACTATTTTAACCTTTTCTTAATCATGTGAGAACAATTATGAACAGGTCAGTAATGTGAGTCTTAAAGCAAAATAAACCAAGCTGCACTAAGTGATATTTTGGCTCCAATAAAGTTAGTTGATTATAGAAAAAAAACCATCAATAAATGAACAACTTGATAACTACTGAGCAGAAAGTAAAGTGCAAGTTAAAGAAATGATACTAATGAAAATCAAACTGCAGAAAAATAAAGGTCAGCAACCTAGACAAGATGATCACACATGCCACTAGTTATGAAAAGAAAAGAAAGAAACTATCCCGGGCTTGCCTAAGAAACCTGCATAACACACTGATCAGTCATGAACAAAAGTGCAGAAATGTGAATCAGCAGAATTCAAAGTTTATGTACAGCTAATATACATGTTGAAAAGAAATAAAAACGCAACAATTAAAAGACATTTGTACAGCTATTATACATGAAACAAGAAAAAGAAATGCAGGAAATTAAAGATTATTATACAGGGCTTCAGCAAACAGGGGCCCTCTGCCTACTTCAGCCGGTTCAAGGAGCAGTTATACGCATAAGTGTAAAACAGTCTTCTCATGTATTGATAGCAAATGTAAAAGTACAGTGGGGAGCTCAAAATTACAAAGCGATTACAACAACGACTAACTATCCAGCGTTCAAAGACGCTTTATTTATAACAGAGGAAAACAAACTAACTTAACGAAAACTAAGCTATTCAAGCAGCTGTGTAAAAACACGTAATCTTGCTGCGTCCTCGGATTTAGGCAACGGTCGTTGTGGGCATTCAATCTACTATTGGATTCATGTTTCCCACTGTCTTCGTGGCTGAGGAAGATGCCACCTATTCTTTACGTGCTCCAAAACAGAACACGCAGAGCCGTGCCACCGCCAATGAGTTCTGTTGACCGTATTTGCCTCCTCGTTGACCACGGGTTTTTATGACCGGTTTGGGTGAGCTGGAAGGACACACACCATGTCCTTGGTTCCACGAACTTGCCCATGTGGCTCTTCTTCCCAGAGGACACCTGGAACATATCATTTAATAAAACAGCTGCGGAATCCAGGGTTGGTTGCAGAAACCGGGATCAGCTGCGGAAACCCTGTGTGAGCTGCGGAAACGCAGCACTTTGAACCAAAATTCTAAACCAACAACAGTCATTAGCATAATTAGCAAACCATGTAAAAAGTCATAAAATACAATGATTTGAGAAATTTGATGGAGGGAATGAGTGGCAAAAGAAGGAAATGAATAGGAAAAGGAGGCTGAGAGGATGTGTAAAGAAGTGCATGTTTGAGGCTCAACATACCCCCACTGTGAAGGTGTTGCATGTCCTCATGCAACCAAAACTTTGTCATTGTTTTTCAATCCATGTGTTCAGATGCTTCTGCCAAAACATCTAGCCTTCTTCTCTTTCTCCTTGCTGCCAAAATTGTCCTTGGTTTTCTGACTAAACACCTGAATTTCAAATTGATCAATGCCCTTCTCAGCTTCTTACATTTTCTCTTCAATTTTCTGTTCTTCTTCTGCCAGAGTCCTAAGTGAAGCATGGTATTGTCATGGACAATTTTGTCCACCTTGCTTTGTTCTTTCAATGCTTCGTTTTCTTGTTTAATATGTCGGTTCAGGACTTCTAGCTCAAACACCTCCTGTTTTAAAGATTGGACCTATTCATCAAGAGGCAATATAGTGCTTGGACCTGCAACTGATTGCTCCAAGGTCTCCAAATAATTGTATGCCTCCTGCTGGTCAGGGTCAATTTCAGGTGTTCTTCTTGGGCTATGTTCAAAATCAAATTCTGTTTGAGGTTCTGGCTGAAAGGGACTCTCTTCACGTGGAGGAGTGGACTCAACACGTGGAGGACTCGACTCAAGGTCAAGCTGAGTTGGAGCCTTTTCAGGTGTACCTTCTCCCAAATCAATGAAATGTGATTGTTTTTCTTTAGTCACACTCATTTTTTCTTTAAGTCTACTGCTTCTTCTCACTTGTGCACTAGTGCTCTTTTGCTGGGCACTCTGTTTTTCTTTCTGTTTCTTCTTTGAGAGGGCAGCAGCTTGAAGTTGTGCTAGTCTATCAGCCAAGGTTTGAGAATCTTCTTCTACTGAAGGTTCAGGTGATGGATATGATTCTTGAACAATTGTTTTCCCTTTATCCTTTTTCTGTTTCTTGGTTTTATCTCCCTCTTCCTCTTCTTCTTGAGCAATTTCTTGAGTTTCTACTATAGGAGGATCTTGGGCCGCAACATCTCTTTCTCTTCTCCTACTTCTTTTTGGGATTCTAGGGGAACTGCTAGAGGCTTCAGTCACCTCTTGGAAATGGTTTCTGATTAGAAACTTTTCCCATGTATCCTTGTTATTCTTCAATTGCTCTTCTATGAGAATTCTAATGAACCCGTGATGATACAAGTGGGGTTCAATATGGCCTACATGCTTTTAGACAGTGGAACTCATTTTCTTTAGGCTTGCTAACAGAAGGTAGGGTAAATTGAGGGCATGGCCTACCATGAAATTCATCATAATCCTTGCATGGTACATATACATAGTGCCAAAGCGGCCCTCACATGTGATAAACTTTTGAACAAGTAATAACAATGCAGTCCATTCTTCCTTAATTACATGCACAGGAATCCCTTTAGTGAATATTGAAGTGTCCATACCTGGGTTCTTAAGCATGTCTTTCCATCCCTGATCTTCCAGCCCTCTGTTCTTAAACCATCTTTCTCCCTCCTGAGGTAGATTGGTTGCTGTTGCTATGGTGTTCTCTGTTATTGTGAATTTCAGGTCCCCTACTTCCACGGTGTGTCCATTGAAGGATCGAGCAAATGCTTTCGTTACCTCCTTATTATACCCTCTGAATTTTCGAATAAACTTCAACCACTTTGCTTTCTTTAATGCTTCCTTCGTCTGTGGATACCCTTCTAAATACTTCGGACCCTCAGGTTCAGCTCTAAGCAGCTTCCCCATCTTCGGCTTTCAACATCGGCTGAAGCTTTGACTGTGTGTGGATGCTCAAGGAGGATGCTCACGGGAAAAAACAGGTGGATTACGGCTGTAAGTGGAGTAGCCGTAACGTAATGCAAGGCGTATTGCAGAACTGTAATCAGGATTTGAAACAGAGCTGTGGAGTTTGCAACGGAAATGAGAGTGGAAATGGTGTGATTACGAGGGAGTAGAAGACAAACACGAGAAATGAGTTCAATGCATGCAGAAATGGAGTGATAAGTGGACGGAATAACGGCCGAATCCTTTAGAGTCGGGTGGCTTACGCACACGTCTCAGCGTTGGCTGCAGAAATGATGGTAAGGAGAGCCGTGGTACATTGGGTTATGTCACAGAGGTACGACCAGTAATGGAGGAGCAGCCCCGTTTCAAGTTTTGAATTAATGATGATTAGGGGACCGTTAGAAAGGTATGAGGTGGATGAAGCATTATCGTGGAGGAGGAGTGGGATGATCTTGCCGAATCATTGCATTTAGTGGCTCTTTCCACGATTTAATAACTATGCATAAAATGACATTAAATTGTTGTTTGGAAAAGATTTTGATCATACCTTCATAAGTTTGCCATTTGTTGATTAAGGTTGCTGACCCATTATTGCTTTCTGATCTTGCAAATGCCTCATATCCTTGCTTCCCTTGGTGATGATGATACCTCTAACTGTGATTTTTGAAAACAGAGTAATCCTAGTTGTAGAGACAGAGTGTGCTGGCTACGGAAATCGTTTCTGGCTGCGGAAACTGGTTTGAGCTGCGGAAACGGTTTCCAGCTGCGGAAACTGAGACAACACCCCTTTAACTGCACAAAATAGTTAGAAAAAGAACTAACTGAATGAAATAGTCCTGAGAGGGACTTTTATTGATGGAATGGAATGAAATGAATGGAATGAGATGGAAGTGAAGTGGAGTGAAGTGGAATGGAGATGAAGATGAGATGGAGATGAAGATGGAAATGACAAGTGGAGTGAAGATGGAGAGGAAGAGAGATTTTTTTTTTTTTTGGAAAATATAGAGTGTCAGGTGTCCCTGATTTTCACTCTACATTTTCTGTATAAGACTGCCAATCTATGATTGGTTTTCAGGCTTATACAAAAGATTTTTTCTTTTTTCTTTTTCTCTTTTTTTTTTTTTTTCAACTGAAAGAAACAAAGACTAGGCTGATGGAGGAGAAGAATTCTTCTCCACCAGCCTCATTGCAGAATTTTCTTGAAACATTTTGACAAAGTCCTCTTTTGAAAGTGGCTTATGATAAATTTTCAATCGGTGGCCATTCACAATGAGAGGAGTTTGAAGCTCATCAATAGTCTTGACTCGAACTGCTCCATTGCTAAAGACTTCATCAATCTCATATGGTCCAAGCCAATGAGTCTGAAATTTCCCTTTGAAGTCTTTAAACTTGGAATCAAACAGTAACGCCCAATCTCCCTTTTGAAACTTTTTCTCTTTGATATATCTGTCATGCCACTTAGCTCTTTGGTGCTGAACTAGATTAGTTCTTAAAATTGCATCTTGTCTTATTTCATCTAGCTCATTCAGCTGCTCCATTCTGTGCTTTTGGGTTTCTGATAGATTCATCCCCAACTGAACTGCCATCTTGAAGGTCTTGACTTGAAACTCAATGGGGAGCAGGACTTCTTTCCCATAAACAAGTTCATAGGGAGAATGTCCTGTTGTGTTCCTCCATGTAGTTCTATAGGGCCATAAGGCTTCAGGAAGCCTTTCTACCCAATCTCTTCTGTGGAGATGAACAGTTTTGGTTATGATGCTCTCAAGAACTTTGTTTGTAGATTCCACTTGACCATTTGCTTGCGGATGGTATGGAGTAGATTTTCTGTGCTTGATTTTGTATTCTTCCATCAGCTTCTCCATCAAGTTAGATGTAAATTGACTTCCCTGATCTGTCACAATTTCTCTTGGGACACCAAAACGAGTAAAAACATCCTCAAAAGGAAATTGAACAACTGAATTTTCAGTGGCAGAAGGCAATGCCTTTGCTTCTACCCATTTAGTAACATAATCAGTGCAAACCAATATATACTTCTTTTGCTTAGATGGTGGATTAATGGGTCCAATGAAATCTAAAGCCCATTTTTCAAAGGGTTCGATGAGTACCTGTGGCTGTAATGGCATTTCATTTGAAAGAGTTGGTTTCCCAATTCTTTGGCAGCTGTCACACCTTCTAACATATTGTTTTGCATCTTTGAAGAGAGAAGGCTAATAATATCCTAAAGAAAGGATTTTATAGGCCGTCCTCTTGTCAGCAAAGTGTCCACCACACGGTTCATCATAACATGCCTTAAGGATGTCAGGCATTTCATATTCCCGAACACATCTTCTGATCACACAATCTAGCCCTGTTTTGAACAATTCATTAGAAATCCATGAATAATGTGAACTCTCCTGAATAATTTTCCTTTTTCTCATTAGGAAATAAGTGTGGAGGTAGCTTCCCTGTAACCAAATAGTTAGCAATATCTGCATACCAAGGAGTTTTAGTAGTTACTGCAAACAAATATTCATCTGGAAACTTATCCTCTACAGGAGAATCTTCGTTAGTATTTTGGATTCTAGATAAGAAATCAGCTACTGTATTTTGTTCCCTGGTCTATCTAACACAGTAATATTGAATTCTTGTAAAATTAAAATCCATCTTGTAACTCTGCCATTAGTAACAGGTTTGTTCATGAGATATCTAATTGCAGAATGATCAGTATGGACAAAAGTTTCATAGCCAGTTATATAGTGTCTAAACTTGTTGATTGCATGAACAACGGCTAAGAACTCTTTTTCAGTCACAGTATAATTTAACTCAGTAGGAGTCAAATTTTTACTGGTGTAGTAAATGGCATAAGGAACTAAATCCTTTTGACCCAACACAGCTCCTAGAGCTGTATCTGAAGCATCTGTAGAAATATGGAAAGGAAGTTTCCAATTTGGCCCTCTCAAAATGGGTGCTTCAGATATTCTTGTTTTCAAAGTTACAAATGCAGATTGACAGTCAGGATCCCAATTGAATTCACAGTCTTTTGTAAGTAATTTTAAGAGCAGAGATGCTATCTTGGTGAAGTTTTCAATAAATCTTCTATAATATCCAGTAAATCCAAAAAAACTTCTAACATCTTTCTGACAATTTGGAATAGGTAACTTGGAGATGACTTCAACTTTTGACCTATCAACTTTAATTCCATCTCCTAAAATATGATGTCCTAAAACAATCCCTTCAGTAAACATCATAAAACATTTTTCATGACTTAATGAAAGATTTGTTTCTTTACATCTTATAAGGACTTTTTCCAAATTTTCTAATGCCTCTTCAAATGAATTACCATAAACTGTAAAATCATCCATATAGACCTCTACACAATCATGAATTAGATCAAAAAAGATTCCTAGTACTGCCCTTTGAAATGTTGCGGGTGCATTACATAATCCAAAAGGAAGTACTCGGTAAGCAAAAGTTCCCCGTGGACAGGTAAATGTGGTCTTGTCCTGATCTTCAGGTGCTACCTGAATCTGATTGTAACCACTAAAACCATCCAAAAATGAGAAATACTTTTTGCCTGCTAAAGTATCTAATACTTGATCAATAAAGAGCAAAGGAAAGTGATCCTTCAAAGTTGCTTTGTTCAATTCCCTGTAATCAATGCAAACCCTCCATTTACCATTCTTTTTAGGTACTATAACCAAAGGAGAAACCCACCGGCTATCTGAAATGGGGTAAATGAAGTTTACATTAAGTAACTTTTGGAGTTCTTCTTTCACTATCTCCCTAAGGTTTGGATTCATCCTTCTTTGAGGTTGTCTGATTAGTCTACTATTTTCCTCAATGTAGATATGATGAATGCAAGTATTAGGGTCAATACCTTTCATATCAGTATACTCCCATGCAAATGCAGTAGAATGTTTTTGCAAGATTTTGGTTAGCTTTCCCTGTTGTGATTTTTCCAAGTTTTTGTTGATATTCAATGTTTTTCCTGGAAAAATCTCAATGGTAGAACTACCAAACTCTTCCATAGAGAAAAGAGACATTTGTCTAGATGATAGACACTCAATGTCGGAATCCAACTGAAATTGTGTGTGGTCATATTCTGAATATGGTTCAAAATTTTCTAATGTGTTCAGAATTTGACTGTCTTCACTGATCTCAGAAATGGTAAAGACAGGTTGTATAGTATCTTCATCATCAACCCACTCATTATCCCCTATTTCTGTAATTTCTTTTGCTGGAGGATACAGATTGAACTTCTTTGTCGAATTACCATCAGAAATATACATATCCCCAGACCTACAACTTATGAAAGCATCAGCTGTAGCTAGCCAAGGTCTTCCTAAAATAAGAGGATGTCCTCCTAGATTACTTTTGGGAGTTAAAATCATGAAATCCACTGGATATTCCCAAGAGTCTAGGGAGACTGGAATGTCTTCTAATACACCATCTGGTTTAATAATTGATCGATCTGCAAGTTGCAATAAAGTAGGTGTAAAAAGAAGATTAGGAAGTTTTAGTTGTTCCATAGTCTGTCTACTCATGATGTTGATAGCAGCCCCTAAATCAATCAAAGTATTTTGTATTTCTACCCCATTGATATGTGTTTTGACAATTGGACTACCGGGATCTACATATTTCTGCATAGTAATATTTCCCATCATGATATCTGCAATTTTCCCTACCAGGTGGATCCTTCTGGTATCTCTTGGTTTCCTTCCTATTCTTTTAAAACTCAACTCCTTTATTGTTTTTGCTAGAATAGGAATCTCTTTAATGGCTTGTACAAGGGAATCTTGATACAGACATTCTTCAATTCATCTAGAAAATTATAGTCAGGCAACCAAATTTGTTTTTCCACTCTTTTGTCAATTTGTAATCTTTTAGGAAAAGGAGGTGTGGATAAAGATGCAGGTTGCTCAACTATGGGAGTTGTGGGGGTTAATTCTTTTTCTTTTTCTTTTTGAGTGTTTGGGTTTTGAAGAGATGCTTCAGAACCCTTATTGGCTTCAAGAGACTCTTCCTCAAAAATGCTTTGCTTTTGAGTATTTATAGAAGGTTTATCTAGGACTCTACCTGATCTGAGTTGTACTTCATTGAGAGGAACAATCATATAGGTAGGAAATTGTTGTCCTTCCATCATGTAGGCATTTTGAGGGTTTTTATTATTGGGGTTTGGCAATGGCTGAGAAGGAAGTTGATTTGACTTCTGTTGAAATGGAAGCAAGAGTTGGGAATTTGGATTTTGTTGAGAAGGTTGTTGTTGTGGAAATGGCAATGATAGTTGTGGATTTTGATTTGGAAGTTGTGGAGCTTGTTGGTTTTGAAAAGATGGAGGATATTGGTAAAATTGAGCAAATCTCCCATAAGGATTTTGCATACCTTGTACCCAAGATTGAAAAGGATTTTGAGGTTGGGACCAAGGTTGTTGCCAAGGATTCCAATTTGGTTGGGGTTGAAAATTCATAGAGTTGCTAAACCCTTGATTTTGTTGCCCCTACCAAGGTCTCCTTGCAACAAAACAGAGAGATTCGATTGTATTTGGATCTTCTTGAAAGACAGCTTTGAGCCCAGGAATTGAAGGACAATCCTTGGTCTCGTGATTTTCTGAACAAATTACACATGTTTCTACAACTTTTGCATCCAAGGGACATTCCCTTAGAGCATGTTTCTTCCTACACTTTGGGCAAAAGATGGCCAAAGCCTCAGCTTCTGCTTTCTGCTTATTGTGAATCTTAAGGGTGTCTAGTTGCTCACTAAGACTCCCTAAGATATCAGTTTTGAATTCATCAAGCATGTTGCCAATCTCAGCCCTACTTACCGATCCAGTTGCAGATTTATTTGCTCTGATGAGAGAAGGATCTCTAGGCCCTTTTTGAGTTTTAGATTTCCCCCTTGAGAGATGGACACATAATTCTGCTATGTCAGAAAGTGGAAGTTGAGATACATCTCCTTTTCCCATCATATTCAAAAGATCTATCCATTCATCTCTAATGGCTTTTAGTAAAATGGCTTTCAAGGTCTCCTCATCCAAGTTACTCATTTTTGCTCTTTTCAGATTATATTGAAATCTTTCAAGTAATTCCTCCAAGTTTTCATCTTCTTTTTGCATCATTTTGAATACCTCATCCTTGTGATTGGTGGGCATACAATAGTCCAGGTACCTATCCAAAAATGCTTGTTTCATATCATTCCAAGACCTAATGGATTGAGTGAGTAATCCCATGAACCATTTCAAGGCTGCTCCTTTCAATGTTGAAGGAAACAGTTTGAGTTTTTGAGAGTCATCCATATAATCATAAGTTCGATACACTACCTCAAACTCAAATAGAAATGTTTTAGGGTCCTCATTCCTAAACCCATGAAAGTTTGGGAGGACAGATGGTGAGATGTTTTTCATTGTGGCTCGGGAGTCCTCATCAACTATAGGAAACCCGAATGAGTTATCCCCATCCCTATTTCCCCCAATGTTACCTCTACCTCCTCCATTGTTTCCTCCTCCTCCTCTACCTCTACCTCTACCAAATCCAGTTTCTCCTTCCTCTGTCATGGTAGTCTCCCTGGAGACTTCAGAGTCTTCTGGTTCTTCTACTAAAGGTGTATGAGGAGGAATTTCTCCCTCTTCTTCAGATGATTCTACTTCTTCAATTACAATTTGTCTCTCTGTAGAAGAAAGGAAAGGATCTCCTTCTAATTCAGATTCGATGGAAGGTATGGGAGAGTCAACTCCTGCCTCTTGAATTCCAGGAATCCTAGGGCTAGGAGTGTAAGTTGGAGATGATGGAGGTGTCTCTTGTCTATTCCTTGAAGTGGATGGAGTTGTAAAAATCGAACTTTTGGCTCTAGCTAAAAACCTTCCCCTAGAATCTCTTGCTCTATGCATGTCATTTTTTATTTTTTCTTCAAGTCGGGCTAATAATTCCCTTTCTGATCTTCGAGGTCACTCTAGGTGCAAGAAGAGAGCATACTCAAGAAACTATTAAAACAATAACTTTCTATTTTCTGATCCTCCAGATCACTCTAGGTGCAAGAGGAGAGCATACTTTGAGAGGTTATCAATTTTCCTTCCTTGAAATTTTCTTGTTTTTTTTTTTAGAAATTGGCTACCTAATTTCACTTCCCCGGCAATGGCACCAAAATGTTTGGTCAATTTAGTGATGTCTAAATTGCAACTTTTAAATGTCAACCCGGGGCTCGTAAGCTGATGAAGTGAGGTGTACTATATGTACTTAGGCAACTATTTTATTAGTCTTTTGTCGTTTTTAGTTTTTTTTCTAAGTTTGTTTTCAAATGTATCTTTCCTACTGTGATGTGATGGAAATGAAATAAAGCAAGTGAAATGTGGGTGATTGTGGTGAGCTCTAAATGATTTCTCAAAACTTAAAAAGTATTCTACAAGAAAGCTTGAACAACAACTGCAATAAAATCAAAGCTTAAAATCAAATAAAGGACTAATGGCATCGGCCCAGTATCTCTGCTGCTGATGAAAATGAAAATGAAATCTATATTAACTCAATTAAAAGCAAGAACAACTACTTTACACTACTTTACACTATTTTAACTCTTCATTTAAATCTAATCAATCTGAAATTTAAGTGAGACAAATCACACTATTTTAACCTTTTCTTAATCATGCGAGAACAATTATGAACAGGTCAGTAATGTGAGTCTTAAAGCAAAATAAACCAAGCTACACTAAGTGATATTTTGGCTCCAATAAAGTTAGTTGATTATAGAAAAAGAACCATCAATAAATGAACAACTTGATAACTACTGAGCAGAAAGTAAAGTGCAAGTTAAAGAAATGATACTAATGAAAATCAAACTGCAGAAAAATAAAGGTCAGTAGCCTAGACAAGATGTTCACACATGCCACTAGTTATGAAAAGAAAAGAAAGAAAATTGTCCTGGGCTTGCCTAAGAAACCTGCATAACACACTGATCAGTCATGAACAAAAGTGCAAAAATGTAAATCAGCAGAATTCAAAGTTTATGTACAGCTAATATACATGTTGAAAAGAAATAAAAACACAGCAATTAAAAGACATCTGTACAGCTATTATACATGAAACAAGAAAAAGAAATGCAGGAAATTAAAGATTACTATACAGGGCTTCAGCAAACAGGGGCCCTCTGCCTACTTCAGCCGGTTCAAGGAGCAATTATACGCTTAAGTGTAAAACAGTCTTCTCATGTATTGACAGCAAATGTAAAAGTACAGTGGGGAGCTCAAAATTACAAAGCGATTACAACAACGACTAACTATCCAGCATTCAAAGACGCTTTATTTATAACAGAGGAAAGCAAACTAACTTAACGAAAACTAAGCTATTCAAGCAGCTGTGTAAAAACACGTAATCTTGTTGCGTCCTCAGATTTAGGCAACGGTCGTTGTGGGCATTCAATCTGCTGTTGGATTCATGTTTCCCACTGTCTTCGTGGCTGAGGAAGATGCCACCTGTTCTTCACGTGCTCCAAAACAGAACACGCAGAGCCGTGCCATCGCCAATGACTTCTGTTGACCGTATTTGCCTCCTCGTTGACCACGGGTTTTTATGACCTGTTTGGGTGAGCTGGAAGGACACACACCATGTCCTTGGTTCCACGAACTTGCCCATGTGGCTCTTCTTCCCAGAGGACACCTGGAACATATCATTTAATAAAACAACTGCGGAATCCGGGGTTGGCTGCGGAAACCGGGATCAGCTGCGGAAACCCTGTGTGAGCTGCGGAAACGCAACACTTTGAACCAAAATTCTAAACCAACAACAGTCATTAGCATAATTAGCAAACCATGTAAAAAGTCCTAAAATACAATGATTTGAGCAATTTGATGGAGGGAATGAGTGGCAAAAGAAGGAAATGAATAGGAAAAGGAGGCTGAGAGGATGTGTAAAGAAGTGCAGGTTTGAGGCTCAACAGAAACCATGAAATTTTGTGTAATACTTAAACTAACAAAAATAAACTAAGAAAAAAGGGCAATGCATCCAACTTTTGACAATATCGCAACTAGTATATTTTACCAAATGTAATAGGAAATTTTTGGATCCATAAAGAGTTCGACAAAGTATTTCAAGCTAGTCTGGTTTTATAATATGCATGATGAACACGAGGAAGTAAATGATCTTAAAAAATGCAAGGATTTCAAAGAGTTAACAATGCATAGTGACAATGACCAACATTTCATCATCCTTTCTTATATGTTGTGTTCTAACTAAACCCTTGGATATCAACCTTGATATATTGCATGTATGCAACATAGATCAGTCCCTTTTTCTTGTTATTTTTAGTTGTACTTGCTCGATGGAAACCATTATGAGAAGTGGAAGTGGTTGTCCACAGCATGCAAGGAAATGTCACTTAATCCATTTTTCAACTTCAATGCAATTAACTCCACTTACTTGCTTGACACATTGAAATGTGATAGATGAATAATGACACATTTTCCTCTCATCATTCAGATGTATACAAAGAAATTGTTAATGGATTAACATCTAATATGAACCCAGTAGTGGAAGGAGACAAGACTCAAGAGACTGATACACATGTATTTTGAGGCTTGGTCTCTCCACCGTGTGTTTGTAGTATCCATCACTGTAGTATATGAATAATTTTAAGTTTGGTGGGAGTCTTAGATTATGTAGATATCAGGTAGGAAACAAGTGTGAGTGCATCCTTTAGTAGATAGATTAAGGCACAAAAATTGTTGAGTAGAATGACAATGATTGTTTTAAGATTTTTGTGGTGGGAATCTTGATTATCTTTAGAGTTCAGAGTTAATTCCACAGTAGCCATTTGTGAGTCGACATTTTGAGTCTAAAACAACACTCATCATGACTTGTAGGATGACAATGTTCTCTTATTTGGATTTTCTCCTGTCATGGGAGGTAAAATAACCCTCTCCTCAAATTTGTAGATTAATTCTTCTTCATCATTGTTGTTCACAAATGCATGCACATTTGATGAAGCTACTACTTATGCAATGTTACCCCCTCAAACTTGTAGGATTCTTCTTTATCATGATTATTGCTCTTCACAAGTCACTATGTATATGCATGCACATTGATAAATCATCATGTCATACCTTTTGACACCAATCACTAGTCCATTTGTAATAATGGTTATTAGCAGGTTCGCTAGTCCTCATCCCATTGCAAATATTATTGTCCTCATGAGTTTGGAGAAGACTCGAAAGGATTGGGGAGTTTAGTTTCCTTCACTATGCCCCAAATGCATTCATGTTCGCAATGGAAAATTAAACCAGGGAAGTAGCAAACACCAACAAATATGCCATGCTAGATGAATATATCTCATTGCTTTTCCAACCATAATTCAAAAGGAAAAAATATGTTATTTCCACAAATATAAACATGAGGCAAGTGATAGCACCACCTTCAAATACATACATATGAATAGGTGCTCCAAGAGGTTAGGGTAAACTTCAAATGAATTACCATCATACCACCTAGATAGGTTAGCCGGATCTAGATAATTAAATTAAAGGATGAATGTGATTAAACGACGGGACTTTGTGATTAAATGATGAAAGTGATTTTGTCTTCTATGCACTATAAAGTCATCCTTAGTGAGTAGAGAATATGAACTTCAAAAATCCCCAATGTTTTCATGAACCTTGGTATTAACGCTACAAAGGTAATGTTGATAATGCCAATATATTAATGTTGGCAACATATTAAATTATGCCCCAATGTATTAAAAAAAACATACACTAGTGTTGTTATTATGATAACGCCAATGCCAATAAACACACTATTGTGATGTAATATATTCCAATGTAGTAATGCCATATATTGATCATAATTGTAATGAATTCTTATTAATGTAGTTGATGAAAATCAACACATTGTAACTAATGAGTGCTTGTTGTAACTATAATATCAAAACTACATGAATGGGTATATGTTGGAAATGAACTTTGGTATTAAGGCTCTCCATTAAACAATAAAGTCTACACCATAATAGTAATATGCTATTTGCCAAATGTTAGAAGCTACCACCATAAAATAATATTACATTAAAGAATACACTCTCTCCATATTACGCTTTCCATACCATTGTGTTGAACAATACGTTCTCCAACTATACCATCAACATACAATGCTCTTCGATATTGTTAACATTCTCCAACATGAAATATCAATCAATGTTGTCACCATATCAATGTTGCCACCATATCCACGTTGAAAATACTACAATATATTATCAACAAGGTCGATGAATTAATCAATATACCAACTCAAATATCTCAACTCAAATTTGTAACTCTTATTAATGATAAGAATTGTAATGTGTGTTCATGTCACAACTCTGCTAGCACTAGTGAAATAATGATCCTACTCTCGGGCTAAATAATGATCTCATTTTCATAATGCTCCCATTGCCAGAGTATCTTCAGACATAAAGTGTGTAATTATTATTCCATTGATAATGCATAGAGTAACATACCTAATATTAAAACTACATACATTGGAACGTTCTAGGTCTATAATCGATTGAGATGCTCTAACATCCATTTGACAACTCTATACTCAGGTTTGTTACTTTATGAAATGTTGAAGTCTCCTAGAAAAACGCACCAACAAGGGTTTACCCCCTTCTGATCTAATCATAAGCCCCAGATCATAGAAGGAAGCGTGACTCCATTTCTACCTCTCCTCATTGTAAACTTTATAATTCTCTTGATCCCATTACTCCTTTGGTTCTTTCCATCTAATTTCCTTGTCGGACATTGGATAAAATAGTGCTCCCTGTGTGTTTTGTGACATGTGCTTAACCGCCTCTCATGGATCTGTTAACTCTGGCAATGCATCCGTTTACTAACACCTATGGGTTTTGGTGTAACAATGATTATGATTCCAACAAGTGGTATCAGAGCCAAAGGTCTCGAGTTAGAATCACACTCGACTTGTGCTAGGGGGGAGATTGTTGGACATTGGATAAGACCTCCCCATGTGTTCCGTGACATGTGCTTAACCACCTCCCATGGATCCGTTAACTCTGGTGATGTGTCCATGTAATAACACCTATGGGTTTTGGTGTAACAACAATCATGATTCCAACATGCCTCACATCTCAAAACCTTGCATCTTAGACAATGGGAGAATCCCTGGAACTGTGTCATTATTCTCTTATTGGCGTTGACGTGTTAGATATAGTATAGTTGTTTTTTTTCACCATATTTCCTTCTTGTAGTAACCCTGAATGTGGTTCTTCGTTGTTGTCTTGTCTAAGTAGCATTTCAATTCCTTTATATACCAACATTCCAGTCAGATTTTGCATTGGCAATCCTAATTTTTTTTTTTTATTTATGCTTGCTACTTTAGTTGGGCAACCTTTTGTTGTCCAATCCTTCAATTTCCTTCCCATATGGTAGCATTGTTCTTGTTACCTCCAATTCTATTATGTAGAGCCATGATTCTGCCACACTAATTTAATAGGACGTGAAGGATTTTATTCACAAAAATTTGGTTACAATGTGTTTTTGTAACTTCTCTATTTGTTCTCATATGTTCTTTGAAAGTTTGACAACAATGGTTCCTATATTTCACAAATATAGAGTAGAATTGGCATGACAAGTCTATGTTAATCGACATCTATTCTATAGAAGTAATATTGTCTTTCAACATCCCTGGAGCCTCTATCTTAAATATTGCTTCCACCTTAACTTTTGGCTGAAATAAAAGCCCAAATACTTGAAACTTTGAATAATCTCTAATGGTTTTTTATTTTTAGCTTCCCAATCAAGGCTATTATAAAATGTATAATGCAACAAGCATGTCCTCATGATGTTGTCGCTCCCTCTATGGCTTTTTCACTGATATTTATTTAATTTTTTCGTCTATATGTATGTGTTTTTGTTTTCTTCATGTTCCCATGCCAGTATGATTTCATACACCACTTTGATCTCCCATGCTCCGATTATCTTCTCAGGAACTTTTATGGGCTTCTCTCCCACTAGAATTTTTTTGCTCTTCTATTACTAATTTAATGATTTCTTTGCTGCTTAGAGTAGCTCCCCTTTAAACCATGATGACTTCATTATGTCATTGATGTAACAAGTTTCTCCTTTTTCTTCCTTTTCCACACTTCAGTAGGTTGCTTTCTACTGTCTACATTTCTTTCTAATCCACTATTTGGTCTGCTTTTATTGGCTTTCATCATTTGTGTAGAGTTTTTTAGGATATTTGGCAGTTTGTAGTCTTTATCTTTGTGTCCAAGATTGCTACATAAATAAGATTTTATATGGCCAAGAAATGAAACAAATGGTGTGTGCTTTCTTGATTCATTTCTACTTTTCTTTACATACATTTTTCACTCAATATCTCTATGTCAAAATTCAATGCAAAGATAACAGTAACGATAGAAATGATTTTTGTACCTAGAGAATGAATGTATTCTCGGTTTGCTAGGTTGAGGGAGGCTTCTTATTTGCTGCATCTTGTTCTAATTAAACTTGATTTTCTTTGTGTTACATTCTGCTACAAAGTTTCCATGTTCATGGAAAGAAAAATACTTCATATCTTTCAAAGGAGCAAATAATATTCTTTGAGAACTTCTAAATTTTCTCAATTTATCTCCAAGAGGAAATGACATTTTTTCAAATGACCATTTCTTCATCTCATTCTTTGGCTCTTGATGCAGCTGCTTGTTTTTGTTTGCTTCTTTACAAATCATGTTATAGTTGGATTCTTCTTATGTAGGTATTTTTAGGGATGCTTCATTATCCTTTATGGTCATCTTTTCTGTGTTATTTATGAATACAACCTCCTCTTCTAACTGCATACAAAACCTGTTCTTTTCATCTAACTCTCTTCTAGCTAAAATAATCTCAGATTCTAATCTTTCACATTGTACCTCTCTCTTCTTTAGCTAACTATTCATCATATATTCTATTCTCCTTACCTCTTCAAGCTGGGTCCTTAGACTAACAATTTATTCCTTGTATTGATTCTCTCTCTCATCACATATCTTTGTTAGTTTCTTCAGGTCTTTGCTTTCATTCTTCAGACTATCTATGCTATCCAATGCTAAGTCAAGCCTAGCTTGATGTTCATATACCTTTTGATCAAGAAATTCATGTGCATTCACACATGCATAGGTTTCATTTAATTGAACACTTTCCTTTTGACAAATAATTTTCTTCTTCCTCTTTCTCTTTTCATTTTCTCCACTGTTGTTACTAATGTCTCCTTCATGCATGAGTTGTAAACTTTCCCAAATTTATTTTGTAGATTTATGATTTATGATTGTATTAAGATCTTTATTATGAATATTGTTATACATAAGACATTTTACCTTAGCATTCCCATGTTGTTCTTACACAGAGGGACAATCTTTGCAGTAACCATCACTTACAAGCTTCCATACACCAGGTCCATAATGCATTACCTTATCTCTCCATTCATGAAAGTTTAATGTACTAATCATAGGTACACTTTTATAGTCCATGCTCAACCCGATCTACCTTCAAGTTGTGAGGATTACATTGAAGGAACTGACTTTGATACCAACTGATGAAAACTTAACTAAACTGAGAGGGGGGTGAATCAGTTTAGTACATTCATGGACATTAAAATTCTTTTCTTTTAATTGATTAAATGAGACATTAAATGAACAATTTGACACATAAAGGGCAACAGATTTAATATTTTCAAACAATAAGTAATAAGTAAACTAAAAACATCACATAAAAACATAATAACAACACATATGGAGACCAGATATAAGTGGAAACCCATAAAGGGAGAAAACCACAACTTTTTATTGTTGTGATACAAAGGCAAGCCCCTACTCCCTTATTAAATCTGATTTTCTGTAGGCTCCAACCTACAGGAGGCTACTACCTCAATTTTTCTGCAGACTACAACATACAAGGAAGCTCCAACTCCCATAATTTTTTTGTAGGCTACAACCCACAAGAGGCTCCTACCTCAACAAGTGCCAACCTATTATTTATCAAACTGCAACTTGAAAGGAGACTATAATCCCTTGATACATATAAGAAACAACATGTTGGTTTACCTGGTCATCAATATTGCATACCTCCATATTTATCTCCACCTCTTATCCCCTCCAAATATGCTCCATATTAGCTTCATGTGTGCTAGTTAACTCACGAAAAATTAGCCTTCACATTCTTTCTAACTCTCTAATCTCTCTGCCCTCCAAAATCACATCTTTTATAAATATATTTTGCTGGTTGTTTGTATTCTACATAAGAATATGAAGTGAACAGGCTTGACTCTTTTCTTTTCACTCATTAATTTCCAATCTCTTCATATTTTGAATATTAGAACATAAATAAGTGCTCCACCAAATATTATTTCAACCATATATAAAGATTAAGTACACCAATATCAACATAATGCCAAACGAAACACATTATAACATCACAATGCATGCACACATTACCGTGCACTCTCCAATGCAAACAATATGTACATAACATATGAAAGCAATGCAAGTGATATTCATGCAACATTCACTCTCCAAAGCCATCTTTTCTTCATGCCATTGCCTCAACAACCTTGAGTGTTCTTTTTTCTTTTTTTTTGTTCTCATGGAGTTTTTCCTTTGTTGTCATGGAGTCTTTCCTTTTCCTTGCATCACAACAATTCAACTCAACACTATTTTAGCATCACAACAAATTCTTCAACAAAGCAATCTATGCAACATTATCTAAGCATTTTAACGTATGTATCATAACTCTTTTATTCATTTTCCTTGCATTACATCAGATCATCGTGACTTATCAAGGCCATCAACAACAACATCAAGCCCTCAACACAAATATACCCAAATGGAACACCATCTCCATTCAACTAGTGCATACCATTCTCTTTTTTCCTCTTGTTTCTCCTTTAGCGTTCCTTGTTGCTACACCTTTGTTTCTCCTTTAGTGTTTCTTGTTGCTTCTCCTTTGTTGTTCCTTTATTGTTCCTTGCTTGCTGCTGCTCCTTTATCATTCCTTGTTGCTACTCCTTTGTTGCTTCTTTAGTGTTCCTTGTTGCTGCTCCTTTGTTTTTCCTTTGTTGTTGCTTGTTGTTGTTTCTTTGTTGCTGCTTGTCCCATTGCTTCTTTGCTTTGATGTTGTTCCTTTAGTACTTCTTTGTCTTGTTGCTGCTCCTTTCTCATCAATGACAACATTGTCATCAACCTGTTGAATTTTGTAGCTATGGTCAGTCTTCATAATTTATATGTTTAGCCTTGTAATGAAGTCATTTTGATTATTTAGCCATTAAAATAATTACTGTAAGACATGTCCTTCATGTTGGATTTAAAAGAGAAAATTTTGAAATTTGAAATTTGAATTTTTGGCTCCAAATTGGTCAAGTTGGCCCTCCCTCACATAAAGTTGGACCAATGAAGAGACACACTCATTCTAGATAGGAAGATCACTATATAATGGCATTTGACCTCCTCGACAAAGGCACCATTTGACCTCACACATGAAAGACATTTTTTGGGAATCCAAGCGAAGTACAGGAAGGATGGAAAGAATGATGAAGATCCTCTCTCTCCTAGCTTGGATGTGTGTTTTTGGACATTTTATGGGAAGCAGTTTCTAGGCAGGCCAACATTCTGGGTTGTTTCTCGCAAGGCCGAAATTCTGTGCAATTTCTAGACAACATATTTTGGGTAGGCAAAAATTCTAGGCATATCTAAAACAATGTAAACTTTGAAATGGGAACTAATACGATTACCTATTTTGTTGAGGTAGCAAAAAAATCAACCAATTTTGAAAAGTGGTGATGCAAAATACATATATTTTCTTTTCAGAGCATATTTTTGACACTTTAAATTTTCTTATGTATCAAATATAAATATATTTTTTTAAATGTTAGTAATTTTCGTGCTAATTTTGAAACGTGTTGATGCAGCATCAACCCCTTTTTTTAGAGGGCTTATTTTTGACACTTTATATTTTCTAATGTATTAATTATGGATATTTTTTTTTTAAATGTTACATTTTTTTGACACTTTAAATTTTTTTATCTCCAATTGTTTTTTGAATGTTGATTACTTAAAAAAATTTCTAGTTGTCTTATTTCTCCTTTTTTTAAACGTTGATTACTTAAAAAAAGAAATATAAGAACATATATAAAAAAAGACAAAAAAAAAAAAAAAAACATAAAATTGTTAAAAAAAAAAAACTATCTTGTAAACGATAAAAAAAATGTTTTTGTTTTTGTTTTTTGTTTTTTTTTTTAACTATAAAAATAAATAAATAAAAATAAACAATTTTTAAAAACTATTAAAAAAAAACAAAAAATATAAAAAAATTAAATACAAACCTGATTTAAAAAAATAAAAATAAAAAATAAAAAACACTAGAAAACTAAACAAAAAACCAAAAAAAAAATTGAGGGTGGGGCTAAAATGCGATTGTGAGAATCATATTTCAGCCCCGCCCACTTCAAAAAAATAAAATTGTTATATATATATATATATATATATATATATATATATATAAGTGGGCGGGGCTGAAATCTGATTCTAAGAATCAGATTTCAGCCCCACCCACTTAAAATAAATAAATAAAATAAAAAATTTGTTAATATTTTATTTATTTTTTAAGTGGTGAGACTCCTCGCCTAGGGGCCGAGATGGGGGGCGTGGAGCTGCATGCATCTCTGCCCACCTAGGGTCGCTTCCCCTGGGCCCTTGGGTGGGGCTGAAGTCTGATATTAGATGTTAGCCCCGCCCAAGGGCCAGGGGGGTGCAACCCTGAGCAAGCAGAGCTAGCTCGCCCAAGGCCGCACCCCACTGCCCTCTCCCACCCGGCCCGAGAATCGAATTTCAACCCTCCAGAAGCCCCTAGGTGGGGCTAAAATCCAATTGTGATAATCAGATTTTAGCCCAACCTCTTTATATATATATATATCTTAACAAAAAAAAAAATTTCATAATTTTATTTTTTTTTAAAGTGGGTAGGGCTGAAATTCGATTCTCGAATTGGATATGATTCTTGGAATCAGATTTCAGCCCCCTTCCAATTTTTATTTTTAATAATTTTATTTTTTCTAACATTTTAATATTAATGTTCTAAAAATTTTAATTAATTATGTTTTTTTTTTAGATTTGATTTTTTTGTTGTTATTTTAATGTATTTTTTTTTTTAGATTTTAAATTTAGTTTTAATAGTTTTTTAATTTACGTTAGTTTGTTTTTATTTTTTCTTTTAAATTATTTAAAATTGTTTTAATTTTTTTGGTTGTTTTTTGTTAAATTTTCTAGTGTTTCTTTTTTAATCAAGTTTGTTTTTACTTTTATTTTTTAATATATTTTTAGTTTTTTATAATAGGCTTTTAAAATTGTTGTATTTTTATTTATTTATTTTTATAATTTGAAAAAAAAAAAATTATAATTTACAGCATATTTTTTTTTTTAATTTTTTATATTCTTTTTAAAAAAAAAACATGTTTTTGTTATTATTAATTTCTTTGTATTTTTATAATTTTTTAATTCTAATTTTTATATGTAGTTTTGCTTTTCTTTTTTAGCATTTTTATGATTTATTTTTTCTTTTTTCCTTTTTTGTTTTGTTTTGGTTTGGTTTTTTTTTAATGTTTGATTTTTTTTGTCTTTTTTTTTTATATATTTGATTTTTTTTGTCATTTTTTTAATTTTATGGTTTTTTTTTAAATATATAATTTTATTTACTTTTTGTTATTTTTTTAGTTTGTATTTTGTATTTTTTTATTGTTTTTATTTTTAAATTTATGTTTTCATTATTCTTTTGAAATTTTAATGGTTTTCAGAGTCATGATAAAATCTTTTACGCCATTTTTTCAAAATGTTGAAAATTTATCCTAAAGAAAAAGCAAACGTTATTTCAATTTCAACACATCAACACTTTTCGTTTTTAGGGTGTTTTTTGCACAAAAATTTGGTTTTCATTGTCATTTTTAAAAGATGTTGAAAATTTACCCTAGAAAAAAAAAAGCATTATTCTAGCATCAACGCTTTTCATTTTTGAGTTGATTTTTCATGTTTTTGGGGGATTTTTTTGGCTAGAGTTCTCATTTCAAAGTTTACATTGTTCTAAGAGGGTTGAAGTTTGAAAAGAAAAAGTTTGACTTGAATTGACTTGACTAGGTCTAACCATAGATTGTTGAATCTCATAGTTGACTAGCTGCATTAGATGTATCTCTTGTTGAACTAAAAAATTTCTATAAAAAAAAGGTTGTTGGCTTTTTCCCCCAAGTTATTTTTCCCAGGGTAAATATTGTGTTCTCTTTATGCATTTTGATCTCTACTATCCTTATGGTTTTATGGTTGAATTTCTAAAGTGTAATTGCTTAATGATAAACTAAAATTGTTAAAAGAAGATCTATATCATTTGAAGTAATTATCAATATTTCATAAATTAGTGTTTTTCTCTATTGCACTTGAAAACTCAACATGGCATCAGAGATTTGGTGAAAGATCAACTTGGAAATATTTGGTAAAGGAATAGAAGACCTCATCTAATATCTATCTACCTTTGACTATGGGTTCTTATATGAAGGCTAAAACTAAGTTAGAGGGAGATACAAACTTTAGGGATTGGAAAACAAGGATTTATCTTCTTCTTGTAAAGAATGATCTCTTGGGTATTGTGAAGGGAAAGGTCATTGAACCTAGAAAGGATGAAAAAAAGGTAAGATTTGAGAAATATTATATTATAACTAGAAGTATCAATGTATATTGCATCAGAGATCGTTTGATTCCATATATTACAAATCTTGACTCTTCAAAGAAAATGTATGAAGCCCTAATTAGATTATACACTGTCAACAATATTGGCCAAGAAATGAGTTTGAAGAATCAGATTCGTGATGTGAGAAGGGAAAGGAATGATATTATAGCTTCATATTGAGAGATCAGATTCAAGCAATTGATGAGATCATTCCCGAAAAAGAACTAGTGAATAAAAACTTTATGGTTTACCTAAATAATGTGATTCATTTGTGGTAGGAATATGTGCCAAAAAGATGCTCCAAAGTTTGATGAACTATGGACTCTATGTACTCAAGAAGAATCAAGAGGGAATATTCAGAGATCTAAAGAAGGTGACTCTAAAGAATATGCAACACATTTCAGGAAGGGTGGAGGAAGAAAGATGTTTGGTTTCCAAAGAAGAAATGGAGGAAGAAGAAATGAAGAAAGAAGACTTGCTCCTCAAGGAAAGAGAGATATTTCAAAAGTTCAATGCTATCAATGCCACAAATTTTATCAATGTAGACATGGTTTTCCCAAAAGATAGAATGATAGAAAAAGAAATGGAAAGAAACATGGCACCACAACAGACATCAATGAATGTCCAAAAACAACAAAGAAAGAAGAATCAGGTGACAATTATTTCTTTTACTTTTATGCTCTTACAGGTTCTATTGTAGATGAGGATGATTTGTGGCTTGTATATAGTGGTGTCTCAAGGAACATGGTTTGAGATCATGAAAACCTCATAAGCTTAATGGAAATAAGACTATCTTGAAAGGTAGAGCTTGGATACAACAATAACTATGCATTCAAAGGAATTGGTAAGACTTGTATTAAGTTAGAATTAGGTGAAAAAAATCATATAAGCAACATCCTATAAGTACCAGGTTTGAAAATAATTTGGTTTCTATTTCATGTTTGAAAGATAAGGGAGATAGAGTTACATTTATGGATGTAAAATTCTTGTATGGTGAAAGGGTTCTAGTATAGTTTCTACTAGAATAATTGGAATTCATGAAGGAATATTGTATAGACTATTGAAACAACCTGCTCAAGCATTTGTACATAATGATATTAATCCATGTGAGCTTTGGCATAGAGGATACTCCCACCTTCATTATAGAGCTTTTCCTACGTTAAAACAGATAGTTTTAGGTGTTCCATTATTATAGGTAGAGCATGAAGAAGTATGTTAAGTCTATGTGCTTGGAATGGATGTCAATAAGCCTTTTCAATTAGTGAAAGTAGATCCAAGGAAATTTTGGATCTAGTACATTTTTAGATATGTGGTCCAGTGCTAGTGAAATATATTATAGGATCCTTTTACTATGTAACATTTATTCATGATTTCTATCGTAAGACATGGATGAAGACAAAGGACGAATTTTTTGAAAAGTTTCATTAATTAAAGGTTGAAGTGGAGAACCTGAAGGGGAAGAATATCAAGATATTAAGCTCTGATAATGGAGGAGAATATGCTTCCAAGTAGCTTGTTGTCTTTTGTAAAGAAGATGTGATTAAGAGGGAGTTGATAGTTCCTTACAATCCACAATAAAATGGAGTTGTTTAAAGAACATAACAAAACCATCTAAGAATTTGTCAAGGCAATGATGCATGATCAAGACTTTCCTATGTCTCTGTGGAGTGAAGCATTTATGATACTTTTCTACGTTCAAAATCGAAGTCCTCACCGAATTCTAGAAAACAAGACTATTGAAGTAGAATTCACTAGACATAAACCATAGGTTGGTCATTTGAGAATATTTTGTTTTCATGTTTATATCCATGATCCAGGTGGATCTCCAGACACCAGTGGTATGAAAAAGGCTCAAAATTCAAAGTGACAGAAAGATGGTAAACTTGAAACCAGATCGAAGTGCTTGTCGCCCTGATTCGAACAGCGTGAATGACACTCCAATCCGAGTCCGTATGAGAAATAAAGAAGCAGTCAAAGTTTTGGTTTGACTTACCCATGTGGCAGGCTTAGGGAGGGCACAATTTGGCAAGAATCCGGCACCAGAACCTAGCCAGTTTTCCGTGCGAAATTGTGGGTCCGTTAATTT
Source organism: Pinus tabuliformis (assembly GCA_031772625.1). Lineage (NCBI taxonomy): Eukaryota > Viridiplantae > Streptophyta > Pinopsida > Pinales > Pinaceae > Pinus > Pinus tabuliformis. Next base: position 917,084,782 of record CM062812.1, on the reverse strand, counting down.
TCCTAATACTCTCTAAGGTTCGAGAAATTTTTCAAATTGGACGGTAGGCCATAACCCCCACCGCCCCGGTGGAATCGTGACTCAATATTTTAAAAAGAAAAAAAATATAGAAATGGGGCAGGCAGCCATGACCTCACTACCCCCGGAATCACCATATAACAAAAACAATATATTAATGGGGTGGCAGCCTTTACCCCGTCGCCCCCGGAACCACCGCAACTATACACTATAAATAGTGTTGCGGGGTAGGCACTCAACCCTGCCACCCCTCCACTCCACACCTATTCACACAACTGTCGGTGGACTTTGAGGGGAGTGGACCACTAGACCAGTGAACCCACCCCCTTATAACTAAATGCAAATGGTTATGTATTAAAATGGGAGGCGTGGGATTTGATCCTCGACCCCTCCTCAACCACTCCTCATTTTTAACCAACGCACCAATGGTCTCTGTTGGGAGATCTGCAGGCCTTTTTAGTATTTAAACCTTTCGGTATAGTGCGTCTAGGTAGGTAGAGCGTAGCACGGATTTCAAGACAAAGGAAGCAGAAGGCTTGTGGCAGGGGGTAGAACCTTGCCTGAGCATAAGTGTCCAGAGGGGCAGTTTTGGTCCAATGTTAGAATTGGGCAAGTTTTATATCGATTTTGCACCTCTCAGCGGCAGGAAATCAATGGTGATGTTAGTTTTTGCAATAGAGCTCTACATTTTTTGGCCATTTTCCAGATTGGAGGTATAAGACTCCTTATGTAATGTTAATTGTACTTCTTTCTCTTTTATGCCACTTAATGAATGAAGGCCTCCCCATTGATCGAGCGGGGCCAGGAGACGTAGTCCAAATTGGACAAACTCTATTATCAAGTCTCTTGTCTTCGTTTCATGCTATTATGTGTTTCTCGTCTTCTTTCAAGTGCACGTTAAATTTCTATTGTTAAGCTACAATTTATCCATGTAATTCTTTAATACATCTATAAGAAAAAGATCTTGGATGAAGTGGTATCAAAGAAGGTCTTTGTAGATGTGAATTGCATGTTTGTATGCTAACAAGAAACAGGCTCCGAAGAGGCGGAGGGAAACTAAAGTCTTTCAATTCCGAAGTGGGGTGTGCACATCGAAGGGGAAACATGGCTGATGACGAGGCTTGTTATGAAGAGGAGCACAATTACTACAAAACCTTCTATACAATGGCAGAAAATGTCGATCAGTTGTTTTCAAGGCTGGAGAAAGAAGAAGAGAGAAAGCTAGAAGAACAAGATTTAGTGCATGGAAATGGTGGAGAAAAACCCCCTCCTTCTCCTTCCATGAGTGAAAGTTCCTCTTCTTCTTCTTCTCACCATCATCATAGGAATTCAAGAAATGCATCTAAGAAACCTTTCCTTAATTTAGATGTCAAATTTAATCTTCCCATGTATAACGGTGAAAGTAATGCCGAAAAGCTTAACAATTGGATTAGGAATATTGAAGTCTACTATAGAAATCAATGGATTGTAGAGGACAAGCAAAGATCCAATTGGCATCCCTTCAACTGAGTGGCACCACTCTCATTTGGTGGGAGAGAAAATTGCAGGGCAACACGAATCTGGGTAACCTTCACTCATCACGGTGAAATTTTTTGTTTGCATTGAAAAAACAATTTTACCCCTTGGGCTATAGACAGGAGGCATTAATGGATTAATGGAAACACCTAAGGCAAAGCAAAGGTAAAAATGTGCAAAACTTTACTGAAGAATTTAGAGGACAAGCATTGAATTTAAGCATTTCCATAGATTCACCAGAGATTGTCACTAAGTATATCGGTTCTTTACATAGTTACATCAGGCATTCATTATTATTATTATTTGAACTTGCTACTATCAATGAGGCCAGTGTGAAAGCCATGCATCTTGAAAGCAGTGGGATGCATGCGCAAAATGACCAATAAAAAAGAGCCGCAACAACTAAGAGGAGAGGGACAAAACCCTCTTGTACACATTGTGAGAAAGAGGGACACGATGAGGAGAATTGTTGGAAACTTCACCGTGAGTTGAGACCTAAGAGAAATGACAGAAAGGAGAAGCAGAAAACCACTGCCACCATGAAACAAGATCAAACATCTAAGTCAGAAGAAGACGAGAAGGTCATGGCTACAGCTTTTGCACGAGGTATACCTATTGACTTGGCATCAGATTAAGGTGACAAAAGGAGGATTGCAGCTCTTGGAATAGCAACAGACGGACCCATCGATCTAGGTTCTAATTCAGGTGATGAAGCAAAAATTTCAATAGATATTATACCAAATATGGAAAGGGCACCCATTGTGGTAGGGCTCCAGGAACTTGAGGAGACCAACCAAAACCTTCAAGTAGAAAATGCTAAGTTAAGGAGGCTCCTATGAGAAGCAGAGGAGGAGAAACAGAGATTGCTACGCGAGTTATAAGCTAAGAACGAGGCCTTGGGAAGATTGCAACCTAACCCCCTTGAGGTCAAAAATAGTTCTTCGATTCCATGTAATTTTCTTGATGATGATTTTTATTCTTTTGAAAAGCATACTACAGGTATCGGGTCCAAGTTGTTGAGGAAGATGGGATATCAGGGAAAGGGCCTCGACATTAATGGCCAAGGCATCATGAACCCCATCAAAGTAGAGGAAATGCCTCGTCATGCAGGACTCGGCTATGTTAAGAAGGACATTGGGGAAAGTTCCAAAGCAGCTAGTTCCCAATCAATGATAGATGATGATACTTCCTCCTCTTATTCAAATAATAGTAAGGGCTCCATGAACCCTTATCGGAGGAACACCAAAGGGAAGCACTTCAAGAAGACCAGGAAGGTTTGGAGAAAGAAAAATCGTTGTAGGCGTTGCAACAAAGAGGGACATCAGGAGAGCATGTGCCAAATGCTCCACAGCGAGAAAGAAACAATAAAGAAGCCAACCAGTGACAACACTCAAACACATTCATGGTGGTCCACTTTATTAAGGAAATGACATTTTTTTTAAGATAGTAGTTTGTATGGCCTCGATTTGTAAATCATGCATTGCAAGTAAATGTAAAAGTGATGATCACTTCAAAATGCAACGATGATGTTTTTAGGCCTTCTTATGAGTAGTTGAGGTATTAATTGTTATTGTGTAATCCCTAACCAAAGAGTGTGTGTTATAAACTCTTGGCAAGTGAAGGATTGTTGAGTCATGAGTGGTTGTATATGAGTGTAGAAGATGTATTAGTTTTGCGTGTAGATGATTGAAAGTGTGGTTTGGTAAAGGACACATGTCGTATGCTATATGGTGTTAATGCTTTTGGTGGTCCAAAATCTCTCAATGGGGAGGATTGATCCAGGTGGATCTCCAGACACCAGTGTCATGAAAAAGGCACAAAATTCAAAGTGGTAGAAACATGATAAACTTGAAACCAGATTGAAGTTCTCATCACCCTCGTTCCAACGGCATGAACAAAACTCCAATCCAAGTCTGGATGAGAAAGATAGAAGCATTCAAAGTTTTGGTTTGAATTACCCATGTGGTAGGCTTAAGGAGGGAACAATTTGGTAAGAATTCGACATTGGAATCTAGGTAGCTTTCTGGGCAAAATTGTGGGTTCATTAATTTTCCTAATATCCTCTAAGGTTTGATAATTTTTTCAAATTGGGCGGCAGGCCATAACCCCCACCACCCCAGTGGAACCTTGGCTTGATATTTTACAAACAAAAGAAAACAAAAAAATGGGGCAGGCGGCCATGACCCTGCCGCCCCCGGAACTACCACAACTATACACTATAAATAATGTTGGGAGGTGGGCGGTCAATCCCTCCGCCCCTCCACTCCACACCTATTCACACAACTACCGACAGATTTTGGGGGAGCGGGCCACTAGACCGGTAGACTCGCCCCTGTTATAACTAAATGCAAATGGTTATGTATTAAAATGGGAGGGGCGGGATTTGATCCCCGACTACTCCTCAATCACTTCTCATTTTTAACCAGTGCACCAACGGCCTTTGTTGGGAGATGTGCTGACCTTTTTAGTATTTAAACTTTTCTGCACAGTGTGTCCGAGTAGGCAGAGAGCGACACAAATTTTGAGACAGAGGAGGTAGAACCTTGAGTAGGCCTATGGCAGGGGGCGGAACCTTGCATGAGCATAATTTTCTAGAGGGGAAGTTTTGGTCCAATGTCAGAATTGGGCAAGTTTTATATCAATTTTGCACCTCTCAGTGACATGAACTCAATGGTGATGTTAGCTTCTGCAACAGAGCTCTCCATTTTTTTGGCAATTTTCCAGATTTGAGGTATAAGACTCTTTATGTAATGCTAATTGTACTTATTTCTCTTTTATGCCACTTAATGAATGAAGGCCTCCCCATTGATCAAGCAGGGCCCAGAGACATAATAAAAATTGGACGAACTCTGTTATCAAGTCTCTTGTCTTTGTTTCATACTTTTATGTGTTTCTCTTCTTCTTTCATGTGCACATTAATTTCTATGGTTAAGCTCCAATTTATCCATGTAATTCTTTAATACATCTATAAGAAAAAAATCTTGGATCAATCCAAGTACTTAAATATAAGAGAAGGAACCTATTGCCTTCAGGAAAGAAAGGAATATTTGTTGGATACAGTGAGTCATCAAAGGCCTATAGAATATATGTTCTAGGAAAAGAACAAGATGAAGTTAGCAAGGATATGACCTTTGATGAAAATGTTTCCTATTGGAAATATAAGGAATTATCCATGGACTCTAGTTATGATGAAGAACTTGAAGCTCCCAAGGAAGGAGCTTCAGAACCATCCAATCTAGAAGAACATATCATAGATCATCAAGAAGAGCTAGAAGGGCCTAGTGAACCAGAGGATCTGATTATTATTCGTGGAATCAAGAAGTGACTAGGTTCACTTAGATATATCTTGCACGAAGCATAAGGACATGAAACACCATGTTGCATCTTCAAGGAAAAAAAGATATCTAAGAGGTCTTATGGATATGAAACTTTGATGAAAAATATTATTGATTTTGAACCTTCTGCCTTCTAAGAAGAAGCTAGCTAGGAAGTATGGAATGATGCGATGTTAGAATAATAACAATTGTTTATGAGGAATGATATATGGGAGATTGTGCTAAGATGTGAAGGGAATTCCATGGTCACCTCCAAATGGGTATACAAGATCAAGCATGGAGTGGATGACATTATTGACAAATAGAAGGAAAGATTTGTGGGTATAGGGTTCCCCCATGAAGAGGGAGAGGATTATGATGATACTTTAACTCCAGTTACTAGATACATTACCATTAGATCTATTTTTCCTATTACTTATTCTATGGGTTGGAATTTACATCAAATGGATGTAAATATTTATTTTCTTAATGGTGTAATTGCGGAAGAAGTGTACATGGAGAAACCTCAAGGTTTTGAGGTCCATGGAAGGGGGTGTCATGTTTGCATATTAAATAAATCCTTATATGGACTTAAGCAAGCACCGAGAGCCTGGTATATAGGAATTGAGAATTATTTGACAAGACTTGGTTTCTCCAAAAGTGATGTTGATCCAAACTTGTATTTCAAGGTCAAGAGGAATGAACCAATGATTCTATTGTTATATGTTGATTACTTATTTTTAACAGGTATGGAGCATTTGAGTATTTGAAGTAGGTGTGAGCTGCCTTTGAATTTGATATGAAGGATATTGGGTTGATGCACTACTATTTGGGACTAGAAGTATGGCAGAAGCCTGGAGAAATATTTATTGGCCAAGTAAAATATATTATCAAGATCCTATTGATGTTTGGAATGATGGAATGTAAATTGATGGAAACTCCCATGGTGAAAAATCTAAGAAAGTTGAGAGACTTTGAGTTAGACTTTGTAGATCCATTTGTGTACTAGAAGTTGATTGGCTCACTAATTTGTTTGGTTAATAACAGACCAGACATTTTCTTTGCAATGAACACTTTGACCCAGTTCCAGGTGGAATGGAGATATGATCATTGGATTGCAACAAAGCATATATTGTGATATTTACGTGGTATGGTTAATTATGGTTTTACATATGTCTCAAATAGTGATATACAGTTGCAAGGATACACTGATGCATATTAGGCATGGAGTAATGAAGACAGAAAGCGTACCTCTGAAGGGTGCTTAAGTTTGGGCTCCATTATGATTTTGTGGATGAGCAGGAAACAAACATCTATCGCACTCAATACTACTGAGGCAGAGTATATTGCAACCATTTTTGTGAGTTGTGAAGTAGTGTGGCTTCAAAATTTACTCGTGGGACTATTTGATAATGTGCTAGAGCCAACCGTGATAAATTGTGATAATCAAAGATGTTTGAAGTTGACAGAGAATCTAGTTTTTCATGACATGTTGAAGCACATCTAGATCAAGTACCACTTCGTTTGTGATATGGTGCAAAAGGGGGCAGTGAAGCTCCAATATGTCTACACTAACGAGAAAATTATTGATATTCTTACAAAGCCTTCGTCTAGACTAAAACTTGTATACTTAAAGGACAAGATTGGACTTATTGAGAATGCTTATCTCATTGATAGGGAGTGTTTATGAGATATCATATTTTACTAAAATTCTCCCTGTGTTAAGTATATTGACCTGAATTAGAGAGAATGGCCTAGGAGAGGACATTTATTATTCATGTGTTTAGTATGCATACTCGAATGAGGAAGAATCATCCTAAAGAATCATGTTCATTTAGTACTGGGCCTTGGATTGTGTAGCTAATGTTTGGCCTTTGGAAATTTACCATGTGTCATTGACCCAAATGATGGTGAATCAAGACTAGTTGAAATGCCATGTGTTAGGTACCGACCGAAATTATGGTGACTGGTTGTATACTAAATGATACCCCATGTATCTAAAGTATTGACCCAAATTATGGTGAGAACACACCATAGGTCTAAAGTACTAACCCAAATTATGGTGATTAGTTGATGCAGTTGATTTACCATGTGTCTGAAGCACTGACCTGAATTATGGTGAGGACATAGTATAGATATAAAGTGTTGACTCGAATTATGGTAAATTATTGATGCTATTGGATTACCATGTGTCACAATTGTGACTCTATTATGGTAATGATTTATTATAACCTTTTCTTAGATAATTTTGTTCGCAAGAAGAAAATTTGTCTAGTCATTATGAATACTTCCCTAGCAAAGAGGGTGTGTTGAATTTTGTAGCTATGATTAGTGTTCATAATTTATATTTTTAGCCTTGTAATGAATAAATAATGTGTAATACATTTGCTTCATGTAATTTTGATTATTTACCTCTTGAAAGAATTATTATAAGACATGTTCTTCATGTCAAATTTAAAAGAGAAAATTTGAAAATTCGAAATTTGAATTTTTGGCTCCGAATTGGTCAAGTCGATCCTCCTCAAGTCAAGTCATCCTAGTGAAGAGACACATCAATTATTGATTGATAGATCACCATATAAAGGAATTCAAACGCCTCCACAAAGGCACCATTCAACCTCACACAATAAAGGCATATTTTGGGAATCCAAGTCAAGTACAAGAAGGACAAGAAGGACAAAAGGAAGGATGAAGATCATATTTTTCTCTCTCTCTCTCCCTCTCTAACTCACATCTCTCTCTTCTAGCTTAGATGTGTGTTTCTAGACATTTTCTAAGTAGTAGTTTCTCGACGGGCTGAAATCCTGGTAGTTTCTAAATAGACCAAAATTTTGGGTAGTTTCTCGACAGCATATCCTGAGCAAGCCAAAATTCTGTGTAGATATGAGAAGGCCAAAGTTTGAAAGGAATAAGAGTGACTTGACTTAACTTTACTAGAGGTTTGATTGACCAAGCTTCACCGTAGATTATTGGATGTCATTGTTGGCTAGCTTCATTAGATGTATCTATTTTTGAACTTAAGAATTTCTCTAAGAAAAAGGTTGTTGGACTTCCCCCAAGTAGGTTTTCCCAGAGTAAATATTGTGTTTTCTTTTTGAATTGTGATCTCTATTATCTTTATGGTTTTATGGTTAAGTTTTTGAAGTGTAATTGCTTAATGATAAACTAGAATTGTTAAAAGAATATCTAAATCATTTGAAGTAATTATCAGTATTTCATAAATTAGTGCTTGTCTCTCTCACACTTGAAAACTCAACAATACCCACTTGGGGAACTTTAAAGGATGCCATTAAGGAACAATATTACCCTATTGGAATTTTTGATGACCAATACATGAGATGGACCACACTGCAGCAAGAGAGTGACCAATCACTACCAATGTTCATAAATATCTTCCTTACCTTATGCACCAAGCTAGGTATCAAGGCGTGTGAGTGTTATTTGGTGCTCAAGTACCATGGTGGTCTACATAGATACATCCAGTTCTAGACATATTCTCACTACACATGGAATACCTATATGATTTCAATCAAGTAGAAATTTAAGCATAAAATGTGAATGTTTGGATCAATGAATTCCTCACAGTAAAAGTAGGGAAAAGGTAGCCCAAACCCATACAACAAAGGATAGAGCCATGATGGACCACCCAGGATGACATGTCTTAGCTAAAAAAAAAGAAGTATAATGAGAAGAAAAATAAATATGCAATAAAGTGGTAAGATTTCAATAAGAGCCCTTGGCATAACACCAATGAATGTTGCTCAAAGAAGTCATTGTGTCTAAGATAAAAGTCTTAGAGTCAGATGTAGGTTCCAACTCTAAATCAAATGTAGAAAAGGGGAACAAAATAATGAATATAAAACCTATTTCCACCATTTATACCACCAAGTTCCATCGAAGCGAACTCGAAGGTTTGGAGGAAGGTGAGCACCTTTTTCACTCACATATGTGGGTGAAGGTTGCTTCACTACACTTCATTATTGATAGCAGAATTCAGAATGAACCTCATCTCGATAGAGGTTTTCCATCAATTGAACTTTCTAACAACACCACACTTGAAACCACACACCATCATGTGCCCTCTCTAAGGGAAGAATATTTACGTCAACTAATAGTGTCGCTTACCCTATAGCGTCAAGCCCTTCAAGGATGAGGTATTTTATGGTATTTTCTCCTTTGAAGTTTGTGATGTTCTTTTAAGCCAACCATACTTGTGGAAGTTTCATGTCATATATGAGTCTAGACCTCATAGTGTTATTATTACTTTTGGCAGAAAACTATTTAGGATACCATATGTAGCTTCTCCTAATGTCATTTCTTTGATCTCCACTAAGCAATATAGGAAGGTCATATCCTAGACTGATAAATTTCTCTTCTTCCTTATTCACTCTCAAAGTGAGTAGAATAACACACCCATTTCCATGGAATCTACATAGGGCCTCTCCACACAACAAAATTAAGTGGAAAAGGTCATGGAAAAATGTGAGGAGATCTTATCCTCACCCACTGGGGTACCTCTTCACTTATAGGTCAAGAATTGAATCAATTATACCCCTAGCTTATGTTTACCCAATGCACTAATATATCGTCATTCTCTTCTAGAAAATGAGGAAATAAAGTGCGAGACCCAAGATCTCTTACAAAAAAGGGTACATTTGAATCATCTTCTTACCTAGTGGAAGCCCAATTATACTCGTGAAAAAGAAATATGGGACCTGAAGACTCTACATTGATTCCAAGTCGTTGAAAAAAATCATATTTAGGAACTAGTGCCCAATACCCAAAATTGACGACCCTATTGACTAGTTCAAGGGGGTCAAATACTTCAATAAAATTGATCGAAAGTTTGACTACTAGTAGGTCCCATTAAAACAAATTGTTATATGAAATACTTCTTTCAAGTGAAAACAAGGTCTTTCTGAATGGTTGGTCATGCCCCTTGGTTTAATGAGTGCCCCAACGACTTTGGGGAGAGTCACAACAAAAATATTTTGATGATATAAAACACTTCATGTGCTCAACCTTAGTTCTTTCCTTACTCGATATACAACAACATTTTTAGATTGAGAGAGATGCTTTAGACTATCTTGTGGGCATATTTCTCACTCAACACAGTCATTTAGTGACCTACCATAGTCATACACTATTATATGTTATCCATAAGTACCCCACCTATGACAGAGAAATGTATTCCATTGTACAAGCCTACCACCAATGCAAGCATTACATTCTTGGTAAGAAGATAGTCATCCACACTAATCACATGCCCTTATAGTTCATGTACATGTAATGAAAATTGTAGAATGGCTTCCATTAAAATTGGTCCACGTACATGTGTCAGTTTCATCTCAATATCAAATATAAGACAAGGAGCACCAATCACAATGGTGACTTCCTTAGTCGCTCTCTAGTTGTAACACTAACCACAGTGCTCCAATCCTATAGAGATGAGGCCTTCACGTGGCACCAACTTATGATATAGTGATCCTGACTTTACTACCACCTACCAAATGTTGAGCATAATCATGACCATGACTAAATTTCTCCTTCAGGATGGATTATTATTCCATCTAGGCCCTATTTGTGTTCCTTCAAGTAAGCATGCAAATATTTTTTATAAATATCACTACAATTGGATGGAAGGACACATTGGCATTGAAAATATAGTGGTCATGCTATAAGAATACTCTACACCCCTATGCCAACTCCTAACATGGATTGGGAATCCATCTCAATGGACTACATGTCTAGTGTTCCATCAACCAAGTAGGGAAATGATTGTGTCTTTGTGGTTATTGATTGATTCTAAGACGACCATTTTAACAACCTACAAGAAGAATATCATAACAGAGGACACTACCTATCATTTCAAATGGGTGTGGGTACATTTTGTGATAACAAAAACCATCATATTACATCAAGATAATAAGTTCTGAAGCACATTTTGGTCAAGCCTCTAATCATTATTGGACACCATGCTCACCAAATCCACTACCTTTCACACTCAAACTTAAGGCCAAATAGAGGTCATTAATAGGATGATCATGCATACCTTGTGCATTTAAAACTCATAGAATCCACATACATGGAATAAAATTATCCCCTATGGTCAACACAACTACGATAAAACCCTCCATATCTCAACTAGCCATAGCCCTTTTCAGTTGGGCCTGGAATTTCAACCATTGGGTCATATTGATGTAGCACCACCCCTTATTTCGACACAAGAAGAATCTTCCCATGCTTACTCTAAGGATGAAAAAGCCACAAAATTTATTGAATTGATTCAACACATCATCAATAAGTCCATGATATTTTATGAAAAGCCAATACTAAGTACTAGTAGTGCCACTATCAACATTGGGTGTCACACAAATTTTAGGTGGGAGAGAAGGTTTTGTTGAATTTATAGAAAAAACACCATACATGACCCCATTATAATCATCATCTACTTTGCTATGGACCTTACACTATCACCAACACTATGGGTGAAAATTATTTTTGAGCTGAGTATTCCCCCCTTCCTTGCCTAACACATATTGTTTAATGTGGACATCCTTCAGTCATACTTTCAACCATTATTGGAAACGCTAGAGATAATAGAGCAGATGAAATCAGAAAATATCAACCTCAACTCCATGGATTAGGAAACCATTGATAAGATCATGTACACATAATTAAAGAGAATTCTACAACAAAGGATCTATATTTATCTAGTTGTCAAAGAAAGGCAACTCCTGCACCAAGGCAAGTGGCTCATTTAGGGCCAAGTTCAGTAGAAGTTCCCCCATTTCATGGGGGTACACAATGTAATTGATACCATTCATTCCTTAGGGGGAAAGAATGATCCAAGTGGATATTGGTGTCTACCCACCTATTCCACTATCTCAAAGCATAATTTTCCATTTTGGAAATTTGTTTTATAGTTTTTCGAGTCTTAAACTTCTTGGGTCATTTTGAGGCACTAAATGACTTATTTTTTTATGTGGTATGATCCATATGATATCCATAGGATTTATCCTAAGCCAAATTTGAATGTGTACTTCTTGGATAGACCTTTCCAATGAGCTATTGAGCATGCCAAACAAAGATTATATGCAAATTTAGTTACAATCCAGGAAGTTGACGTACCAACTAACCCCATCGGGGCCCACAAACCTTTGGATGTTTCATCTCCTAGGGTTAGTTTTTTGGATATTTATGATTTCCTCGTTGTTTCTTTATGTTAAAAAGGGCCTACAACCTCATTGTAGCGTGCTCTAGTGAATGTGAATAGTTGTCACATATCTCCTTTGATATATGCTACCTTCATTCGTGCAAGTTTGTTTCATTATACATTTTTGTAGTTTCAACACATCCCATTTATTGATTAAATCCAAGTTTTACTATATCTCTATGCTTTTTTATAAATTTTATTTCATTTTGTTTCCTTCATAAATCCATATGAATGGTATAATTTCATTAGTGACTTAGAGAGAAATAACATTAAATTCCATGCTTACGATAAGCTCAAAAATTGTGTTTATTAAAGGGTCCAATATTTTGAGTTTGTGTTGTCTATTTAATATTGCTTCCATTGGTGTTGCTTCCACATGGATCTTATTGTGAGGATGAGGTCAGCGAGTTCCTCCATATTGGCATGACTTGGTATACTCTCTTTACCTTGAATTAAGTTTTTTGGTGAAAATGCATTCCCTCATCTCCATTGTGAGTGTGGTGCTCATTGGCAAGGATAAAATACTATAATGGTCCAAACAATCAAACACACACTAGTTTTGATGATTTTTAGAATGGGATATATGAAGGAGGGATAGGCACTAGTAAAGGAGAGGAAAGGAATGGACCTAAGAAGCGTACATCAAATAAGGAGCTAGCCATATGTAAGAGAATAAAATAAATAGTATTCCTTCATTATTGCATTAGCAAGTGAATGTATGAGCCATCATATTGTTTCCATTCAATAAAATTATGGTTCTTAAAGGGAGTCAACAAACTTGTATGACACACATTTAGGAATAAAATTAGTGCAATTATTAGTTAATCTCTTAAACCTAGGGTTAAATGATGATGATCCCATGGTCTTGGTTTCTAATATCAAAGTCATAATGCATGACATATAGGCCAATAAGAGTGAATATATACCTTCCTCCCATAGGCTTCATCAAGGCCCTCAACCCTATGTGCTCTCACTACCTTGATTCCATGCAATCTATTAACCAACTAAAATATATTACATTTGACTTTAACGTGGGAAAGCTTGGAAAAATCTGGTAAATCCTTTGGAAGGAGCAAGACAAGATTTCATACAACTTGAAATACCATACGCATTGTTGAAAAAGGGAAGAATAAATAAGATGGTATTTCTAGTGGAAGTGGAAATAAAAGAGGATGTGGAAAAAATATTCCAAAGATAAACGGGTAAACACAATAAGAGCGAGATAATCGATATTCATTGTATTTGTTCTGGTATAAAAGAACACGATGCATCGTCATGTGGAATCCTATTGGGTCCCTATAATACAAGTGATTACCCCATTACTACTGTAGTTTTACCCCTTATTAATATTGTTGTGCCCCTATTATCCCCATATTGTTATTACTGTGCCCCATAGAATCCCTCTATTGTTATTTTTGTGGCTTTATATCATTATTGTTAGGTCGGTTGAGTTATATTGTGACTCCTTATACTCCTATATATAGAAAGGAGGTTTTGTCATTTGAATCATCCAAGAATTGTTCATTTATGTAATGTAAAGGAGGTTGCCCCCTCAAAGAGGCTGAATTATAAGGCGTTGATCTATCTTTTCTATCTTTTTCTTGAGTTGGTTTCATAACATTTGGTATCGGAGCTTTGGATTCTAGGGTTTCGCTGCTCCAAACAGGTCATCGTGGCATTTTCTCTAGAACTTTTTTTCTATGACGTTTCAGAAGCTAAAAAAAAAAAACCATTTGATAAGATGTCGCGCTAAATCTTGGGTCCGAATTTTGGAGCTTTTCACACTATATTTGTGGAGATATGATCTGAGGAAGTTGGTCTTTTTGTAGACTCTTGAATTACATTCCAAACAGGTGACCTGGGGAAAATCATCATAACTTTCTCTCTGAGAATCATATTGAAATTTCATAAGAAGCTACAGAAAGAGGACAGACTGTAGTTTCTTTCATATATTTTTTAGAGCCAAAGGTCGAAACAGGGACACGTGGCACGTCGTACAAGTTTGCTCTACTGAACTAGTCTATAATCAGGTCACTGTGGGAGATTTGACATAACTCTTCCTTGGAGAATCCAATTGGGATTAGACTAGTGGCATTGGAAAGAGGACACAAAGGGCTACTATAGGTCGCAATTTCAGAACTGGATGATCAGAAATTACAAAGATACATCAGAGGCAATATTGAGCTCCTACAAAGTGAAAAAAGGTGTGTAGATTTTTTTAAATTTTTTCTTAAGCTTGGTTTGAAAAAATATTTTCAAGGAATTCAAAGGGCATAGTAGAGAATTGTTATCAGTAACTGATGCCCAGAGGAAAGAAAATGCAAACACCTAGTAAGCAACCTGAAAGCAGTAGCATGACTCCTAAAGAAGAGGAAGGAATGCTACATGATATATCAAAATTACAAGTTCAAGTGCAACAAATGTCAATCTCACAAAAGCTAACAGAAGCTAAGATAAATGGCATGGAATCTAAAATAAAGGGCGTGGAAGCTAGGATGAATGGCATGGAAGCTAAGATGGATTATTGGAAGACAGATTTGAAGACAGACATAGAAGAATTGAAGATAAATATGAATAAGTTGCTACAAGAAATGGTCAATAATGGTGAAAGGGTAGTAAAGGAAACTCATGATGAGAACAAAAAAAATGTTAATCATGATTCCATAGACCCTAATGTTGGATCAAAGACCCACCATATTCCAAAAATCGATATGAGTAATTTTGATGGCAAGCATCCCGCAACATGGATATTGCAGATGGAGCAATTTTTTGATCTCAATAATGTGAAAAACACACAAAAGGTACGTATTGCAACTTTATATTTGGAACCAAATCAGTTTGTATGGTATCAATGGCTTTGCTCTCGTAAACAAATTATCACTTGGGCAATTTTTACGGAAGAATTGACAGCACATTATGAAGATACAAAAAGCAACACTTTTTTTAGCCAATTGATAAGTCTCAAACAAAAGGCTTCAATAATGGAGCACATTGAGGAGTTCCAAAAATTGAACATAAGGGTAAAAAATATTCCAGAGGAGCATAGGATTGATGTGTTCATAGGGACTTCAAAGGATAATATCCAACATGATGTTCGCCTTTGGGAACCTGATTCATTAGAGAAGGCATTCAGGTTAGCAAGAAAAATGGAAAGCAAAATTATGGCAACCAGGAAGCACACCACTCACAACTATAAAGATGGAAGTGTTGTTTCCCCTAGTTTTCCACAACCTATAAGGTTGACACCACAAAAATTGGAAGAAAAAGGAGCAAAAGGGCTTTGTTACAGTTGTGATAGCAAATACACTAAAGGTCATAAGTGTGCTAAGAAGAAATTATTCTACATAGATTGTGAAGAGGAAGAGGAAAAGGAGAAAGAAAAGTCAAAATAAGAGGATATACTCCAGGAACAAAGCCTAGATAAAGAAGAAATGAATCCGACCATATCTTGTAATGCATTGGTGGGAATTACCACTCCTCAAACCATCAAGATAGAAGGACAAATCAAGAAGAAAAAGGTAATAGTGTTGATTGATTCAGGAAGTACCCACAATTTTATTCATTGTAAGGTAGCAAAAGAATTGAATTGCTTCTTATATCTAGAACCAGAGTCTCAAGTGATGGTTGCAAATGGAGGAACAATAAATTGCTCGGGCAAGTGCCATAATATCAAGCTATCCATGGGAGAATATGTATTGACTAGCCCAATGCTTTCCATTCCAATGGGAGGTGTTGATGTTGTACTAGGAGTCCAATGGCTACAATCCTTGGTGTTGGCTAGTTGATTTGTTTATTTATTAACAATCAAGTACCACATTAAATTGTCAACCTGGGAAAGTCTTTTATTTCAAAGGCTACCGCGTACTGTATGTACTTAACTCTAAAAGCATTAAAAAGCTGTAGTATACGTAATTCTCACGTTATGTGATAACAGTGTACTGTAAAGATAAAATGAAAGCAGTTAAATTAAGATGACAAATCTGAAAAGAAAAGTGATGGATGCTCTGTTATCAGAGGATCGGGACCCTATCCTCCAAACAAGGACGTTCAGCACCTGCCCCTGTAACCAGATTGCTAATACACACTGTAATTCTAATTCACCGGTGAAGTACAGTTTTAAATGATTAACAAAACAGAGTGCCAGCAAAAAGGAAACTATCAGAGATAATGCTACAGAATCCCAAAACAGAGTACCAACATAAAGAAATTACCAAACACACTTACACACTTGACAGAAAAGTAAATGGGTGAATCTTGTGAGGAAGGTGGGCCCAGTCCCTCTCACAAGATTCCCCAGAATGCAAATACTAGATTAGATGCTCAGAACAATCTTCTATTCATCTGCCAAAAGATTCAATTACAGTGAGAGTTCAGACTTGCTGTTGTCTTTCAAAATTCCCTTTACAAAACTATTTTCTCTCCCTTCTCCAATGTAGATGTCTCCTCTTTATAGAGGAGACATCTATTACAATAGATTATCACAATTCATTCAGTTAGATCTTTCTGTCAAAAATAAGAGTTACAGGATACTGTTACAATAATGTATTCTTTCTTAGGTTTCTTGCTGTTACATAGCTGGTAACCGAACTTTGACCATCTTCTTGGGATTCTCGCCTTATCCTTCGCCGTTTCCCCATGGTTGCTGATTTAGTAAACTCGTGTTGTTTCTGATATTTTAGCAACTGTGTTTTGCCCTTTTTGGACAGTTGCTGATCATGCTGCGTCAGTGCGGAATTCTGGCGATCTTCAGATAGTTGCCGTTTGTTATTCCCAGTTGTTGCAAAATAGCATTCCCCTGCTTTAGATAGTTGCCGTTGCTGATTGTAGCAACTGCGTAGTTGCTGCTTCTGGTGTTGCAGCAACTGCGTAGTTGCTGTTTCTGGTGTTACAGCAACTGCGAATTATAATTCCTGCAGACTTTAGACAGTTCAACGGTTACTTGGCACTTAGTTAGCTTTCCCAAAGGTAAATATAAAGATAATCATGAACATGTAATGAACAATTAAACATATAGATATGCGGAGAATTACTTCATACCTTGGGGTGATTAAGTCATCATGTAATCAAAGCTTACAACTATTGAACTGAAAAAGGATAATATTATGGCCAAAATATAAGGTCAAAAATGGTCAATTCTGAATCCTAACATCCCCCCCAACTGAAGAGATTGCATGTCCTCATGCAATGCTTACTCTGAGTCTGAATCGGAGTATTGGGATGAACAGTGTAGATTACTGAGACAATAGTTATAGGAAGTGGCATCAAACTTATCTCTGAACCCACAGACAGTCTGTATTTGCCTCCATGCTGCTGCTTCTTCCTTTTTGGATGATCCAAATTGACCCTTGTATTGTTCACCAGATAACCATAGAAGTGGAAATTTAAATCTGTAGCCAATCCAATTCTCAGCACAGTGTTGCATGCATCTAACATAGTAAGGTACCCTTGAGAGTGCTGCCTGTAAATTAGGTGGATTATAAGGGTGATATTCCTGCCTCTCCTTGGGGCAGTTTTCCCAGAACAAGTTATTTGCCTTGACAGCCAAGGGAGCCTTAGTTCTCACATAGTGTTGACAGTCTCTCAGGACCACTGCTTGTAGTTGCCTGACGTGGTCCTTCATTTCAGGATCACTTATCATTCTCTGATGTTGTGCAATGAAGGTGGCTGCGTTCTGAGGTTCAGCCCTAATCCACAGAAGGCAATTCTGTTCATTATGTTGAGCTGAGGTAAAAGCGTTCTGCCATGTAAGTTGGTTGGCTAAAAAGGAGATAAAAGCTCTCAGCTGTATGTCGCCAACCACAGGTAGCATATTCATGTTTCTTTCTTCGGTCATGGCTTCATTGTGGAGATACAATTCGCATAACAAATTTTGATCATTTTTAGGTGCCTCTGCAAAGGTTTGCATAAATTGCTCTGATGTAACTACCTGATGAGGTCTACCTTCTTTGACAGCCTTTATCTGTAAGAATGTGAGTCTTTCCCTCAAAAATGTTGCATAATTGAAAGAGGGTTTCCTTGTGGCAAGTATTCTTTGGAATAACTCAAACATCTGGGACAATCTGGCTTTTAGTTCCTTAATTTCTTTGTACTGAGCTCTGCACTGCTCAAGTGCTTCCCAGTTCTTATATGCATAATTGAACCAGGTCCCCTTTTGCTGTTGGAATGCTTTGCCTTGTGACAGCTCATATTCTCTCCACCATTTTCCTTTTAGTTCTTGAAAACTATCTGTTTCTGTGCATGCATCACTAACAGAGGGAAGTTCTGTTTGTGTAAAGGCATCAACAAGGGTAATCTGCTCCGTGATAATTGGAGTAGGCCGGGATGATCCAATGTCTTCCTTTCCATTTCTAGCTACTGTTTCTTCTTCATGTTCTATATTCTATACTGATTGCTATGTATCTGCTTCCTCTTCTTGTTCTGTGGCGATTTGGGTAGGCCGGGGTGAGTCTATGCCTTTTTCCTCGTTTCCTTATGTTTCCTGTGTAACTGCTTCCTCTTCTTGTTCTATGGCGATTTGGGTAGGCCGGGGTGAGTCTATGCCTTTTTCCTTGTTTCCTTCTGTTTCCTGTGTAGCTGCTTCCTCTTCTTGTTCTATGGCGATTTGGGTAGGCCGGGGTGAGTCTATATTTTCTTCTTCATTTTCTTCTGTAACCATGGCAGTTTGAATAGGCCTGGGTGAGTCCATGTTTTCTTCTTGATTTTCTTCTGTAACCATTTCTTCCTCTCGTTCCATGGCAATTTGGGTAGGCCGTGGTGACTTTTCCTCTTCTTTATTCTCTGTTACCTCCTGCATAGTTTCTAGAGAACTTGCTGGTTCTTGTGTGTCAGCAAGTTCTTCTGTTTGCTCTGGTGCAGTTTCTGGAGAACTTACTGGTTCTTGTGTGTCAGCAAGTTCTTCTGTTTGCTCTGGTGTAGTTTCTGGAGAACTTACTGGTTCTTGTGTGTCAGCAAGTTCTTCTGTTTGCTCTGGTGCAGTTTCTGGAGAGCTTGTTGGTTCTTGTGTGACAACATGTTCTTCTGTCTGCTCCTGCACCTTTTCTGGAGAGCCTGTTGGTTCTTGTGTGACAACAGTTTCTTTTGTCTGCTCCTGCACCTTTTCTGGAGAGCTTGTTGGTTCTTGTGTGACAACAGGTTCTTCTGTCTGAACGGAGGGTTGTGGTGTTTCCGTCTGTGTAACAACAGGTTCTTTTGTTTCAACCACAACAGCAGGGACTTCATTCATTGGTTCTGCCACTATCTTGTATCCTGCTTGAGTATATATGTCACCACAACTGGTACACACATATTTATTGTCCTTACTCTTCTCTGCTGCAGATGCTACTCGTGCTAAAATATGCAGGCTAAATTCATTTTGATAGGCTTCCTTGACCCTTATTATTTCCTCCTGGTAGTCCTGAATTTGAGCTTTTAGAAATTCAATTTCTTCCTGCAGAGAAGATATGGTTGGCTGAGCTTGTGGAGTAGCAGGTTCCAGTGGAGGCAGAGGTTGTGCTTCAATATTAATTTGATCCCTTATACCTTCGACAGGTGGTTCTTGTGTGTCACCTGGGGTAGTTGCTGTTTCTTGTGTTGCAGCTTCTTGGCCAATATTACCTTGGGTGTCGGCAGCTGGTTCTTGTGTATCAGCTGCCTTAAAATATGATGTCACGAAACTGTGAACACTCTGCATCTCAGCCTCCGAGGGTGAGGGAGAGGAGTTTTCAGGGCTGGTGGGAATGCGGGTTTTTAAGGTGATGGATGGCGAGATGGGAGGGGTGTGGCTAGGAGATTCAGCTATTGCAGACGACCGAGTCCTTTGCTTGGGTAGAGAAGCAGGGAATTCAAACATTTTTCTTTTCAGGCTGGCTTTCTTTAAGATAGGGATAGTGGCAGAAATAGTAGTTGCTTTAGCCGAAGCCCTAGTTCTTCTTCTTTTTGATGGGGTTTCAATTTTCCTCTGCATTTTTCGTTTGAGCAGGGTAATAGGGATGTTATCATCAGAGTCATCGGTAGAAATACCAAGTATGGGAATGGATGGATTGGTTCTATTAGGGGATGGGGTTGTTTCCGCGGGTATTTCTACTGCTGATTGTTCATTTTCAGCAACTTGTGGGGGTGTTTGCTGGAGGACTTCTTTGGGAATTTGTTCTGAAATGTCGTCTGCTTGCTGAGAGATTTCTTCAGGTATTTGCTCAGGAATATCCTCTGTTTGCTGAGGGATTTCTTCAGGTATTTGCTCAGGAATATCCTCTGTTTGCTGAGGGATTTCGTCAGGTATTTGCTCAGGAATATCCTCTGTTTGCTGAGGGATTTCTTCATCTTGCTGAGGTATATCTTCAGCTTGGTGAAGAATTTCCTCTTCTTGATGAGGGATTTCATGTTCTGGCTGGGGAATTTCTGCCTCTTGATGGGGATTAATGGGGGGTGGAGGGTTATTTAAGGCAAGGCCTCTATTTATCAGCAATTGAGCTAAACGGTGGTGTTTCAAGGAAAGAAGCGGACGCTTTGCGTTGACAGTGTAATGTGACATATTTTTAAGACATCCCAATAAATAATATGGCATATTTATCAACCGACCATTCCTCAAATGATTCAACAAGACGAAATCATGCTGGTAAATTACCTGGTACCGGCCTTCGCACGTCAGGTATTGCTTCACAAATTCGGCAACTTTCGGCCACGGTTGAGGCAATGACTGAAGTGCTACACCTCTGCCCTTCGGTTCCACCTGCTCGCCTGGTTGAAGAAAATCCTGTTGCGCATTAAGGATCAAGTGCTTCCTACTGAACCACCGTATGCCATTAGCTGGTAGCCCAGTAACTTGGGCTATGACTTCCTCTGTGACTGGGATTTGGACTCCTTGAACAAGAGAAAATCCTTCTGTTGAATTGCATGCAAACTCGAGGACTTGCTGCGTGTCAAAGTCTGGAAGTCTCCTGAAATAATCTAGCCATCCAGCTTGCAGAAAGATTTGATAAACTTCAGGATAGAGCTCAAGAAGTGCTGTTGTGCCAGGTTCATATGTGATGAGATTTCCTCCCATAGCTGTTGTTTCAGTGAATTTCACAGTTCAGAGCCGAGTTTCCGAGTTCAGTTCAGAGTAAACCGTTGCAAATGGTAACATGTCGTGATAAGGTGACTTTTACATATTATCGGGAGAGTTAAGGGCGGCGGCAGTTGGCATAGTATGCAATTATGAAAGCACTTTGGTAATCCCCCCCCTTTCTATGCGTAAGTGATATGATTGGAAGTACAATTATTTGGTAGTCCTATCAGCTTCTCCGCATTAACTATTATTTAATGTCCATACATAATCATGCGTACCTTTATGTTTTACCTTTTTGGTTGCTGCGTCAAAAAGTCTTGTCTTATCTTTTGCTGGATCATAATGATTACCGCGGATCTAAGAGCATGAGAATACCGGCGATTTTTGATAATAATGACGGGAAGTGATAGTGGAGTATCGTAATCATCACAAGAAGTGGTGTATTTTATAAAAAAAAATCGTTTCTTGGGGCTGAAGTGGGGAGACTGGTGTTTTTATAAATGAGAGAATTGCTGAAAAGGTATTTCGGGATCAGGAAGTGGTGTTGCAGCAACGGGGCTTGGTGTTGCAGCCACTGGAAGTGATGTTACATCATCGAGAAAAGATGTTGTAGTAACGTGAAAAGGTATTACAGCAACGGGAATTGGTGTTGCAGCAACGAGAATTGGTGTTGCAGCAACAGGAGTTGGTATTGCAGCAACGGGAATTCCAAGTCCGCAAAGTGATTCCTTTAAAGCTTTCATTCTGAGCTATTTTCCACAACTCAAATCTGCAAAATACTGAAATATAATATGGTAACCCTTGGCAGGGATTATTAGTAATTAAAAAGAATATCTATCCTAAAAAAAATGCATAAATAAACAGAAATTTAAGTGCTTTGAGGAACAGCAAGTTCCCCTGGAAAAGAATACTGTTTAATTGCCATGCAAGTGGCTTTAAAATCTTCTTTAGAAACAGGCCTCTGATATAAACAGAGTCGATAGCCATTCACTAGTAGAGGTGTTCTGCTTCCATCAATTGTTAAAAGTCTAACTGTCCCATTTGGAAAAACAACATCCACTTCATAAGGCCCTAACCACCTTGTTCTTAACTTACCTTGAAAATTCTCGAAACGAGAATCATAAAGTAGAGCCCAGTTAACTTTCTGGAACTGCTTTTTCTTGATGGTTCTGTCATGCCACTTGCTTCTTTGTTGCTGTATCATGGTTGTTTGATGGATGGCATCCAGTCTTTTCTCGTCCAATTCTTGAAGTTGCTGTAACCTGGCTGTCTGTGCATCAGTCAAATCAAGATTAACAGCTAAAGCAGTTCTTAAAGTTTTGATCTCAAACTCTACAGGGAAAATAACATTCTTTCCAAAAACTAATTCATAGGGTGAAAAGCCTGTAGTATTCCTCCAAGTAGTTCTATAGGCCCATAATGCCTCGGGCAACCTTTGAAACCAGTCCCTTCTATTCTCCTTTATTGTTTTTGTTAGGATGGCTTCTATGACTTTATTGGTACTTTCTACCTGCCCATTTGCTTGGGGGTGATAAGGTGTAGTCATTTTGTGCTTAATATGATATTTCTGGAGCGTATTTTTGAAGCCATGAGAGTTGAAAGGAGGTCCTCCATCTGTGACTAATTCTCTAGGCAGTCCAAATCTAACAAAGATTTCTTCAAATAAAAATGTTAGTACTGCTTCTTCATTAGCTTTAATGAGTGCCTTAGCTTCTACCCATTTAGTCATGTAATCTGTGCATACTAATATGTACACTCTTTGATTGGATGGAGGATTAATGGGACCTATGAAGTCTAATGCCCATTTCTCAAAAGGTTCAAGAATTACCTGGGGATTGAGTGGCATTTCATCCCTATGATTAGGCTGGCCCATTCTTTGACAGCTATCACAGGCCTTGACATATTTTCTAGCATCTTTGAAGAGTGATGGCCAATAATAACCCATTCTGAGTACCTTGTGTGCTATTCTTTTATCTGCAAAATGTCCTCCACAAGGGCCATCATGACAAGCTTTTAGTACATCATAAATTTCATCTTCACCAATGCACCTTCGGATTTCCTGATCGATTCCTGTATGGAAAAGACACCCGCTTATCCAGCTGTACCTAGCACTTGGTGAATGATCTTTCTTCTTTCCCTGTGTGATAGGTGGGATGGTAATTTTCCTGCAACTAGATAATTGGCAATGTCTGCATACCACGGTGAGTGAGCAGATACTGCAAATAAATATTCATCAGGAAAAGAATCATCTACTAGAGCATTTTCATCAGTTTTTAATCGAGAAAGAAAACTAGCAACCACATTTTCTTTTCTTGGCCTATCTACAATTGTGATATCAAATTCTTGTAATAATAACAACCATTTGGTGACTCGGGCATTTATGACTGATTTATTCATCAAGTATTTAATGGCCGAGTGATCAGTATGCACAGAAGTAGTGTAGCCAGTAATATAATGTCGAAATTTATTGATAGCATAAATAACTGCTAGAAATTCCTTCTCAGTGACTGTATAATTCAATTCAGCTGGTGTCATATTCTTACTGATAAAATAAATGGCATAGGGAAGACTATTTTCTTCCTGACCCAAGACAACTCCAATTGCAGTGTCTGAGGCATCAGAGGATATATGAAAGGGTAGTGCCCAATCAGGTCCTCTCAAAATGGGAGCTGCAGACAACTGATGTTTGAGTTCATTAAATTCTTTTTCACAATCATCAGTCCACTTAAATTCAGCATTCTTTGTTAATAACACAAATAGAGGAGAAGCTATTTTGGAAAAATTCTTAATAAATCTTCTATAGTATCCAGCATGTCCTAAAAAGCCTCTTACATCAATTTGTGTTTTAGGGATAGGGAGGGTCTGAATTACCTGTATTTTAGCTGGATCGACTTGAATTCCTAGGAATGAGACAAAGTGACCCAATACAATACCTTGATTCATCATCATATGACACTTTTCAGTGCTTAAGGCAAGGTGTGCTTCTATACACCGCTTAAGTACTTTTTCAAGATTCTGCAGTGCATCCTCAAAAGTCACTCCATAAGGAGTAAAGTCATCCATAAATATTTCTAATGAATCATTTAGCATATCAGAAAAATCCCTATCACTGCTATTTGAAATGTTGTTGGAGCATTACATAGTCCAAATGGGAGTACCCTGTAAGCAAAGGTCCCCCCATGGGCTAGTAAACGTGGTCTTGTCCTGGTCTTGGGGTGCAATCTTAATCTGATTATATCCACTAAACCCGTCCAAAAATGAAAAGAATTTCTTACCTGCTAAATTATCCAATACCTGATCAATGAATGGTAAAGGGAAATGGTCTTTCTGAGTGGCTTTATTTAGTGCTCTGTAATCCACACATACTCTCCATTTGCCATTTTTCTTGGGTACAATCACAAGTGGGGAAACCCACTCACTATCAGATATAGGATATATAAATCCTGCATTCAAGAGTTTTTGAAGTTCCTCCTTCACAATTTCCTTTATATTGGGATTCATTCGCCACTGGGGTTGACAGACTGGCCGGGATCCCTCTTTAATATAAATATGGTGAGTGCATAGCTCAGGGGAGATCCCTTTCATATCTGTATAGTCCCATGCAAATGCTTCTTTATTTTCCTGGAGTAACTTTATTAACTGTTGTTTTTCATTATCAGTTAAGTTAGGATTTATATTTAATGTTTTTCTAGGCTCAATTTCTATTGTTGTACTTTTGGAGGGGCTGCCTACTGTTGTCTGAAATAAAATTTTATCTTTCAGGTTCTGCTGAGATTCAGATTCTAAGATTGCAGTGAAGTGATTATACATTTCTGGGCTGACCGAAGAAGGTTCAGAAATGAAGCTGCTGATTAATTCATCTTCGGTAGAATCCTTGAAGGTTAAGGATTGTCCGACAGTCAATATAGGTTGGGTTTCTTCCTCATCATAATCTACCCATACAGAATTGTCGTTATTAATCATGGGTGTAGCATGAGGATAGAGGGTAAGCTGTTTGGTTTCCTGTCCATTAGAGATGGTCATTGATCCTGATCTACAGCTGATGAAAGCATCTGCTGTAGCCAGCCAAGGTCTTCCTAGAATCAGCGGATGACCCCCCAACTTTGTTTTAGTTTGTAACACCACAAAGTCGGCTGGGTAATTCCAGGATTCTACAGAAATTATTAAATCTTCAATGACCCCTTCCGGTTTAATTGTAGAGCGATCAGCCAATTCTAGGATGGTTGGAGTTTCCCTAATAAAGTTTTTTAACTGAAGCAATTGTGCTGTTTCAAGTGTCATAATATTTATTGCAGCACCTAAATCTACTAGAACTTTAGAGACAAAAGTTTTTCCAACCTGGACTGTTACTGTAGGGTGACCAGGGTCACCATATTTCACAGGATGATCTTTTTCTGTCATTAAAGCAGTCAGTTCTCCCATCACATGAACTGTGAGGGGGTCCTTAGCTTTTCTTCCAGGTTTTTTTATGCAAATATCTCTAACAGTCCTAGCATAAATGGGAACATCTCTTAATGCTTGCAATAATGGGATTTTAACGTATAAATTCTGTAGCTCGCCTAAAAGGTTAAAAGCAGGTTGCTCAAGTGTTTTAGTGAGAGCTAGCCGTTCAGGAAATGGTGGATCTACTGTTTGATCATTGTTGTTAGATGCTGCCTCTATTGTTTTAGCATTAGCTGATTTTTCTTTTGTAACTTCCTCTTTATCAGAGTCAATGATGTCATCAATGATTGGTTCAACAATTCTCCCTGAGCGAAGGTGGATATCATTACATTGCATGGGGGAGACAGACTGATTTTGAATATCAATTGCTTGCAAGGCTTTATTATTATTTGGGTTAGGATTGGATTGCACAGGCAGCTACAGTCTAATTGCCTGGTTATTTGGAGGAGTATTGGATGGTAAGGAAAGAGACTGTTGATGTTGAGGAAATGGCATCTGTTGGGCTGCCCAGCCTGGGTTCCATTGATTAAAATACGGTTGCTGGGGAGCCCAAGGATTCCATATGGTAGGATCAGGAAAAGGAAGATTTGGTTTCTGCATAGGTGGAAAATTCATTGTGTTAAAGGGTGGGTACTGCATTTGGTTCATGGGTGGGTAATTTGTTTGAAAAGGAGAGTGATTATTCCAACAACTAAATGTTGTGTTAGAATTCATACCTTGTCTTTGTGGCCACTGCCTCCTTTGTGTCATTAGGTACACTGCTTCAGCCTCTTCTTCAGTTGACTGCAATGCTGCTTTAATTCCAGGAAGGGAAGGGCATTGCTGGGTCTCATGGTCCTTTTCGCAGATTGTACAAATTGGTACTTTATCTAGTGGGCATTCCCTGAGTGGGTGTTTTTCTCTGCATTTGGAACAAAAAATAGCTAGGGCAGCTTCTACTTCTGCCTGTTTCTTTTTTACCTGCAAAGCATCAATTTGTGAAGCAAAAGAGCTTAACATTTCAGTTTTAAATTCTTCTAATAAATTACCTATTTCGGCCCTTGTTGCTCCTCCGCTTGCTGACTTCTGAACTCTTGAATATACATTGTCCCTGCTTTTTGATCTGCTCACTGCTCCTCTTGAACATCTCATGCAGAGATTAACAATTTCATCAAATGGCTCTTTAGAAATGTCTCCTTTTCCTAACATATTCAACATGTCCAAGCAGTCATCTCGAACCCCTTTCAGCAATATTGTTTTCAGAATATCCTTACTCATGTTAGGGTGGTCAGACCGCTGTAAATTATACTGCAGTCTTTCCACAAAGTCTTCCAGATTCTCATCCTCCTTCTGAACCATTTTAAACAATTCTTCTTTCCTTTCTCTTGTCCGGCAGTAATCCTGATATTTGGCCAGAAAGCTTTCTTTCATTTGATCCCAGGTAGTGATTTCCTGAGCTCCTAAGCTCATAAACCACCTTAATGCATTCCCTTTCAGTGTTGCTGTGAATAGTTTTAGTTTCTAATTAGGGCTCACATAATCATAACTTCTACATAGTATATCGAATTCAAAGAGGAATTCATCCGGGTCTTCAGAGGATAACCCATGAAAGTTGGGTAATGCTGAGAGTGGAATATTCTTCATGGGGTTTGCTCCTCTTGGGAGCTCCCCAATAGGGAATTCCAGGGTAGAGAGTGAATTTTCCCCTCTTCCTTCTGTTCTGTTATCCTCCATTGGTCTTTTTCCTGAATCACTTGCTTTATCTTCTGTATCTTCTGTTTCTTCAGGTTCTTCTACCAGTTCCTTAGTATATTCTGGTACTTCCAACTTTCTTTCAGGTCCTAGTACTTCCTCTGTCTGTCGATCTGTTTGTGAGGAATGCTGGATCTGAGGCCTTCAGGAACTCATCCTCTGTGATGTCTCGGCTTTGGAGATAATTTCGTCAATAAAGATTTTTCTTCCTCCTCCACCCTTGCCGCCTGTGAAATTAGGTTTCTTGCATCCTCTCATGCACCTGTTATTCTCAAAAAGAAATCATCAATGCTTTTAGAAATCACTAGTCGCCTTCCCCGGCAACGGCGCCAAAATGTTGGCTAGTTGATTTGTTTATTGATTAACAATCAAGTACCACATTAAATTGTCAACCTGGGAAAGTCTTTTATTTCAAAGGCTGCCGCGTACTGTATGTACTTAACTCTAAAAGCATTAAAAAGCTGTAGTATACGTAATTCTCACGTTATGTGATAACAGTGTACTGTAAAGATAAAATGAAAGCAGTTAAATTAAGATGACAAATCTGAAAAGAAAAGTGATGGATGCTCTGTTATCAGAGGATCAGGACCCTATCCTCCAAACAAGGACGTTCAACACCTGCCTCTGTAACCAGATTGCTAATACACACTGTAATTCTAATTCACCGGTGAAGTACAGTTTTAAATGATTAAGAAAACAGAGTGCCAGCAAAAAGGAAACTATCAGAGATAATGCTACAGAATCCCAAAACAGAGTACCAACATAAAGAAATTACCAAACACACTTACACACTTGACAGAAAAGTAAATGGGTGAATCTTGTGAGGAAGGTGGGCCCAGTCCCTCTAACAAGATTCCCCAGAACGCAAATACTAGATTAGATGCTCAGAACAATCTTCTATTCATCTGCCAAAAGATTCAATTACAGGGAGAGTGCAGACTTGCTGTTGTCTTTCAAAATTCCCTTTAAAAAACTATTTTCTCTCCCTTCTCCAATGTAGATGTCTCTTCTTTATAGAGGAGACATCTATTACAATAGATTATCACAGTTCATTCAGTTAGATCTTTCTGTCAAAAATAAGAGTTACAGGATATTGTTACAATAATGTATTCTTTCTTAGGTTTCTTGCTGTTACACAGCTGGTAACCAAACTTTGACCGTCTTCTTGGGATTCTCGCCTTATCCTTCGTCGTTTCCCCATGGTTGCTGATTTAGTAAACCCGTGTTGTTTCTGATATTTTAGCAACTGTGTTTTGCCCTTTTTGGACAGTTGCTGATCATGCCGCGTCAGCGCGGAATTCTGGCGATCTTCAGATAGTTGCCGTTTGTTATTCCCAGTTGTTGTAAAATAGCATTCCCCTGCTTTAGATAGGTTCCATTGCTGATTGTAGCAACTGCGTAGTTGCTGCTTCTGGTGTTGTAGCAACTGCGTAGTTGTTGTTTCTGGTGTTACAGCAACTGCGAATTATAATTCCTGCAGACTTTAGACAGTTCAACGGTTACTTGGCACTTAGTTAGCTTTCCCAAAGGTAAATATAAAGATAATCATGAACATGCAGTGAACAATTAAACATATAGATATGAAGAGAATTACTTCATACCTTGGGGTGATTAAGTCATCATGTAATCAAAGCTTACAACTATTGAACTGAAAAAGGATAATATTATGGCCAAAATATAAGGTCAAAAATGGTCAATTCTGAATCCTAACACTTGGGTACAATAGATTTTAATTTTCAAGAACTTTTCATGAAATTTTCTGTGGAAGGAAAGGAAGTTGAATTAAGGGGTATTGCAGGGAAACCGGGAAAGATAATCAACTCTAATGGTATGACAAAGCTTCTAAAAAAGGAACAAAGAGGTGTAATTGCACAATTATGTTCACTAGATGTTTCCACATTGGAATCATTTATTTCTCCGGATCTCCAAAAAGTCTTAGACAATCATTCCAAGGTATTTGAGACTCCCAAAGGTCTCCCACCTATTCATGATCATGATCATGCTATTCATCTTATTCCAGGAAGTGTTCCTCCAAACACCAGGCCGTACAGATATCCCTATGCCCAAAAGAGTGAAATTGAATGTATGGTTGCAGAAATGCTAGAGGCTGGTATAATTCAACCGAGTCAAAGTCCTTTCTCTGCTCCAGTAGTATTGGTGCACAAGAAGGATGGATCATGGTGCATGTGTCTGGATTGTAGGGAGCTCAACAAGCTCACTATTAAAGATAAGTTTACCATTCCTGTCATTGATGAATTACTAGATCAATTGCGTGGATCAATTTACTTCACCAATTTGGATCTTCGTTCAGGATATCATCAAATCAGAATGAAGGCTGAAGACATTTCGAAAACAACATTTAGACCTCATGAGGGTCCTTATGAATTTTTAGTCATGCCTTTTGGCCTTACCAATGCACCTTCAACATTTCAAAGTTTGATGAATTCAATTTTCAAACCATTCCTTAGAAAAATTTTGTTAGTATTTTTTGATGATATACTAATCTACAGCAAGTCTTGGAAGGATCATGTTGAACATGTTGACAGGGTGCTACAACTATTGGAGGAGAAACGATTATATGCAAAAAGATCCAAATGTTTCTTTGGAGTACAAGAGGTGGAATATCTGGGTCATATTTTACCTCATGAAGAAGTTAAGGTAGACCCTAGAAAAATTAAAGCCATTAAGGAATGGAAAATTCCCACATCCATAAAGCATCTGCGAGGATTTATCGGGTTGACAGGGTATTATCGCAAGTTTGTTAAGAATTATGGGAGAATAGCAGCAGCTCTAACAACATTATTGAAGAAAGATGCATTTTCATGGACTCCAGAAGAAACAAAGGCATTCGAACATCTTAAAGAGGCAATGTGCCAAGCACCGGTCTTAGCTACACCGGACTTCACAAAAACCTTTATTGTGGAATGTGATGCTTCAGGAAATGGAATTGGTCTTGTTTTATTGCAAGATGAAAGACCCATTGCTTTTGAAAGTCATCCAATCAAGGGAAAGTTTTTACACAAAGCTATTTATGAGAAGGAAATGTTGGCAATACTCCATGCACTTAAAAAATGGCGACCCTACCTAATGGGAAGACACTTCAAGGTAAAAACGGATCATGATAGCCTTAAATACTTTTTAGAACAAAGATTATCCTCTGAAGAGCAACAAAAGTGGTTCACAAAGATGTTGGGTTATGACTTTGAAATCATCTACAAAAAAGGGAAGCAAAATGTGGTGGTAGATGCACTCTCAAGAAAGGATGAGGATGTGGAAGCATTGTTGTGCGCCATTTCTATTATCCAACCAGATTGGATAAACGAAGCAAGGGAGGAATGGAAGAATGACGAAGAAGTGTGGGCACTTATTAGAAAGTTACAACAAGATTCCAGTATGTCTGATACATTTAGCTAGCAAAATGATTCGTTATGGTACAAAGATCGCTTATACCTCTGTAGGAATTCCCAGCTAAAACAAAATATTCTTATGGAATTTCACACTTATCCCTTAGGAGGGCACTCAGGATTTTTAAAAACTTACCACAGGCTTAAGAAGGAATTTTTTTGGGATGGCCTTAAATCAGATATTCAAAAGTTTGTGGCGGAATGTTTGGTTTGCCAACAAAATAAAGTTGAAATAATTAAGGCATCGGGTCTATTGCAACCTTTATCCATTCCAAGCCAACGTTGGGAGGAGGTTTCAATGGATTTTATCACAATTTTACCCAAGTCTGAGGGAAAGAGTGTCATCATGGTGGTAGTTGACAGACTTACCAAGTATGCACACTTTTGTGCATTATCACATCCATTTAAAGCCAGTACAATTTCTACTGCATTTATGGAAACAATTCAAAAGCTACATGGAAACCCAAAGATTATTGTAAGTGACAGAGACCCCATTTTCACTGGAAATTTTTGGACAGAATTATTTTCTTGTCTTGGTACTCAGTTAGCTCATAGCTCATCTTATCATCCTCAATCTAATGGGCAAACTAAGATAGTAAACAAATGTTTGGAAGGATATCTCCGTTGCTTTGTATCTGATAAACAGACACAATGGGTCAAATGGTTGCCTCTGGCTGAATGGTGGTATAACACTTCCTTCCATACAACAAAGAAAATGACCCCATTTATGGCACTTTATGGGTATCAGCCACCATCCATCACATCATATTTAAGAGAAAATTCTAAGGTTCAAGCAGTGGAACATCACATCGAACATCAACAACAAGTCCCCCAACTCTTAAAGGATAACCTCGTGTTGGCACAGAATAGAATGAAACAGTAGGCAGATCAACATCATAGTGAAAGAAGTTTTGATGTAGGTGATTGGGTATTCCTACGGCTACAACAATATAAGTAAATGTCCCTCAAGGAAGCTAAGAAGGATAATAAATTATCACCAAAGTATTATGGTCCATACAAGGTGTTGCAAAAGATTGGTACTATGGCATACAAATTGGAGCTTCCTGCAGCTTCTCGATTGCACCCAGTTTTCCATGTTTCATGTTTAAAGAAGGTTATAGGGGACAAGCTCCCAGTTCAAACAATATTTCCAGAACTTGACGAGGAAGGAAAAATTATATTGGAACCGGAAGCAGTCACAGAAACAAGAACTCAACAGCTACGAAATCGATCAATTTCACAGTATCTTATCAAGTGGAAGAACTTATCCGCTGAAGATTCCACATCAGAGGATGATAATTTTATACAGAAGCATCCAGAAATTCTCAGGCGTTGAGGACAACACTTTTTTGAAGGAGAGGGGCATGTTGGGTCCCTATAATACTAGTGATTACCCCATTACTATTGTAGTTGTACCCCTTATTAATATTGTTGTGCCCCTATTATCCCCATATTGTTATTACTGTGCCCCATAGAATCCCTCTATTGTTATTTTTGTGGATTTATATTATTATTGTTAGGTCAGCTGAGTTATATTGTCAGTCCTTATACTCCTATATATAGAAAGGAGGTTTTGTCATTTGAATCATCCAAGAATTTTTCATTTATGTAATGTAAAGGAGGTTGCCACCTCGAAGAGGCTGAATTCTAAGGCGTTGAACTATCTTTTCTATCTTTTTCTTGAGCTGGTTTCATAACAAATCCCCTAGGAGAATCTCAAAGTCAAACAATATTAGAAAGAAGATAGACGTAAAATTCTAGATATAGTGAAACGTAAAGTAGTTGAATCTACTAATTACATTTTTTCCCATTACAATATTGGATTAAGTAAAGATTTGTTTCATATTTTATTGTTTCTTGGAGATATGCTTTGCTAATTGACATAGGTGTAGCATGATATGTGGCCTTATAGAGATAATTCTTTCAATATTTTATTGAAAACATAGATATCATAGTGTATTTTTAAAATAAATCAGGTCCTAGACCTATAGTACTTGGGACCATAAAGCTTAAAATTTTTGGATTCCCTAATTTTATTTTGCATGATGTACTCTATATTTTATACCTACAAAGGAATTTGTTTTCCTTGTGCACATTCATAACCAAGGCCACTCCACTCACATATTTGATGGAAAATTATAAATAGTAAGGATTCTGCCAAATTGGTCATCATAAATACAATGGAGGATGAAATATTGTGAAGCTAAAAGGGACATTGCAGCTCATTTACAAAATTATGCATACCTCTCTCATCACAATGAACGTAAGTTTCCATCAACTCTTCTATGGTATGCTAAATTTTCACATATTGATTATAACATCCTTCATTTACTAAAATAGAATGGTATTTCTAGTTCACCTACTATTCCTAGGAAGATAAAGAAATATGATGATTATATTCTTTGAGGGCATAACAAAAATCCCTTTCATAAATCCATTTCAAGAGCATGTAGAAAACTTGGACTGATACATTTCGATTTGCGAGTCATGATGCATGTTCCATTTTCTAGTGGAAGTCAATATATGATGACATTTATTGGTGATTAAGGTAACATGTTTTTGTTGTACTTGTTGAAAGATAAATATCAATAATATGAAACATTTAAAAATTTCATGTATAGATTCAAAATGAAGAAAAATCATATGTTGTCTCTCTTTGTATCGATATTGGAGGAGAATATACATATAATGAATTTGAAAACTATCAATTTCAACATGGGATTCAACATCAAACCTCAGTTTCATATAGTCCTCAACAAAATGGTGTAGCTAAAAGAATGAACATGTATATCTTGAATATGGTTTGTTCCATGATGTTATTCAAAAATGCAAAGTTGATATTTTGGGAGGATGTAATTATATGTTTAATATATTTGAGAAATATGTGTCCATCTAATTCTTTTATAAATAAGAATCCTTATGAAATGTGGTATGTTTGATTCCTTCGTGAAGCATCTTAGCATCTTTGGTTCCACCTAATATGCCCTAATTTCCAAAGAAAAAATAAACAAATTTGATGCAAAGAGTCAGAAGTGCATCTCCTTGGGTATTCAAATACCAAAAAAGTGTTTAGTAATTAGAATGAGGTAATCAAGAATTTTATTCTTTCCATAGATGTATTTTTTCTTAACTTGTGGAAATTATGGTGTAGATCTGAAACTGCTCATGAACTTTACTAAAACACAAGACTCAAATCTACTCTACTTCTCTATGAAATTCAATTCACTATCGATATCACAAATCATAAAAATGCAAGAAGAAACATCACACATGCACATATATTTATCTAGGGGAAATCAATGCTCAAAACCCCTTCCTATGTGTATTACATTAATTAATGAATAGAGATGTAATACATAAGATTTCTCAAACCTGAGCACACCCTGCAAGTGTATAGTCTATCCCTTTGCCAAGGAAAATTTGAGGGGTTAATATTCGTAGGTTGGCTAATTTTGCATGTTTTCTCCAAAAAAAGGCTTTGCCAATCTCCAATTTTCTAAAAGTGATTCGCCCATATTTTATAGTATAAAATTATTTTAACTTAGAAATCACCAAAAAATTATAGATACTATATAAAATCATTAGATATTTGAATATTTCTACAGAATTTTTACCAACCACTTTACAATTTTCATGTTAAGGACTGGTAATATTCGCCAAGGTTTTTAAACTTTAAAATAAATTTCCATCCTTAAAATTTCCCTTGCCCTCTGTCTAACTGACTGCCCTTACCAACACTTAAGAAATTTTCAAGCCCTCCAAACTCCTATTTTCTTGCGTTGTTCCTTGAGGAATTAGGCCCCTATTAATTAGGAAACTCCCTCAATTGAATTGCGCAATTCCTTTAGGTTCATCCTCTGATTGCATGCACCACTTGTACACATTGGAATAGTCTACAACTGATAGTAAACTCCCTTGGAATATCCACCTCAAATAGGTAACTCAAATTCTCTACATGCACTAGATATTTTAGGTTGATTGATTATTTAATTGATTGATCATTGAGTATGGTTGAAGTCACACTTCCACAATTGACCTTCCACTAGTCCCTCCAATAGTTGGAACTAGTATAACTGAAAACTACCTGAGATAACTAACCTTGATTGCTACAAATTAGCAATCACACATGCAAAACTAAATTCTAACTCCTCCAACTCGAATTTACAAAGTAAATTAGGTGACACAAGCTATGTCACACAAGTTAACATCATCCAAGTTGTCTACTGATGTGGAAATTCGAATTTTCTTAATTTAATCAAGGCAAAATCAAATTGAGAATTTCTTGCTGCATTTTTCAACAGTGCCTCTTAGCAAGAAAGGGATTATCAACCACCCCTATCATGCACATGTGGAATGTACTGCATGAAACACTTCTCTCTTTTGTTGCTGCTACTACAACATCTGCAACTGACAAGCATCCAAAGCAAACCGAATCAACTGTGTCTACAACTTTCTACTGGGAAAATTGTGATGCTACTAACTCTACTACTGAGCTTCCTACTCTGCTATCAACACTCCTCTGTATTTATCGGTATATGATTTACATTGATCCTAATGCTATTGAATGCAGTTCAGAGGCATGTATCTGCCACATCTCTTCTCAAACATAAGCTACCATTAGCCGAGCTAGTTTATTTCCATTCTTTTTGTAAGAATATTTCAGTATTTTATATTAATGAAATGAAGTGTTATTTGTGTTGCATCTCTATATTTATGGTTATATCCGTGATTTGTTGCATCCCTGTTTAAGTTCAGATCAATGGTATCATAGTGGTATTCTCTTTCTCTGTTTTTCTTCGCATGTCCCCAAAAGGTTGGGATATAAGGAGTTAGGGCTCAAACTAATTGAACTTTTGGAAGACCAGCCTCGCAAATCCTGATGACCTCCCATGAAGGAAGAGAAGAAATATGAGGGAGAAGGATATCCTTTCAAAACTTGCTCGAAGAAGCCCTTGAATGATAGAGGAACACAATTATGGACAACTTTTCCCAGATCCTTCAATGACTACCCAAAGGTGATGCATCTTCTTCCACTAGCCACTCTAGAAGAACCACACCCTTTAAGGTACAAGTTAACTTTGACATTTCCATATTTGAAGGTCAGATAGATGTGGATTTCATAGATAAATGGTTAAATATGCTAGAAGGATCTTTTTCTATTCATGATTTTTCCAGCCGGGAAAAGATTACTTTTGCACTTCCCAAAGCTACCCCCCACGTCAAGAACTAGTAGGAAACCTATTGTGTGAAAAAGGATGAAAGTACACCCTCACTATTTTCAATTGCACCCACTTGGAATTCATTCCAAGATGCCATCAAGGAGTAGTACTACACTATCAGGAGCTGCGAGGATAAATACATAAAATGGACCATGTTGTGACAGGGAAGGGACCAAGACGTTCCAGAGTTTACAAATGTGTTTCATACCCTTCGCACAAAGTTGGGTATCAAGGATTCTGAGATATCTTTGGTACTCAAGTACTGTTGTTGTCTACACACATACATCTAGGATGAGATGGAGTTCCTGGACATCTCCTCACTCGGTACGATGTAGCAGCACGTTGTCAATATTGAGCAAAAGTTTAAACAGAAGAAGCAAGAATTTGGATATGCGAATCTGAAGCAAGGGAAAGGCACCCCCAAACTGCAGAGAAAAGGACAAATCCAAAGCGATGTGACCCAAGACAATCCAATGAAGCTAGAAGCAAATAAAAACACCCCAAATACAAAGAAGGACATGGGAAAATGGAGTGAGTTCCATAATAGATCCACCCACAACACAAGTGAGTGTCATGCCAAGCAATCACCGGTGGTTGAGTTGAAGGCTTCCAAATTAGACACATTTTCTGACTCCAAGTTAGAACTCAATATCTAGAAGAATGAGCTTGAGGATCCAGAGGAGGGGGAACACCTCTTCCACTCATAGATGTGCGTGAAGGGATCTCCACTATAGTTCATTGTTGATAGTATGAGCCAAAAGAACCTCATTTCAGTATAGGTCATGAAGCGGCTTGGTCTACTGACTACAACACATCCGTAGCCATACACCATCAGGTAGCATCAAGCCCTTCATGGATGAGTTACTGTGTGATGTTGCTCTTCTTGAATTTTGTAATGTATTATTAGGAAAGCCATACTTGTGGAAGCGAAATGTTGTATATGAGTCTAGACCTTGCTCGATTATTAATTTGGGCAATAATTTCTACAAGATACTGGAGGTATCCCTACCTACTAACATCTTTTTTATCTCTACAAACTAATGCAGTAAGATTATTTCGTAGACGAGGAATTTTTTTCATTATGATTCACCCTTAGGGCAAGGTGAATATTGTGGCCACAACTTCCAAATAGGGATCCTCCATACAACAACTATAGCTGGACAAGGTCATGGAGGAGTATAGGAACATCTTTGCCTCACCTATGGGGGTACCTTTGCACTGTCAGGTCAAGCACTCCATCAATATGACCTCGGGTGTGCCTATACCCAATCAACCTATATATTGATGTTATGTTATGGAGAACGATGAGATCAAGAGGTAGATTCAGGAGCTGTTGTAGAAAGGGAACATCAGACCAAGCTCATCACTTTGTGGGAGCCTGATTGTATTGGTACAGAAGAAGGATGGGACCTGGAGACATTGTATTGGCTATTGGATGCTGAACAAGATCACTATCTAGAATAGCTACCCAATCCCATGGATTGATGACCTTCTGGACCAGCTCAAGGGGGCCAAATATTTCAATAACATTGACTTGAATTCTAGTTATCACCAGGTGCATATCTAACCCTATAATGTGTGGAAGACTTCCTTAAAATCTAAGGAGGGCCATTTCAAATGGTTGGTCATGCCTTTCAGGTTGACAAATGCCCCCACAACCTTCATGAGATTG
This sequence comes from Pinus tabuliformis, assembly GCA_031772625.1. Lineage (NCBI taxonomy): Eukaryota > Viridiplantae > Streptophyta > Pinopsida > Pinales > Pinaceae > Pinus > Pinus tabuliformis. Next base: position 917,047,225 of record CM062812.1, on the reverse strand, counting down.
ATGGACAACATATTTTGACCCTTCACCAATGTATTCATGATGGTTTATTTATATGACATCTTGTTCTTCAGCCAGTGTTGGGAAGAACACCTCCACCATATTCGACGGGTCATCCAAACCCTGCGAGAACATAGGTTGTGTGCTAATATGAAGAAACAAACTTTTGGCATGACCTAAGTTCAATATATGGGGTACATCATTGATGAGAAGGGTGTGCATGTAGACCCAACCAATATATAAGTCATTTGGGAATGGCCAACCCCAACCACTCTAATATAGCTCTGCAAATTTTTGGGCTTTTCCAATTTCTACCATAGGTTCTTGTTGGAGTTCTCTCATATCACTTGGCCTTTAAGTCAATTCACCAAGGGTGAAGCAAAAGAAAATTTATTTTGGTCTAAAACCCAATAGAAGGCACTTTTAGAGTTGAAGCAGTGCCTCTGCTCTGCACCATTGGTCACTTTACTAGACTTGCAACAACCATTTGAGATTGAGACAGGTGCCTCCAACTATGCTATTGGGGCAGTTCTTACTCAACGGGTGCATCCAGTGGCTTGCCACAGTGAGAAAATTTTAGACACAGACCAAAAGTATCTCACCTATGACAAAGAAATGTATTCCATTGTGCAGGATTACCGTCAATGGAAGCATTACATTATGGGGAAGGAAATGGTCATCCACACAGACCACTGACCCCTGAAGTTCATACAAACACAAGGGAAGTTGTAGAATGATCGCCATCAGAAATGGTCCACATACATGAAACAATTCCATTTGAACATTAAGTAAAAAAGGGGAAACACCAATAATGTTGCAGACTTCCTTAGTCGACCACCATTCATGGCGCTGATCATGGTGCTCGAATCCTGTGGGAATGAGACTTCGGAGTGGCTGCATCTTTACAAGAGAGATCCAGAATTCAACAACACATACCAGACACTCCTAGAAAGTAAGAAAGTTCCAAATTTTCACCTCTAGGATTCATTTTTATGCCACCTGGGACACATCTGTGTTCCTTCAAGCGAGTGTGCCATGATGATTTGGGAGGCACACTACAATTAGGTCACTAGACATTTCAGAGTACAGAAAATAGTGGGAGTACTGTAGAAGTATTTTTATTGGCCAAACCTTCGTCAGGATGTTGGGAGGTACATTAAATCTTTCACTTCCTATGAAATTTCCAAACCAACCAGCAAGGATAAATGCCTATATAATCCTTTTCCTACTCCTATTCGACCTTGGGAATCCATCTCCATGGATTACATTTCAGGCCTTCCTTCTACTAAGCATGACAATGACTGCATTTTCATGGTCATTGACAAATTCTTTAAGATGGCCATTATGGTGGCTTGCAAGAAGAGTATCAAAGCAGAGTAAAATGCTAAACTCTTCTTTGAGCAAGTGTGGGTACACATTGGGATCCCATAGTCCATTGTCTCAGATCAGGAGAGTAGATTCCTAAGTGAATTTTGGTCAAGTCTTTGGTTGATGCTAGATACCAAACTAACTAAGTCCACAACTTTCCACCCCCAAACTGATGGCCAAACAAAGGTGTCAACATGATGATCATACATATTTTGTGCATGAAGCATCCACACACATCAAATGAAAGCCTCCTCTATGTCTAGCAAAACTCCAATAGATCGCTCCACAACCCCTTTCAGGTAGGGCTGGGATTTCAACCATTATGTCCCATTGAGCACATTCAACACATATCCCAGCAGGTCCATGATATATTGGATAGATATAATGTTAAGTACAAGCAATTACATAATTAGCATTGGGTGCCACACAAGTTCCAAGTGGCGAAAAAGTTTGTCTACATTTGCAGAAGGAGCGCCATGCTAGACCCCACTGCAAGCTTCACCCACTCTAATATGGGCCATAAACCATCACCAAAGTTGTAGGGGACAATTCCTTTGATCTCAAAATTCCATTGTTCCTTGTTCTGCACCTAATGTTCAATGTAGAATGCCTTCGACCATACTTTCCACCATTGTTGGACACATCTGACATTGCAAAAAACTCACACCAATAGAGCTAAACCCAGAATTCATGGAATAGGCAACAACCGATCATATCATGGAAACACATATGAGGAACAATTTCCAATAGAGGATCCAACTATATCAAGTTGTCAAAGCAGGCCAACTCCTACACCAAGGCAAGTGGTTCACCAAGGACCAGGTTAAATAGAAATTTCCTCACCTCATGGAGACTCTGAATGCAATGGGGAACATTACTTCCTAAGGAGGGAGGACTGATATAGGTGGATATTGGTGGCCACCCACCTATTCCACCTAGACCTCCTATCGATTTCATATGTTTCCTTGTTTATTGCAACATTTACTATTTTTAGCATTTTTTCGGGTCCTGAACTTCCAGAACAGTTTTGACCCCCTTGTTTATTGCAATATTAATGTATTGTATGCACTGAACAAAAATAAAATGACCAAGTTACGACCCCGAGAAGTTGGCTTCCAAATAACCCCAACGTGGTCCACAAACTCTTGGTGTTCCATCTCCTAGGGTTAGGGTTTTAGCTGTTTAGGGTTTTCCCTTGTTGTTCAATAATAAATAGGCCCATGAGCCTCATTGTAACATAGTTCAAAGGCATGTAGTTGCCACATATATTCTCAGAGATAAGCTACCATCACCCGAGCTAGTTTATTTCCTTTATGTTTGTAAGAATATTTCAATATTTGATATTAATGAAATGAAGTGTTATTTCTGCTGCATCTCTGTACCTATTTTTATATTTTTGATTTGTGGCATTCCTATTTAAGTTATATGAACCTCTCCATTTGTGGCTACTCCACAACTTCCTGAGGATCCTTCTGAGGCTGCATGTTGAGAGTTCTAAAATGCTCCCTCTCAACCACCATATCTCTAGTCCTTTCCTTGCTCCTCAAGGTTGTGAATGCATCTTCTAGCTCAAGTGCATATAGGTTCTTGATTCAAAACTTGATCTAGTTCACCTATCCCGTAGCTATGTGTCTATGAAACTCCTTTCCTTTGCTGAAGATTACCTCATAACCACGGTCTCCCAAAACTGCTACAACGATGATATTTTTCTTTAGTCCTGGAACAAACATGACATCCTTGAGTCTAAGAGGGGATCTCGACCCCCTATGAAAGGTGACTGTGCCAATCACAGTCCCAATGTACCTTCCCCTATCCCCCATCTTGATGTGCATATGCAAATAGTTTTCTAATAGGTCACTGAAAAAATCTTTATTGCCCATCATATGGAATAATGCACCCGACTCCAAGCACAAGATTCTCCCCATCACTATGATGGTCATGCATTCAATGAGGATAAAATCAAGCTCAAACTGTGAAGCCAAAGCTTCACCTACTTCTCCTCCTGAGTCCTTCTTTCTTTCCTTCTTGTGTGGACACTTCATGGCATAGTGCCCAAATTCGGGACAATGGAAGCATTTAATTTTGACAAATATTTCTTATTGCCCCCTTGGTTGTATTCTAGTTTGGATTGGGATTTATTCCCTTTTTCCTTATTTTCCTTTCCAACCAATTCATATTTCTCATCATCCTCACCCTTGGATGAAGTCCCATCTCTGGTATTTTTCCTTATCTCATGCTGCACCAAATCAGACCATAATCGCTCCCAACTTGGTAGTTTCTCCCTCCCATTCATTGAATCTTGATAGTTATGCCAACTCTTGGGAAGACCCAGAAGGGATATGGTTACCAAGTATTCTTCATGGACATTAACACTGAATCTGCCAAGTTCATCACGACATTATGTAAACTTGCTTAGATACTATGAAATCATGTCATTCTTCTACAACTTGATACTTCAAAGTTTATCCTTGAGAACCAACTTCCTGTGGTCACTACCATTCTCAAAAAATTATGTTAGTGCTTTCCAAATCATGAATGAGTTTTCTTTCTTATGGAGATTCGAGACAATATGATCCCGTACTCCCTCCAAGATGATTCTCCTCACCTTGGCTACATATTTCTTCCACTGAGCAACGTTCTGGGAATCAAATTCTTGTGGTTTTGCAATATCTGCCTTGATGTATTCTAGAAAACCATTGTCACCCAATACTTCCTCCACGCAATCCTTCCATGCAACAAAATTAGAGGTGCCTTCCAAGGAATACTCTAGCATTATTCCATTGAAGGCCATCTTCTTAGCTTTGAAGAAATCATGCTACACTAATCTTCAAATTTGAACCTTTGAGATACAACTTCGAATTTCCTACTCTAATGTGAATTAAGCTATGATACCATGTAGAAATTATGGTGTAGATCTGAAACTGGTCATGAAATTTACTAAAACACAAGACTCGAATTTACTCTATCACTCTGTGGAATTCAATTCACAATTGATATCACAAATCATAAACATGCAAGAATAAACATCACACATTCACAAAGATTTATCTAGGGGAAAACAACTTCTGAAAACCTTTTCCTATCTGTATTGCATTAATCAAAGAATAGAGATGTAATACATATGCTTACTCAAGCCTAAGCACACCTTGCAAGTGCATAATATATCCCTTTGCCTGACTGATTGACCTTGGCCAACACTTAGCTAATTTTCAAGCCCTCCAAGCTCCTATTTCCTTACACTTTTACTTGAGGAGTTAGGCCCCTATTAATTACGAAATTCCCAATTGAATTGTGAAACTTCTTTAGGCTCATCCTATGAATTCATGCACCACTGTACACATTGGAATAATATACAATTGATAGTGCACTTCCATGGAATCTCCACCTCAACTGGGTAACTCGAATTTTGTGCATGAACTAGCTGAAATAGCTATTTTGTGTTGATTGATTAGTTAATTGATTGATCACTAAGTGTGGTTGAAGTCACATTGCCACAACTGACCTTCCACTAGTTCCTCCAACTATTGGAACTAATTTAACTAAAAACAACTTGAGATAACTAACCTTGATTGCTACAAATTAGCAATCACACATGCAAAAATGAAGTCTAACTCCTCCAACTCAAATTTACTAAGTAAACTGGTTGAGACAAGCCATGTCACACAAGTCAGCATCATCCAAGTTGTCAGTTGATGTGGAAATTCGAATTTTCTTAATTTAATCAACGCAAAATCAAATTGAGAATTTCTTGCTGCATTTTTCAACATGATTTTACTAAAAATGACATCATTGTTGAGCAAAAACTTCATCTCTAAATATATTAACCCATATAAAGACATATTATGAATTCAATGAAGAGATTCCACATCTTGAAAGGGGAATCCCTATCTTGGATCAATATCTAGAATCTCCTTTCGAAGAATCATCTCCCCTTTATGAAGTTCCAACCACTTCATCAAATTATGAATATCATTTGAATGATGTGGTTGAGAGGATTGAAAGGATGAATCTTGATGCAACACTGATTCTCATCAGTCTTGTAATTAGACTATCTTAGAAAGGTCCATTAAAGTGGCTTATCAAAACACTTAGAAGTGTTCATCCTGGCAACGTTAGAAAGATAAGAACTTGAAGTGACATAGATAATTCTAGTTCAAGTGATGTCGATGATAATATGATTAAGAACTGAATTTATCTAATAGTTTTAAACCAAATCCCTTTGAAGAAGAATATGCACATGATGAGTGGAAAAAATCAATGCAAAAGGAATATGATGCTCTCATAAAAAATGGAATATGGAAGTTGGTGGAACCTCAATTTGGAATGAAATCAATTGGATGTAGATGGGTCTAAATAACAAGTGAAAATTATATGTCTCACATTACAAGAACAAAGTACTCGTAGAAAAATGATTTTCATAAAAAGAAGGCATTGATTATGAGGAGACTTTAGCCCCACAACAAAATGGGCCACATTCATACACTCTTTCCCCAATGACATATAATGGATGGAATGTCCATCAAATGGATGTGAAGGCTTCTTTGTTGAATGAAGACTTGAAGGACAACGCCTTCATGTCTCAACCAAAAGGCTTTGTTGTGAAGGAATTCTAACAAAAATTATGTAAACTCATCCAATCCTTTTATGGCCTAAAACAAGCACTAGAAACATGGTTTGAAAAGTCAACGTAATATCTTTTGAATTTGAATTTGAAACACTTTAGCTTGATCATGCAACTTTATTTGTTAAAAAAATTAATAAAACTATTATATATTTTATAGTCTATATATAAGATATGTTAATAATACTAATAAAAAATCTATATTATAAATTTTAAAAAATACTAAATCTATTTATACATTAAAAATTATAATTTTATTAAATTCGAAACTACATTTTTAACCCAACACACACACACACACACACACACACACACATAGATATATATATAACTTTTGAATAATAATAACTTCAGGAAGAAAAAATTAAAATATTTGACTTTTGTTATAGTATTGTAGAAAGCATCTCCCTAATTAACAAGAAGGGCTGCAAGGTAGCAAGTCCCTGCCCTGAGTGGGGTTTCCTTGAGCAAGGTGTGTGAATTTAACTTAACCTTTGCTGGCGCATATCTGAACACTCAATTATATTAAGTCTTTGCGAGTTGCAATGTAGCCTCTAAATCTCTCTCACATGTGTGCTAGCGAGGCAAGCATCTTCCACAACCTTATGTTACGATGCCCAAAAGGCATCCTAGAATTAACACCTTCACCTTCCTAGCTAGGGCCCATTGGGACCATAGTAGGGTTTCAATAAAATTTCATTCACCAAGTTTGTAATTTGATATTCTACTCTACTGATCTAGACTAGACTTCATTCCTATAGGTTGAACCTGGTACTCCTATCTAAATGGGGAATGGCCTAAAGTTCATTAAGGATGTGAGGACTGACCCTACGCACTCATTACAGTAGCTATATTCATCTTTGCATTTGTTAATGCATCTTATGAGACCATTGTTATGATATCATATCAGAACCTTTTGTGGTTGGAGATAGGTCCCTATCTCGACAAGATGGATTCTAAGGAGGTGAAACAGTGTCGAAGATCAAGAGATTGCCTGCTCAAGAGGAGATATCTCTAGCATTGGTCATTATTATGTTAGTGCTTCTTTTCATCATCTTAAATAAATTCTAAGTGTTTGCTCCATCAAGAGGAGAGATCTCTGTAATCAAGAGGAGATCTAATAACATCACCTGTGATTCTATTGCAAATATTATATCAAGTATTTGGAAATGCAAATGATTTCTTTGTTGAATAAGGAGATATAATAGCATCATGTGTTATTCTATTGCAATTATTATATCAAGTCTTTGCGAGTTGCAATGTAGCCTCTGAATCATTCCTGGGAACAATGGCATATTAGAACACTCATTTATATCAAATCTTTGTGAGTTACAACGTAGCCTCTTAATCATGCCTGGTAACAAGGGCATATGAGAAAAATCATAAGGAGATGTTATGAATTTAGAATCTAAGTTTGGAAACCACCAATTGACATAGTTTCTTTGTTGCGGATAAAATCTCTCTCCAACTACTATGATCTAAGATTCCTTTGCCTACTTAAATGAAATGAACAAAACTTTTCATCAATATGCTAACAAAAAAAGTAGATTTCTAATACGATTTACAAATTAAAGGGAAACATTCTCATGCTATGCTTCTTCATGACTAGAGACACAATGCACAATAACATTGCTTTTAATCTTGTTGAATGAAACAAAAACATTTTAAAGTCTATGTTAGTAAAATTGTTATTAAACTTTTGCCACATAAATGTATGAAAATGAATACAAAAATAAAATCCAAGTGAAAAATCCTATCCTATTAAGTGTGAGAGTACCAAGAAAGTTAGAAAATCTATATTAACTATACATATCAATAAAAATTCTATAAGAACTAGTTACAAGTATGGTAATTTCCAATTTGATCTTTACGAAAAATTTAACAAAATGATTATGAAATAGTTTTGGTATTATTAACACATTGATTCATAGAAGTCACAAAATTATTTAGGAAATTAGCATAAAGATTCAATTTACAGAAAATTACAATATCAATGAACATAATCTAGCTACCAATCCACAACTTTGTGAGAGAAATGATGTTGATGTATTTATGGACCATTCTACATATGCAAAGTCTCCTTCTGGGAAACCTTGGCAAGATTTGAATTTAGGTTCTAAAAGGCATCCATTAAATTAATTTTTTAAACAATAGAGAATGGTCAAAACATAATAGTAATGTTAATATAGAGTGAGATTGTACTCTAAATAATCAGAGCAAGTGATGTTCCTAACTATACACAGTACTTGAATAATGCAAGTTGTTAGATTATTACAATACATCCATTTGATTTATATTATTTACTCAATGAAATTACTACAACTATTTCATCAGGTTAATGCTTGATACGACTAGTGATTTTTCCTTCCATGGAAGGCACGAGGTAAAAAGGTAGGGCCTAGATGGGGTAATTGTTTATTGGTGGTTAGCCTCCTATGAAATGAAGATGAAGTGAATACAATTGTATTTAGTTCAAGGGGAGGTTTCCTAATTGTCCTATATAAAGGCAGGTTGAGATCTTAGACTTTAGATTCCATGTTCTATTAAGATTTCCATCAGTAGGGTGCTTTCAAATTAGTTGATGACATTGAACTGTTTGTTTCCAACAAAGTTCTTTGCATGTTTCTAATTCAAATTTGCAATGACTATGTGACGTATTAGGATCTAGTTTAAAAGAAATAAGCTCTCAAATGAGTTCCTTGATATTTTCCAAGGAGCCTGTTTTCTCTGAGTCTTAGAGAAGGTATTTGAGTTATTTCTAATTGTCCCATTGAAAATTCATGCAACCAAGAAGAAAGGGTTGTTTGCTAGTGGATACACCCAATGATAATATTTGAGCTAGGTTTCTTGTTTAATCATTTGGAAAAATGACAAGGTGAGAGGATGTGTTACAAAAAGCCTTTATTCTTAGGTGGAGCATACTTGTAAGTCCACTTGGTATTCGTGGTTATTTTTTATGTTTATCATTTTAATTTTGTTTTGTTAAGTAAATCTTAACATGGGATCTAGGATTCTGGCCTTCTACATGTAGTCTTGAACATAACTAAGGGCTTGAATGGTAGTCAGTTTGAAGAAAATATGTTCAAGTGTTCTATGGTTGAGCTTTTTCTACTAGAGATGAATCTCATTGAGAGATACTAATTGATAGTGGCAATTCATAAACTTGGCTAGTTTTCTATGGGATCTTTGACTATCAAAGGTGAATTTCATTAAACACATTATTCAATGTAACACGTAATGGATAGGGTAATATCCACAAAGAAACAAAGGATATCAGTCTCTACATGTATGGTATAACTATGTTTCATATTATATTGTCACACATTACTTATGAGTAGTATGATACCTATTATGAACACTAACTAAGCATGTTGTAATTCTAGCTAATTCCATGGGAATTATACTCTTAGTTCTAATAACCTCTTGCTTGATTAGATACAACTAGTACATACATTAAAGCAAACATAATTATACTCTTAGTTCTAATTCCATGGGAATTATACTCTTAGTTCTAATAACCTCTTGCTTGATTAGATACAACTAGTACATACATTAAAGCAAACATAATCAATGAAGAGTCATCTAATCACAGTAAAGATTGTAATTTATAAGAAAATAGGTAAACAACAAAGATTAGCATTTAAAGAATCTACAAAAAAATGAGTTAATGAAAAAGGTCAAAAGGAGATTAGTAGATTAAAAAAAGAAACTATATAGATAATATCTATTAACAAGGCATATGAGAACACTCATAAGGAGATGTTATTAATTTAGAATTTGTGTTTGGAAACCCTCAATTCACATGGTTTCTTTGTTTTTGATGGCCACGAGTCATTTTTCCAAGAGTTAGCATCGTGTGCATGGCTTCTTTCCTAGTTGGTCGAGTGTATTGAAGCTATATCCTTAATAAAATCTCTCTCCAATTACTATGATCTAATATTTCTTTGCCTATTTAAATGAAATGAACAAAACTTTTCCTCAATACCCTAACAACACGACTGACTTATGGATGAGACCATTGTTATTAGAGCATAACTAAACTTTTGTCGTTGGAGGTAGGTCCCTATCTATATAGTACTTGTACATTCGCATAAGACATAGCAGAGCCAAAATTATGTAATATATCTTAAATCCTAGATCAAACTGAAACAACCAATGAAGAGTGGAAAATGCAACACCATCAAGGAATAGAAATGTTGGTCAAATGATTAATGGTTCTTTTAAAATGATTATCTCAATTAGTACTTCCTTATCATGAAAAATTAGAACTTGAAAAATAAGCACCTTCAAACAAACCTTTAACAAGGAAAGGATAAATAAGGAACCTAGTCATAGTGAAGACTAGCTTTATCAAAGCACTTCAAAACTTCCGGTATCAATCTTCTCTAGTTCATCAAAATATTTCACTCTTTCTGGTCACCAAGCTTTGCATATTAAAAAAATCATTTGCAATCTTAAGTTATATTTCAATTTAGAACCCTCTGGAAACTGCAATTGTGATACTTCACTCTTTCTTGTCTCATAAGTTATAACAGTTAAAATGAAGCAATAAAATCAAGAATGGTCTTCAAGCTAACAGAAACTCTACAATCTTCAGTTAATGGGGAAAAATAAAACAATGATTTTCTTAGCATTTCGGTATTCATAACCCACTCAAGAATATCATAACAGGTACAACATGATTTGTTTATGATTTTTCAAGTGTTCAAGTTCTAGAAAAAAGAGGAAGCCAATGACAACAGTAGTGATGCTGACAATCATGACTTTTAAGAGTGTAATTGGCAACACCACACATATCAAATCTGGAGGAATGCACATTAAAGTGACTTCCACAGTTCCAAGAGGAACCTTGTAGGGTCGAGACATTGTTGAATTCTTGATTCTTAACCATATAAGAGCTACAAATTCCAAAAAATACGAAAACAGTATAGATAATTTTTTGGAGCTATGATTTACTAGAAGCTCATCCATGACAACAAAATCACACCATAAGATTAAAATAAAATACCCACCACATTGATACCAAACCAAGACTTGATGTTGAATAATTGGGGTAGAATTCCTCTTTTTGAAATCCCAAGGAGCTTAAATGAATCACTACTCATTTCTGCTTCAAACATCACCATATTTCACAGAAGAGATGATTCCCCTATTCACTATCTCAGTGAAACCCCTTATAGGATATTTGAAATGTATGAAAGTATCCATATTCCCATTGGTTTCTATGAAGCGGTCATGAGGAGGGAGACAAAGTAGCCCAACAACACCAACAACATCCCCCAAAATACTGCATTAGGAAAGGTCTTATTGGGATCCTTTACTTATAGTGCAAGAGTACATGATAAAAGCATACAAATTTGAATTTTACAATGGAGACACAATGACTTAAGAAGCCAATCCACAATATGAAGATAAGGATAAGTGTCTGAGTTGATTTGGATACAATGACAATGAATTTGCATCATTCTGTATGCAAAATGACATTTTCATTATCTAGTATGAAATTGCCTTGTACATGGAAGTCCCAAAGGTTGTAGGTAACATCGATTGTATCTTCTAGATACTTTTCATATGTTAGGTCTGTCAAACATTGACAAAGCTGTAATAACAAATTTTTTTTCAGAATTCTCTCGTATTGAACATTTGTTTCTGTTTGAATAATGCACTATAGTTGAAGACAATGTTGGTATGTTATTGATTGTTTTCATGTAGAACAATGGAGCTGATCATAAAAATTGTTCCAAACGTGTTGGCCAGGAAATTGCAACTATTATAGATTGTAAGAAATGGATCTGCATGAATTTTCCCTATCATAAACATTCCTTCAACCTGGTTCATGTTTCAATATAATTGAAATGTTAGCTGTTGCAATAGAAAATGCTATGAGAACATAAAATAATTATTAGAATTTATATTTTTTGGAACTTGAAATTACTTTTGTTATTGAGGAAATCAATTTGTTCAGATCTACAAGTGCTCTGCTTGGGTTGATAGTAGCTATAAAAGTGGATTTGGAATTGCGTAATGATCTTTTTTGTTCTTTTGATTTAACAATATTTTGAAATAACACCATTGGTGTTTGTTGTCTCGAAATTTGTTGTTGTATTGAGGCGAAGAAGGAAATAAATGTCGAGAACAAATAAACTTGAATTACAAAATGCATTAGTGTTATAAGTATTTGCTTTAAAATCTATTTGAGTAAATGTGAAAAAGTATGCATGATTTATTTTGTACATATTGTTGCTTTGTCTTCCTCTGTTTGGTCGTCTTTGATGTCCAATGCTTCTTGAAAACCTGTCTGCTTTGCAAATTTGACAAGTGCAACAACTGTGCCTGTTGTAGATGGAGATCTTGCAGTTGTTAGTTATCTGGTTTTTGCTATTGGCAGGAATTTGTATTCTTTGTAAATGTATGGTATTTTTAATTAGGTGCTTGTATCATGTAAAACTAATATGCAATTGCAATCCCCATGATCATAAACTATTTTTGTAGAGATTCTAAAATTTTTGATACAAAATCCTTAACCCATAACATGTTTGGCTTCAACACATGAAATTAGGTTGTGTGGCCCGTTTCGCATAATTATGATGTCTCCTTTTGTGTCAACTAAATTAACATGCAACAACTCCACTCTATGTTCGCGATCAAGTGTTGTTCTATATGTTACTAAGACATATCCATGAAAGTTTGTTGCCACTTTGAGGCTTTTAATCTCTTATATTGTGATTGGATTGCATTCTTCATGCTTTTCCTTTATTTGAGTATCTTCTTGATGTTTTTGTCTGCAAAGCAGTTTTTAGCGGGTCTAAATTAGCATATTGTCTTTGTTAGAAAACTTAACAATAATAGACATAAAGTATGTTTACTTACCTTTTTTTAGCTTGAGACGAGGTGTATGCAGTTTAAATGTCATCATGTTGCCTTTTCATATTGTGTGAAACACCAATAGAAGCTATCACATTTGAAATCAAAATAGGTTGTATTCAATAGTAAATATGTCGATAATGTGATTCTATGTGTTGTTACATACATGTATTACTTTGAGAAAACAATAGATGCAAAAAAGGTGGAAAACGTAGACTTTGTTCTGATGGGGGATTTAGCAAAGTGTACAAAAAGTTTTGATTAGAGTTGTAGTAGAGCATAGAATATGCTATGATCATACTAGTATGCACATGTGACATTGATTTCACATTGTTTGATAGGAAAATTTGTCTAGATGTGATCTATTATTTTTTTTTGTCGTGGAGATAATTTACTTGTTATTTCTTATAAGTTTTCCATTTCCATATATTGTACAAGGGTTCTGCTATGAGCTATTTGTAGTTGGATGTCAATGTTCAAGTCACCAATGACTAAGAAAAAACAACTAGTATGTTGTAGTTTGCGATTTTTCTTCTCGAATAATTTGTATTATTGTAGATACTTGTTCAAATGATATTGCATAAATGCTCATTAAACAAATTGGTTGTTGAAAGTACATGTCAATTAGTGTAAGTTTAGTTTTGTTGTTACAAAATGTCTTTGTTTCTTTTATCATTATCTTTTTGTCTATACAAGTAAGGATCCCATGTGTAGAATGTGTTATTGTAAAGTTAAATGACAAGAATTGTCTATTTGTTGGTGGAATATGCAAATGAGTTTCCTAGAAACAAAGAATCATATTGTGCATGTGGACTATGCGTGTTTAGAGTTGCAATTGATAAACCAATTTTGTTATCATATCTTTTCTAGGAAATGTCTAGTTCCCATGTAGCAGTTGTTTCTAGTTGTGCCATTTCATCTAATATCTTGTTTTTCCCATGAAAGTTTTTGTGGGACAATTGTTAATCAAGTATAATGATTCAATAGTTTTGACATGTGATAGTGCAGTATACACTAGGCCATGTTTTGTGACACTAGTTGGGTTAAATGCAAGTTGATCCAATGTCAGTCCTTGTGTTTGACGTATTGTTCGTGCCAGGGAAAATTTTAAGGATGGAAATTTATCTTAAAGTTTAGAAACCTTGACGAATCTTACTAGCCCCTAACATGAAAATTATAAAATGTTTAGCGACATGTTTATAAAAATATTCAAATTTTTAAAGATTTTATATAGTCTCTATAAAACTTTGGCGATTTTTAAGGTAAAATAATTTTATGATATAAAAGTTTGGTGAATCATTTTTAGGAAAAATGGTCATTGGCGAGTCTTTTTTTTTGGAAAAAACATAGAAAATTAGCCCACCTACGAATATTAAGCCCTAAAATTTTCCCTAGTTCGTGTAGAGGATAATTCTATTGGAAACTGTTTTCAAATTGCAATTTGTAATTTGTTATGAGACATTGCTAATGGTTTTTCAATTCATAAGATTGGTGTCCAAGTTGACAATATATTTATTTCATATATCTCTTTGAATTTGTTTCTTTATTTTTTCCCAATCTCTATGTCTAAAAATTCTATCCAAAAAATGTCAGGTCTATTGTTATTAGATGAATAGAATCTGAAAATGCCTTCAACACCATTAAGTAATCCATCATTAATATTGTAGTTTCTTGCATATAGTTCAACTAACATGTTTTATTTGACTATAAATGTTGATGGCAATGCAATTTCTTTATCAAAAGAAAAATATCTCTATCCAGTAATCTCGTAATTGTCAATTGCAAGGAAAATTATTTGTTGGCCATTTGTTAGTGAAAGAATTTTTGCGTTGTGATTAATACATCCTTGTTTCAATAGAAAATTTGTGTGAAAAGTGGGCTTAAAGGTGGGGTCCTATCGAAATTTTCATTTATGTATGAAATATATTTACCTGCTTGCATGTTTAATCTCATCCTATTTAAGACATCGATGAACAATAGGTATTTTTGATGCATTATTGTATGTAATTGATAAGATTTTATTTTCTCTGTCCAAAAGTCATATGGCATTATGTTTTTTTTTGAGTTTTGGGCTTTCAAATATAAGAGAGTCTCTTACAAAGTTTACCTGATAGATATCGCCAAAGAATATCATGTCAACATTACCAAAATATGAAGTAGGCATGTTTAAGATTTTTCAGAGTCATGTATCATTCTAATATGGCATTTTTGCACCAACAAGTGATGCCTCCTCTATGAGAACTACACACAGTTGTTGGAAGTGATTTGATAATGTGTCTAGTTTTTCATTGTTTAATGGAGGGAAATCTGCTTTGTTAAAGGTCAAATAGAATAATGCAATGTGACACCACTGGCAATGAATGCGTCTTTTCCCATATATGAAACGATTTTTCCTTTTAGTTTTGATGGGTTGTAAGGCAATGCCTCATTATGTATGCGCATTAAGGACTAAAAAAATTTCATTAGTTGTGTGTGTGTTTCCTCTTCCTGTGCCTCTTGTTAATAGAAATAGATTAGTTTTTCTGTTCTATACAGTTTCCTTGTTACGACATCAGTGACTATTCTTGCTTGTTTTTTGTTTAATTGTCACATATAGTGATAGTACTCTATGTTTTCAAGTATAT
Source organism: Pinus tabuliformis (assembly GCA_031772625.1). Classification (NCBI taxonomy): domain Eukaryota; kingdom Viridiplantae; phylum Streptophyta; class Pinopsida; order Pinales; family Pinaceae; genus Pinus; species Pinus tabuliformis. The sequence continues at coordinate 917,031,751 of CM062812.1, read as the reverse complement.
TTCCTTGTTTAACAACTTATTATGGTCTTGTAGATGGTAGAGCAAAGTTCTTTGTATGTTGGAAATGTTGCAAATTAATTTGGAATTCATAGTTTTCGTATTTTTCATCTATGGATTTATCTAATGTTGTACTCTCTGTTTCATTTGATTTCAGACTATTTATGTTGAATAATTGTTCACTTTTTGTTTCTATTACATTTATTGCATCATCTATGTCACCCCATGTAGGTGTTGTAACAAATCTGAACTTTTGTTCATTTTCCTTCACTTTCTTTTCGAATGCAACATACACAAATTCCCAAGTTGGGTGATATTGTTTGATCATAATTTCACTTACTCGATACAGATAGTATAACACTAGTTGTTCTCTACAATAATTTTCAATGTCCTTGTAATTTTTATATCTCATGCATCAAATGACATGTGGTCTATTTTATTTTTTGCATTTTTGTCCTTTCTTCGTATAACTAGATGCAAATTTTGCTAAACATATAACATTAATAGCTATAGGTCATAGAATATAATAGTCGATGATTGATGGGCACATTATGTCTTCTGAGTCATTTGCTTGTTTTTGCAAGCCTTTTTTTCTTTTAAGAACAAATGCACATTCGTCCACAGGATATGTGTTGATGAAGATACACTTTCATGAAATAGAGTTTAGTGGAAGCGATAGCACAATATCCATTGCTTGATGTGTAGAAATTTGTTGCAAGTTGAGAAAAGCCTTTTATAAAGAACTAATAGCATTCTTGATGTCATATTTTGTTTTGAGATGATCTTCGCATATGTTCCTAAATATTCTTGTAAGTGTTTTATCTTCATTTGTCATGTAGGAACTACAGTAAATTGCAGTTTCATATTAATCAAGTACAAACTGCAAATCTGTGCTTGCAATCCAAATTCCTAGAATGTGTTGTGAAAATTTTATTTTTTGAGGAGTAAAATAGCTTTCTTTGCAACAATAAAGTTGTTTGATTTAGCATACATTGGATTGCATGTGTGTACTCATCATGTGCTAGTCCAAGGCTATCCAAAAACCTATCAAATGTAACATTTTCATCATATTGTCTCAAATATTAGCTTCGCATGTGCTTTTGTTTTATTGCTATCAAATTCAAGAGGCTCGTGTATTTTGGTTTCCTTCATTGGTGGTATTGGGAAATTAAATCTGCAATTGTTGTAGGACTCTAAGCTCCTTTACAAGGAGTGATCAATTAGTTGACAAGTATTTATCAACAAAATTTTTTATTTCAATGTTTGTATATTTAACATAGATTGGTGCAAACTTTATCCATAATAAGCCATGTTCATGTTCACTCCCTCTATTTTGGAATTTTGTTACATAGAAGTTGTCATTGATCTCTCCATAGTACTTTTGATCATGAGCTATTAATTGATGCAGTGTGTCTCTCCTAGACCTATAGTAATGTACATAAGTAACATGGTCATTTCTTATTAATGAGTGGGGCTCATTTTCATCTAATTCATTTTTGCTTGGTCTTCTAGTGTTTTGTTTTATGTATCTCAACACGCTCATTAGCAGATCCCAAAGATGCTTTGCGCTACTAAAGGACACAAAGAAAGTGGGTGGGCCCAACTATCAAATCATTGCATAGAGTTTGTTAGACATATTTTGATGGTAATATGGTGAAGTGTGAATTGTCTTTAAGTCCATGTACCTAATTACGGACTTCAAAATATCCAAATTTGGTTTTGACTTTACATCTTTCGCAACTAGTTTTCTTCCCTTTAATTGGCCTTTCCTAATTCTAATCCACATTGTATTCAATACCTGATTTATGATAGTGTAGATTGATTTATAAAACAAGTTAGTTGTATATTAAGAAAAATTGTGGTTTTCATGAAGGACTTCCCATTGAAAGATCTTTTTCTATGTAAAGTTTTCTAACATATCACTTGGGCGTTTCTTTCCATAGAAGAGTAATGGAAAAATCATCTCTTATGATTACTTATATTTGAAAATACCTAAGGGCATGTATCCTACAATAGGCATAGTATTAATTTGTGTATTTACAAGGTCATCTATAGTATGTCTATCAATGAATCCATGAACCATTGTTTTTGTAATCGGTTCATCAATATCTTGGTTACTGTTTTCGCTATCTTTAGCCTTAGTTGAACTTTCATATGTTTCTTGGTTTTCTAGGAATGCTTGCTTCCAATTGTCATCTATGGCAGTGTTTTCTAGATTGTAAAGCATTCTTTTGCACAATTGTTTTAATGCTTTCATGACTTTATGAACTCAAACTCGACCAAATGCATAAGAACTTTTGAATATTAAACTCTTTTTGAAAATGACTTCCACTGTGTCAGTGTCTTTTATAGTTCAAGGCAATGCAGACTGAATTCTAGAAATGTTAGTAGGGACATTAATGACTCCTCCAATTAAGCCTAGTTGCAGCTTTTTAGGTCGATGGTCCATTTCCTTTATTTACAAGAAGGGAAATCTTAATGCAACTAGTGTTTCCTCTAGTTTGGTAAGTTGTGTGAGTTTCATAGTGGTGTTTCTTCTTATTTTTTTAGGAACTGCATATTTAAGAATTGTGTCATCTTCAAATGTTTTTTTCATTGCTTGCAAATGTAGGCATTTGTACTACTAGGTATGGCATTCTCAACGAAACTATTTGATAGTTTCATAATATTGTTTTCTTATGTTGTTTGATTTACTTGTTTCACCAAGGAAACATCTCTTTTGAAAAAGGTTATTTCACATAATGAACAATAAAAATAGGTCTGTCACTTATCTGTGTTTGATATTTATGTTCAAACTTTGATATTTCTATTGATTTCTTCATTGATCTTGATTGAATCAATGGATCATATTTTCTTGATCTCTTTGCCTGTCTTGAGAGATCCTTTGATGTTGTTGTAGATGTGCCATGCTCTAAATTTTCTACTACTACTTCTTGTTTCATTGTTGTTGTGTTATATGAAAGTTTTATTTTATGTGTTTTCAATTTTTTCCAAATAACGCCTTTAAGCACATGCAGAGATAATTTTTTCCTTTCTCTACTTGAGCCACAAGAAGTTACAATTTCTCTTGTGATTTGTTTCTAATATGTTTTTTCAAGTGTCCAAGTGATTTAAATCTCATCGCATCACCAACATGTTATAGATCTTCTACAACTACTTTTTGTTTCATTGCCATTGTATTATACGTAAGCCTTATTTTCTTTGTTTTCAACTTTTTCCAAATAATGTCCTTAAGTACATGAAAAGATGAATTTCTCTTGTGCTTATTTAATTCACAAGATGATTTGAATTGGCTTCTAACAAGTTGATAATTTGCTTCGGATTGACATTTTGCATCAGGTTGTGTTTCAGTATTTCTTTTTGAAGAATGTGCTAAATGAAACATCATGATGTCCTCAACATTAGTGTCGATTGGTGCATGAGATGTTTCTAATTTAGCATCACATATTTTTCTTTGACTTGTATCATTTTTATTTCAAAGGTGACATGTTTCTATGATATCTCCTTTAGTGGATAAGTTCATTTGTTCATATGAGGTGTTTCTTTGTTGTTGAAAGTTACAATCCATGATAGAGTCTTCCTTACAAAGAAAAGGCTCAAAGTGGCCATTCATAGGATCCTCGTTATGAAATAATATGTTGAAAGTGTTTGTTGCAACACTTGAGTTAAAGTGCAAATAAATTCTCATGTTTGTTTTGAACAAAACTCTAATTGGAATTTTTAATCAATTTGATAGCCAATGTATACAAAAAATACCTCCCCATAGGCCTCTAGAGTCTAGATTCTAGTTGTATATCAGTTGATGTTGATCTAGACATTTTTTCTAAATATAATTCACGGTTGCTAACGTTGTGCATTTCCTTTAATGAATCTTCATGGAGTTCATGTTCGTAAGACAAAATTGCTTCTCTATCTTATTTTTATAGGAATTTTCTAAAATACTCTATTGTTCCTTTTCTTAAGTCTATTGATGTGTATCTAAAATATACTAAAATTTCTAAAATATCAAACAAATAGTCTCCAATCAGATATAAGAAATTATTCAGGCAAAACAAGTTATGCTTTTCCAAGACTAATGCTAGTTTGTCTTTTGAGATGAAATACACATGATGATGCCTAATAGTTCAATGCAATTATATGCTTAGTAATTCAAAGAAATTATAAATGCTAGTATCATAACAAGAAGTTGAGCAATGAAAGTCGATGAAGAACATGAAGTAATTATTATGTACCAAAAAAAATTGGAGTGCAAATGTCTATTCAGTTGTTCAGATTGCAAGTGGAAATGTCTACTGAGCTATTGAAATTGCAAATGTGAGCATCCAGTGAACTGGTTCAATAAAATACATCCAAGAAGAGAGATATTAATAATTAGTACATAAATTCATGCAGATAAGCTCAATGGATTTTGTATCTGATTACAAAATGTTTAGTATAGTAAATATCAAATAGAATAACCTAGTGACTTATTTCATCTCCATTAGCAAACAGGAAAGAGCTACTAATTTCACTGATATTCTAGTACTTAACACATTTATTCTTAAATTGGAACTCTTCAACAAATTATGGTAGAGTTACATGGATGGTGCCCAAAAATAATTTGCAACAATTCAAACTTATAGCTTTGCACATTTCCAGAAGCTAAAAAACTAGGTTCTAAGGCAGCATCAATCCACAGTTTTCACATAAAAGCAATCATTGCCAAATAACAAAGATTCCATATATGGTACCTGAAATTCATTGGCAACAATTCACATTTGTAGTTTTGAACATTTTCAAAATCTAAAGGAAATTGTCATCAAATGACAAGATTCCATAGATGGTGCCTGAAACCATGACAACAATTCACATTTGTACCTTTGCATATTTCCAAAAGCTAAAAAACTAGGTTATAAGGGGGAACTGATAAATAAGATACAATCAGGGTACAGATAACAATGCATGAAAAAATAGATTTCTAATCTGATTGAAAAAGTAAAGGGAAACATTCTAAAACTATGCTTCTTCATAACTAGAGACATAATGAATAACTAGAGACACAATGCACAATAGAATTGCTTTCAATTTCATTGAATGAACTTGAAACATTTTAAAGTCTCTATTAGTAAAACTGTCATTACACATAAATGTATGAAAATGAATACAAAAATAAAATCTAAGTGACAAAACCTATCCTATTAAGGGTGCGAGTACAAATAAAGTTAGGAACTCTAGATTAACTATACATATCAATAATTTTTTTATAAGAACTAGTTACAAGTATGGTAATTTCTACTGTGATCTTTACCAATAATTTAAAATCTGTTTCATCTCCTTAAAGGAAAAATACAATCTCTCATTCAAAACAGAAATGAAGTAGATGCATGTCCAATCAATGTTGAACTAAGAAAAATGTACCCTGGGATAGTTTCAGAAAATATAACTTTACACTATTTAACAAAATGATTATGAAATAGTTTTGGTATTATTGACACACTGCTTCATAGAAGACACAAAATTCTTTAGGAAATTAGCATAAAGATTCAATTTACGACAAATTACAATATCAGTGAACATAATCTAGCTACCAATGCACAATTTTGTGAGAGAAAAACATAACAGTAATGTTAATAAAGAGTGAGCTTGTACTCTGAATAATCAAAGTAAGTGATGTTCCTAACTATACCCAGTACTTGCATAACACAAGTTGTTTGATTATTACGATACATCCATTTGATTTCTATCATTTACTCAGTGAAATTACTACAACTATTTGATTAGGTTAATGCTTGATACGACTAGTAATATTGGTAAAGCTATGGGCCCTTGTTGACCAATTCAAGTTACTTTCCCCTAAATTGCTGGAGTTGGTGAAGGTGGTTGAGGTCCATCCACTTTGTTGAATTGCATTTAGTTTTGCAAGGACAGGTTTGTGATTATTGTGATTTCATGTCATCCAAGTGAAAATTGTCATGGCATCCTTATTTAAGAGAAGTTCCATTACAATATTTCTAGAGACAACAATATTTCTATGCATAATATATGTTGTGAATCATTAAAATTAATAGTCCAAGAATACTCATATCCAAATATGGTCAACTTCCTAGTGAAAGGGGTTGAATATAGATTACCACAAAAGTCTTGGATTAGTTACATGCAACTTTACCTCTTGTGGCATAACTAAGAGAGGTGTTTAATATTTTTTTTGCCTTCCATGGAAGGCACAGGGTAAAAAGGCAGTGCCTAGATGGGGTAATTGCTGATTGGTGGTTAGCCTACTATGAAATGAAGACCAAGTGAATACAACTGTATTTAGTTCAAGGGGAGCCTTCCTAATGGTTCTCTATAAAGGTAGGTTGAGATCCTAGACTTTAGATTCTATGTTCAATTGAGCTTTCAATCAGTAGGTTGCTTTCAAATTAGTTGATGACATTGAAATGTTTGTTTCCAACAAAGGTCTTTGCACATTTCTAATTCAAATTTCCAATGAAGACTCGAATAAATTAAATTGAATGTCTATTTGGTTGGCATAAAGAGGATTCTTGTAGAAGATATTTCAGGTTTTTTCAGGTGGCCATTGGCCCTTATGAATATTGTATGTACTTTTGATATAACAAATTAATGACAACTAAATTTTTCCAAGCTGCTAAGATGACTCTCTATTTGGGAGTGTTAAAATGTGCACTGGATCATGTGACCTTGAAACAAGAAGAAATGCCAAAAACACTTTGTAAGCCAAAAGTGATTAGTAGATTAGAAATAGCTAAAACTGCAATTAAACAATGCGAAAATCCTTTACATAAAAGATACATGAAGCGGGCACAAATGAAAATCTTCATTCAATGACAAAATAAAGGGAAAGATTCTGAAGGTATGCTTCTACATATCTACAGAAGCAATGCACAATCACATTGCTTTAAATCTTCTTAACTGAAACATAATCATTTCGAAGTCCATGTCACTGTCCTCGGTGATTTGATAAAATTGTTGATTACTAAACTTCTGATAAATGTATGAAAATGAATACAAAAAAAAAGATATAAGTAACAAATAAAATAACTTCAAATTGAAAAGAAACAATTTCTTGTGTACATAAAGAAAATGCGTGTGTGAGGCTTCCAGAAAAAAAGTTTGGAAAAATAAAAAATTCCTGGGACAAAAAATACAATTCTATGTCTAGCTTGTCAATAGTGCATTCTTCTTACCAAAACAATGGCTCGTGATTTTGAGGATTCATAAACACAAGGTATAAATTCATTCCCATAAAAATGGAGTGTAGATAACAGAACTTCATTCACAACAATGATATGCGATATGCACTTTCAACATTGTACTATACTATATTATAAGAGAAACTTACATGTATGACATCTAAATAAGTGAAATATGTTCAAAAGAATATTACCAAGTAACACATACTTAATATTTTTAAATATCAATATATGATTTGATTTGTGTTTACTTGTGTCAAATTTCCTTCACCATTGTCACATTTGTTCACATGCACCCTATTTTTCCCTCTTATGTGTTTCAATTAGCTAAACATATGTCATATGTTTGAAACATATGCCATATCTTTGAAACATATCTTTGAAGTTCATGAGTCCGACTGCCTAGTACAATTCCATAGAAAGCTTTGGCGCCCCTCCCATGAGTTCACTAACCTGGCTTCTCTGTCCAAACAAAGAATTTTCACTTCTCTTTGAAGGGTTCTACTCGATTATCCATCTATCCTTTTAGTATTCCTACTTGTATTAGTATTACTAGTTGTTACTCCTCTCAAACTAGCTCTGATGACCAAGCCTCCTACTCGTATATGCCCTAGATGCTTGTATATAAGGTGGATAATATAGACCAAATATAACAATAGAAGAAGTGGCAAAGGCAGATTCCTCATATGTGCGAAATAATGGACTCAACATCCACCTTCTATTTCCATCCACTGGAATAAGGAGGCAAGTAAGAAGAAAAAGGATATCAAGGTTCCAATAAATTCCAAAAGCATTCTAAAACACAATTTAAGATATAAGAAACCCCACCTGTGATTGGTGCTCCTACCGTTGTCTTTACGTCAACCTATGGCTCTATTGTTAGGTTATGGTTCAATTGAATCCAATGGGAGAAACTTGGTCAAATGGCTAGCGTGTGGAAGGTTTTTGCACATTTATAGTTTCCAATCTACCCAAAGCATCGTATATAGAGGTGACGTAGGAAGTTTACCTAGTAGAATCCCTTCCAGTTGATTATGTTAGTGAACTAGTTTAGGGAGAGTCAATAGTGTAGAATATAAGTAGCAAAGACAAGGGAAGGGTAGGGCAGAACCATATGAACCAGTGACCATCTTTTTATGGATTTTCCTGTCCAGAACCATAGAATAAACCATTTTGATTTTATCACATCAACTAGTTCCCCCCAACAACACTTAGTGGAATCAACAACCCAGTTACACCTGATCTAGCTTATAAATCCCCCCACGTCTCTCGAATATCCTGTCATCTGAGACTTCTTTCTCCTCTCTGCTAGTGTACTTCCCTCTTTTCTGGTAGTAACATGTGTTATGAGAGAGGATGAAGCACCAAGAACTAGTAGAAACGATTAAATCCTTGAGTTTGAAAGTCTGGTTGGTGCATGTTTTCAGGAATTAACCTAATCATTTGATTTTCTTGGCACAACAGATGAGCCCTTCCACTCAGCACCGTTGGATCACTAAGGCTTAAGGAAACCTTTGCACTAGTAATCAGGAAACATAGAGGCATACCTAATTCTTCTCCTGTTTTCTCTCTGTTTGTATCAATGAAGATTTCTAGTTCATTTCCCTCCTCTCTTAGGCCTTGATTCATTTCCCTCTCTTGTTGATAGCATCAACCCCTTAGACTGAGATCGAGTAGTCACTCTCGTCCTTGCGAGCTCCCTTTCGATAGATGCACAATAGACACCACATCAACATGTATCCATAGGTGTCAACTTCACCGACGAATAAATGAATTTCCCTTTCTTGGCATATCCCATTCCTGAAACTTGCCAATTTTGCTAACATTTCATACTTCTAGACTAATGCTAGCATTAGTTTGCAGGTCTGAAATATGAATGACACAAACCAAAAATAATATATTCTTACAGCTTCTTGGCCTCAGGAAGAGGCCAAAAGCATGAAATAAATTAGGATATGGTCAACAGACGGCATAGTACAGAGCAAGGTTAAAAACTCACTAAATCTTAACATGAAATAATGCTACACCAATTATTCTGATTACTATAGTCCCATGGACTAAAAATGAGGTAACTCATCATGTGACGTGGATACGAAATACTACTCTGCATTACACAAACTCTATAAAAGAACCCAATTAACATGTTGAAAGTGAGATGGATCTTTATAGAAGTATTTATAATTTATAATTAATAATTCAAATTTCTTCTAAAACATACTTTTAAAACCATATAAATCTTATTTTTAGTATTATATGATGAATTATATGGTTATCATATTTGTCTTAGTTTTACTATTATATGATGAACAATATGGTTACTGTATTGATTTATAGTAGTATATATAGTAATTAATTTATTAAATTGATATTTGATAGATAGAAAATGTTTCAGTATATCTAACCTAAGAAGGGATATCGTGAGCTACTACCATGGTTTATTAATTAGATATACCTAACATAGGATGGAGGGTTTAGATAATTTAATAATATTACATTTTAATGGGTTTAGGTATATTTTCAATTTGGCTCTTGTTACATTTACACTTGCACTATATACTTTCCTTGATCAGACCTCTTGATATAAGCATAATGGTCAGCTTCCAGCCTGTGAAAATAATGTTCCAACATGAGTTAATCAAATTTCTTGTAGCGTTGTCAAGGTGCCTGTTTCAACCCATAGAGACTTTTCTTCAACATGCAAACAAGATCTTCTTTTCCTTTTTCTATGAAGCCTTCTGGATACTCCATATAAATTTCTTCCTCCAATTCACCATGAAGGAAAGCAGCTTTTACAACTAACTATTCACATTCTAATTCTAAAGTGGCAACAAGTCCAAGAATGACTCTGATGGATGATATTTTGACAACAAGTGAGAAAATTTCAGTGAAGTCAATACCTTCATTTTGGGAAAATCCTTTTACCACCAACCTTGCTTTATACCCCTCCTTCTTTTCATAACCTTCACGCTTAATCCTGTAAACTCATTTTTTTTGTAAGGCCTTTATACCTTTTGGGAGCTTTACCACCTCCCAAGTTTTATTTTCCAGCAAAGAGTTCATTTCTTCCTCCATTTCTTCCTTCCACTCTTTATTATGCTCAACTTTACAAGCCTCTTAAAAACAATTAGGCTCACCTTCATCAGTCAATAAAATATAGTTTGAAGGAGGACACCTTTGTGAAGGCTTATGAGGCCTAGAAGATATGTGAACCAACTATGGTGGTGCATTATTAGGTTAAATCTGATATAAAGGCTCTTGCAAGATTCCTTCTTCTTAGTGTTCATCATTTTCTACTTGTTTTCCTTCCTGGTCCTGAATTCGCTGTCCATTTTCTTGCATTGGTGGGATGTCTTCATGTTCCTCTTCAAACATGTCAATAAATTTCTTGACCTCCAGCTCACCTACAATCCTCTTAAACATTTTTGACTCATTAATTATAACATCCTTTCTTCTAATAATTTTATTTTTGACTGGATCTCATATACGATAACCAAATTCTTCATTTGCATATCCCAAAAAAATGCATTTCCTAGATTTATCATCTAGCTTAATTCTATTTTATTTAGGAATATGTACAAATGTTTCACATCCAAATGTTTTCAAATGAGAATAATTCAAATTCTTACTAGTCCAAACTTCTTTAGGGATGCTTCCATCCAAGTTTGTACCTGGATATCGATTTATAAGATAGCAAGTTGTCTTTACAACTTTTTCCAAAAAAAAAATCTCAAAACCAGAATTGGACAACATACTTCTCACTTTATCCATAATGGTGTGATTCATCCTTTCTACGACACCATTCTGTTGAGGAGTACTAGGTACAATCTTCTCATGCTTTATGCCAAACCTGTTACAATATTCCTTGAAGGAATTTGAGAAATATTCTCCACCTTTATCTGTTCTCAAGCGCTTGAGCAATTTGTTAGTCTCTCTTTCAACAACAACATGGAATTTTTGAAATATTTCAATAACTTCATTTTTAATTTTCATAGGGTAGGCCCAAACCTTCCTGGATGCATCATCTATAAATGTTACAAAATATGATGTTCCTCCTAATGACTTGATGTTAATAGGCCCAAACACGTCTGAGTGTATAAATTCTAACAATTATTTCTTTCTATCATGGCCAACTCTAAGGAATGAAACCCTTCTTTGTCTTCCATATATACAATGATCACAAATTTCAAGATTATAGGATTTCAAAACCTGGTAGAAAAATTTTACCAATAAGGATTTTGAAGCCCTTCTCGCTCATGTGACCCAAGCACTTATGCCACAGATCTACTGAATTTCCTTATTTCATGATAGTAGCCAAATCAGATTTTCCTATCATTGCCTTCAATGTATATTATATTCCTTTCTTGGGTCCTCTAGCCATGAACAATGCTCCTTTGCTAATTTTCCAGCCTCCTTTTCCAAAGCTTGTGGAATAGCCTTCATCATCCATTCATCCCATAGAGATCAAACTCTTGCACATTTCTGGTACATGTATGACTTGTTTCAACAATTTATCTTGTCCACCCTTCATCTTGATCTAGACATCTCCCACTCCAAAAACACTGCAAAAATGATTATTCCCCAAATACACTCTACCATAATCATTGGGATTTTATGAAACAAAACTATCTTTGCATGGGGTTACATGGTGAGATGCCCCAGAGTCAAGTACCCAATCAAATCTACTACTAGATGTATATAAACATGCATCCTCTATTGAAACATTAAACAACACATCATCATTTGTGACTACAATAGTAGTCTCACCTTCATTTGTGTTGGATGACTTGTGATTTGTATTGGTCGGTCTAAGATCCTTTTGTCCTTTCTTCCAAACTTGACATTCTTTCTTCATGTGCCCAGGTTTGCAACAATGAAATCAGATGATCCTTCCCCTCCTGGATTTCAATCGACCTCTCAATCTTGATCGCCCTTGCTAGCCTCGATCAATTATCCTACCATGATTAACTAGAGCTAGAGTTTCTCCTCCTTGGTTTTCCGCAATTGACTTGCATCACAACTCCTCATTCATTAAACTACTACTGACATTATCAAACTTCAGGGTTCCTGCAGGTGTTGAAGTTCTCATAAACACAACTAAATTTTCATAGTTGTCTGGCATAAAACACATTAACATGATAGCTTTAATTTCATCATCTAGAATAATTTTTACAAAGGCAAGCTGACTAGTAATAATATTGAATTCATTCAAGTGCTCAACAACTAAAGAACCCTCCTTCATCTTGAGATTGTAAATATTCTTCATCAAGAAAACTTTGCTTGATGCCATATTCTTCTCATATAGATCATGGAGCTTCTTCCATAATTCTTTTGTCGTCTTTTCTCTGGATACATTGAAATACACATTCTTTGCTAGATATTGGTAGATTGTTGCAATCACCTTCCTATCTAGCTTATTCCACTCTTCATCCATCATCGATAAGGCTTTATTTTTTGTTACCTCAATCAGAAAATACTGATATTTTAAAATCACTATATCCTCCATTTGTGATTTCCACAGGGAAAAATTAGCCATATCAGTGACTATTGTCTCCATAATAAAATTCACACTCCAAAAACAAAACATCACCTATAAGATAAGGCTTTAAAAATCAAGGGCCAAAAAATCATCCTCCTTTAATAAACAAATATTGTTTTAAACAATAGTGCCCTTACCCTGATAACCTTACTTTTTCCTTTTACTTAAATTAACCATAATAAAACATATACAGTTCTATATGTTTCACAATTATAAAACATATATGATGTTATAAAATATATAAAATCCCATCTCACTTCTTAAGAAAATGTTAAGCACAAAACGTAAAGTGCCGAAATAAGTATCACCATATGCCCTTGAGTTTTCTGCAAAGGCTATGAGGTAGCGTTGGGGTTGTTAACCAAATGGAGGACTTACTGTGTGAATGAATTCTAAGTTCATGGATCACGTCAGCATTTTGTAGTTGTGTCTGCTGCAATTTCCTAAGGTCGTATCTCTTAGCTTGTTCAAGCAAGCATAAGTCTACACAACACTGATATCATAGCATACACCACATTCCAATCCTCATGCAACATACAACACATTACAACTTTACGATTTCCACATTACACACTGCAATCTCCCTCAATGCTTTGTTGGTTACTCGATTCCGCTAGCACTTCCAAGCAACAAGCTCCAAAAATGATCACGGAAAAACATAATTCAATGCAAACCTCACAAACCAGGGTCTGATACCAGTTGATGGTTTTAGAGGGAAACAACAACAAATAAATTTGATTACAGACATAGATCTAATCAAACAACAAAATTAGGAAGAACACAAGATAGAGACAAGAATGGAGAAAATAAAACACTAATGTCTATTATTCATGAAATTCCTTTCCTTGACTTCCTTCTAAGGCATAGGCAAATAAAAATTTATAGATGAAGAAGGAAGATCTAGAATTCTATATGTGAAATTCATGAACAAGGTGAGGTTAAAAGTCAAATGATACCACTGACATTCGGTGGTAGTTGGTTCAGCGTTGACGTGATTTTCAAAGAGTCAATTTTGGATGGGCGAGGTCAGTGCCAAAGTCTTTCAATTCAATTTCACATTTAACATTGTTAAAATCAAAAAAAAAATATTTTTTTCAAAGTTTTTTTTGTTTAACTTGAAATTGTTATAAAAAGGGGCAGTGCATGTTATCGAAAGGTTTTTGAAATTTTGGGGTTTTGTTATTGAAACAAAACAAAGTCTTTATTAAAGTTTTTTTAAAGAAGAAGATGATGCATTGTTCCAATCAGCTCTCGGCATTGTGAAAGTGTCGCCCTTATGAAAATTTCTAGACTCGTTTGTTTGTGGAAAACAAGAAGCAAATGTGTTTCTATTGCAGTTAGATATGATGTCTACAATTTATTTTGCTTGTTGATTCATAGTGAGCCAACACTCAACAAATGGGAAAATCCAAGAGGTTTAGAAGGTCAAAGCGACACCCAAAGATGTTTGAGATCTTTTTAGATTTGGAAGAAAAAAGACAAAAGAACACCTTTGCATTTAAATGCATAAAATAATATGTGGATGACAATATTCTTCCCCTAATTTTAGATTCCAAGAGAACCAAGCGGGCTCAGAATACCCTTGAGAGGAGTTTTGGTGTAAAGGGGGAGAATTGAAGTTGAATATGAAGGTGGATCTATAACAAAAGATCTACATCAAGATGAAAATTTAGTTGAATCCCACTATGCACAGCTTGAAGTAAATGAATATTTGGTAAGTCCAACAATAGAGCTTGCTAATGAAAAATTGGTGAATCTAGCAACAAATCTTGCTGATGAAATTTTGGTGAATCCAACAATAGAGCTTGCTTATGACAGTGAAGCTTCTGTTGGAGTAGTCAATGCTATGGTGAATCCAACAATTAATATTGATGATGTAAAGTTTGATGAAAATTTGTTGACTAAAGACGAGTGCTTGTATATGATGCAACAAAAACATCATACTGACATGATGCTATTTGGTAAGATAATTCCACTTGAATCTGAAAACGAAGTAGAAGACAACCTATTTGCAGCAACACACATTAGTACATAAGTGGAAGATAGAGACAAAGATAGAGATAGATGAAGAGGCAAATAAGGAAGCCCACAAAGAGGAAACAAAGACAAAGGCAGAAGAAAAGTTGGAAGTGGAATAGGAGAAATCTCTCATTACAGAGCAGAAGGTACAGAACCATTGTGATTCTGCAAATATTTTTAATTCTAACATTAATTTCTAGTGTGTAGATACATATAATGATTATGAGGAAGAGTTAAATTTCCTTGAAGCATGGCTTGCAACACCATGCCTTGATAACATCTGCATAGAGTTTGCAGCAATGAACCTTGAAGATAGCTTGGATGATCAAAATATTAATGAAAATTTCAGGTATTGGAGTCTTGAAGAGATGAAATTGTATTATGAACTTATGTTGCAGCAAAAGAATGATGATGAAAAGCAACAAAAGATTGATGATGACATGTGGCAACAATCCACATACAAACCTACTTTTATACAAGTAGAGGACATACATGGACAACTTAGAACAATGGAAGACTTGCACCAGCAAATGAAGAAACTAAGATTTGAAGGATACAACAAGAAGATAAGCTATAGAATCTGAAATAGAGAAGAAAAGTTCAAGTCAATTTTTTAAATTGTATGCCTAGTAGAGACATAGACTAGCCGACATCGTAATTGAACTTTTATGTGGTTGTAATTAAGGGGGAGTGTTGGAAAATCTAATTCCAAACACTTGCTAGGTGTCAAAACCATCCATTCAAGTGTCCCGGTTCAATTTCAGTTAGTCCAGTTTAGTCGATTTTCACTTGTTTATTAGTTATATTTTCAATGTAGTATTATTTAAGTGATTCGTAATATTATTTAAGTGATTCTTAATACTGAGAAGAAAAATCTCTACTCCACTTTTTCGCTTTCCATTTTTGATTACCCTATTTCATTGTATTGTTGCACGCACATGACACAAACTGACCATTGCCGTAGTATCCCTCCGCGAGCGAAGGGATGATCCCCCCTCACGTCGACTATGATGAAGAGGAATTCCCAGTGTCTGTGTTCTGACTAGGCACGCAAACATTTCTAAAACATCAAAAGTTGTACAGTGCTCCTTCAACTCCTCTATGATGGGTTTTTTTGCCCTTTGCAAAGCATCCGAGTTGACAAAAAATGAGGTTGTTAGAAATATTTGGTGAATTTAATTTTCGTTTTTTGTGAAGGGGAGAGGCAGAGAGTTATGAATTTCGTGAAGCTACTTTCGCGAAACTAGGTTTGCGCACCACGAAGTAGATTTCGCAGAGCTACCTTCGCAAACTGCGAAGCCAATTTCCCAGACTTGGATTTCGCGCACCTCGCAACTATTCCAGAGACTTAATGAATACTCACAGTAAAAATAACAAATAGGTTTGGAGCAACACACTAAAACTTAGTATTCATTTCTTAAACATGAAAATACATCTACATTACAAAATAAAATAGAATTTTACAGAGATTTAAACTTACGTGGAGTAATACACAGTAAAATAGTGTAACTGTTGTTTTCACGTGCCCACCAAAAATTGCTCCATCATTTTCTCCACAGAGATTTGCACTCTTTTCTTACTTCTTACTCTCTAACCTCTCTACACAGTCTAACCTATTACAAAAATTACTTTTACATTCATATATAACTCAACATACAATTTTACATTTAATTCATGAGAGAGCGAAATTAATTTTGATGTTGTTGTTGAGTGTGATCAGAGTCGCGTAGGTGTTTCTGGAGTGTGGGCAAGGTTGTTGAATTAATGCTTGCCCATATCTATTTATCTAAGTACATAAATTCTTTAAATGCCTTTGCTGGGTTTCTGAATGGTTCACGTCTAACTTCAGACCTTCTATCTTCATGCTGAGAAGCAACCTGCAAAAATGTCTTCAAGCACAAATGCAACCTGCAAAAGTGTCTTACATGTATGGCTGCAAAAGTGTCTGACATGTATGGATACTGTCGGGATGTTTATTGCGGTGGTTGGGATTATTATTTCCAACACTCCTCCTTACTCACAACTGCCGCCATTGACAATTCCCAAATAGTCTCTTAGATAAATAAAATTTTCTCCTGCCAATGGCTTTGTGAAAATATCAGCAAGTTGTTCCTGTGACCTGCAGTTCTGCAACACAATTTCATCATTGTTAATCAACTCTCTAATAAAATGATATTTAGCATCAATATGCTTGGTCCTTTTGTGGAAGACAGAATTCTTTGACAATGAAATCGTTGGGGTGTTGTCGCAAAAAATAGTTGTCGTGCCCTCTTGGTGATGATGAAGATCCCTCAACATCCTTCTCATCCAAACTACCTGACATGCTACTATTGTTGTTGCGACATATTCAGCTTCTGCTGTTGACAGTGACACTATTTGCTACTTCTTGGAGGCCCATGAAATGGCTCCGGAACCCAAATGAAAAAAATATCCTGACGGGCTCTTTTTGTCATTGACACTGCCTGCCCAACCACTGTCAGTGTAATCAACCAGCCCGAAATCACTGGTTTCTTTGTACAAAACACCATACTATTTTGTCCCATTGACATACCTCAGAATCCTTTTTGCTGCTTGCCAATGTGTCTCCTTGGGTGTCTCCATGAACCTTGACACCAGACTTACTGCATACATTATATCTGGCCGAGTGGCGGTCAAATACATCAAGTTGCCTATCATGCTTTTATATAATGTCAGATTGACATTGCTGCTGCAATCTTCTTTGCTCAACTTCAACCCTATGACAATTAGAGTTGGTGCGGACTTGTTGTTATGCATTTTAAATCTCTCCAAAATTCCTGCCACATACTTTGCTTGAGAGATAAAAATTCCATTTTCTGTTTGCTTCACTTCTATACCCAAAAAATATCTTAGCAATCCTAGGTCAATCATTTCAAACTCACTCTTCATTACTTGTTTAAAATCAGCGATGAGGAAGCCATCACTCCCTGTAAAGATCAAATCATCTACATATAAGATGATAATGAGAATCTTACCTTCACTCTCTTTGATGTAGAGAGTAGGCTCACCATCACATTTGTCGAAACCATTGTCCAACAAGTAAGCATCTATACTGTTGTACCATGCGCGCAGTGCTTGCTTCAATCCATAAAGAGCTTTCTTCAACCGATATACTTTGTCTTCTTGTCCTTCAATCTCATAACCAGGCGGTTGTGCGACATACACTTCCTCTTTTAGCACTCCATTCAAGAACGCTGACTTTACGTCCATCTGATACACTGTCCATTTATGCTACGCGGAAATTGCCACAACTGCTCACACTGTCTCCATCCACGCGACTAGTGCGAATGTCTATGTGTAATATCTTCCATGCTGCTACTTGTATCCTTTGACAATTATCCTTGCTTTGTGCCTTTCAATCTTTCCCTCAATGTTACTTTTGGTCTTATAGACCCACTTTACCCCAATAACATGTTTTCCTTTCGGAAGGCTCACTAACTCCCATGTATCATTCCTTTCTATTGCTTCTATTTCTTCCTCCATTGTCGCAACCCATTTTTCTTCTTTGACTGCATCTTCAAAGTGGATTGGGTCATCTACATGGAAAAATAATGCAAATAAGGAATTTAGACCTGCCCCACTATCAACTTCATCTTGCTCATAAATTTCATTTAAATTTCTGAATTTTGGCCTTCTTGTGCTTGCTAAAGATGGACTTGATATGTCACTTGGTGTCGTGCTTCACGGTGTGCTTGGAGAAGCACTTGCTTGGCTACACGAAACTATCTTATTATTTGTTGATGGCATTGCTTGTTGCCTGCTTTGCTGCACTTGAATAGGAATAGAGGGAATCACTGTTGAGGAATTACTTGCTGCCGTTAATTCCTCTCTGTCCTCATGTGGTATACATGCTTTGACATTGATTGTCTTTTATAAACTTCCATCCCATGCTTCCTCTTCTATGAACTGCACATCTCTGCTAATTATGACCTTCTTGGTTAATGGATTGTAAAGTTTGTATGCCTTGGATTCATCACTGTATCCAAAAAATATGCATTTCTCCCCCTTGTTGTCCAACTTCTTTATCAACTCATCCAGGACATGTGCATAAGCCACACATCCAAAAACTCTCATGTGAGTGACACTATGCCTTCTTCCACTCCATGCCTCTTTAGGAACAATGTTCTGGACACTTTTGGTTAGACATCTATTCAAGATATATGTTGCACAAGCGACAACTTCAGCCCAATAGTCATTTGGCAAATGCTTTGCCTTCAACATACTCCTTGTCATCTCCATAATGGTCCTATTCTTCCTTTCTGCCACACCATTTTGCTACAGTGTATATCTTGTTGTAAATTGCTTATGAATTCCATGTTCCTTGCAAAATCGAAGGAAGCCATTTGAGATGTATTCTCCACCTCTATCTGTCCTAAGGACTTTGATGAAATGTCTGCTTTTCTTGCACCTTTTTTGTTTTAGGAGAAAGACCCATGTCTTCCTTGTATAGTCATCTATGAAGGTCAATACATAGTGACTGCCACCAATTGATGGTGTCTTCATTGGTCCACATAAATCTGAGTGGACAGTCTCTGAAGGTGCCTTTTCCCTCACTGACTTTCCTGCTGGAAATGTCTCTCTATGTTGCTTGCCCAAGATACATCCTTCACAAATGTTGTCTAGTTTTTCTATGAGTGGTAAACCCTTCACCATGCCTTTCCTATGCAACAAATTCAAACCTCCAAAGTTGAGATGTCCAAATCTAAAGTGCCATAACCAGTGTTCATCTTTTACCTCTGCTTGAAAGTTTACTTGTGTGACAACTGCCCCTTTTCTTCCATTTTCTTGTGAGTTCATAGATAGTTGTGCTTGTGCACCTTCTTTCTGCAAATCTGATATTATTTTTAGGGGAAACATTCTATTTTCTGTCATTTGCACCTTTGCAATCAGTTGTCTGCTTGGAGGCCTATCAAAAATTATGCACACATCATTTTTGAAGAAGACATTGTAGCCTTTCTGCATGAGCTGTCCAATGCTCATGAGATTATGTTTCAGACCGGGGACAAAGTAAACATCAAAGATGTATTTCTTCTCCCCCTTCTTTGTTAGGATATTAACTCTTCCTCTTCCCATGATAGAGACCTTGCTATCCGTCCCTAATGTCACTTCAAATTTCACACTTTCATCTAGATCAGGAAACATTTCTATGTTTCCTAACATGTGGTTGCTACACCCTAAATCTAGATACCATATATCACTCTGTTTTTCTTGTGCTACATTACAAGCTAAAAACATGTTATCATGGTTCTGATTTTCTCTTGTGAAATTTACACTTGGCTTGTTACTAAGGTCATATTGCTTCTTTCTACATTTATTTGCATAATGACCATACTTTTTACAGTAATGCCATTGAACTTGAGATTTATCGTACCTTTGACCTTGTGCTTTATTTTCGCTTGGGCCTTGACTTGGATTTTGATTGTTGTCTCTTCCATTTGAGCTTGAAAGGCTACTCCTTCCACCTCTGTGTGGGCTTCTTCCTCTTCCTCTAACATATGATCTTCCTCTACCGCGACCTTGACCATGATACTTGTGTCTTGAAGGCATGCTACAATGAGGAGCTTGCTCCTCTATTCAGTCTATGTTCATGAGAAATTAGTGATGCATTAAGCTCATCCAATGTGAACTGTGAGAGATCATTTGTCTCTTCTATGGCCACAACAATGGCCTCAAACCTTGCTGGCAGACTTCTCAAAACTTTCTCAACTATTCTTCTTTCCTCAAGTGTCTCACCATGAGACCTGATTTGAGTAACCAACCCACTTACATGTGTAAAAAATGAGTCTATATTATCAGACTCTTTCATACAAAGTGTTTCAAAATCTCTCCTCAACATTTGCAGCTTTGCTATCCTGACTTTTTCCATGCCTTGGTAGGCTGTCTGGAGGATGTCCCATGCTTGCTTGGACTTCGTTGCTGCTGCAACCCTTGGGAAAATACTTTCATGAACTGCTTGAAAGATATAAAACAGGGCTTTTGAATCCTTCTTCCTGTTGTCCCTTAACACATCTCTTTCTTGTTGAGATAAGGCATTGTATGTTGTTGCATCTGCTGGTCCTTGAAAACCATTCTCCACCAAATCCCAAATGTCTTGAGAATAAAACAGTGCCTTCAATGTAATAGTCCAATAATCATAATTTTTTCCACTAAATTGAGGTATTTGAGGATTAGTCAAGCTTGTGCTTGATGTTGCCATTTCTGAGCATAAAAAAAAACTTTCTGCTTGCTGGTAAATATGCTAAAAAAAATAATGCGCACTCAAAAAACAATTTTCACTGTTAATAAAAACAATTTTCACTGTTAGTAAAAACACTTGTTTTTACACTAGCAGAGTTTAACCTCCTCTGATACCATGTTAGAAATATTTGGTGAATTTAATTTTCGTTTTCGTGAAGGGGAGGGGAGAGGCAGAGAGTTATGACTTTCGTGAAGCTATTTTCATGAAACTAGGTTCGTGCACCACGAAGTAGATTTCGCGGAGCTACCTTCATGAACCGCGAGGCCAATTTCCCAGACTTGGGTTTGCTTACCTCGGAACTATTCCAGAGACTTAATGAATACTCACAGTAAAAATAACAAGATAGGTTTGGAGCAACACACTAAAACTTAGTATTCATTTCTTAAACATGAAAATATATCTACATGAGACTGCGGCTCATTTACAAAATAAAATAGAATTTTACAGAGATTTAAACTTACACTGTGTAATACAGTAAAACAAAGTAATTGTTGTTTTCACGCGCCCACCAAAAATTGCTCCACCATTTTCTCCTCAAAGACTTGCACTCTTTTCTTACTTCTTACTCTCTAACCTCTCTACACAGTCTAACCTATTACAAAAATGACTTTTACATTCATATATAACTCAACGTACAATTTTACATTTAATTCATGAGAGAGCGAAATTAATTTTGATGTTGTTGTTGAGTGTGATCAAAGTCGCGTAGGTATTTCTGAAGTGTGGGCAAGGTTGTTGAATTAATGTTTGCCCATATCTGTTTACCTAAGTACATAAATTCTTTAAATGCCTTTGCTAGGTTTCTGAATGGTTTGCGTCTGACTTCAGACCTTATATCTTCATGTTGAGACGCAACCTGCAAAAGTGTCTGACATGTATGGCTGCAAAAGTGTCTGACATGTATGGCTGCTGTCAGGCACAGTGGTTGGGATTATTATTTCCAACAGAGGTGAGGCCCAGGTCCTTGGTTTTTGCAATCGACAGTGGAGTGTTAGGATTAATAAGGAATACACTTTCAAGGAGCTCATGATGTTGAAAACAGACCAGATAGTGCTGGTGGCGTTTGAGATCTTCCCATTGCCACACGGTTTCGAGTGAAAACTTCTCCTCACCTCTGGCAATCTCTGCAAGTCCCATCAGAAACTTGGATGCCCCTCATCCATCACACAGACTATGGTTGAAACTTACACCCACCACAAATCCCCCAAAATGGAAGTGTGTGACCTATTTTTTTCAAGATAAAAGCACACGTTGTGATCAACCATTTCATTAAAATCTTCCCAGTAATGGGAAATGGAAATCTAGGAAATCTAAGAGTATATGAAATGAATTTTACCTGAAAAGTGAGAGTGGGGAATTCCTCAACTTCTGCTGTGAGAGGAAACTGAAAAAGCAGTTGCTCGAATGATGATTTCAGCTCTTGAATTCCCTCAGAATTGGAAGTGTGTTGTCTATGAAAGCTTCAACAAAGAGAGCACCCTCTCTTGTGCAGTCTACTTGGAGTTTATGACTATCTTGTGTTTTTCTTACATAACCTGCGAGTGGGTAATAGTAAGACAGAAGTTGTGACAATGCATCCTGAGTTGGATTTGTGGCAGTGTAATTATTCATGGAACCATTATAGTAGACAAGAAATACATCAAATCTCCTCCTTACAAGGAAATGTTCGTCCAATTGGAAAGATAGAGGATGGATTTGGGAGAATGTTGGGAAGGTGGTACCAGGACAAACTCTATTACCTTTACAGGTAACTGAACTTGGGAGCAATAAATATCAGGGTTCTCCATTGATAGATCTAGCGACCACTTTACCTTGACCTACTTCTCAAAAAGCCCTTTGTCTTGTATAAAATATGATGAATCACCCAATTAAATAGGGAGTCATCTACCCGAGGAATTGTCACACGCTCAAAATTGGCTAGAATCCGTGCAACAAAATTTCAAGAAATTTTGCAGTAGTAGTGTTTGAATAATGGTTTTGATGTTGGAAATAAGAAAACCTCCAGAACAGCCAAAATCTTGAAATTTGATAACTTGGATTTACGAGATCTTTACAAAATTTTATCCAAATATTACCAAAATTCCCATGATTTTTAAAGCAAAAATTAGTGTGGTTAGACTAAGACATTAAATACATGGGAAGGGTTGGATTATGACAAGTTTTTCAGAGGTAATAGATAAGTCATGTGGGGCGGGAAGATTCGGGAGAAGGGTGCATAATGATGCTCTGAAACAAAAGTCCAAATTTAGTCCCATCGTTTTGCCACACATCGAAACTATGAATTTAAAATTTTTAAGGAAGAACAACATTTTAATTGCTGCTACTGAATACACCGTCGTACACAATAATGCATTTTATGCATGTGACCCTTAAGTGATGTGCATTCAGCATGTGACCCTTAATTGAAAATAGCATGTGATGTGCATTCAGCATGTGACCCTTAAGTGAATAGTAGTGTCACTGGCATTCAGCATGTGACCCTTTATTTCATCCTCATCCATGGATGGAATTTGACAGGAATTTTGACGTCTAAAATTTTTGGATGCCTGTCTTTTAGGACGTGCTCGGAACCATGGAGAACGTATTTTTTAAGCGAAATGATTTTCTCAAAACGTTATTAAATCCTATTTATTTTCACTATGACTTCTATAGTACTCTATGTCTATTTGTATTAATAATACACATCGTGAGATGAGTTGCAAACTTGCAAATTGCTGAGTACAGGGTTCAAATCAATATATGAATTATGCCAGTTTTGTTTCCGGTGGATCCACAATGGAGATGTCAGGCAATGGTCTATGCATTCACACGCCTGTAAGTCTTCCTTTCCCAACTCAAACTTGTTATGCCCGCGCTTAACAAAAAATTCGAAATGGAAGACATGAATTTTGCCCGTGAATATTTTCATTTCTTTTTCAAGAGGAAAGATTTAGTTCAAAGTGAAGATAATGCTTAACTTTTTTGAGTTTAGAGAAGGTCGCACCGATTAGCCATTTGATTTGTTTTGTTTTGTTTTTTTTTTCAATTCAGTATAGCCATTTGAGTTATAGGTTAAGGGGGTTTTAGAATGCATTTTCGAGATGGTTGTAGTATTATTAAGGATTTGTGGGGGTGTGGAAAAATTTTTCATTCATTTTGGAGTTGTCTTTTTTGTTCATAATAATATGCAAATTTAAGCTTTTTATATTTGTTCATAAGAATATGCAAATTTAAACTTTTTATATTTTCTTGACCAAACTCATTCCACTCTTGGATGGTAGTTATAAAAGTGGAATAAGGATTTTGTTGCCCCCTTTAAATAGAAAAAGAAAAAAGAAAATTATAGTTTGTTGTTATATATTTAGAGAGATAACTAAGATGAAAAGATAGAAACAGTGAAAAAGGATAGTTCAAAGGAGAGAAGGTATTCAAGGACTTTTCAAATCTTTTCAAACTTACACATTAAAATGTTATTACTTCTTAATATTAATATCATGTTACTCATGGTGAAGATGGATACCCCAAGACTAGCCAAAGGAAGGATGGAGACTAGGGAGGGTGAGGAAAATAATATATTTGATTAAATCCAGTAACTTTGTAACTCCAATAATCCATTCTTATAAGTGTAAGGAATTTCAATGTGCACTCAATAAATAAAATAGGTCATTCCTAAAAATTTCACGTATAGTTAGGAAGTTAAATAAAATTAGTTTATAATTCAAAATAACACTCTAAAGTAAGTGGGTAATTATAGAACTTCATTTTGGGTATTAAAGGACCTTTTCTTTCTACTTATTCTATAGCAAGGTAACATTTTTTGTATTTTACATAACTATTAGGAACTACATCATTTCAGATCTTCTCAAACTTATTAGGGCTCAAGGTGAGCACACATTAAAATGTTATGACTTCTTAATATCATGTTACTCATGGTGAGGATGGATACCCAAAGGCTAGGGAAAGGAAAGATGGTGACTAGGGAGGGTGACCCAAAGGCTAGGGAAAGATGCAAATGAAAGAAGACTTTTTGACATGTGAGAATTATTAAGTTACATGTTTTTATACTTTGCACAAAGTTTATTTATACATATAATTTTTTTAACTTTTGTTGTCCTCTACTATATTTATATTTTTGATATGGAATTTTAATGCTCTTTATATATTGATGGAATTTGGAATACAAACATTAATAGTTACATGGATGATGGCTGCCATAAGAAGAAATCGAATATACATTTGAAAGATTTTTCATCTATTTTTTTTATAGGTTGATGGCACATTAAAAATGCCATCAACGCTGAAAAATGTGTACATCTTACCAACCCTTTGAAAAATGCAGTAAAAGATGTGATGCATTTAGATTGGATCATTTTGCTACAATGGAAAAAAAAAATTGCCTTTATGCTTCTCAAGATGCATTTAAATACAAGGAGATACTTTTGCACATATATCCAATCCCCCTCTTTCTTTGGTTTTAATGCATACCTTCCATGCAACTTGAGGCATTTCAATTCTTTCATTATCATTGGAGCAATGGAATTTAGAAACTTGTAAGTTGTGGCATTAGCTTTATGTAACTAGATTTTGGAGTAAGTAGTCATTTAGAATAGTATGTATATGTATCAATTAATAATTTGTTGCTAAATGCATTTCTCTTACTGGATGGATTTGAAAACTCGAGGTTGGTGGCATGTTTTTGTGCCCTTTTAAGGTATCATATATTTCTATTTTGTACCGAACCTTATATTAGATAATGTCAGAAATTATCTCTGAATTTTCATGGAACTTAGTCTTATTGGGAATCTAAAAATTGTTTCTTTTAAATGATAATTTAAATGCAATGGATAACCATCAAATACTTTACCTGGGATTGATTACATACTTTTAATAATAATAATAAAACATGTTCCAAATGTTCAACACTTTTTGTTGAAACCCACACAATTGTAGTTGTCAAAGTATGAAAATTTAAATATCTTTAACTTTTAGTCAGTATGTCTATAAGTTATACTAAAGGGTAAAACCTATAAATAATACACCAAGGTGAAAATTATTTTTCAATTTAATCTTATTAATATTAGTGTATATCACATGATAAAAAACATGCTAAAATAAATATTGTATAACTTTATCTTTAGATCCTATAATATATATTAGATTATGTAAATCATAACATAAATCATATTAATTAATTTACTTTTGAATTTTTATTTATAACAGTCAATAGTTTTACTATGTTGGTCATCTTATATGTCCCATAAGATCTCCTTATGATTTCAGGTTCCATGGATTGTATTGTGAGTGTTCCATGCAATTTCAAATCAAAATTCGAGATTTAATAAGTGATTTGTGTGTTATGGTCATTTTGTCTTTTTCTTACGATAAATATGTGGAATTTTTTAACAGAGTTATGTTATTGGAGGATAAATTTTTTATCAAGCCTTTATTGGTGAAGGGTTAATTTATTATGAGAACATCACTCTTGAAGGACAAAAATTTACACATAACATTTCTTGACAGTAGCATAAGGACCAAAAACTTCAAAAAAATTGTATGATAGACCCAAAAGAATCCAAATTCCAACCCTATCCTCATCCATTCATCAATTAAAAATGTGCCAAGAGTCACCATTTCATATTCAGCATTTAGTGTCGCTGCTCTTTTCATAATAGGTCAACGATCATCCATCCACATTCAGCTTGGGAATCTATAAATTAGCGTTTGAGTTAGTGTGCACACACATTCTCACTCCTTTTGGTTTGGGATTTTGAGAGGATGCCGCACATATACGAGGATGTCACCGTGGCTCATGACTCCTTTTTTATTCTTACTTTTTAATTTCATTGCACTCTTTCTTCGTCATTTTTGAATGTCTCTAGGCCAAACACCCTCACCGCTCGAGTGAACAAGGAATTGACAACTGGATTTTACGCTATACAAATGCATCAGAAGACTCCCCTGCAGGCCGAAAGATTGGTGTTAGATTTAGCAGGAGATACAGAGTGGCTTCACTGCCAAGGTGTCACCTACACTTCCTCCACCTATCGTCGTGTTCCATGTGGCACTGCGATTTGCTCGGCGTCCTCACAGGGGCGGGGCGACAACCTTTGCTACTGCCCTAGTATGTGTCACAACAATACTTGCAACGTCAATTTTGATAATGCCTACCTTGTCCTCGAAACCACAGGTGAGCATCACTTGGACACATGTTGGACCAAGGGTGCCCACCCTCAAACTTGTTTTACACAACAACCAAACAATATGGAAATTTTTTTGAGGTAATTCCATGGTGTCAAACGAGTGCCCTGGCGTAGTGGGCCTTTGTTAGGTCCCTATAATAATAGTGATTCCCCCATTACTATTTTCATTGTATCCCTTATTATTATTGTTGTGCCCCTATTGTCCCCATATTGTTACTAGTGTACCCCATAAAAGCCCACTACTGTTATTATTGTTCCCTTATATTATTATTGTCATGTCGGCTTTGATTATATTGTGACCCCTTAGACTCCTATATATAGAAAGGATGTTTTGTCATTTGCATCATCCAAGAATTGTTCATTGGTGTAATGTAAAGGAGATTTCCCCCTCGAAGAGGCTTATTTTGAATTCATTGAACTATCTATTATTCTATTTTATGAGCTGGTTGCATAACATTTGGTATTAGTAGATTATGAAGAAGAGGAAGAAATGCAACATGATATATCAAAATTACGAGATCAAGTGCAACAATAACAATATTGGACTTCTATGGGGCACACTAATAACAATAAGGGGATAATAGGGGCACAACAATAATAATAAGGGATACAATGAAAATAGTAATGGGGGAATCACTAGTATTGTAGGGACCTAACATCCTTGTGCTCTTTCATGCAGCTCCAGATGGAGGGACGGAAGGATGTTATGATGTGGGTCCCATTGTGATAAGCACTCATCAGATGCGAGCTAACCTTTTGCAGTTTGATATAGCCAATAACCGATTCAACTTCTTCTCCACGTTGCTAGGCTTGAATACCATTTACTCTAACTTCAACTTCTCCTCTGCTGGCTAACGATACTGTAGTGACGCTATGGAAATAAATGACCCAACGTCAATTTTGGATTGTGGTATTTTTTGTGTTATAAAATGGATTGGAGTGTGGTGTGAGTGAACATTTTGCTTCTTCTTTAGCTTCATAGCTTCATAATAATATTAACATGCTTTTCATTTACCTCTATCACTATATTTCCCCATTATTCTTTCTTTACAATACAATATCTCACTGTTATTTAATATTCTTTCTCATAATTGTGATTCATTTCACAAAAGCATATACAAAACTTGGTTATGTTTTCAATTGAAAACAACAATTGCATTCTTCTTTTTGGGGCCTTTAGTAGCCTGGATTTTATGGTGTGGCACTAGAAAAGGGGTCTAGAAAAATGTTTAAAATTGCCTGATATATTTTAAAATTGAGAGAATTTCATGGACTATCAAAACATAAATGCATGGTTCCTTTCAAAAGGGACCATTAACAGTACCCTCCCAGGACCAGATCACATTGTTGTAGATAGGTCATGATTAGGTAGCTTAAAAAGTATTTCTAGAGAACAGTGAACACCATCCCGAATTTGGAGTGCATTGATGAAGTCAATGCCATATTCAAAGAAAACACATTAAATAAATTAAATATTCCTGAAACATCTTATAGAATATAGCCTTGGGTCATGTTTAGCTATAACCATAATAAAATAACTTACAAGTTTAAAGTGTTTCTAAACAATGCCATCGTGAGTTTAGAGTGCATTGATTGGGTGGGCCCAAATGAACACTCAATTAGATTTAATTAATGTAACTTGATTTTTAAATTAAATATTAATGTACACTATCAACCATAATTGGTCAACAAGACTATAAAAAGCTCAACAATGACTAAAATTTGGGAGTGACAAAGCATCTCTGGGAGAACTGAAAAAAGAAATAAATGTGTATATAGTGAGTGCCAAAAGAGATATAACCAAACAATGTGGAGCCCAAACAACAAATGGAAACCTTAAACCAAAAATGTTGTCATTGATCACCTCTACTAACAAACAAGGCCACGAAGAAAAAAGTGATGAGATTGCTTCCATCTACCAATCTTGTACCTTCTCATGATGATAATATGATATAAATCAAAACATGGGTCAAAGATTTTGCTAAGCCATACAACATGAAGTTAAGGGGATAGAAGAATCAAGCTACACAATTTACTAGTAAGAGCATTATTTTTATTTTGTAATGGAGATAATGTATGCTCTTTCAGAAAGGCTCCCTATAATGAGTTACTATGTGTAGAAACAAACAAAGAAATTTTGTGTAGGTAGTGGACCTTCCTTTTCTTAGCATCATTTTGAGCCTTGATTGTGTCAAAGGGGCTTGCATAAAGATCCATGAAAAAACTCAATTTTAAGAACACTTAGTACCTCAATGATTTATAGTTTAACGCACTTTGAGGGACATCAAAGTATATATTGGTAGCACCATTCCAAGTTTAGATTGGTAATGTTATATATATTAGGTAATGTTTAGGCACAAGGCAATTTTGATTTTGAAGCTAAGGGCCTACTCTATGCTATTTATGAACTCATTCTTGGGAGGTTTTGAGTGGGTGATTATGAATTTTAAAATTATTACAGTTCAAAGGCTCATAATTTCACTCATAGAAATCCTGCTGACCTGAGGAACACTTCAATCACCTTCCCCATACCCTCTTGATGGAGGATTTAAATATTATTGTCAGTAGAAAAAACCCCAAGGTGAAGAACGCTTCGATGAAATTAAGATCACTTTTCAAACTGGATCAAAAAAGAAAGCAAGGATAAAAATAAAATAGTAGCATGTACCCTCGAGCATGAATAATTGAGATTGTGAATGCTGGCGATTTGAGGTTTAAATAATGTAGAGGGCTTCACTCAATGGACTATTTTGTACCATTTCTAGAGTACAACCAATATTTAATACGTGGTTCTAGAATGATGTAGTTCTAGGGTTTCATGCTCTCCTATAGGGATTTTGATTGTCTAATATCACATTTGAGAAATTCAAAAGACAACAATGAATATTGGTAGAATGAGACTAAATTAGATGAAATAGGTAAAGACACACATAATTAAATTGACTTCAAAAGTGATAGATAATAGAATAAGAACTTTACAAAAAAAATAAACAAATACAAACTTACCACTTCTTGAGAGTGTCTTCCCAGCACCCACTGTTACTTTCTGAACCTACATCCAAGTTGTCGAGGTGTCAAAATCATCAGGATCCCCCATTGTATCATGCAACACACTCTTCTTCATGTCATTGCTTCAACAGGGTTTCTTCGTTGTCTTATTCATGGACACTCCAAAGTTCTAAACGAACTAGACTTCTTGATATTTAAACCCTTGTGCATTCAGATGCAATGCAAATTTTACACCCATGTTATCAATAACTATGTTTAGATTGTAGACATAAGGAATTTCCAAGAACCATGAGAAAAATATTACCAACAATTCTACCATTTCCTTAAAAAAACTATCAGTGCACACAATGGTTTGAATCTTGTTGTCCCAACTACCAGGGTAGGGTAAATGCAAGCTAAATATTGATGGCACTGTGTCGAGGGATTCTTGTTTCTAAGAAATTTTCAAGTCCAATGGGGAAATCAACCATGAAACCAAAAGGAAAAGAAAAAAACCAAATATTTCTTTTAACAAAAGCCATAATACCTAGAATGAGCAATGGCATCCTGCTTCTTTACCATAAACTCTTGTAGTGACAACACATAATTTCAATTTTTTTTTCTTGAAGACGCCAAAAATTGTAGAAGAAGAGGCAATAGGGGCAAGAACTTAAATTGATATGTGTAGCTGAATGACTGCCAACTAGTATACTTGAAAATGAATGATGACATACAAAATGGGTCATTCAGTTTTACTAGCAATTAACCCCATTTAAACTTCACAAGACCTCAAGACACCACTAATACAGATGGAACCCGTTCTTTAGGAAGATATTAATGACATTTTCGAAAAAAAATAAATCGTCCAAAGTATGTTTCATAAATTTAAAAACACATCACGAGATAAGGTCACATAAACTTTTAAAATGTATTTGATGGGAAAAATTCCCTCTAACGGGGATTTTTTTTGTCAAATTCCAACCCTGGGAAGTGACATTCTTTTGTTATTTAATTTTATAAATTTGTTAGTTGAGAGGAAAATTATTGCAACTTCTCCCAAATGTGATGTGACTTTCGTAATCCAGGAGACTTTTAACGTTGGGTACAACGTTTGATTTTTTTGTTTTCTCTTTATGCATTATTGAATTTTGGCTATGGTGGGAAATGAAAAAATGTTGTTGAGAAATGGCAACAAGAAATTCCAATTTAATTTGTCCTTGAATTAAATTGTGAATTAAAATTGAATTCTATTATCATAGCAACTTGTAAATAGTTAATTAAGTTTAATTAGCTTATGAATTTCGAGTTGGAAGTCTATATGTAGTTATGCATATGTTCTCCCTAAGTTTGAGGGGTCAAGTATGAGTTTAAATTGAGTTGGAAATTAGATCACTCAGTTTACTAAGTTAAGTTCAGTTACATTAGTTCTAAATTTTTTTGGAACTAATAGAGGACTAACATTCAGTTAGTCCAATGATGCATACACTAGTTCTACTCCAATTTAATTGAAGATTCCCTCATGAGAAACTCATGCCTATCAGTTTAGAGAAAGACCCAGTTGAGACTAGAGTGCAGGGACATTGTACTATTGGTGGTATTATTTACTGGAGTGTAAATATCATGCATGCATTAGAGATTGATCCTATGTTTGGATTGCATGGTTTTGGAAGCATGAATTTCCTTTAAATACGGGCTATTCATCCTAGAAATTATGAAAGATATTAGGAGCTTGGAGAGCTGCAGAATCGGCTAAGTGTTGGCCAAGAGCTAGCTTCTGAGCTGAGAGAGTTAAGCATACTTGTGTGGAATTGTTCTAGTGAGAACAAGATTTGTATCCTCACTCATATTTATGAGATATGAAATACAAATAGTGGAGTTTTGAGCGGTGGATTTCCCCAAATACATCTTATGATATGTGCCATTGATTTATCTTCTTCTTGTTCATATTGTTTTCATCGATCTATTGGCTTCCGTTGGTTGAAAGTAGAAGTAGATTCCTGTCCTGTGTTTTAGTACATTGCATGACCTTGTGAATCTAGATGATTTGTTACATGGTATTATAGATGAGAACAATATACTAGAGGATATTTCGAAGTTTTGAGTTTCGGTTACAGATGAAATTCGAATTTGCAATACATACTTTAGGATCAGCAAATAGCGCTCTACGGTTTGCGACTCAAGTATGCCTTGGAAGGAAACTTGAATTTTATAGCCTAGAGGGATAGAATGGAGGCTATGTTAGAGGTTAATGGATTTAAGGAATTCATTGATCAATAAATTCCTAACCTAGCAACATCAGATGCATAAAACTTGGTCGAATGGAAGAAGTGTGTGGTGAAGGCGAGGTGGATAATCCTTGGGGGAGTTCGAGACCACATTGTCTCGAGTCTCCATGGCAAGGAAAATCTACATGTTATGTGGAAAGAATTGATAGACTTGTATCATAACAGCAGTGGCCAAAGGAAATTGGCACTAAAGGACAAACTTCGAGAAATCAAAATGGATAAAGGCGAGACTATTCCAAAATAATTGACCAAGTTCACTCAATGTCATCATGAACTTGGAAATGATGGAATCACGATTGTCGAGGATGATATGGTGAGTCTTGCTCTTCTAGGACTCCAAAAGAGTTGGCATAGTTATTAGGACTCTGTCAATGCAGGAGAAGCTTCTAAATTGGGAAAGACTATGGTCAGATTTGATGCAGGAGGAATGGTAGGGATGGATCTTCATCAAATATTGATGATGAAGAGAATTGTGCCTTAGAAATTAAGGAGAAGAAGGGAAAGGTAAAGCTTCCCATTCCAAATTAGGTTCTTATGATGGAGGTGAGAAGAAATACATGACGAAAGTTAGGTGCTTTCATTGTCATGAGATGGGCCATTTTGCTACAAATTTTCCACTTAAGAAATCCAAGAAGAAGTCCTCAGGAGGAGTGGCGGGTGAGGCTTTGGCCTCTCAATTCGAATTGGAGTTTTCCCTCATTGCATGCATAGTGTCATCAATGATGGGAAGTGTATGATACTTAGACAGTGGAGCTTCATTCCACATGACTGGCGACAAAGAGTTATTCAGTGACCTAGAGGAGAAAGATCTCGTGATGCATATCAAGATGGGTGACGACGAGAAGTATAGTGTTACTGGATTTGGCACAATTACTTTTCAGAGGTAGAATGGGACTCCACTCACCTTGAAGAATTTTATGTATGTGCTTGGTTTGAAGAAGAACCTTTTATTTGTTTCCATGCTTGAGGATAGAGGCTATGATGTGATCTTCTCGAAAGGAAAGGCATTCCTTCAACACATAGCTATGGGTCAAGTAAATAAGATAGGGATTTGGGTGAAGAATCTCTATAAGCTAGAAGTAGAGGAGTGTGCTACTTTGAGCACAAAAGAAGAAAGGGTGCAGAGCTGAGACGTTGTCAAGTTGTGGCATAGACAATTGGGGCAATTACATCATGGGGCTTTGAAGATATTGCAGCAGATCTCTACAGGTCTTCCCACAAGCATGCTTGAGCAAGTTGATACATGCAAGGGGTGTACTTTGGGAAAATACACCCAGTATTCCTTTCACAACAAAGATAGTCGAGCAGAGGCTATGCTAGAGTGAGTCTATTCAGATGTGTGTGGACCATTCTCGACAGCATCCATAGCCAAACACAGGTATTATGTTATATTTGTTGATGACTATCTCGGAAAGGTTGGATGTGTTTCATGAAGAAAAAGTATCAAACTTTCACAAAGTTTTGTGAGTTTAAAGCATTGGTGGAGAAAGAGTCAGGAAAGAAGGTTCAAGCTCGACCCAGTGATAACAGTGGTGAGTATGTCTCAAACGAGTTTAAGAACTTCTGTGCAGCAGAAGGGATTAAATGGGAGTTGATGACACCCCATAACCCTCAGCAAAATGGGGTGGACGAGAGCAAAAATAGAAGGATAGTAGGGGTAGCGAGGGCGATCTTGCATGATCAGGGCCTACCACTACACTTGTGGGTAGAGGAATTCAACACATTGGTTTATGTTCATAACCATAGCCCACGTCAGATACTTAAGATGAAGACACTAGAGGAGGCTTATTCCTATAAGAGGCCAGATGTTGGTCACTTCAAGATTTTTGGGTCATCGGTATATTACCATGTGAATAAATATGCATAGAAGAAGTTTGTGCTGACAACAAAGTTTGGGATATTTGTTGGGTACACTAATACACCTCACAACTATCAGGTGTACTTGTCGACTGGTAGGATGACATTGGTTCACAGGGATTCCAGATTTGATGAGGAGAAGGTCATGTGAGTTTCCCCTGAGAGGGAGCTTTAGCTACATGAGGATTAGGAGATTTTAGCTCCTAAGGTTAAGGAGCCTCAGATTAATGTGGAGTAGCCACATGTAGAGGATCTAGGAGTGGATACATCTACTTAGGTGGAGTCTTCTAGAGAGGGAAGAAAGCACGCTAGAGAGGCTGACAGATTGTTGGATGATGCATGGGAGCATGTGGGAGCACCCACTTCTCAGCGCAAGCAGAGGAGGTCACCTAAGAGGTACACGAGATACATGGCTCTTATGGGCGAACGTGTTGTGATAGATCCATCTTCCTTTAAGGAAGATGTGCAGCAGCCGATTTGGGTTGATGCCATGGTGGAGAGGTATGACTCCATACTTCGTAACAGTGTTTGGGATGTGGTCTCGAGACTGGAGGACAAGTCACGGGTGAGCTCCCATTGGCTTTACAAAGTAAAGCAAGATGCAGATGGTAGTGTGGAGAAGCATAAGGCTAGATTTGTGGCCCGTGGCTTTTCACGGGTAGAGAGGATATACTATGATGAGACCTTTGCTCCTATTGCAAGGTACTCGTCAATCATATATATATTGGCACTATCAGCACAGATGGGTTGGAAGATACATCAGATGGATGTGAAGAAAACCTTCCTTAATGGCATGATTGAGGAAGAGGTGTACATAGAGCAGCCTGAAGGTTTTGAAACCTTTTACTGTGAGTCACATGTGTGCCGACTCAAGAGAGCATTGTATGGGTTTAAGAAATAACCCCATGCTTGGTACACTAGGATAGATAGATACTTCACTAGGTTGGGCTTCACGAAGAGTGAAGCAGATGTGAACTTGTACCACATAGTGGTGGAAGGTAAATTGTTGATCATTGTACTTTATGTTGATGATCTCATACTGACAAATGATGATCAGTTGATCAAGTCTTGCAAGGAGGACCTTTCAAGAGAGTTTGAGATGAAGGACATGGGGATCATGCATTACTTTCTTGGCATGGAGGTATGGCAGGGAGATGGGGATTTGTTTGTGTCTCAGGGCAAGTATGCCAATGAGATACTCAAGAGATTCTACATGGAGAGAAACAAACCCATGGAGACTCCTCTAGCAGGTAACTGGAGGAAGGAGGATGCTACTTTAGGGGAAGTAGTGGAAGTTATTGTTTACAGGAAGCTTGTGGGTTCACTCATGTACTTGGTGAACACATGACCAAATATGTGCTATGTAGTTAACCACCTTAGTCATGCGATGCTTAGGCCTACCAAGTTGTATTGGAAGGTGGCAAAGAATGTGTTGAGATACCTTAGGGGCACTTCTCAGTATGGATTATGGTACAGACAAACAGAGGGAGTGAAGCTTCAAGGCTTCACCAATGCAAATTGGGTAGGGAGTCCATCCGACCGAAAATCACATCAGGAGGGATCTTCAGTATTGGGTCAGCGACAGTTTCTTGGTACATCAGGAAATGGAGATCGGTTGCACTTAGTTCAGCGGAGGCAGAGTACATGGCTGCAAGTTAGGATACATGTGAGGCCATCTGGATGAGGAAGGTCCTGGTTAGTTTGTTTGGTCATAAGATGGATCCAACTGTGATTTACGGTGATAATTAGATTTGTATCGAACTCTCTGAAAATCTAGTTTTTCATGAACATTCCAAGCGTATTGATATCTGGTATCATCATCTCAGAGATTGTGTATTGAGGCAATTATGTTTTTAGACTACATTGCCACGGAGGAGAAAGATTTTGACATTTTGACAAAGGCATGTTCAATATGTAATTTGAGTTTCACAGAGACAAGATAGGGGTAGCTAATAATCCCTTTCTTGTTGAGAGGGAGTGTTGAGAAATGGCAACAAGAAATTTGAGTTTAATTTTTCCTTGAATTAAACTGTGAACTAAAATCAAATTCTATTCTCATAAAAACTTGTAAATAGTTAATTAAGTTTAATTAACCTAATTAGCTTAGGAAATTCGAGTTGGAAGTATTTATGTAGTCATGTATATGTTCTCCCTAAGTTTTAGGGGTCCAGTATGAGTTAAATTGAGTTGGAAATTAGATCACTCAGTTTACTAAGTTAAGTTCAGTTAAATTAGTTCTAAATTGTTTTTGGAACTAATAGAGGACTAATAGTTAGTTGGTTTACTAATGCATCCACTAGTGCTACTCCATTTAACTGGAGATTCCCTCAGTAGAAACTCATGCATGTCAGTTCAGAGAAAGACCCAGTTGAGACTAGAGTGCAGGGACAGTTTACTATCAATGGTATTATTTACTGGAGTGTAAATATCATGCATGCATCAAAGATTGATCCTATGTTTGGACTGCACATTTTTGGAAGCATGAATTCCCTTTAAATACAAGTTATTCATCCTAGGAATTATGCAAGAGATTAGGAGCTTGGAGAGCTGCAAAATTGGCGAAGTGTTGTCTAAGAGCTAGCTTATGTGTTCAGAGAGTTGAGCATACTTGTGCACAATTGTTCTAGTGAGAACAAGCTTTGTATCTTCAATTCATATTTCTGATATATGCAATACAGATAATGGGGTTTTGAGCAGTGGCTTTCCCCATATACATCTTGTGTTATGTGCCATTGATTTATCTTCTTCTTGTTCATATTGTTTTCATTGATCTATTGGCTTCCGCTGGTTGAATGTAGAAGTAGATTCTTGTCCTGTGTTTTAGTACATTGCATGAGCTTGTGCATCTAGATGATTTGTTACATGGTATCAAAGATGAGAACAATATACTAGAGGATATTTCGAAGTTTTGAGTTTCGGTTCAAGATAAAATTCAAATTTGCAATACATACTTCATGATCAGCAAATAGCATTCTATGGTTTGCGGCTCAAATATGCCTTGCAAGGCAACTCGAATTTTATAGCCTGGAGAGATAGAAAGGAGGCTATGTTAGAGGTTAATGGATTGAAGGAATTCATTGATCAATAAATTCCTAAGCTAGCAACCTCGGATGCATAGAACTTGGCCAAATGGAAGAAGTGTGTGGCGAAGGCAAGGCAGATAATCCTTGAGGGAGTTCGAGACCACATTGTCTCGAGTCTCCATGGAAAGGAAAATCTATATGTTATGTGGAAATAATTGACGGACTTGTATCACAACAGCAGTCTCCAAGGGAAATTGGCACTGAAGGACAAACTTCGAGAAATCAAAATGGATAAAGGCAAGACTATTCCAAAATACTTGACCAAGTTCACTCAATTTCATGATGAACTTGGAAGTGCTGGAATCACGGTTGTCGAGGATGATATGGTGAGTCTTGCTCTTCTAGGACTCCGAAAGAGTTGGCATAGTTATCAGGACTCTATCAATGCAGGATAAGCTTCCAAATTGGGAAAGGCTATGGTCGGATTTGATGCAGGAGGAGATCAGGAGGAACAGTAGGGATGCATCTTCATCAAATATTGACGATGAAGAGAATTGTGCCTTAGCAATTAAGGAGAAGAAGGGGAAAGGTAAAGATTCCCATTCCAAATCGGATTCTTATCATGGAGGTAAGAATAAATACATGATGAAATTTAAGTGCTTTCATTGTCATGAGCTAGGCCATTTTGCTACAAATTTTCCACTCAAGAAATCCAAGAAGAAGTCCTCAGGAGGAGTGGTGGGTGAGGCTTTGGCCTCTCAATTCGAATTGGAGTTTTCCCTCATTACATGCATAGTGTCATCAATGGTGGGAAGTGTATGATACTTAGACAGTGGAGCTTCATTCCACATGGTGACAAAGAGTTACTCAGTGACCTGGAGGAGAAAGATCTCGAGATGCATATCAAGATGGGTGACAACAAGAAGTATAGTGTTACTGGATTGGGCACGATTACTTTTCAGAGGGAGCATGGGGCTCCACTCACCTTGAAGAATGTTATGTATGTGTCTGGGTTGAAGAAGAACCTTGTATTTGTTTCCATGATTGAGGATAGAGGCTATGATGTGATCTTCTCGAAAGGAAAGGTGTTCCTTCAACAAATATCGATGGGCCAAGTAAAGAAGATAGGGATTCGGGTGAAGAATATCTATAAGCTATAGGTAGAGGAGTGTGCTTCTTTGAGCACAAAAGAAGAAAGGGTGCAGAGCTGAGATGTTGTCAAGTTGTGGCATAAATGATTGGGGCACTTACATCATGGGGCTTTGCAGATATTGCGGCAGATCTCTACTGGTCTTCCCAAAGGTACGTTTGAGCAAGTTGATACATGCAAGGGGTGTAATTTGGGAAATACACCAAGTCTTCCTTTCACAATAGAGATAGTCGAGCAGAGGCTATGCTAGAGAGAGTCCATTCAGATGTGTGTGGACCATTCTCGACAGCAACCACGACCAAACACAAGTATTATGTTATATTTGTTGATGATTATCTCGGAAAGGTTGGATATGCTTCATGAAGAAAAAGGATCAAACTTTCACAAACTCTTGCGAGTTTAAAGCATTGGTGGAGAAAGAGTCAGGAAAGAAGGTTAAAGCTCTACCGAGTGATTATAGTGGTGAGTATGTCTCAAATGATTTTGAGAACTTCTGTGCAACGGAAGGGATTAAATGGGAGTTGATGACACCCCATAACCCTCAGCAAAATGGGGTGGCTGAGAGGAAAAATAGAAGAATAGTAGGGGTAGCGAGGGCGATCTTGCATTATTAAGGCCTACCTTTGCACTTGTGGGTAGAGGCATTCAACACAATGGTTTATGTTCATAAATGTAGCCCACATCGGATACTTGAGATGAAGACACTAGAGGAGGCTTATTCCTATAAGAAGCCAGATGTTGGTCACTTCAATATTTTTGGGTCATCGATATATTACCATGTGAATAAATATGCATGGAAGAAGCTTGAGCCAAAAACAAAGTTTGGGATATTTGTGGGGTACACGTATACACCTCACAACTATCGGGTGTACTAGTTGACCGGTAGGATGATGTTGGTTTGTAGGATGCCAGATTCGATGAGGAGAAAGCCATGTGAGTTTCCCCTGAGAGGGAGCTTGAGCCACATGTGGATTAGGAGATTTTAGCTCCTAAGGTTAAGGTGCCTCAGATTGATGTGGAGCAGCCACATGTAGAGGATCTGGGAGTGGATACATCCACTTAGGCAAAGTCTTCTAGAGAGGGAAGAAAGCACACTAGAGAGGTTGACAGATTGTTGGATGATGCACGGGAGCATGTGGGAGCACCCACTTCTTAGCACAGGTAGAGGAGGTCACCTAAGAGGTACACTAGATACATGGATATTATGGGCAAACGTGTTGTGATAGATCCATCTTCCTTTAAGGACGTTGTGCAGCAACCGATTTGGGTTGATGCCATTGTGGAGAAGTATGACTCCATACTTTGTAACAGTGTTTGTGATGTGGTCTCGAGACTGGAGGACAAGTCAGGGGTGAGCTCCTGTTGGCTTTACAAGGTAAAGCAAGATGTAGATGGTAGTGTGGAGAAGCATAAGGCTAGTTTTTTGGCCAGTGGCTTTCACGGGTAGAGAGGATTGACTATGATGAGACCTTTGCTTTTGTTGCAAGGTACTTGTTAATCAGATCTATATTGGCACTATCATCATAGATGGGTTGGAAGATACATCATATGGATGTGAAGACAACCTTCCTTAATGGCAAGATTGAGGAAGAGGTGTACATAGAGCATTTTGAATGTTTTGAAACCTTTACTGTGAGTTGCATGTGTGTTGACTCAAGAGAGAATTGTATGGGTT
Source organism: Pinus tabuliformis (assembly GCA_031772625.1). Lineage (NCBI taxonomy): Eukaryota > Viridiplantae > Streptophyta > Pinopsida > Pinales > Pinaceae > Pinus > Pinus tabuliformis. The sequence goes on along the minus strand of CM062812.1, from coordinate 916,991,596 downwards.
TAAGAAATAACCTCGTTCTTGGTACACCAAGATATATAGCTACTTCACTGGATTGGGCTTCACGAAGAGTGAAGCGGATGTGAACTTGTACCACATAGTGGTGGAAGGTAAATTGTTGATCATTGTACTTTATGTTGATGATCTCATACTAACACATGATGACAGTTGATCAATTCTTGAAAGGAGGACCTTTCATGAGAGTTTGAGATGAAGGACATGGGATCATGCATTACTTTCTTGGCATGGAGGTATGGTAGGGAGATGGGGATTTTTTGTGTGTCTTAGGGCAAGTATGCCAACGAGATACTCAAGAGATTCCACATAGAGAGAAGAATGTTATAGACATTTTTGGCACTACAACAACCACAAGCATAAAATGTCTATAAACCAAGGGCTCCTAAGTCCCTAAAAGTGTTGTTCCAACCCCTAAAGGAACAAGGTCAACTGATTACAGCTTCTCCTAGAAGTTCTCCATGAAAAGCTACTCAGAACTGGTCAAAACAGGATCATTTCACCTGCTCCATAGGCAAAGTGCGTTGCATCTCACCTAAGTACACTCCATGGGTGCATTGCATTTCAAAAAGCCCTTCTATGGGGTGCGATGGGCGAGAAGAGACAAATGGCAGTGTCAATCCGCGAGGTGGAGAAGCATGGAATCTTCCATAAACTTCTCCTGTGACACTTGCCTCTCTGAATTCGACCAAGGGTGAGTAAGAGATCATCAATCTCCAAGTGGAAGCAAGAACTATCAGAGGGAAGACACTAATCAAATCACAAGCTGACTCATCTCCCTTACAGGCATCTATATATGGATCCCTCATCCCAGAGATCTAGAGGCTGGAATTTTGCATCTTGTAAGGAATTGTTGTTGGTTTCTTGAGGCAACATCATAGTGTTGGGTGATCTAAGCTTTGCATGAGGTGAAGAAGGGCTCACTTGCTGAGAGGATGATGCTGGGTCAGAACAACTGGTTGTAACTCTCTTGGCTCTTTCTTGATTATCAATAAAGCTATTCAAGTTTTCCTCCATACTCTTGTGTGATTTATGTTTTTATGCATTTGTATGGTCAATTTACATCTGATCCTAGATTGTTTATGATAATAGATCCATGTTCTCGTATAGTGTTATGCTGCTTTGATTCTACAGGTACTCTGTAAAGCTGGGTATACAAGGAAGCAAGTAGCAAAGGACTATCAGAAGAGAGAGGAATCGAGCAAGGAACCAAGCGCAAGACAGAGGTTGGTCTCCTTTATTCTTCTCTCATCTATCTTTCATAAAGGAAAACAAAAGTAGTTTTACTTTGTTTGTTTCTAAGGTAGCTACCACGCCTTAGTGGGATTAGCAGTTCTACATAGACACTTTTCCCTGTAACAAAATGGCGACTCCACTGGGGAGCGACTAGGTTGTTTGTTTATCTACATTTGTTTATTTTATAAACTCACAGACGGAGCCTGAAGTTGAGCCAGGTAGCTTTCGAACTGCATTTGCTCTGCAAATGCAAAGTAGATAAATGCCGCTTCAGTCAATCTTCGGTTTTTTTTATGAATTAAACAACTGATTTACAAACTCTCTAATTGCCCTTGTGGTGGCTCTAGTAACCTCCTTAGATCTACCCCTATTGTTGATTTACTGATTACCACTTGCTCGGCCAAAATCCCTAAACTTAACTGCAAACTATGACCCAGAACCCAAGCAAAGTCTCGTCCCTGGCCCAGCACACTCTCTGTTCTATGAATCTCAAATTCAGCGCACTTCTCGAGTGTAGTAGGTGCGCTGCATTTCAAATTCACTGTGTTACAGGTGCGCTGATCAGACTAGACATTGTTCCTAAATTTTGGTTTCTGTGTTCACTCTTTTCAGATCTATTCAAGAATTTTACTGCCTGTAGTCAGTACACCTCTGTTTGAAACCCTTTCCTTGCAGCTATTCCGCCTCCATTGTGCAAAGAATGGTAAATGTTTTTGTGTATTTGTTGAGTCATTTTCAGTTCTCCTTTGCAAGAAAGTAACGTAATTGTACTGTCGTTTCTTGATTTGAAAGTGTCGCAAGTGTCGTTTTCAGTCATAGAAGAAAGTCTGATTGCTCTTGATAGTCGATTACCCTATTACTATTGTATTTGATCTGAATTAGTAGTTTTTCTAGTTTAAGGAATTATTAATTATATTTTAATTATTAATATCATCTTTGTTTAAGGAATTAGTAACTAATATGAATAACAGAAATTATGATTATGATCATTAGGTTTAATAATTAATTTATTGTAAAAATAATAATTATATTTATTAGATTAAATGTATAATTTAATATTAATTATTATTAATAAATTTAATATAATTATAAATAATATTTATATAATAATAATATAATTAAAATATATATAATATATAATATATATAAAAAAATAAATAAAATAAAATAAAATTAAAAATCCCAAGCCGACTCTATGTTCTCTATTATTATTCCTCCTCATTAGTATTTATAAAAGTTTTCTGCTCTTCTTGTATCATCATTCTTCAACCCTGATGATGGATCCCACTTGGGATTTGAAACGTTGGTAAAAGATGTTGAAACTGTGGATTCTCCGATCAATAAAAATGACACAAGCCACAGATCTCTACCAAAATCTTATCCCTATACGGAGGGGATACTTGGAGAGAAATCCTTTTACTCGAAAGATGTAGAGTGAGGATTACAAGAAGAGCAGCAGATCTTCATTTCCTCAAAGAATGCCGGGACAACAATCTCATTCCCCCATTTGCCCAGGTTAAACATAAAAACCCATCCCCAGGTAATGCAGGTAATGCAGGTATGTTGTCCCCCCTCCTTCTCCTATTCTAATTTCATCATTAAGTCTTCTTTAATAATTTAATGAATATATTTTATTATATTAATTAACCATAATATTAACCATTTATAATTACTAATATTATTCAAATATATAAAATAAAATTAAAATTAAAATTAAAATTTAATTAATTTACTTAATAAATTTATAATTATTATATTATTTAACATATTTATTATTATACTAATTAATTAATTATTAAAATATTTATGTATTATCATTTATTCTAATTATTAATAATTATTAATAAATTATTAATTTAACATTTGATTAGTCTTATATTATTTTATTAGCTATTATATTAAATAATTTTTTGAATATTAGTTAGCCATAAATATTAATTATTAATTTGTATTAATTTATTAAGTAATTAATATGATTAAATATTATTTAGTTAATCATCATTATTTTTGTCATCTTTAGATTCTAATCTCCTATAATTTAATCTATTTAATAATTATAATTTTATTAATTCCTAATCAATATATTAATTAATCAATTAATAATTATTATTATATTTTAATCATCATTTTATGGGACAATTAATCAATAACAATTGGTCATTATTATGAATTATTATAACTATAAAATTAATTATTAATCAATAAT